>JABFDZ020000039.1:20076268-20094682 GCA_019775955.2 Pollimyrus isidori
TTAGTGCTTATCCTTCCTGCTAACACTATACTTCCTTTAATTCCATAGTTGCACGGCCCCCCTTTTCTATATAGGAACATTACTGCGGACCCCCCCCCCAATCAAACTACACAGGTTCAGATTCAAATTTTATTTGAAATACTCCATTTTCTAATTGTGCGAAACAAATGCAATTACAAAATACAAATGGTGTAATTTCACCAATGTGGGAGAAAAAGGAGCAATCAATTAAAAATAAAAGTCCAGCATAAGTTTGAAATTATGCAAATGCAGATTTAACATTCTTGTGTACACAAATTAAAGTTTGTCTTACGATTACCGCATTTTGTTTTCAAAGGTTTGAGCCAATATTATAGCACAAAACAACCCTAAATCGTACCCATTCATCTATAGTCTCTCTGCACTTCATGTGGTATGATGTGGTTAGATTTTTTTTCTCCAGCGCTGCAAAACGTTGTCACGTGTCACCATGTCACATGTTACAAAAACCTTGCAAGAGCAGGACGACTTAAGACAGATCGTACAGCACCTCTCGGCCGGCTGAACAAACTGGACCAGCCTCCGTGACGACACAACTTTGCCCTTATTGGCTGAAGAATGTGTCGTTTGTATGACGTTTGTATCCCAGGCAGTTCCAATGCGTTATCTGCTCTATCTCCCGAATGTCACGTAAAGCAGTGAGAACTGGTTTTTTGTTAATTTACCTGGCAAAATAAAGTTTAAAAAAATTACATAAATCCTCTAATAGTACACTTAAGTTAGTTGTTAGTTTATTGCTAATTATTGTAATGTTGCGCTGCTTTATTTGTTTAATCATCCAGTCTGTGGAGAGATTTTTTTAGGGTGCCACATGCCCCTGAAGCTATCCCACTTCTGCGCCCCCCCAGCTTTAATGGATGGTGCCATAGATGGTTGCTTTCTTCCTAGCCTTTTTCTTGTGTTTTGTCGATGAGATCAGCTGATTTCGGAGAGCTGTCATCATTAGACGCTGAAACACCTAAGACCCGGTTAGTGTCAATTAGAGGTCCAGCAGAAGATAAAGGAGAGGAGACTCAGACAGGCGAAAGGCCGATTCCCAGGTGCTGACATGGCATCCCTGCCGGTGAAGCAGACGGGCGTGGCACGCGGGTGCAATCGGTGACTGGTGGGCAGGGTAAGGACCGCCCACTGTGGGGTGACGGGCAGGGTGATATTCTGACAAATTCAGTTTAGCCTATTTTTGAATGGTGCCCTGGCTCCCCCCAGAGTGTTAAATGCAGTACCAGCGTGCGCATGTCGGATGCCATCAAATTTACATAGCAGACTTCAGTGATAACATTAAGCGAGGGATTTTTGGGAAGAGGAAAGGAAAGTTTCATGAGGAATACATGGGAAATGGAGGCTTTTTTCCACAAGCTGACTGTGGAAAGATGGTACTTATGAAAGAGGTTGTACAGTGTGTAGCTGTGATCTTTTTTTCTCAAGAAACTGCAAACCGCCTCCACTGTAGGTCTGTGATGTCCTCTAATCAGGGAGGAGGGACTCTCCTGGAAAGCGTTAATGAATATCGAACCTCGTCTCCCCCCGGCAACGTGACCTAGGGCTGGCTGATGTCTCAGCAGAAAAGGCTTGTCAGTTAGACTAATTTTGGGGGTTCCCCTCCACACCTGGCCCGCGCATCGCTGTGTCGCTCCTCGTCAGCGCGACCTGCCTTAACAGCTCCTGACAGCGCGATCCAGTGCAATGACAGATTCCCAATAAAGATGGAGAGTCGGGCTATGGGCTGTTTCGCATCATTTCTGGCTGTTTTGTTTTTATCTCCGCAGACGCTATTAGGTGTCTAGAATGTGTGTTTTTTCCTATCTGATTTCCACATACGCATATAGACTCTTTTCAAATGAAACATTAAAAGTTAATGCATCCAGTGCTGGGTGTGCAGAGGGATTGGGAATCCCGGGGGGGGGATCTTGTGGGCCTTTTGGATTTTGGGAAGCGCCATAGTCTCTCACTCGGTCTCTGTTAGGCTCATGCGGGCATCGGCCCAGGACCTGCAGACAGCCAAAGCCGTAGAGCCATGACTCTCGGTAGAGTGGCAGAGTGTGAGTGTTTTGGATGTTACTCCAGGGGTATTCCAGCTCATCCCTATGTACTTACAATGCTGCCTATTTCCATCCACCATCAGAGCCCGTCGTGTCTGTCAGCTGGCCCCTTTACACCCCCCCTCCCCACCAAGGGCGGAAGGGAGGTGCCAACTGGGACTATTCAGGCTTAACTTCCTTCATTTGGCCTGCCTGGGGCCTTCAGGCTTCAGTCTATGAAGGAGTGTACCAGGCTTTCAGTGCCTTGCTTCAGGTGGCCCCACATTTGGCAGGAGCACTCGCCATGCTCTCCCTGACCCCCCCTTCCCTCCCCTCCCCCCAAAGTGGACTGCCTAATGCTGCCCCCTCTCTCCACCCCCAAGTCCTCCTCCCTTCCCTCAATCACTGTCTCGGGGTCCCGTGGGCCCGACGCTCACCTTGCTGCCTCCCCCAGAAGGTCAGCCAAGTGGTGGCGGCCTCAGCTTTTCGGATGGAATCAAAAAACAAGGTTAAGCAAGGATAGGAAAAAAAAACACAATAAGGACTCTCCACACACTCACACACACACACACACACACTCACACACATTGCCACAGTAAGGTTCGGTCCCTGTTCTATTTCTGTTCTTCCGGCCGATCTCGGGTGTTTGCGTGAATATGCAAGGGTAGCACTTCAGCAGGCCATTATGGCGTGTAGCACGCAATCAGCAAAGCGGCGGTTAGTAGCAGACAAGTCCTGATTTAAGTGTGTGGGGCCTGTGTGCCCAGCGCTTCTGGGGCCCTAATAAGAGGATTGATTGCCTTTTCATTAGTCACTATGGCGCCTGGGCCAGGGGGCTGTCCTACAGTGAGGGATTGGTGAAGGACAGCTAGCTCGGGTCTCTGGAAAACCTGACAGGAGGCCGCCACGGGACCCTGGGGTGTGGGGGGGCGTCTGATACTGGAGCATGCCTTGGTATACAGTGGTGTTGTGGGGGAGGAGGTCAATCAGAGAGTCTGTGAGGAGCCAGCTGGCCCCACCCTCCCATGCTAATGATATGCTAATGTAGCTTATTGGCTGTCCTTTCCACTTGGCTCCCCCCACCTCCCCCAAATGGGTGATGTCGGGGTATGGGCACCAAGAGAGGTGCTGATGGCATCAGGGAACGAGAGGCTGTGGCTGACTGGGATTTGGCAGGCGGGCACTCGTCATGGCAACTCTCAACTCCCTCCTCCCTGTCCCCCCCCCAGTCACAGCAGTGCGGTGAGCTCGCATACCACCAGTGGGATCTATGTTCTCTCACTGCAATTATTTTCCTGCTGACTTTGTCTCCAGAGCAAATAGGGTGCCTCGCTGCCCCCCTTTTTTCTGGGCCTACATGGAAAAATGACCCGTCAGAGCAGCAGGAGTGGAACGGCTGGCCGCAATCCTTTGCAGCTATCTTTCATTGCTAATAATCGGCAAACTGGGAGGATTACACCAGTTATCCCAGTTGGAAGGCTCACTAGTAGGCTGAATTGCTCACGTTGACTGAAACAGCTTTGGACAGCTGCTTCATGTAAGGGCTGGGCTCCCACTTTCCCAGCAGCCTTGTCAAACTGAATGCCCTATGCATCCCTAACCGTCCAGAAATCAATGCGTCAAACTTAAATTGTGGCCATTCAGGTGTGGTTCTTGATCCAACATCCTCACTTAACAAGGTAATTAGTTTGCCACTTGACTACATCCAGGACACGCAATGAAGCCCCAGCTTTAAAGAGCTCTGTATTTTTTTTAAATGTATCACAATGTTGGACTAATTAAGTAATTTAAGGGCTGTAGCCAGATCAGAAAAGCATAGCCCCAGTGGAATAATGTTCAAAACGTACATTCACTTTATAGTGGGCAGATATGGTGACATGATCGCCCCCTGCTGGAGGGTGACTGCCAGTGCACTCATGCAGGATCACCTTGCTCCCATCTTAGCTCGCTTTGATGAAGCCAACCCAGCTGCCAGTCATGACTGAGAGGGAAATGGGAAACTGCAAAGGCTCTCTCCTTTTCAGTTACCATGCTTCGACTCAGACAATTAATTTTAGCCCTGCATTTCCGCTTCTTTCCCGAGTTTCAAGGCCTTTGGGCTATTATCTTTCCCCTCCAAGGCTGCTGTCGGACACTTATTTGTCTCCACAGCATTAGCTCTTTGCCGCATCTAAAGTGTCCCCCATATCTGTTTTCATTAGTGTCAGACGGGGCAGGTCTACAGGCCTCCGGAGGGGTGGGGGGGCTATGTCAGTCAGGGTGGGCATACTTACACTAGAGTGAAATTTCCAGCTCTCGGCCCATTCATGGGGCTTAGAGACATGAACTGCGTGTGTGTGTGTGTGTGAGTGTGAGTTTGTGTGTGCATGTGTGTGTGAGTGTGAGTTTGTGTTTATATGTGTTCAGGTCTGTAGTGTGTTTTCAGATTAACATCATGATGAAACCTAAATGAGAAGACCTTTGTCTACATTTTTCTCATGTGACCTCGATCAAGGGCCTAGATTTGGCCATGGACAGTAGGGTCATGTTCCTACCAATTTTGTGGGAGTTTTGTGTGTGTTTATGGGGTGGGGGGCTGATTTCACCCCTACCAATGTTAAAATCAAACCTACACCTTTGCTATAAATCAGCCTGTACTATAGTTGAAATAAGTATTGTATTAAATGTATGCATACGTGATGGTATATGCAATGTGTGTAGACCTGTGGAGATTGATGGTAACAGGTGAGCAGTTTAATTACCATAATAACCAACCTGACCAATTTACCACCCATTTTCAGAATCCAGTGAAGGAATACAGTGGATGTGAAGCGTACTTTGATTTAATCGGGGAGGGAACTCAGATATGTGGCATTGTTGGATAGCGTTTCGATTTTCCAAGCCTGAAAAGCAGTCATGAGATTCTCCACACAGGGCTTCTATCAGGAATCACTGGCCAGTCATTCATCCCATCATACACATTCAAGACCAAGGATGGGAATAAGTTGTTCCGTGGAGAGTTAAGTCTTCAGTCAAAGCACTGCAATTCGAGTAAAGTCTCGTGTCAGTTGCCCTCAAGTCCAAGTCAAACCCCAGTCTTTCTGTCATTTTTGCAGTCAAGTCACAAGTCATCTAATTTGTGTCTTGTAACTTGTGTCCCTACCTATGTCAGTTTTTTTTGTGAATAAGACTTGCTGCAGCAAAATCCCACCACAGTACATCATAGTACATCATACATGTTCTTTATAGAGATAGGTTGAAAAGACAATGTCCACTCTTGGTTGTCCTCACACAGGTCCTACATCCGTGTATATGCAAGGAGTGATGCAACAAATTATCTCAGGAGACCTTACATTCAGCAAATTGAAAATGTAGACTGCGGAAAATTTATATACACTGAAATTACAAAATTAAGATTATGGTGTCCAGAGGGAGATTATAAACTCAAGTCTTCTCGAATCGTAGGGTCCAAGTGGAGTCCAAGTCTCGCATCATTGCCGTCAAATCCCAGTCGGGTCCAAGTCTTTCCATCAATTTTGCTGAGTCGAGTCTCAAGTCAGCGACTCAAGTCCTCACCCCTGTTCAATACTCATCCTAAATCAAACACATTACACATGTTTACACTGCCTCCCAGATTTTCTTTATGTCAACGGGTACTGACACCTGTGATAGTAAAAATTGCAGAGTGCCAGCCAAAAATATCCTTTCCCACAAGTTGAATATTACATCAAGTGGAATGAGAGATGACTGCAGCTCTTGTCTTCGTCGGTTTATGACACGGTACTAGTGGTGATTCATGGTAGAGCCTTAGTGATGCAGGAGAAAGTTTCCACGGGTGGGAGGCTGATCCCTGGAGGTCACAGGAAGCAGAGATAGCCGTAGCTTCTCCGTGGACAAAGGAGTCATTATGATCAGGAAGCGGTACCCCGACAGGGAGCCACATGTGAGAGGCTTTCACAACTGAGAACACCGCGTGACCTTGAGAAGAGGCGCATGGGAAGCAAACACGGCCACACATGAATACACACACACACGGGCACACGCTCAAAGACACACACTGGGCCACTTGTTAGCCATTGGCACTGAGTCAGCATGAATCAGTAGAAGGCTGGCTGGCATAGTGCATCTTCCAATTAAGTGCATCCTGTTGACACTGGTATATTTATTCCGAATGACAGTGGTCTGATGATTATAGACCTTACGATCAGGTCAAATATAAAATAGCTGTAGAGTCTCGCATTTCTGATAAAATAAATAGCATGAAATATATATATAAAAGCATATGGGTTTTTCCTTTAAAACTCACAAACTTTCTTTGAGGAAAACAGACTATAAATTATTCAGTGTGTATTTTCTGCAGTGCGTTTGTTGAGTTCACGTACAGCTACTGCTTCTGAGTAAAAGAGTTTAATTGCTATAAAGTTTTCATCATGGTTATGTTGCATTAGCAGGCTTAGCAAATGGACTGTCCTGGTAAACTGCTTGTCTCGTGTTTTGATGATTAGCTGTGTCATGTTCACACATGCCCAAGCACCTGGTTCTGTCCTTCTACCCCCAGATATTAAAGTGAGCAAATGATTGGACGGTAATAATTTGTGTTAGCTGATTGGCTGTCTCAGGTGGGGGACCTTTACCATGCAAGACATTTTAATTAAACTCCTGCAGTAACAAGAGCTCTCTTACGTGAACGTTGATCTGTTACTTGGAAGATAACTTTAACAGCACATGGTGTTATATATACACCACTCCGTCTTCCATAACCACTTTTCAGTACCGTATCACTTCGAGCCTGGATGCCCTCCCAGGAAGCAGTGTGTTAAGTAAACCCTGGACGCAGTTCCAGTACTTTGCAGGACAGGTCGAACTGTTCAATTTTCAGTGTGTAGCTAACTTTAGGTAAGCACAGGAAGGACCTGTCTGTCATTTATTCAGCTTGGCCCATGTGACCTGGAGCCTAGACTGAGAATCACAGGACATCAGGCAAGTCCGACAGTGGACAGGGCTCATGTTCCATGCAATCACCCACCCACACACACACACACACACACACACATGCACACATGCACACACACGCACGCACACATGCACATACACAGACCTGTACTCATCTTTGGAGGTTCCATCCATTTATTTCTATGGGCAAAACCCTAATCCCAACAATGACAACCTTAGTCCCTACCCAGCCCTAACCTTAACCATAAGCAGCCAAACAAAATATAATACTTCTAGCATTTTTAGTTTTTTGATAAAATTTATAAAATTGAATTTCCCTTTGTGAGGACCATAAAAAATTGTCCCCACATTGTCAATATAGCAGGTTTTTATCACATTGAGAGGACATTTTGTCCCCTCAATGTAATGTGTGTCTGACCTACACACGCACACACACACACACACACAAACA
Source organism: Pollimyrus isidori (assembly GCA_019775955.2). NCBI lineage: Eukaryota > Metazoa > Chordata > Actinopteri > Osteoglossiformes > Mormyridae > Pollimyrus > Pollimyrus isidori. Next base: position 20,083,709 of record JABFDZ020000039.1, read on the forward strand.
CACACACTTCCGACGATATAATATGCTTTCATGGGGCCCAAAATACTCAAGTGGGACCCCTACCACCACCCCCGCTGTCACTGGGGTGCCATAGCCTTTTTGATGGGTCCTTGACTGCTCTGCTACCCGGCCTCGACCTTAAACAGCGGCCGCATGAAGCGGAGTGTTCAGTCACCCGCAGAAGGGGACGCCCTTGCCTTTAATGCCTGCTGCCGCGATGCTGAGGAGAGCAGGCCGGATGGGACGTTACTCACAAGCCATTGAGTTTATTATTGCCTCTCTGTGAAAACCATCCTTCAGCTGCCATTCAGCCTCTGCCAGCATCTAATTCACTTAATTCCATAATTATTGATTCCGGTGGCGGGTGGGCGGAAAGGTCAATATTTTGTCGTACTTACCTGAAATTCATAAAGTGGATGTGGAATGAAAAACAGGTCTCGGGGTGAGAATTGGCTTCATTACGGAGCAGCAATTAAACACCAAGGCCATGGCACAGTCTGCGGACTCGCACACAAGTCGAATCTTGACTCGACCAGATGTCACACGACATACACCCCCACCCCCCCTACCCTTTGGATTAAGACACAGCTGCTTGCAACTTTAAAGAGTCATTTTAATTACATTTTTCTGTTGTGTTTCTTAAGCGACTGTCCCTGAAGAGACTACAGGCACCAAGCATGGAAATCATCCTGTTCTCTTGTTTTATCTTAAATAAAATAAATTGTGACAACATTCATATTCATTGCAAGCTCCATGTCTAGACGTCAGGCTCCTGTTTGATTCGTCACATGCTGTCCAGTCTGTGTCACGGAAAGGACAGGAAAAATGCCCAGATGTAACCACATGACATTATGCGAAAAGGTCACACCACTGAGTTTAAACTGGGAAAAAAAAACAATGTGAATAGCCTAACGAATATTCAGTGCAGCCTCCGAGACATGCAACATGGCAAAACGTAGCGTCTGTTTGCCTTTTTCTCCTTTCTAAACATGAGGCCTTTCCTGTGTTCATGCTCTACACAGCAGTCTTTCATTAAGTCATTTTATCTTTGATGATTTTAATCCTGTTTTAGAAAAAGATTTGAAAGCAATGGAGTTAAATCCGGCTGGAGGATTTTTGATATTTTTTTTTGATAATTCTATGATGGTGTGGCAGCTTTCGCTGTGAAACATCCTTAATGTTTGCCTTCCATACGGACCCGAAGTAAAGAACACCCCCCCCCCCCACCAAAGCACTGGTCCCTGGGCCAGATTGAGACACAAGCAGGTGTGTATAGGCAAGCAGCACTTAATGGGGCTACCACCCGCACCTCGCCCCAGGACACCAAGCTCCTCTGTAACATTAATCCAGCCCATGAAATGCCAAGTGGGTCTCTGGCGCCCCCTATCATGAACAATGAGCTCCTGCAACCTCAACATGTGACTCATGCACACATATGTGCAAATACAAAAGTGCTTTATGGTTTCCATTAAAAAAATATGTTTTGCCCATTTATTTGCTACTTTTTCTCTGTGTGGAATAAGCATCAACATTATAAAGAGCAAAGCAAGTCAGAGAGCTGAATGCAGGACATTAAACAACAGCTGGGTATTTTCCAAGAGCAATTCAGGTTAAATTCCCGACAGTGTTTCTGTAAAAGATTTCAGTTTAAGCAACGGACCTCCTTGATACCTTTACCAAGCCAACTTGCAATCTGTTAGTCCACCGAAATTAGTCAACAAAAGTTTCCTGGGAGGAAATTGATTCCATGCTTATTAATGACCACTGTACCATCTTAAAGATACCACACTAAACTGAGAATCTCCCAGAGAAGCCTTAAAGTGATCCAGTTGGTATACTAAGGTCTTTTGACAATGTCTATGAGCACATGCTAGGTCAGAGGTCACATGGAACATTGACATATTTCTGTTGGTCGGTTCTGAAGTGTCTCTATCATGTGATCCCCTGGGGTCAGCTGCGTGATTGGGTCCCAGCCCAGTACAAAACCGCACAGCCCCTTCTGCAGAACTTCATGCCCAGATCAACTCCAGGCAATGCCAGCCTGCCACCTTATTACCTACTGCAGCAGATGGAACAGGAAAATGGCTTTTTGAGCTTTATTCGTTGTGACTTGTTTTTCATTAGTGCTTAATTTCACGTCAGGAAGCATAACCACCTTGAGCAAAGGGTATGTAACAATTATGAGATCCGTAGGTTCCTCCCTTCCTTTCCCCTTAGTGTGCACAGTTCACAGATGGTACCTTTTGGCTCGTTTAGGCCCTAACTGGGAGAAAAAAAGCATTAATGAATCTAAGCTGGTATATACAGGTCAGTGCATGGTGAAGTGACTGCTAATTTAATCTGAAGGTATCTCATCCACAAGTTTAATTGGAGTTGGGGTTATATGTATGACCATGCTGTCTGTAACATTTCAGGATGTGTCACTGCCGGTGATCTGGCAGTTAATCCCAGTCCATGTCCTCAGACAATGGCGTGGCTGAGCAGGACTGTCTGATAAATCAGTCCAGGGGAGTATTGTGTGTGCTCTGAGAATGCAGTCACTATATTAGATGCCACTGACGGCCACTTTGTATGGCTGCTTTATTTAGAGGAGTGGGAGACGTCTGCATCCCGGTTTAATGTGAAGTTCCACATCTTCCTGTTGGCAGGGCTGACCTTCTACCCACAATGCCATTGAAGAGGGTTTTTGTTCTTTGAAGGATAAGAGTAGCTGTTTATATAACTGGAAGTGAAAATCCCCAGAATAAAGTATTATTATTGTGTCAGTGACAATAATCTTTCAGGTCCTCAATGCTGTCCCCATACCTCAGTGGAAGGTCTTTAAATTCTGTCCTCATTACTGCCAGTAGGCCTCAGGTATAGTTCAAACGTCAGGACATAATAACATAAGAAATATTACAAACTGGTGATGTTGCATGCTGGGTTATTTAATATCTGTTGGCAAATATTTTCACAGGGCTGACTCCTATGAACCCTGAAAACAGCACTTGCAACAGTAGGATGTTTGATCTCAACCTCCACCATTAACTGTATGATGTTTTGTTTTCATGTGAGCTGCTTGTCAGTTGGTATCGCATGTAAAGCCTTGTGCCCTGGAATCGCTACTGGCAGCTAACTAGGCATCAGGACTGACTGTCTCTCTTCACCTCCCCAGTTTGTGTGCTTGGACCACGTCCTCTCTCTGCGGCCATTCAAAACCTGGAAAGATTTAGCACTTCACTGAACAATTGCTAAAACCATAGGGAAACTGTCCTTAAGAATGTGAGGGAGAGAAAGTGTGTTTTAATGAAGGTTATCACAGACCAGTGGTCCACTGAGATGCTCTTTGGCAGAGGGGACGGGGCACCTTGGCCTAACCCTGCCGTCTAGTTCTTCAGGACATGCCAGTGTCTGGTCCAGAAAGTTGTCTGGCCACTTGGCCCCAGAGGGAAGACAGGTGCTGTAATTACGATCGTTGTCATTTATTATCACCTCAGGTGACCCATGTCCAAAGTATTTTTTTCTGAAACAATTCTTAGTACAAAAATAAAGGACCCGGTGTTGGTATCTATAGTTCTCAGGATGCAAAAGCAAAATTTGTTAGTAACAAAGGGAGCAGTATGGATGGAACCACAACACAAACATGCAAATCTCCTGTGGGGTTTGTGAGCAGGGGAGCAAAAGGGCAAAATGCGCATGAAGACGTTTTGGACCTTGTGGTGCACAGTAGCACAGGTGGATATCACATCAGGATGTAGCTCATGAAAATAAGATGTCACGTAGTTTTACATAGTTTTGAGATTCAAGGTATGTGATGAAGTATGTGCTCATCCATGTCACCTGAACAGCTCAGAATGAACCCCTGCTATTGGCCAGAGGCTGCCATGACACATCCAGTGACACGTCCTACTGGATAATGGTGGGACTGGCTGCTGCTCTTCAGACTGGACTCATTTTCCTCTGAGTTGCAAGTCGCGAGGGGTCTGTCTTGATGTAATGAGTTGACATGCATGGTGTCACATCCGCTGGTAGAATGTTAATGTTTAATGAGCTGGGGGGGGTCACCTTGCCAAATGCACCTGTCACATACACGACAGTGACAAACAGATCTCTGCCACAGTAAAGGAAAAATGAACATTCCGGCCAGGTTCATATTAAGGGACCGAAGAGCCGGTACATGAACAGAACTGATATATGAAAACACCTTAATCCTGCATAGAAAGCAGAGTCAAAAGCACCTTAACAAAGTTACAAATGCACACGCTGCCTTATTAGCTCTAACAAACCTTGCGACAATTAAAGGACCTTAAAAGGCTGTGAGCAAATTGTTCGCTCAAGTCTGACGGACAGTTGTGTTTATGCTTAAGGCTCTGTCTTTTAATGCAGAACACTAATTTATACGCCTCCTTCCTGGATTTACATAGCATTTTAATTAAATTAATTCCACGTTCATTAATTGTTCTGTAGTCCATCTACCTGTGTTCATTCAGGGCTCATCAAAGGCCAATCCCATTCTGTTTGTTCGCCTTTAATGGAGGTTTAAACATTTTAATTCTTCGACGTGAAAAGAAACCATGGTTGTCACACATCCAAACAAATATGATTCAGTGTTCATTTATTCATGTCTGGCATATTTACAAAATTGCCAGGGCTTTTGGTCCTATAGCATAGACAGAGGGCTGCCCATTTTGTCCATTATCATCATTGAAAACGGGCATTCCAGGCATTATCTGACAATGGCAGCTAATGGCTGCCTGATGCATAAGCGACGCTGACAGGCTGGCAGCAGTCGGGTCACAGCTGTTGCCGTTGCACGGCACTTTGACCGCTGCCAGCGCGAGGTCTGCACCGGGGGCGCTGTCAGCAGATTGGATGGTTTATCTGCTCAACCGGTGGAGGTCTCCAGCAGTTCTGCAGGCGCTCCCGTGTTGGGCCACTCGAGGGTCATGGCCTGGAGGCCTCACTGTGATGCTGTCCTCCCACTTAGCTATGCCTTCGCTTTATCTTTCCAGAATTAGACGCTTCCCAGAATCCTCTGGAGCAGTGCCGTCTGCCTCTCATTTTTTGCATTAGTCCTTTTTACTCCTTCTTCTGTCAATTTCACCCCTCCCCTCAGGGGCATTCACAGGAGTGAGGTCACAGAGGCACTGTCCCCAGCTGAGATCTGATTGGCCCCCGGAGTGTCCCCTCCCCAGTCAGACACAGATTCTAGACATATTATTGGCTACCATTGCCTAATGATAAGCCATAATGAATGGCCATGGTCTTCTAACCCTACTCCCTAGTTACCTCCTCTCCCAATAAATTTCAGATTTTCTTTTAGACCCTTTTCTTCAAGCCCCCCACCCGCATCTGCACAGCAATCTTTAGTCTGGAGCACCCCTCCCAGTCAACAAAATCTTGTATTTTTCACAACCCCTCATGTTGACAGGTGTGTCTATGTCCCCTGCTGTAAAACAATCCCAGAATCACCCTGCCCCTCTCACTCTGATGTCTTCGTACTTTCTTTCCCCTTACCTCTTTCTCTTCTTTTTTCTCTTTCCCTGGCTCCCCACATTCTATCCTCCCCGCTCCACCTCCTTCTCTCTTGCCTCTCCCTCTTTACATTCTCCATTTCATCTTCTTATCACTGGGGGTTTCCCAAAGCAGGTCTACATGCATGTATCAGCATGGGAAGCAGCCGCAATAGCAGAAGAGATGTGCCTGTTGTGAGGGGGTGTCCGTGCCCTTCCTCCGTGCCCCGTGCTCGTGATGGAAATCCAGTTTTTGTGCAGCATGACCTGCAGCATGCTCTTTGAACAGACCTGACTCAAAGTGTCATTTTCAGAGCATAACTCATATTCCTATGGCGTGAGTAGGCTTTTGTTCACCTTGTTGCACTTTATCGGGGAATCATTCATGCTTCACAGACAATAACTGTTCACAGAACATAAAAACACACCACAAGCACATCAGATTGTTGAAAGATAAACAGGCTCGTGTTTATAATGATCTCATTTATTACCGTTTTTTTTTTTTTTTTAAAGTAAAACCAGCATATAAATCAGAAATAAATTTTGAGGCCCCTGATCTGTTGTCCTTTTTTTGCTTAGTCGTCATTTTATTTGGACCGCTGATCCTAGGATATGTTTTCCCAGAATGCCCATCTAGCATTAGCAGCAGCTAGCTGCAGGGGGTGGGGATAGCGCTGAGATCTCACGCTTAACTTAGAAATACCGTAGTATGCCACAAGGCTTGGTGCTGTCCTTGATAATCGGCATGTGCTGTCATACATATTCTGATTAAATGTTACACATCATGCCGGGAATTTTTTTTTCTCATTCACAACATTGAAATCAGGGGGTTTCATCAATGGTCCCAGTGACTGGAGAAAGCATAGCTGTCATAATCATGTCTGGCATAATAATCTGCTGCACAAACATGACACGTTGACCATTGTCAGCGATGGAAGCTTCATTGGTATGCAGCCATCCGCCGCTCGCTTGCGGGGTCAGGGGACCATCTTCATGGGCTCCTTTCCGGGATGGCCAGGTAACAACCACCGTGCGAGTGGGACACAGCTGCCAATAATGCTGTCAGCCACTGGGACCTGGGGGGGGCAAGTGCAGCCCATGCCGCTATGAGAAAGGAATTCTGAATGAAAAATGAGCTGATCCTTTTCAGAGAGTCCAGAGATGGGGAGAGCATGCGGGTGAATCTGGGAGACACGTGTGCTGGGAGACGCGTCGGGCTGGGGAGCCAATCAAGTCATTTTATGAGTCTGGGGAGAAACCAAAGACCCAATGGGATTATGGGGGTTTGTAGATGGCAGAACAATGAACCGAAAGTAATCTTAGCAGATGATTAGTTCCTACCTCTTCGCCGTCGTTCTTTGCTTCACACTTTACCATAGGGGGTGTGTGGACTGTGCTTGTGACAAGCTGACACTGGACTACCTGAATTAATGAGACAAAGAGCTTAGCGCTCACTGTCTAAAATGGGAAGATCCCTAAGTGAGGTATATACCTGCTTAGTTTAGCTCTACCCCCACACAGCCTTGAAACGTTAACGTTGTGCATCGTTTTCAGACCCTAAGAGGAGACTTATGGAGAAGAAAAATAAACACACCCTGTCACAACCCAGACACGAGCGGACACAGTGACAGCAGGGGAGGTGTCGCTGCCAGCAAATGGGGTGATTAAACCTGAGCGGAGCTCTGCGCAGCAGGATTTGAATCCTACCGACAGAATCGAGGTTTTGATTCACCTCCACTTCATGTGCCCAAACATCAGCCAAGAGTGGAAAGCTGACACGTCGAGAGTCTGTGCTTAAATATTCCTGTCCATGCCTTTCGAACAGTCCGTGGAGCCACAGTGTAGCGGCTGGCAGAGAGCGAGTCTCACACTGACAGTCTATTGGGCGGATGAGAGCCTTTATCCTATGGCTGCTGCGGAATTATTGTTGCGTGTCTAATCCGTTATTCACACAGTAGTTCCCGGAATTTCCTGAGCCTAAACGGCACGTGTTCTGCCTGTGCCAGCGATGCAGTACCTTACGCTTCTTATCTTTTGTATGTTTGACGATCCTCGCTTCCCGTGTTTACTCCTCACTTGTTGCGGCCCCTCGGCGCCTGAGGATTACAGATCTGTCGCTAGCGGTCATCTGGGTCTCCTGCGCTCCCAAATAAATATGTTCCGACTCTCGCCATCATCTGCCACTCAATAAAAAGGCTTTCATCTTGGCCTGCCATGGAGAGGTTGGTGATGAGGGGGATTATGTGTAATGAGGCATGGGATGGCATGTGCAGTCTCTGTGGGCGTGAACCCTCCCCGCCCACCTCCCATAACCAGACCCCGCATCAGCTGAAGCTCCTGGGATTGGCTCCCTTAAAAAAATGGGTTCAGCGCACTTCCTGAGAGATTCAATCCAGATGGGGATCCAGAGGCAGTTATAGCACAGTGTTCTTCAGCTCAAAGCCACGTGTAAGCACTCTCCTGTCCACTTAACAGGAGCTTCCATAGCCTTTGTGCACGTGGGACCTTCACTTGAGGATGGAGGAGAGGCTAAACTCCATCAGGCCCTGACAAGGTCAGACAGAGGAAAGGGAGCCTGCTACCCCAGAATCCCAACAGCAGCCTCTCACTGAGCTACCATCAGCATCAACCGGAATCGGCCGTACGGCATCTCCTCCGAACCTCTTTCTCTAATTATCGATTGAATGTTGGAGTCTTATGGACCATTCACAAGAGGGCAGATGATACGGTTCCAGTGGCTTTATGAATGGCTGTTCTCCTGGTTTTTTGTTTTTTTGTGCTGTGTAACTAATATGCAGGGAACCGGGACATAAGACATATTGGACAGCTCGCTCCAGTGGCTTCTGACCTTGTGTCTGAACTGAAGCATCACATGAGTTGGGGGTGAGGGGGGATTAAAAAATCTCAGGAAGTAGAATCTTTTAGGATCTATGCTAGCATTAGCAGTTGTGATTGTGACACCCTGGAAAAGCTTAGCTTGGTTTAGTCACAGAGAGGCTAAAAAGTGAGTCTAAGGTGGCTCCCCATGCCCCATCCTTCCCAACAGACTTTACCCCCGCCTGCCAGCGTGGTCCTCTATTTGAGGTACATCTCATCCGATGGGGGCGTCACCCATGTTTACTGAACGATGACATTTGTGACTTTATTTAATTCCGCGAATCACTGGGTATTAGCTTGACCTTTTGGAACGACTGCAGGCCTGATTAGCTTCACTAGACCATGGAGTTGTTTGATAACTTCTCTCACGATATTGATGAGGGTAAATAATTTAACGGTGCCGCTCTTATTAAATTAATTGAGTCTGAAAATACAATTTCCTTAAACGTTTAGCTGCGCTCGACGAGCTAGGCATTGTCCCCTTAGATATGGATATTTACGACATGCATTGTGCAACAGATGGTGGCTGTTTCCTTTTGCTTTTTGTCATGACACCTGGAGAGGTGTCATCGTGTGAACAAACGGAGTATAAAATCACTGTCAAATCTGTCCTCTTTTCACTCTCCACATCCCCCCTGGCAGGAATGAGAAGCGAACCAAACACTGAACAAAAACAAGAGGGGAGAGAGTGGATCCTAGTCATTTCCCCGGAGCAGGAGGCACAGGAGGAGCAGGGAGCTTGGCCCTTATCTTAGATTAGGAGTGGGGATGAAGTACTCCCCCGCGGCGTCAGAGTAAATGATCCTCCGCTTGCTATCACGTAAATCTTCAGCTGGACAGATTAGGCAGTGTCCTGGTTGAAATGGGCTCCCCAACTGCACCGGAGCGTACAAATCTGGCTGCTGGGGTCAGGCGGATGTTGACGGCATCATTTTGTGCCTGACCCAGAATGCATCTGTCACTCTTGCCTTTACTGTGGAAGGGTTTAAGACAGCCTGGTACAGTAAATATTTACCCCAGAGTAATAGATGATGGATGCAAGAAGAACATGCTAGGAATTACACGGACATGAGAAAAATGCATGTCTTGAGTATGCGTCTTCGTTTGAAAGATTTCTGGGATTTCTGTTTGATGGTGACTCTGCCAAGTTTTGGATGTTAAGGCAAGGAAGGTGCAGGAAGAGGATGGGAAATTTCCCCATAACCTCAGAGCAGTGGTGTCCCCTGCTCTGAGTAGTATCTGAGTATAGTAACACTGATCTGGCTTCGTTTGTTACCTCTGGGGTTTCCCTTCTGAACCACGTAAAGGAAGGAAAGGATTTGAGTGGGTTTAGCTTTAACTGAAGGTCTGGGTTCCTTTTGTCACCCACCTTATGGAATTGTGTGAAGGGATTAAGAGATAATTTTGTTTAACATACTAAGGTGATTTCTGATCCAAATCCACCAGCTAGTCACTGGAGTTATATTTAAATTCCCAGTGGACCGTGATACATTATGGGGTAATCACAAGGAATTCTATGCATTGCCCAAAATTTCATTCAAGGAATTTCCTTTCTGCAGTGTGAAACTGCCCTTTAAGACTTTTATTGAATGTCGTTACACTTGTAGTTCATAAATACAGACAGTTAATTCATTTTTGCTCAGTTAAAGATTTCAAATTCTTGGAGGAAAACTTGAGTTTCTCTCCTGAGAAATTTATTTTAATCTGAAACACGTCATTTACAAACATTTACAATAAACAACTCGGTGCACTTGTGAGCTCTTGTATATGTCACTTTAGATAAAGGTGATTGCCATGAATCAATAATATTTTGACTAAATTAACATAATTTGCTGTTAAATAATGTTTTGTTGCATCATTGTGCAAACTGACAAGCAAAAAGCGAGGCTGCTGCCACATCGATGCATCAAACGTTCCTTGACATTCATGTCTTGCTCAGATGAGGACTGCAAGAAGCGTTTTCTGCGTATGGTGGATCTGTTTTACCTTCCATTGATGGGCCACTTCTTCTTCTTCTGGTAACTCTTGTGTGAGGGTCCCACCCACTCTCAGGACAGAATAGATCATTTCTACCTAGAACTTGGCTTCAATTCACAACTGTCGACACACTTGATGGCCTGTTGCTCCTATCCACCCCCCACAATGATTCTTTCATCTAAGAATCATCAGAGCTCAGATTGTTTTGTCTCCACAGTACACCCATCCCATAATTTGTGGAGTAGCATGACCTTCTGAACAAGCCAGTGCACAGTTACCCATAATGTCTCTTGTATCCCATGCACTAGCTAGCCTGCTAATATACCCCTGTCCAGAAAGAGCTTGCTAACAAACTAATCTATTGACTGAATTCTTCATTTATTGCAATTTTATAAAAAGACCGTTATCAGTGATGGAGACATTATCAGCCTAGTTAATAGTTTCTGTCAGTAAGGACATTGAAATGCTATGGCAGTGTAGGAATTCACACTCAAATGGGGATGGTTTTCCACCAATGTTCAAGGGAATTGATTATGAATTAATTTAGGATGAATTCATACTCAATTAAATAGGGAATATTAGGTTTGAGTTGTTGTTCCAATATCAAAAGTCTTTATAGGGGTCCCAC
>JABFDZ020000039.1:20115933-20132422 GCA_019775955.2 Pollimyrus isidori
CCCTGTGTCTGTGTGTGTATGCGCGTGCCCCTGTGTCTGTGTGTGTATGCGCGTGCCCCTGTGTCTGTGTGTGTATGTGCGTGCCCCTGTGTCTGTGTGTATGTGCGTGCCCCTGTGTCTGTGTGTGTATGCGCGTGCCCCTGTGTCTGTGTGTGTATGTCCGTGCCCCTGTTTCTGTGTGTGTATGCGCGTGCCCCTGTGTCTGTGTGTCAGCCAGGAGAGAGCTACACTCCTCAGACCCCCAGCTGGATGTTGAGAGGTGACAGGGGGGTTGTAATACTATTGTTCTTAATTACTGCGGCTCAAAATCAATAGGCAGCGTGACGAGTTTCATTATGTGTAATGCAGTGGAGAGCGGGCGGATTATGCGTGCTATTTGTTCCCGCTAGCGGATAGACAGTCAGCAGGAGAACCGATCCAGCTCCCCTACGCCTCAGCACCGGTTGGAAAAGTACCTTTAAGGGAATAACAGAGGCTTTTGCCAATCAATGCGTTATGTTGTAAACTCCTTCTTAGAGTGCTGTGGTTCCCACTATCAGGATGAAGATATGTTATCTTCTTTTTCTGTTTTGTCTCATATTCATGATAATTTTTTATACAATGCATAGCTGACACTTACATCTAAAGCAACACTCCTTCCTCTCCTCTCCTCTGCTCTGTCCTTGCTGGGCACTTACCTGGAGCATCTCAGCCTTTCTGAAGGGTACTACACCAGCATGAATCTCCAAGATACCTGTCCATGACCTTAGTCTCCGCTGCTCACTTGGAGATTTCAGTAGTAGGGAGAAACATCTTCAGGGATGGAATCTGAGTCTCTGGACCTCAACATTTGGATTGTGCCAACATCCCTGACTTGTGGGGTGTATAATACACAAGGTCTTATGGACTGAGACTGAGCTGAAGTTTAATGCCTTTTTTTCTTGTTGTCTTTTTGTTTAAAGCGGTTATCATTCAGATTTTAACACAGAGTCATGCAGAAAACGCAGAACACGACATGTGCCCCCCCCCATCCCTTTCCAGGAATGCAAATGCCTGACGCTGCCATATTCTCAGCTCTCATTATTGATCTGCATTAATGTGTGAGTGCGCTTGGTTTTTTAAATAAGCTTATAAGAGAAAACGTGTCTCTGATGGGAAGATAAAGAGAATTACATAGTGGTCTCCGAAAAAATCTCTCCTCCCATTTTCCTCTGATCTTTCAAGCATGGGGGTTAGTCTCCACATCCAAATATAGCCATTCATACTTTCTGAAAGTGCCATATATCACGTACGTCGCCATCGTGATCCTCCCGCAATTGCCCTCGATTTCTGCGACCCGTTTTGGTGTCTGCCTCTTGGCTTCTAGCTATCTGCCGTTCAGCTGTCTGAAGATTAGCGGCGACGGGCTCGTCTGATTAGCCATAATCTCCCCAGGCCGAGTCGTCCATGTGGCGCTTCCCGCTACCTGTGCTCGGCGCGCGTGCGGCACGCGGCCGTGCATATGGAGAGCGTTAGCGCACAGCTCGCCGTTTCACAACAAGCGCGAGAGCGACGTTAGCGCGTCTGGCCGCTAATTTCAGCACTCAACCAGATGGTTCGCTTCCATGATGTCCTCCACTTTTATTTTATTTGCTTTTATTTGCTTAAAAGGTTGCAAACAGAAATGGAAAATATTTTTTTTGAGGCTGCCAGGGCTGTGGGACCATATAGACCCCCTTCCCAGCCCATGGAGAGTTTACTCCCCTAACGGCCAAGCTGTGCCATCCAGCAGCGACACATGTGCCCGTATGGCACAAAGCAGCGATTCTGCAACAGACATCAGCGGAACAATATCTACTCTGTTCTCATTAATTAGCACACTGCTAAAGTAATTAGCACAGGTGTCATTGTGTGGGAGTGGTAACGGGCGCAGGAGCATACAGGCCAAAGCAATTCATTGGGGGTGGGTGGGCGTAGGCTTTGTACTCCTGGGACCTTGTAGAGGGGGCAAAATCTCCGTGGGGGGCCTGTTTCTGGGTTTATGCTCTCGGCCTTGTTGTCAGAAATCGCTGATGAGCCCTCCTTGTGCATGCTTGTTTCGTTCCTCGATTTCTCCTGCTCTATGGGTCACTCGTGCTTATGAGGGCATATTCCACGCAGCCATCGAAGCAGACAAAGACTGTGATGCCTTACCATGCTGTCCTAACCGGAAATGCGAGTCCATAAATCACACGTAAGATGCAAAATTCACTTTGTAGTGAGATAGATACGTATTACAAAATTATTTTTGCTGCTGTTTTGCTTGCGAGCAGCAGAGGGTCTGTCATGCCGAAATTGCAGCTTATGTTTCTCTTCGATGGCCCTAGCGCCATGCCCTGCGACGCGTGTGTCTGTAGAGATCTGCTCTCCAATCTTTACAGACGAGTTCGCTGCCTTTGTATCTAGGTGCGGAGAAGCAGGTTCTTGGCAAAGCATGCAGCTGAGGACGGCAGCTCTTGAAACGGCGGCGATACAAAGCCAGCTCTGCGTCTAACGGGAGGAATATCACACCCTCGCCCGTCGGCAGGCTGTAGCCTCTCGGAGCCTTGCAGCTCTTCCGTTTTTGGGCTGCGGGTACGTTTTCTTTTTTGGCGAGGCATGTTTGTTTCATATACTTCATGCTGTTTCTTTTCTCTTCTTTTGGGCGTGTATGTGTGTGCGTGCGTGTGTTTTCCTTCAGCTTGACGTCCTTTGAGGGGGATGTGTATCTTATTCTGTTAACATCTCTTGTCTCTTGTAATGCACAGGGGTGTTTAGCCTGTCTTTTATCTCTATCTTGGGTGACATCACGATATGGATGTTTTCAGATAGAAACTGTCTGATTGGTCTGGCTCAGCGATGTCACAGCTGGCTGCCAGGTGACTCTCAGAGCCGGGGGCCGAGCGTGCACGGTGACAGCATCCGGAGCACATCATCGTTAATCTCGATGTATTTCTGCAGATTCGAATCCGCCCACATTTTGTTGCATTATGCAGGCGCCTCATACACTCAAAGACAACATGAGTATGTTTGAAGCGGCTTCCATTTAAGGTCTGTAGAGAGTGCAGTGGCTTACACAGCATTGAGTGATATCAGGTGACAGGGCTCAGGGGAAGCCTCATCATCACTGAGGTCTTCCCTCATTGGCTCATTAGCCAATATATGAGGTCACACGGCACTGAGGTCAGGCTGTACTGCTCCCCACTGTCAGGGCCAGAGATAAGAGTGTACTTAATGGGCTACTTGACCTAAACTAAAGGCCCAGCAGGAGCCAGAAAGTGATTTAAAACCTTGGGTGAGTCTGAGTAGTATCAAAGCCTGATCTCCTGGAGCAAGAGCTCTGTAGGAACCATGATACAGTCTTCTTGGCCTCCTCTTGTGGGCCACTGAAGCTTTTCTTCACCTTGTGGCCACTACAGACAAAGTCGTCGTCCTTTCATTTTTTTGCGGGTATATAAGTAGCTCTATTTTACTTCAGCCGTCAACTGAGAAGTCATCACTTTAAGATGTTATGGCCTCATGCGGGGGTGGCATGGTGGTGCAGTGATTAGCACTGTTGCCTTACACCTCTGGGACCCGGGTTCGAGTCTCCGCCTGGGTTTCCTGTGTGTGGAGTTTGCATGTTGTCGTCGTGGGGTTTCCTCCAGGGACTCCAGTTTCCCCCCACAGTCCAAAAACATGCTGAATTTGCCAAATTGCCCGTAGGTGTGCGTGTGTGAGTGTGCCCTGCGATGGGCTGGCCCCCCATCCAGGGTTGTTCCCTGCCTCGTGCCCGTTGCTTCTGGGATGGGTTCCGGACCCCCCGTGACCCAGTACAGATAAGCGGTTTGGAAAATGGGTGGATGGATGGCCTCATGCATGCTGATTTTGTAAAAAAGACAAGATTGTCTAATTGCTCTTATAAATAGTTGGGGGGTATTGATGTCATATCCCATAATGCACTGGTCCCCCATCTGCAATCTTCTAGAGGATGGGACTGGCGGCATGAAAAATATCCATAAAAATGTGCACTGACCCGCCTGGATGCTACTCTTTTTTTCTGATGCACCTTTCCTCCATCCCCTGTCACCCTGTGATGTTTCGGGAACAGTCGTCCTGATTCTGAAGCCACACACGTCCCTGGGAGAGAAATGCAAGGTTTCGTTCACTTTCCAGACGTTGGTCCCTGCCCACCCACCACCCCAGCTACCCAATTCATCAGAACCTAAACCTTAGGAAAACTCAAAAAGAATCCATGCAGCTCCACATCCAGCAGCCCGGCTCCATCACGGATACGACCCCCCCTTTTTAGTCTGTCTCTTGTCTCGATCCCTCTTTCGCATCCCTGTTTTCTGTTGCGGTTTAAATCAAAATTTATGCCAACCAAGGTTTTTCCATCAAAGACACCGAGGCCCTGTTTTCATAACTCAGTGCTAAGCTTTCTGTTAAAAATAAAGCAGTCATCTGAAATGTTTTTGCTTTTGTTGTTCTTCGTTGCTATGCCGGCATATTGACAGTTACTGGAGTTTTAAAGTTTTCAAGTCTTTCAGGTTTTTGGACTATGCCTGCAAAACTGACGGCCAAACCGGCTCCCGTCCAAGATCTAAAATCCCATTTCTGCTCTCCTAGTATCCCGCTTGCAGCTGATCACCACCTGCCAATGGTGCCCTATTATCAGGATTTTGTACCTCATTCCGACGGCATCTGTTATTTTTCTCCAGTAGATCACAGCAGTCTCTCTGGAGATAACATCAAATTAAGGTGTCCACATTGATCTACGGTGTCTATATCAATCTATATAGGGCTCATCCGTAACGAGTGTCAATAATGCAGTTCTTGCATTAGTCTGTGCCATCTACTCTCAACGGTATCTACATAAATCTTTGATGTCTTTATCTATCTGCAGTGTCCAGTATGGAGTGAACATCAATATAGACTGTCTACAGCAAACTGTGGTGGCTGCATTGACCAGAGGTTCTTAAGATCAAAACCACAATCACTCTTTTTAGGAGGTTTATGTGAAAATGCATCATCATGAGGCTTGCAGCCATGGTCCACATCTTGTATATGTCAATATGTGATGAACCTTCTCTGGAACATCTGAAACTATTTTCATTTAGATTAATTTGTTTATAAACATTTCCTCTTACAAAGTTGGTAAGACTCCTGTAATCATTAGTAGATGATATTGTCTTCTTTTCTTTAACACAAATAGACCAGTGTTTCACAGCCTGGTCATTGGTGACCCACAGACAGTCCACGTTTTTGCTCCCTCCAAGCTCCCTGCCAGTCAGTCCACATTTTTGCTCCCTTCTAGCTCCCTGCCAGACAGTCCACATTCTTGCTCTCTCCCAGCTCCCCGGGAGGGAGCAAAAACGTGGACTGTCTGTGGATCACCAAGGACCGGATTGCGAAACACTGAAATATACCTTCCCAGCAAGCAACTCGGTCTGGGTTTCAAACAATGGTACTGTACCACATGAGGTTGGGCTGCAGTTTGCAATTAGCATGTAGCATAAGATCCGGGAGTGACTTCCGCGTGATGCCCTCACGCGCTGCCCCATCTGAGCTAGCTCAGCATGGGAAGCCTTGGCAGACCCCTATGCCTGCTCCATGCTCCTTGCCATGGGAAACGCTCCAAAATGCACAAGCCCAGGGCGAACGACAACTGGGGGAGTGAGTGCTTGTGCTAGAACAGCGGACTCCCAGGCACTGGGCATAATACACAGACGCTTCGTCCACTCGGATCTGTTGCTTGGAGGAAAGGAAATGAGCGGGTCAAGCAAGTGAAAGCACAGCGGGTGGGGGGAGGGTGGGGGGAGACAGAAGCAATCCCTGAGGTTGTGCTTTCCAGGCTCTTCCTTGGCTGCTACAGATATCTGTGGGCTGCCAGCCATTTTGATGTAAAGGCTGAAATTCTAACTCGATTCACATTCTCAGGAGTACAGAGTTCATGCGCACGTTCTCCAGACTGCTGATTACTACTGACTTGGAAGCTTTGCACCAATAACAGACCAGTTACCTGAAATCTCTGCTATATGGAACATTAATCTGGTTGAAATGTAGACCCCCCCCCCCCTTTAAAAAAAAAAAACATAAAGAAATTGCTCATTAGGTTGTATTGCAGTGGTGAGAGGTGCCTGGTCTCATAGTGCAAACAAAAACCTCTTGGGAGAGCAATCAGTGTACAGACTTCTACTTCTGTTTGTGGCTGAGTGCAGCTGGTGGGGAAAAATATCGACAAGCAGATACTTATCATATTACATCGAGACGCTGTTTGGCTACGACATGGGAGAACGATGAACGCGTCAGACATGGGTTTTAAATGGATGTCTGAGGCATAGATCCATGTTTAGTTACGGAGTAGGCACTCTCTCGATCACACTGTTTTATGTCAACACTCTTTAATTCTTCTCTCCTTTCTGGCTCCATTCTCCATGCACAGTTGTATCTCCAGCTCTGTGTGTCTGTCAGATTGTCTTTGGCAGAGTTCAGCTCAGGTCAAACTAGCTTTAATAAAAGTCCAGAGAATTGTGTTTTGAGCTCCTGGGTAAGCAGCCATGCATCTTGCCAGAGGCTGAAAAACTCTAATCTCATTAAAGATTGTTATTGGCATGTAGCAAAAAGTCGTTTTTATAAGCAGGCCACTTTATTTGTGATTGAATAAAAGTCTCTTTGGTCCTGTGCCATGATTTGAAAACTTATGGGCATTTTTATTCCTACAAAAGGCTGTCGATGGTGTGGTTTAGTGATGCGGACTCATAGGAGAATAATCTGCATTAGCTGAGGTCCTGAGCATGTATGCAAAGCTAATTTTGTGCCCAGGGTCATTTAGCACGTCAGCTTCTGTAGCAAGATGCTGCATGCTGATTGGATATGACAGATGTCAGCAAAATTTTCTAACAAATTAAATTCTAGTTCCTTAGAATTATAGTGATATGCACAACTATGCTGTACTACTTCTTATGGAGTGAATCGATTTGTGATTAGAAGACCCTGCATTGGGAGCTTAGTGTTAGATGTAAAACAAGCCTTTCACTCAGAACAACATAGTTGACTTCATTATTCAGACTGATGATTAAATAAACAGCTGAAGAAATTAGACCACAGAGCCATTGTTCCTGTCTATATCCCCATGGCCCAGAGCTTCCTGTGTGCTCAGTCTGCCTAAGGAATGAAATATTGATCTGGTAGCTTGCAAACAACAAATTAGTGAGGGTAGAAAATTAAATACTGTTCAAAGGTAAACACGGTAATCTAAAGAGGGTACAAAAGTAAAACCCAAGCAAAGTAATCCTTTAATTAAATTAGGAAAAGTACAAAAAAGGATGCTGTTTCCTTGTTTTGGTGAGAGTTGGCTGCTTTGTGCAGTTGCTAGGAAACAGGGAGACGGTTACCCCTTGATTGCCATTGGCCCGGATGCTGTGGAAGGCTGGGCTCTGGCATGTCACTGGAGCCCCTGCCCAGGCGCAGTGCCCAGAGTTGGGTCGGCGTCGGCGTGACCTCCGCCGTCCTCGACAACCCGCAGCCTGGATGGACTGAGACATCGCCAGCTCCCCCACCATGACCAGGCACAGCAGTGCCTCCCACTGGCTCGGGGGTTTCATTGCAAGAGGATAATTGACCCGTGACAATATGGCGATAGCTGTCCGAAAACCCTTGGCACCAACGTAATCCTCACAAGTGTACAGTTCATAAATGCAGACAGTCACTTTGCTATACGGATAAGCTGGGCAAGTTTTGCTTTTGATTTAATGGGATTTGTAATAGAAATGGACTCAGTTTAAAATTATTGAAGGACTGCCTTACTTCCTAATAGAAAATAGATTTTTACAATATATTCCACTTAGAAGCTCTATTTTACAATTATAGGAGTTTGTTTTTGGAAACAAAAACAAATGAATAGGATCATGGCTATTTGACTAGGCTGCTTTCCTGATTCGCTCTTTAGGATTGCCTAACTAACCAGCCCGGCGTGGATGCATATGGCACCCGCCAGCAAGGTGCTCCACGCCATCAGACCCTCCCTCGGACAACAATTGGTAGCGAGAGCCACTGTGCCTCCTTGCGGCGGCTTTCCCAGGGTACCATGTCAGCGCATGGGCAGGGATTGCCTGTGCAGTGCAAGCCCCCTAGTTGGGCAAAAACAGGGGCCCCTGCTTGACGTGACATGTCGGGGTGATGACGGAGTGCTCTGAGCTCTGGCCAGCTGGGATTATTAGCCCCGCCCCCCGGCGACCCCTGAAAGAGAGGCAGCTTCCCACACTGCCGAGTTGAAAGGCTCCTTTCAGTTCTGTGTCCGCATCCCTATCGCAATAGGATTACAGTCCATGTGACCCACGCAGGTATACCAGGTTTACGCTCACAGTGTTGTTTATACTGTGCTCCTCTTCTGCTCACGCTTATGCCGAGGTGAACCTTTCTCTTGTGAATTACAAGCCAGTGGGTGTTATGAATGAAGACGAACCCATGACCCAGAGCGTGGATCTGCGCAGCTGATGAAAGTGCACAGCCTGGATTGGGCTAGTAGAACAGGATACTGTGCCAAAGCAAAATTAGCTATTTATTTCCTGTAAAAAAGGATAGCATTTTGCAGCATTGTCTGCAGGTCGATTTTTTTGTGGAATCCTACATCGATAGGCATGCAGTGAAAATTCTTAACAATGTGGTCTCAGAGTCCCCACTTGCCATCTGGGTGACCTCTGACCCTGTGACCTTTGTCCTCTCCCTCTGCAGTCCATCCGCGAGGTGACAGGCTATGTGCTGGTGGCATTGAATCAGTTCGAGTACCTGCCGCTGGAGAACCTGCGCATCATCCGAGGGACCCAGCTCTACGAGGACCGCTACTCACTGGCCATCTTCCTCAACTACCGGCGCGATGGAAACTTTGGCCTGCGTCGGCTGGGTCTCAAGAACCTGACGGGTAGGTGGGCGACGGGACGCAGGCGGGGCATCTCCGTCTGTCTCCGTGTCTTACGATTGCATTTTCACTTCTGTAAACCCTGAGAACCCAGTCATTGACCAAAAATATTGCACATAGCGACAACATTCCAAAGGTTTCTTTAGGTCTGTTTGATAGGGACATTGTGCCCTGGAATGAAATTAGCTTTTTTTTTTGGTCCTGGAAAAAGCTGGACAGCTTGGCCAGCCCTAGTGTGTCTCCCTTGCGTTTGTACACCATCATGCTGCTCTGTCCCTTTTTCCAGTGAGGGGCAGATCCCCTACATTTCTGCTGGAGCTTCTCTCCATGGCAGGGGCGACTCCAGGATTTGTCCTGAGGGGGTCCCCCAAACAATTTGCCAAGATGGGAGTACGAAACGCATACAACAATAAGGGACAAATACCTAAATGATTTTAGTAATTAATTTTTTTAAAGAGGCCGAGACAAAAAAAAATTGTGTCTAGAACCACTAGGGCCCACAGCAAGACAAATGTAACATCAGGCTGCCTCCATTCCTGGGACTATCTGAAATGAACCACGGTGAAGATGCATGCAGGACGAAAAAAACAGCCGAGATACACATTTGCCCACTGTGGGGACACCAGGGAAGCAGGAAGATAATAATAATTAATATGAAAAGTAAAGGTGCTCTTAGCAGGGAGAAAGGTTACTGTTAACCTGACTGCGATGAATCACAAAAGGCTATTTGTAAGCCCTTCTTCAAATGCCATTACTTTTAAAGTGAATTGCTTAGAAGCTTTTCTGTGACATTTCTGGAATTTAAAATATTGTTTTCTGTCCCTGTGGTAGCTTCGGTTACCTCAAAGCAAATAAGTAAGTTGTTTAATTAAATAAGAAAGAAATTAAGAGAAATTGGCTTGCCAACTTGAAACAACAAGCAGTCAGCTCGTTGCTGCATGGATAATGGATCTGTACGTGCCGTGGTCTCCTTATAACCCATCATCTTATAGGTGGCAGAAATCCCTCTGAAATCTCCTACTGTGCTCTTGAGCACTGGGAGGAGGGATTGTCGATAGAACATTTTAAGGTGTGAAGGCTTTTCCCCGCAATGCTGCCGGCACCTTACTGCTCGAAGGGAATAGTTCCGGAAGTTTCTTCTGCTAGATTCTTGAGTAAAGCGCAATTAACTGAGGCTATTCAGAAGAACAATGGGATCGCAAAATATGTTGTACAAAGCGTACAGTTATGACAACTGACTGATGAGCGGAATAATTTTTAAACTCATCTATATAGCTTGACATTTTACTAGAGCAGTTCATTGTTTATTGTTCCGTCAAGGGTATAGCAGCAAACCCCCCCGCTGGGACCCGAAGCCACAGCATTAGGCTGTATGTAAGCATCGTAAGGTACTGTCACTCTGTCTATGCTACACAGTACTGAAGAAGCGCAACTGGGGAAATCTCTACACACGCTGCTGTTGTCCACTGGTTGAGACAAACAAATTCCCCCATTGGCACTGATGGGAACTGGTGTCGATTGAAGCCTATTGCTCTCAAACAGAAATTTTGGCCCCAGTTTCCCTGGGAGTCAAGTAGAACTCATGTCTCGAGATGAAGGGAATCGATTGTCTGCCACGGTTCCCTCCACCGCAAGCTTATTCTCGGGGTGTAGAGGGCGACGGGGGGGGACGGGGGGATCAAGCACAGCTCAGTGTTCCATAACAATGCCCCATACATGCATGGGGGTGGGTGAAGAGTCTTAATGTTTGAACAAGACTCAGTGAAGAGTGACTTTCACATACTGGAAAACAGGTTTGTTCGTTGAGTTTTTTTAGACTGTACTTGACCTAGATTGAATAGATTTTAGAGGTACGTGTTGAAAGAGGTGGGGTTATCTATCAAAATAGCAGTGTGGACATCCTCGAAAACCACACAGGGTATACTGTGAAGCAAAAACCATTAAATACCATTAACCTGGCTGGTAGACATGCATAAGCCGAACCAGCGCTTAAGACATGTTAGTTAACAGGGGTATGAGTTACCAGGTTGAAAAGGTCTTATAGAAACGTGTGTTGAATTTTTATTTTGGCAATTATTTTACTACCAGCTTATTATATCGTTAATATTTAGACTGGGGTTCAGCTCAAATAAAAAGTGTCATTATGATATTGGTTGGTGTCTCTGAATTGGCGTTAGTGTGTCATTGTGAGTGGGTGTCCTGCAATGGACTGGCATCGCATCCAAGGTGACTCCTGCTAAAGAGTCCATCCTCACCAAAGCCTATATTGCATAAGATTGATAGATACATTTTAATAGCAGTTTTTATTTATAGGTTGTGAATCTGTAATACCTTGTATACTGTACAGTATGTACAATGCAATAATAAATGTAGTATTTGAATATATAGGAGTGTTAAAGGGGATTAAACAGGAGCTGGTTGTAATGCGAAGTAGAGATGGTCATCCTGTGATACTGAGCACAAAACAGACACTGTAGTCATAAATTAACAACGACAGCCATAGCACAAGGTACAAAAATCACTGGAGGCAGTCTGCCAGTGAGCTAATAACCACTGCAATTTTTTAGAAGCCCGATTATCTTTTATGGCATTGTGACAAAATCTTTAACAGCGACAAATCCAGTGACTGCTGTTGAAGTTCAGTGATGTTACTTTACATGCAATTGCTGTTGATGCTTAGTTTTCGTTGCACGTTCTGGAGCCTTTGTAGCTATTCAATCCATGGTGAAATTAGAAGAGTCTTCTTTCCGGCCCGGTGGTACCATCGGAGAGAGAGAGGACTATTTGTTTATGACGGGCCATGGGTCATTTGAGCCTCTATGAACTGGCTTCAGAGAGTTTTGTGTCTGTCGACGGGACACCACACTCACTCTGTGAGGCCCAGAATCACTGAGCAGAGACAGGAGATGCCCATGCAGCCTGTAAAAGGAGCAACGCAAAGAAACCTCTTGAGAACATGCAGCAGGTCAATGAGAGAATGCAGCTCATCTAGGGAACCTTTAGAATTAATTTGAGGCTGTTTCAGGAGCCATTTGACTGTTTGCTTCCACAGATGACTAACGAAGAATGTGGCACATCTTAATTGGTCCTAATGTGCTACATTATAACTGTGCGAGGAAGCGGGTGGGGGGGTTGAACCACACAAGACAATGAGAAGTTGAAAATATGAAGACAGGCAGCATCTGCTGGAGACTGATTAATAATATAGAGTGACAGAGTTCTGTGGAACAATCAAAGGTTTCACAGCAGCTTTATGTCCTGTTGTGATAAGAGGAGCATTGGGCTTAAAAAAATGTACACATACACATAGACATACACAAACACAGGTTTGTACTTATAACTTTGTGGTGACTCTCCATTCATTTATATGTGGAAAACTTTCATCCCAACAATAACGACCTTAACCCCTACCCAGCCCTAACCTTAACCATAAGCAACCAAACAAAATAGTAGACTTTTAGCATTTTTAGCATTCTTTTTTATTGCTTTCTCAGATGAATGCAGGGACTTGAAAATAGTCTAATGTCAAAATAACATGTAATATAAACCTAATCACCAAGATTTTATAAAGGGCCTGACCAAGAATGACCAGGTGAAAGCAGCTCAGGAATGACATCTGGTACAGAACCCACTACTGATCACACACACACACACACACACACACATACACCTAGCCTGGAGACAAATAAAGCTCTGATATGCTATTGGATCTGAGTTTCTTGGTTGCGTCTCAGATAATGAAACATTTTCCATATGGTCATCATGTGAACATCAGTATCATCAGTGACCATCTCTTTTGCAATCAGGATGCTTATGAACAATGGTGTGATTCATGACGCACAAGTTTGACCAACACTTTGCTAATTCCGAGCAAGGAAACCAATGCATGTGTGTCCATCATGTCACGTTCATAAGATGCTACCATAAATACCATAAATACTAGAAGCTGTCAGTGCAGATAATAGTCCTGCATGTATGACAGGGAGAGCACTTCAGGTGTCTCTGAAGACGCCAAGCAGAAGAACCATTAATGCAGGCCATTTGCATGAAAAATAAAAATCTGTGCCTCGTGATGAAAAGAGTAATTTACAACAGAAATGGATGTGTTGTTTATAACTGTGGGTTAGACTGGAGGGTGCCGCTTGGGACAGAGGAGCAATACCCATGACTTTCCCCCCACCCTGAGAAATTTTGTTGAGCAACAGAAAGCTGGTAGACATGTAGCTGGGTTCTCTGCCAAGGTAATGCTCAACACTCATGGCTACAGAGCCCTCTAATGGTGTCTGCAGTCAGACTGTTTGCAAACGTCCGACATCTTCCCGAGACCCGTAGGACATTATGGGTTGGTAGCCCAGCAATGTTGCTGTAGAGCTTGTGGACAGACTCCTCCATCAGAGGCTCAGATGGCGGAGTTTGTAGCTTAGCCTCTCCCCCATGGCTGTCAGTAATTGCAGTCTTCTACACTGCTGCTTTCCCCAGAAGTACTCATCCGATGGCTAATTACCTGTAATTACCAAATGAAGCCTCTGCTGATTTATACTGCCACACACTCGTGTGGTTTCTACCTCTAGCTCCCAGCATATGGCGTTATTGTGAAAGTTTTCGTGGCTTTTACATGCAGTATCAGAATGCACGTGCTGTTGTTAAGTTAATTGTGTGCTCAGGATGGCGGCTTGGATCACGGAAGAATAGCTTGCAGGGCAGACAGACGGACTCGGCTGTGGGCAACGGCTCCTGTGACATAGTCCATGGCACCATTATGTGTTTTGAATGAGTTCAAGCAGCTCTAGCTGCCAAAGGAAGGATTAATGTATTTTGATCAGATCAATTAAAAATTTAATTTCTTGAAGGTTCAATGGCAGTGTCATTCCCAGAATTCGGTTCTGCATCCGGAGCAACCCCAGAGCCTCCGGGTCTTTTCCAGAATAGCCGTTGCCTTCCACCTTTTTTTTAATTCCCTACACTGTCTTGACTGTCTGCGGACTCACTTCAAAGGCAGCCCTCTCCGCTAACGAAACAAAGGAGTGCACATCATGTGTTAGTAAGGCTGCTTTGTTCATCTCTACAGAGTGCTGAGGAGTGCCCTTCTTCTTTCCTGCCTCCCTGAACCGCTCGACGTTCCCTTTTCCTGATTGGCCATGGGGGTGTCTGATTTCACAGATCCTCTCGATGAACCACTAATTTCCCTCGATTGCATGTAGAGCACACTCCCTATCCTTCGCTAAGAGAACGCCATTCATTTCCCTTCATGAGGCCTTTTGGACATTTCTCATTATCATCTGGATATCATCGCCTGCACTGTAGTTGCAAGATTGAATGTGAACTATATTTGTACTCCAGATTAGGAAAATTTGGGAGGTACCAGTTGCCGATCAATTCTAGGGATGGGGGTTGGAGTCATTCTACTGCTCTGTGTGTGTGGAGCATGTTCTCCCCATGCTTACTTCAGGTACTCCTGTTTCCTCCTGCAGTCCAAAACGCAGTTGGACTAATTGGCATCTCACAATAGCCCATGGTGTGTGTATGCAGGCTGTGATGTACTGGCATCCCATCCAAGGTGTACACTGTTCTGCCTGGGATGGGCTCCAGGACCCCCATCAACACTGACCGGGACAAGCAGGTGGAACACGGATGATGTTATTACCATACTTAGATGTGAGTAAGAGATCTGCTGCCTCTTTTCACCTGGGTTTCACCCTGTCGTGAATTGGGCTTTTCTCTCGTCTGAAAAGTAAATTGACCACAGCTACAAGTTTTTGCGCGGAGTGACATCTCCATGCCATGAGATATACCTCTGTTGCCACAGGGTAATGTATGCATTTTTTCTAATATATGGTACATTGCCCAGTGGCAAATACTGAAATGCAGAAATAATACCCGATACAAATTATCAAACATGCTAAATCCTTGACAGGTGACATGTTCAGCTGAATACACAAGAAATTTAGAGCTACTTCGTTACTTCTTAGACCACTCATGTAAATAGATAGCTAGCAGATATATGGAAGACAGCTGATATAAACAGTATGTGGTTGTCATGGTAACATGGGGGATATTTTTTTTCCCCACAAGCTGTAGGATTTTAGAATGAAAAGTACCCAGGCAATGGTGATTTTTGTGTGAGAGTACCTTCAGTTGACTGCGTGTCAAGAGGTGACCTTGATGGCCTTGGCATCCTGCGCATGTCTGCGTGGGGGTGGGCACCGTACAGCAGACCACGGGAGATTGGTTTCCGGGCCGTAAAGCCTGGAATCAGCCCTGGTCCTGGTGCCCGGTGCCCATCGAGGGACCCACCTTTTCAGCTGATCAGAAAGCCAGCTCTGGCTGTCATGACCCTGGCTGATGCTGGAGCTATATGAAAGCTTCTCGATTCTATTACATAAGAGAGCCCTCTGGCCCAGTTTCAGCCGAAAGGTTTCAAACGCTCCATCACTGCTGGGGCCCGCTCACCTTTGTGAAGGAATAGAACAGAGGATGCAATTGATAAGTATCCCTTTAGGGGCTCATCTGGTGAAATCCTCTTTATGCCCAAGCTGATCGGCTTCACGCCGTCGGAGTTAATCATTCATGTCAGTATATCTCACAGGAGGTGCCTGGGGGTTAGGTTGGATGCACTAGCACACTTGCGTAAGACAAACTTACACGCATTCTCAAGACATACTCATGCATACACATGGTTACTCCATCGGATATGCAAGCCTGCCTGTATGTCGCCGCCCTTTGCTTCATAGTCTCACGCCATCACTGATTCCTGAAGCCATGCTGTTAGCATGAAGACTTAAGCTTTCTTCATCAGAGTATATGGTGACAAGCAGCATGTAAGTGTACCTTAAGTCTGTTACATCCCTTAACTGCTTTAATATACATTAATAACAAACATTATATGATAATAAGGTACATCATAGTCATATAATATTGGAATATTTGTTATTAATATATATTAAAGCAGTTAATGTGTTATGGTGTACTTACATGCTGCTTATGACTGTTCTATCAAATCATTTTGAATACATTATGAAGGTGTAGTTAATGTAAAGCATTGCCAATATTTATAAAAAGTAGTGAGCACAGCTAACTATAAAGTTAGCCTCGATAGCTGCTAATCTGCTAGCTCCAAAGTTTAATGTGATGTCACTAAACCGATAAACCACTAAAAAATTTCGAACATTTTATGATAACCGACAATTGCTAATGTTAATACTAAGAAGGATAAAATTGTCACCTGTTTGTCACTGAAATCCCATCCTGGGGATATTTACCCAATTGGGTATGATATTTCATTTGCAAGATACAGTATAACAGTTTCCCTATTTTGCAAGTGACCCATACTGACATTTTTCCCTCAAGGGACTAAAAACATTGCGCTGTTTACCTGGAACTAGGTAGGGAACCCAGAAAATACTGCCAGGGGCCTATATCACAATGAAAGGAGTGTTTCTAAATAAGTGTACATGACCATACTTGTATTCCTGTGTACTCTATTTATGTCATTTTTCATTGTCAAAGACCATCATTATAAATGTATTATGAAGGTATCTACACTCACCTAAAGGATTATTAGGAACACCTGTTCAATTTCTCATTAATGCAATTATCTAATCAACCAGTCACATG
>JABFDZ020000039.1:20133100-20160637 GCA_019775955.2 Pollimyrus isidori
AATGCTTTCAGCACCTTGTTGAATCAATGCCATGTAGAATTAAGGCAGTTCTGAAGGCGAAAGGGGGTCAAACACCAGATTAGTATGGTGTTCCTAATAATCCTTTAGGTGAGTGTATATTGAATTATAGATGAGCTTATAAAGCTCCACTGGAGCTTATAAAGTATTCTAATCAACGTTATAAGATGTTGTCATGCTAATTCTTATACTGACCATTATAATGCATTATGAAGGTACTTATGGTGCAATTATAGATGACAGCTTTAAGCATATTGATGTTTCCTTCAGGAAGACTCAAAACCATACATGCTGAGACATATTGTTATGTAAACTCATGTGCCGTTACCCACAGAGGATTCAAGACTACCACAAACGTTCCAACTTAAACCAGGATAACAGAAATACATAAAAATAATACTGATGCTTACTTTTCCTTGAGACACATGAGTCTCTAATCCTTCCGCTGATGTCACTGTCATATCATACTGAAGTTTCTTTCCTGAAGCCGCAGAAAATCTAATCACCTGCTTGACGTGGGATACAAACAAGAATGAAATTTCTTCAGATTTCCTTGAAGATTTTTTTCTGGTTTTAAAACCCAGGAATATATAAAATAATATTTAAGAAATCTGAAAGTGAATTTGTTGGAAAATATGTCTGGAAATTACATAATGTATTGTACAGTATCAGGTAATGTAGATTTAATTTACCTTTCTGTCCTGAGCATATCTCTGAATTAATGCACTTTATGTGACCCGTGTCCGTGGATTGACCAATAATCCATTTTGTGCAGTACCTTTTAAGGTGATTAGGCATTTTCACCTGGCTTGTCCTAGTATAGTTTGAACTACAAAATACATGATCTAGTGCCAGACCTTGACACATGGAGAGTGGTATAACTTTCACAACTTTCTGATAAACGAGCCAGATTAATGATTCAACTGCTTTGTAAGAAAATACTTTGAGTCACTGTGAGCTACCAGGAGGTATCAGGGGTCCGTGTGATCTCTTGCCTTACCTACACTGATTGGTCACCTGCCTCATGCCTAACAGATGCCTTAGGTGATGCCACCTGGCTGGCCTGCCACATTCCCTCTTCTGGAGCTGCTCTCTTCTCAGTGCCTCGGATTATATTTTTTATCTTAATTAGCATGATGATTGTTAGCTCATAAACAGGCAGTTTTCTGTAAGGGTTTGCTAATCATTTTTTTTCCTTTCTGTCTTTCGTGTCGATGCTGCTTTTGTAGTACTGTCCCACCTGGTTCTGCCACAGCACCTGGTTTCCTGGCTCTCTTTGAGTGTAATAGTTCAATAGATTTGTGTGTGTGTGTGTGTGTTTGGTCAGTAGTGGGTACTGTACCAGATGTCATTCTTGAGCTGCTTTCACCTGGTCATTCCTGGTCAGGCCCTTTATAAAATCTCGGTTATGATTCTGTTTTTTTTCCCCAAACCTTCATGACATACAGCAGACATAACTCGAGTTCCAAACTTTCTGTACCAGCATGATGAGCAATGAACTGGCCTCTGGTCTCGCTTAATCCTCCTTCATGTGGATATACTTTCAACCAGTTGTGAACCAGACGGTCATGCAGGGTTCCGCCACTATCCTCATAAGGACCCAGTGGAGAGGCAGCCAATCTGTCTTAATTACTCCTCCTCACAACATGGAGGCCGAGGGTAAAAACCACCACGCAAGCTGACATTTTCAACCTCCATTGCTACCTTATTCCACATGAATTATAGATATTCCTGAGTTGTGTTTTCCTCTAATCCACTCTCGTTCTCTTGGAATACAGGCTCCTTGTCTTTGTTAAATCGTAATTACCACCTGTTTGGTATAATCACCAAAAGCTACACGACACAGCATCATGTAAAGAGCTTTCAGTGATAAAATTGCTGCTGCTTTGTAAGTTCTTCCCTGAGCAATTATTTTATTTTTTTTTAACTTCACATGCTCATATTGTTAAGTGTAAGATAGAAGCTGGAACACTCAAATTTTGACACTTATTCAGGATGAAGTGGGTATTAGGAATTACTACACCAATATGTGGTCTGCCAATAAATCTGTCTAGCTATTGATGAGTCAAAGTAGCATGGATTTTCTGTACACACCTGTGGACTGGCCTGCATGCTGCTCTGAAAAGCTTTTCATGAGTCTGAAGGTAATGCTTTGGTAGCCTTGCTATTCAGTCATCCTGCAAATCCCACACAATGCTCTCCAGACCCCAACCCCGGCCAACTCAGATGGTCTGTGGTTCTTCACTAACAAGACTATCAATGGGAACACAGTGTTCCCTGTCCCTTGTTGTCCTGTGCCCTCTCCTCACCTCCTTCAGGGCCAAACTCCAGCACCCATCCACTGGGAGTAGGGCTGGAAGGAATAGGCCTGATTTCAGTTAACATCATATTGGGCCTTTGTTATCACAAGGTCCCGGTCACCCTGAAAAACAAATAACCTTTTCTCAATGAGCTCCTTGGGAAAAAATGCATCACGGAAATAGCAAAATTTTAAATGATTTATAAGTGGTTGAGCTTTGAAGCAGGAGTAAAAGATTCCTGAATGGTCTTGTGTAGAAATAACATATCTTGGTAATAAATCCTTAAAAGGAGCTAAGATACGTTCGTTATCAACTAATGCAATTGTTTATTAATTGGTTTACCTATTTACCTCCACTGAAAACCATGCTGTGTCCATATTCACTTAAAGCAGGTACAGTAATACATTCCTCCCAGTGGGCATGTCCAATCAGAGCATGTGATGCATTTGTCACAGTGGGCATGTCCAATCAGAGCATGTCATGCATTTGTCACAGTGAGCATTTATAGTCGGGAACTGCCTTTCTTATTTTTCTGGCCATTGCCTTTATTTAGCTCACCAAGGCCACCTGCTCCCATCATCAAGAACAAGGCTGCAGATGCATAGTCCCCATTTTGATGGACTATTGTAATATAGCATTATAATGATCATTGCATTGGGCAAAGTTGAAATTACAGGGCACTGTAATTGCAATATAATGTGCTGTATTGTTCCCAAAATCAGGCGAGCTCCCAAATCTTGCTCTCATTGCTGCCCAGAGCATAAACCTGAGAAGTGCATCCTGCCAGCGCCTTCGTCGGGCAGCCAGCTATCGAAGGCTCATCATCCCACGCAGGCCCCGAGAATCGTTCGCTAATCCCCACCCCCCCATTCCAGCAGCCTCCAGACACAAGGTCAATTAGAACACTGCATCTAATTGATTGCTTCCCGTCCAATTATGCCCACGTCATGCTTAATTTTTCATTGTCTGAGCTACAGAAGGATGATGGTGATGGATGACGAATGCCACGTTTATGTTCTTCACTGCTGCTTGGTGCAGCTTTAAACGTCAATATGTCACGCCGGATAAAACGTTCCACCAAACGGTCGCAGCCGTCATTTCGGTCGGGGGTAGGCCAAAGATTGCTTGCTAATTGTAAATCATAATTACAGTCGAACCTCGTTACTACGTACCCTGGATACAATGTTTTCACCTTTTCAACATACAATACAGGTTTCTAATTCTCGTTTTTAGCCTATGTAATATTCCAATACCTGCCATTGTTTACAGCATACACCCTTACAGCGTAAACTGCGATACAACGTCCAAATTTCTAGACAAAATACGAAAACTAACCATCGTCACAACGTACAGCGCTCTCCCGGCCCACCACAACTTGTGTCGCTATCTACCTGATTTTCGCCCGTCAATGCACATTTGTCTATTGCGTTGCTTGGCAAACTTCCCGCGTTAAATGAGTTGCCTAGACCAATCGTTACTGGACTGCGTAGTAATGGCTTATTAAGTGTTGTGTGCGTATTCTTTGTTTATTAAACCTTGTGAAATACCAGTCATACCGGTAATTGTGAATTCAGAATAATAATGGGTTTTTATGATTTAATTTGACAAATATTTCATTAATATTTTCAGGCCAAATGCCAGTTTGGATGCGAATGTTCATTTTAAAAATCCATTTTGACCAGCCGTTGTGTATTATCGTTGCCGTTTATCGCCGGCCGGCACTAAGTACTCGTGAGTAATTTAAGGAAAATTTCAAGGATCCAAATGAGCTTTGTTGAATTATTTAACAAGTAATAATGTGTTAGTTTGTTTTGTAGTCAATTTAAGGGTCTGTTCTATTACAGTTTTATGATTTACATGGATATTTTGTGAGTTCTTTCATCCATCTTGCACTAAGTGGTTACAACGTCCTATGCTTATAGCGTACATGTTTTTGATATGCCGTCTTGTACGTAGTAACGAGGTTCGACTGTATTGTCGACTATATTGTTGCTTCCATTTAAGCGGGGGTCAGCAATGAGGACCGATCCCTTTGAAAGGCAGTAGAGAGACACTTAATGAGATCTGTGTTTTCTCCAGAACGAAGAAACATCTCATCCGTTTCAGGAGCATACACTGGAACTCGGAAGCCATTTTTGGCTGTTGCTTCAGTGCCGCCATTGTAACATTCTTGTTATTATCCTAGCACTGCCTAGTTGCTGACTGGTTCTTCTTCCATTAATAATCCCCTCTAGGAATACAGGGGCAGGAAATAAGAGAATCACATACCAATGGCAAACTGCATGAAGAGCTTAACATCACGGTCCTCTGAGGTCTGCAAATCTCCGCTGTTTAAAGAATACAAATAAATGAATCAACACGTGAGTGATATGCCTCAAATCCTTTCGGATCTTGGTTGAAGATTAGATGTAGGATGTGTACATGCATGGGTTAGGTTAATTTTGTAGACATTACATGATGTGTGCAATTTTCTTTGAGAAGTCTAACCCAGTGGTCAGATTTGTATTACATTGGTTTGCGTTATTTGATGGTCACCAAACCTTAAGACAAATGTAACACTGTGGTTATTTTCACATCGGACTGTATCTAAAGGCCACTGACCCTTGTTCTGGTGATTAATCCCCTTGCACCTCTGTGACGGTGACTTTCATACCATGGCTTTGGGAATTTACCTTGTGCACTTTCTGCTCCGAGTGGTAGCAGCGCCAGCCTCTGACTCAGCCATATTGATTTTTAGTGGCTTCCATCTACTGGGATTTGGGGGGGAGTCAAAAGGGTCGAAGCAACCAAAAACACGGGGGCATGAGGGCACAGGAGGAAGTTTTGGTGGGAAGATGGGAAAAAAACTTTATCCATGCTGTGAGGAAAAAAAATAGAAGCCTAGATTAATAAAGTTGATAAGCAAAGGAAATTTCTATTTCCCGGGCTGCTTTATTTAACATAAGACTTGTGATGTAATTTGCAAAAAGCTCTGTAATTACACAAAGATCAAATGCAGCGAAGGGCGCTAATGCTAATACCCACACTCTGGCCTGAGCTGAGAGACTATGGAGGAATAGAACTCATTAATTATGTATCTGGTGTCCAAATGATTAAA
Source organism: Pollimyrus isidori (assembly GCA_019775955.2). Lineage (NCBI taxonomy): Eukaryota > Metazoa > Chordata > Actinopteri > Osteoglossiformes > Mormyridae > Pollimyrus > Pollimyrus isidori. The sequence goes on from JABFDZ020000039.1 coordinate 20,138,516, forward strand.
ACATATCTCCAAGCTTCAAACGCAGATCTGCTTTTTTTTATTATTTTTTTCAAAAACACCATCTCTTACAGCACCGCCCCATTCCGACCGAATTGGAGGCGGTGCTGAGCACTAGATCAGAACCATCCCAGTAAAATCAGCTGTCCAGGTCAGTCCCAGGAGGTGAACAAACACTGAGTACTCTCCACATGCAATACTCTCCACAACGTAACACCGTTTCCCAGGAAGAGATGAGTGAGTCGTGACATAAATGCGAAACTGTGTGCAGGAGTCAATCATATGCAGCTCATCGAGCTCTCTGAGTGCTATGTGTTTGAATACCCCATGCTATCAATGAAAGAGATCATCTCCACTCTCTGATGTTTCGGGGGGGGGAGACCCTCGACATCTGGGTGACATTCTGACATTGGAAGGTTATACAGCTCAGCTCAGAGAGGCTTATTTAAATGTCAGACTTGCATGGAGGAACTATTTTGGTGCTATGATTTGTCACTTTGAGCTTCACTAACTGGATAATTGCCTCGATTGCGACTCACGTCTGTGCAGATGCTGTTGCATCGCTCACAGAGGATAATGTAAGATGTTTACACCTGTGTGGTCTGTGAAAAAGAACCCTTCCCTCTCAGAGATGAAATACATGGAACCTAAACCTTTCAGAGGAGATGGAGAAATCCAGTATCTCTGTATCACTGTGTGAATTTATCTGTATGCTGGATTTCAGGATACGAGAAAATAACTTGGTTCCCACCTCTAGATGTTATAAAGAGAGTTAAATGAAATGTCAAGGATCGGCTGACTGGAAACATTATGGTGATAAGCTTTGCAAGTTCTTTTGCCCTGCAATGGGAGCCTAATTCTGACAGTTAGTGATAGAGTTTGTAGTCCCACTGGCTGTTCAACAGCCATTTGAAGGAATTTTCCCCAACCTCACCAGGCGTCCCGGCCCAGACCCCGTAACACAGCGTGCAACATGAGATTTAGTATTCACCCTGGGCACTTTACTGCCACGGATGCTTTAGCTCAAAGCCCTGGATCGGTGGGCCCCAGAGTCTCGCGATTTGTCTCCATTAGCCGCTAAGCGTTCCCAGAGGGGGACCGGTAACGGCTTAGTGATGGAATCACAGGAGGATCCTGGGAGTCTCCTGTTCTATGGGAAACTGAAGGTCTTTGGGCCAAGACGACGAGCCTGTGTCCTTTATTCCTGATTAGGAGGGACAGATTCATTCCATCCACCCACCTAATGCATGGAATGAATCCATGGAATTATACAGCCAATGAAAGTGGCAGATCACTCACAGGCTTGCAGCTATAGCCCACAGAGAAGCATCAAGTAATTTCTTAATACTTTCTCTCACTCTCTTTGTCATTTCCCTGAAGGGACATGAAGGACTTTTCTATGCTATGTGCTGTCAGTGAGCTTGGATACCAGAAGAGGATAGCAGGGCTATTCAGGGAGGGAGGGGTAGTTGGCCATCAGGTAAACGTATAAAAACAGCTCCTAAATTATTCACCATGATGATGTCAACTTCCTTACTCCCCAAAACAACAAACAAACCTATGATGTCCCAGTCAAGCACCTGGAGATCACTGACCGGGTCTTCAGCATTCTGTTATTCACAGTGGGTCCCATGGGGGCTGGCCTGCCCACACCCCCAAGGATGGACCCAAACCACGGAGTAACAACTGGCAGCAAATCAGTGCAGTCAAAGGGGATACAGCAGGATGCAGACGGCATCCTCATTATAAAACATTGACATGTTCGGAATTTTAATGCCACTAAATTATCAAAATAGTTTATTTATTTTTCATCCAGTAATCTTCCAGGCTGCATTTCTACAATTTCTAAAACCAAGCCAGTCCTCTAACAGGGCGACTTTCATCTTTGAACGTTATTTTCTTTAAAGGTTGAGCTAGAACTCTGGCAGCAGTGAGGTCCCTAAATGCAAGATTTGGTATCACCAAACTTTGCTGGATGAGGGATAGCTCCAGTTTTGCATCCATTGTGCTATTTCATTTAATTTACCAGCGGTGAAACAATGCACCATTTGTCTGCCCCGGCACTTAGTGTGTTTAGGGTTAATCTCTGCTGAGTTTGGTTGTTCTTTCTATGCAGTGTTAAGGGTAGGCAAAAGGTACAGTAAGCCCATTCAGGCTTGATCGGTCCGCCGGTACCAAGTCGGGGAATAGCGGCTCTCGGCAGCCATATTTGATATTCAGATTCACTTATTTAGTAGTATTTGCCTCACTTTTACACGTGACAGTAATGATACCTCATCTGCCAACAATAATAACAGAAGGAATAAATTGTAAAGGTATTTCTGTGCCCCCAGGGACTCCTGATTTCACTACTGCCACGGGTCTGGCTCTATTTCATCCTCTTATGCCGGTGATGTTAATGAAACGCTAAACCAATTATTTTTTTTTCTCTGCCAATCTTGAGAATCATATTTTTGAAATGTCAGTGGGGGATTGAGGGGAATGTAATGGAATGATTAGGTTTGAAACCACGAAAATCCATGCTGCGGGACCGCAATGCGAGGCGGGGGGTGGGGGGGGAGGATGGTCTGTATGTGAAGCGTATTTCTTTGTGGGACCTGAACATGCTTCCGGATAGGGGGCGGTTGTTGCATAGGCGCTTGCTGAGGTCTCAAAAAAATTAGGTCCCACAAAAGCCTTATAGATGTTGGTAATGGGAGAAATGAGGCTTTGATATATAGTGATTATCATACACTGCCATTTGATTGTTTAGCCCGCTTCCATTGGTTACTCTGTTGTTTCCTACTTTGTTACACCAGTGTTGCACCAGCTGGGGATTTGGTGTGTGGTAATCCCACCTAACATGCAATTTGTCGGCTCATTTTACTCATCACTAATAGACATACATAAATATCACATGCCTATATAGACATGTAAAACTATTACATGATATCAGTCTGTCAGGTCTTGTGATATCATATAGAAATTCTAAAATAAAATTGATGCTTACAATCCTGCAGTATTTTTCTTCATTGTTTGCAGGGATTAAGAAACAGGGGAATTTTCCAGGGATCTTGAATTAATTTGACAAAGAAAATACATTCCCATAAAATGAATAACACTTGTCAATTTTTTGGCTAACTGGAATCACACAATATATAAGCTGATATATAAGCTAGGCAGCCTCTTATGAGCACCCGATTGTGGTTCTGCCCTGGCTGTATGTACAACTGGTGGCAAAATTTAGTGTCTTAACTTCATTCTGCTTCCTTCAGACATGTGGGCTTCTTTACAGAAATCCCACGACTGGTGCTTAAAGGTCGCCATTTTCGAGCAGCATATTTGCAGAGTAAACCGGCCAGAGTGACCTGTCAGGGTGTATATGGTGAAGTTCAGGGTGTCAGAGCCTTTTGGTTTTCTCCTGCTGGCTTCCCGGCAGTAACACATTCTGGTGTCACGCAGTCGTTTGGTTCTGACACACATGTGGCGTTTTTGGAAACAAAATGGCTGTCGCATTAGACATATGGGAAAAACCGTACTCTGATTCTCTGGATACATTGAAAAATGTTTGCGTTCTAGATGCATTAAATGGTCCTTTCATATCATGGAATTTGGCCTTGAGGACCTTGTGTCACAGAGGAAATCGAGGTGACATAACTTGTAGCAATCTGTAGTAACCTGAACAAGGACACATAAAAGTCATTTTTTTCTGGTTCATCTTGCGCCTACAAGTGGGCTCTCTAAGTGTCATGTATATGTGTGGGATTGTTTCATCTTCAGAAAGTGTGACTAGCATCTGTGACAAAAGGCACCAGATGAATGTGGTGAATGAACATTAGCTGTGGCGCGCGGCAGGGGGCATCGGCCACCCAGGACCGAGCTGATACGGCATCCACGTGCTGCTCCACTTCAGGGTTTCAGACGGTGAAGGTTGGAGACGGTGTGAAAATCGCTCAGAAATAGCTTTCACTTGTTTTCCTTGAGCTAATTCAGATTTTGGAATCAAGTAGAATAACAGTACAGATCCAAGGCTTCATCCGCCAAAGCAGAAAAGCCCTGGAATCACACTGCCATTAGGATTAAGTCGTTATTTTTTTTGGAGAAGGCTTTGGGTTTGTCTTGGGATCAAAAGCGGCGTGGTCCTTTGTGGAACCCATGTGTTGCACTTTCTGTTATGTGAGATCACTATGGGATTTGTGTTGGTTCTTCTTAATGCTGCAGCCACAAAAACAAATTAATTTGGTCGCAATATGATGATTCCATACTGTACCACAGCTACCAAAATGTAGTCATGCTACAGATTCCTGCAAGTGGAGGGGGGTAACCTTTAACAAGGTGTGTGACCTGCAATTTCTGCAATTAAATATTCAGCTACATTATAAAATCTGAAGCAGCACGTGCCCGATGGAAATCCTCAAATGAGACCCTCATCGACGTTGCTTCTATGGAAAAAGCCCATCTCCCCCCCTGTGATTAATAATTCATGTGTTTATTTTTGAGCTCGGGCCTCGAAGAGGAGCAGAAAGAGAGACAGCGGTGTAGGGTGATGAGACATGTGAAGTTCTCACCACTCTGTGGGGGTCAGCTGTACCCCCTACTTCCTCCTCTGTGCACCATCTTGCTGCAGGAATGTGCAGCCAGCTAGGAAGTCAGTGACCGAGTTCAGCTGTGGATTGCGAGACGTTCTGTGTCTGAAGGTGTTTCTCAAAAGGGTGGCAGCTGTTTTTGGGCTTGGTGTAGAGATAGACCCACAGCTCTCTTTCTTAAATTTGTTTGGTAAATATTTCCCTGCTTTGTGTGACACCTCCCCTTATGGTGTGTTAATGCCTCAGTAGTAAGGTGATCATGAATTACCTCTTGTAATGGTGTCCAATAGGGCCAACACCAGTATCACCACCTACAAGAAATGCTGCAAATGTATGACCTGAGTTCTGAAGGTCTGCTATGCCCATCACGTCACAGCAAAACTGAAGGAGTTCATCTTCCGAGTCTCGTTTCTGCTCAAATAATAAGGCTGGCAGTATCAGCAGTCCAGAAATGCCATGGCACCACATTCCATTCCCATTCAATGATGTTGGCCCCAATTGGAAGGCCTGGCAGTACGTGAATGCCACGGGGACCCCATCAGATGCCAGAGGCGGTGGAATGCAGGTGCCCTCTGCCTCAGCCATGCATCGCATTACACCAGGCTTTCACTCGCATGGCATTTTATTTCCAGGCTGTTCTCTGAGCCTGGCCGCACCGAGCATCCCGACGGAATCCTGTCTGCAGACAGAGACTGATTGTCGCACCAAAACATGCCAGATTTGTGCCCATCACGTCCTTGGTTCGGGAGAAGCAGCTGCGGCGATTTCAAGCGAAAGGGCATGCTTATGTTCCTCTGCTTGTCTGAGAAAGACCATTTTAAAAAATGAAATAAAAAAACATAGTGCCACACGGCAGTCAATTTCTGTTTGGCATCATCTGAGCTTTCATGGTGTCATGGAAACAATCAGTAGCAAAACAGCCTTATTCTGCGTTCAGTCTTACAACACTTTGTATCTCGCATTAGTATCGCCATAAGACTGATTATTACAGCTTTGGAGACAGGCAGCTTTAGAGAGAGCCCTACATGTCCTTGGTAAGTTTGCAAACAGATGTCCTCTGATCTGGAAAATTCCATAATGCTTCCATACAGATCCTCCATAGAAGAAGTATGGAAAACAATCACTGCAGACGTAGGATTTAATCATCAGACTTCAAAAATCCATAATTGTTACCACAGCAATACCAATAGTGCAGGGGCAAGATCTCCACCGTCTCCCATCCATTCCTGTCACACCCCCTTATTGCAATAGGTATCAGTCAGACAGCCAGGTAAGAATGAGTTGGAAATTGCCAGAATGGTTTACCTTTATTTACAATGAGCTCATTCTCATCGGCTCATGTCTTTTATCTTTTACCAACCTCTCCATTTGTGTTATTCCTTTGGATGTAAGTCATGCTAAACAAATGTAGCATCTATTATTGTTTTCATATAGAGGCTTATAGTGTTTTTGGCTATAATGTTTGGAAATTGTCCTACACCGCATATTTGTTTCTTATTGTTTCATGTATTTATTAAATAATTCCTTTCCGCTGCAATATTTAAAATGAGCCTAATCGTATATGTATATTTTTACTGCTCCTGTGTGGCTTGGTCCTGGCATAGGCTGGACCGATGGCACCGCACTGGGAGGACTGGGCTAAGGGCCCCAGTACTGAACATCCACCCCCGCACCATCGAACTGCCATGGTCCACACCTACGTTCCTCACCCTGCGAGGCCCACATGGCTGCCCCCCCCCCCCATGCCGTCGCCTCACCAAGCTGCTCATAAAGGCTTTATGTGGCCAGATTAATGCAGTTGTTCTTCTCAGGTCACTAGTTAAATACATAAAATTCTATGATTACATTTGAATGGTGAGGGGCTGAATTCCCCCCCCCCCCCACCACCCCAGCCTTAAAGACATTAAACGTCCACCCTATTCTGCTGGATTTATGTATAATGTCAGCTGTCTTGACCTTGAAAAGGTGTGAAGATGTGTACAGGATTTGATTTAACTGTCTGTTCGCCAGACTGAATTTCATTCTCTCACTCTCTGGGGAAATCATTCAGTTTGAAGTCACCGTTAACCTTTAGCCTGACACGTTGATCTGAGCAGCTGCCCTGTGTCCGTCTATATAAAGGCATGTGTGCACAAGCATAATTATGTAGTATTACCATTTTTATAGAAAATTATATTATACTCATCATTATATTATTTGTTATTATGAAGCCAAATAAATGATTGATTGGTTTAATTAAGCTTATTAGCACTTTGTGCAATCATTTCTGGGGAGCAAATTAAGAAAAGACAACCAAATAAACTTTTAATAATCTAAGTAATGCATTTATCAAAGGCCATGTAGCCTTTAGTAGTTAACATATGTTACATCTTTACTAGGTATCTGGGTTATTTAACAGCCCAGCCAAGCCTGAATAAGATATAACACAAAGTAATCAGTCACAGACTCACAGAAACTGTGATTAGTTGATAAGTTTGATAAAAGGTAACAAAATCCAATTGTTACTGCTTTATGTAATGGATCGTTGCATGGTGCATCTGTCGTATGCAGATTCATTTAGCTGACATGTGGAACCAAAGCTTGTTTTTATCTCCTGGGATAAATTTTGGTCAACAGAGAGGTTTGAAGATTATGGGCTCCAGACAGAAGATACTGGAAAGATCTTATTTTCCAGAAGAAAATATCTTACCTGTATTTCTTGTGTAAAATGCCCTCATTTATAAATGTATGCAAAATATTAAAGCAGTAGCTTTAAAATAAATCATCACAAAAATTGGCACTCAAAAAACATATTTTTTCTCCCTTCGATTGAAATCTTTGCTATTATAATATGTATTATTTTCATACCTATTTCTTTTTTTTTATTTTGCTTTACATGCTTTACCCGTGCTGCTGTCAGGCATCCCGAAATTATGGTGTGTGTGGGTTTGCATGAACTACATTTGGGGACCAAAGTGTGGTAAAACCTGAAACTACCTCACTTTTGTATGTCTGTGTGGATTATTTCTATATTACATTGTGATACCTAAATGTGACAAAAGCCTATCATAACATTGTGAGGGCCATTTTTTCACAATGGGAAAAGAAGTTTTTTTAAAATCTTTGACTGCAATGAAAATAAAAGGTCAAAAATCATATATTTTGTAACTTATGGTTAAGGTTTGGGCTGGGTCTGTTGGTTGTTGGGATTAGGGATTCCACAGAAATTAATGGTTTGTCCCCACAAAAGATATGAAGACAAACGTGTGCATATTCTGTATGTGTGTGTTTGTGTGTCTGTTTCTGTGTCTGTGTGTGTTTTGCATATGTGTATTGTGTCTCCTGTGTTGTATGAGTATGTCCCCGTTAGTATATGGGGGTGTCCCCTGTGGTGTTTGAGTGTGTCCCCTGTAGTGTATGAGTGTGTCACCTGTGGTGTATGATTGTGTCCCCTGTGGTGTGTGAGTGTTTCCCCTGTAGTGTATGATTGTGTCCCCTGTGGTGTATGATTGTGTCCCCTGTGGTGTATGAGTGTGTCCCCTGTGGTGTGTGAGTGTATCCCCTGTGGTGTGTGAGTGTGTCCCCTGTAGTGTATGAGTGTGTCCCCTGTGGTGTATGAGTGTGTCCCCTGTGGTGTATGATTGTGTCCCCTGTAGTGTATGACTGTGTTCCCTGTGGTGTATGATTGTGTCCCCTGTAGTATATGAGTGTGTCCCCTGTGGTGTATGAGTGTGTTCCCATGCCTGATACCCTGATTCTTAATAGAGGCTTCAGCCTTTTTGTGATCCAGTATTGGATAAATCAATGGATGGATGGAATAGCAATAATATTAAATCAGGGAACAGTCACAGGGGAGCCCAGTCCAGATTTATGCTTTTCCAAATATAGCAATTTCATGCCTCTGTTTCTCAATCTGACTGTCGCTTTCTATCCGATCAGACAATATCTACTTAACACCTGTTTTGATTGACAGGTGTTTGTACCTAAGCGCTGATGTGAGGCAGATCTTCCTGTATGAAGGGAGGAATTCTGCTCTCTCTTTAGCTGTAACCATTGGTGCCAATGGACAGGCGAGCCAGAATGAGAGCAAGCCATTGGCTTCTCATTAACGCTAACTGCCCGTCAAGCAGGAATCCGCTCCCTGGGTGGACTTTTAAGCCTGCATGAAAAATACGCCTGGGTCCAAAAGGAGCAGGGAGTCCGTGTAGATCCTGGCGGCTGCCGGCTTATTTTATCTGATTAGGCCCTGCTCCCATATTGTGTGAAAGTCGAATGTCAGCCTCATTTGACCGTACGCTCCAGCTTGCAGCTGGGTTGCTGATTTATGGGGGCTGACCTATGCGAGGTGTCCGGGGACCGAGGGGCCCACAGCGGGGGGGCTGCCAGGTCAGAGCGAGCCATCTGTCTGCCAGGTCTTCCAGGGGGCTGCGTGTGTGCCTGTCTGTGTGTGCCTATGTGTGTGTGTGGGGGGCCATACTGAGCGTGCGTGTCACCTGTGGGGATAATGATCAGGCAGAGTTGTGCGCCAATGGGCTTTGCAGGTGCATAGCTCTCGCCGTGCGCCACCTGCCGTGCTGATGTGTGTCTGCAGGTAGCAGGTGTGTCATGCATGTACCACATCCCAGCTGCCTTACTTTAATCACACTCCTAGTGTCCGCCCTGACCAGGCATCCCTGCCCATGTCAGGTGCGTTACACTAATGGTGCGCCCCCCACTGCCCATCAGCAGGAAGTGAAAGTAATGATTTTGCTGTTTCTTTTGGGCATATTGATTATTACCTGTTGATCTGTGGTTGGGCTCCGTGCAGGGCCACTGTCTCTCACCACTGTACCATTGCCGTCAGAAGCAGTACCAGCACTTGTCTTCCTCATGCATTGAGACTCAAATCTTACTTAAAAGCTGGAGGATGGGCTTCCCCTTTGAGTCTGGTACCTCCCAAGGTTCCTTCCTTCTTGGGACCTCTGGGTGCTATGGGCAGGGATAATGTAAAGCACTTAGAGACAATGAAATGTTATTAAAATGCGGCATACAAATAAAATTGAATTGAATAGTGAATGCATTCTAGATTTTTCCAGAAGGCACCTCCCTGTTCTTAGAAGAATGCAAGCAGATGATACCATCCATTAATTACAATAAAGAAGTCATGTTGGAAAGAATGAAGACTGATTAAGGACTATTATATGTGTTGGTTAATCTTACTCATGTCACTGTAATCAGTACTGAAGGGAACATGCATTATAAATAAAGGGTTCTAACTCTCTCCCTTTATGTTCCAGAATTTTCTCTGCTCTTCTGACTGCAAATATGTTGTCAGCCTTACTTGAGCAGCCCAGATGTATTCTCAGGTGGGGGAGCAGTGTATTCTGAGCTTAAGGGTCCATTTCTGGCAAGGCTGAGGTTTAATTCCACGCTTGCTGCGTCAGCGGGGACCAGCGTTGCACATGGCAGTTCACGGAGCCTCCAATTGGCTGGAAGGTTCTCGCCATAGTGGGTTTCACAGATGCTGAAGCCAGCGGCTCCGCAAACCTGCAGCGGGAGCTGGGAACGAGGCAGCCGGCCAGCTCCAACGTCGTCCATGCGGTCGCCCCGGATCGATTGCCTCTCCGCCAGAGACACGTGATCCCCAGGGGAGGGGACCTCACCCCCACCTACAGTGAAATCAGCTGCCCTTCGAGGTCTTTTGAGCACAGGCACATGGAAAATGCAAATCGACCTATAATTGCGTTTTGCCAAATAAAAGTCTTGTTATGTGTTTTTGTCCAAATAACTGCCACTTTAGAAACATTACAAGCAAAAGGTGCAGTTTAGCTGTCATGCCTACTTAGATATTTAATAAAAAAGTGCTTGTAAAATATGATCTGGTACTCGTTTGGCTGTCTCTGTACAAGGCCTCCGTTTCCATGTCACTGCAGACAGACATAATTAGCAGCGAGAGTGTGCAATTTATGCTGGCGACGCCACCAGAGGTTTTGTCGGAGTTAAGCGCCTCGTTCAAAGGTTCAGTGACGGGTCTCTTCTTGAGATTGGAAGCTGATGCCCTTTGGTCACTTCCCCCATTACTGTTAGTAGATCCATACGGCTCACTCCCCGCCCCCGCATCTGTAATTGAACATTAGCGTGTGTTGGTCTTCTGAGGAAGCTTCTGAGATCATTCTGTCTAGCTAAAGTGCTTAAGGCAGATTTTTTTTGGATTTTGTTTTGTTTATATATAGATGCGTTTTCTAATTGCTGTTTTGGAAAGCAGGCCCTTTCTGTGATAACAGCATGCTACTTGACTATTAATTGGTGCTTTATGTATGATAGCGCTGAAGGATAAATTCGTGATTAAGTGCCAAATCTCTGGCCTACCAGCTATCGCTCTAAACCTGTCGAGCTGCGGCTGCACTGCAAGGGGATGTGGTTCCTGTTTAAGTGAGACTGTGTCAGCATTTCTGTAATTCAAGCCTGTGCATGATGGTTTTTCACCTGGGCACTCTGCTCCATCCTTATATGGTGCGACTTTGCATACCGGTCGGTTCAAGTGCTGAGAGGTCGACCAGCAGCCTCAGCCGAATCCTGTTGCTGGACCCTGACATCCACCAATGGCTCCCCCAATCGCATTCATCCAAGCGGTAACTGGTAGCATGGGAAGTCGTCATTGCACCTGCGTAGACCGCCATAGTGAGAGTCTCAGGACCTCAATGGTGGACTGCCTTTCCAGCAGAGTGAGATGGCTTCCTGGGGCTGAGAGATCAGGAGAGGCCTGGATTGGATCTCACGATCTCAAGCGGTCACTAAAGTTTTTGTACCTCATGGACCAGAATTTCATATGGGGCCTCCTATCCAGACCAGTCTAATAATGATACAAAAATTTTAGGGCCCCTGGTATCACCCTAACCCCCCTCCCCTTACGGGGCCCCTGCAAGAGGTGTGACACCTCAATTCAGACCTGGGGAGAATTTGCATGCTTTTAACAGTGAACACCTGCACATCCAGGGTTTGGTTGTGAACAGGGCTCAGGAATTTCAGGGGAAATGACCCACATTTCAGTCACACGCACAACCCCCTCAGCCATCCTGTACCTTCACTGCAGCTCCCTCTACTGTCCTCAGCTTTGTGTTACATAATGTTCTCGCGCATCTCCTTTAAGTCTTAGACTGTACACAATGGCAGCCATGCGATACGGTGAGCCTTGTGGCATGTCAGGGACATTCAGGAAGAGCGAGTGGTCCAGTGTCTCCATGCCTTATATAGGGGCAGCTGCAATCCCATCACTCTCCTGAGCAAAGATTCATCACAGTAAGCAAATAACAACAAGGAGCTGATGTCGACTCGCTCCAGCAGCCCACGTGAATATGTTCTGCTTTCATGAATTCCTCATTAATTTATCCCACAGTCTATTTTGTAATAACCTGCAAAAACTTCAGCCAGGCTATAATTTAAAGATGTGCGTCACCTCAGGGACCCATAATAGCTGGAATTGACTTCCCTGCGCACCAAAGGTACTAATTAAGAGCACTTTTCCTCACAGATCTGGGCTCTAAAGCAGTTTAATTACACATACAGAGGTACGGAGCAAGGACCTGTCACTTTCAGTTATTACATCCAATGAGGTGCCCAGCCTGCCCTGGACAGGGTTTCTGGGTAATGGGGAGCAGCCCGGGCTCACTGGCTGAATGAGCTGGATGGCGGCCTGTGGGTAGCATGAGAGGGAGGGTCCAGCTTTGGATCTGAATGGGGGCTTTAGCTCTGTGCTGGCTGGACAGCTGCCCTCCTCTGATGGAGTCCTGAACACCACTCTAATATTTCAGTACAGTCCCCAATACACCTATAATGTTCTGGTTCTGATGCACAAGGGCATAGGAATCAGGGTGGTGGGGGGGGATGTACCCCCCAAGTATTATATTCCTTTGAGTTTGAATTGTTTAGTTTTGTCCACCCACCACAACATCAGACTCTCCTACACCATTGTCAGTTTGGGCATACAGATGAGCGCTGGAGATTCTGTGTTTTCTCATGAGTAACCCTTCTCTGTCTTTAAGGGTGGTTGTACACCCAAGGCTGGTCCGTTTGTGTGAGTGAGAGGGCTTTTGTCCAAGTCTGTGGCTGTGTGTGCGTTAGCGTGTGCGAAATTAGCATACTGATGTGGATCCCGGACAAGGATATGTACGTGGGTGTGAACTGAGAGAATTGTGATTCACTCCATAACTTACAATTAACTATAAGCATACGCAGTAGGCACTAATTTGCCCAGGAATGGGCAGGAACTCGTTTAAATGCATTCAGATGTCATTGTGGTCCTTTGTTCTTTAAAAGTAATTTTTATTGTTCTTTTCTAAAGTGCCGCCGCTGAGATTCAACACCATGAGAGTCTGGGAAACACCTGCTCATCTGCGTTAACACACTGCATGATTGTTAAGCCCCAAAAGCAAATGGAATCGAGTGTTTTAATCAGGGAGAGGAGCATGTAAAGGCTTTTATGTGTTTCAGTGTAGTGACCGTAAGTCGTTGTGCTCCTTGAAAGGGCCGTACGGTTCAAGCAGAAGCGATTCACGCTGAAGCTCCCTTGTGCTCTGTGGTGAAAGATGGTGGCCACTTCTCCCCTTCTGGGGGGGGGGGGAGGGGTGACAGTTTCAGTGCCTTTGTTGGCTGGTAACTCGTGAATGGCTTGTCTCCATATTTCTGATGAATCAAAGATACTCCCTTTGTGAGGCGAGGGCGTCACGTGGCAGGGTGTCAGTAGCGATACTCAGCATGCAGGGCGTCAGTGGCGATATTCAGCATGCAGGGCGTCAGTAGCGATACTCAGCATGCAGGGTGTCAGTAGCGATACTCAGCATGCAGGGCGTCAGTAGCGATACTCAGCATGCAGGGCGTCAGTAGCGATACTCAGCATGCAGGGCGTCAGTAGCGATTCTCAGCATGCAGGGTGTAAGTAGCGATACTCAGCATGCGGGGCGTCAGTAGCGATACTCAGCATACGGGGCATCTGTAGCAATACTCAGCATGCAGGGCATCAGTAGCGAAACTCAGCATGCAGGGTGTCTGTAGCAATACTTAGTGGGCAAAACGAGGCCTCAGAGCTAACGGACGGTGGATTTCTCTCTACGCTGTCGACCACAGACTTATTAACCCCACCTGCCATGGATCTCCAGTACTACTGAATGGCATGCTCTCTCCTTGATACTCAATCATGTGATCCTTTTCAGGCGTCGTATTGGACAGATCTTATGTGACCCATTTAAGCTTTCTCATTGGGTAGCTTCATTTCTGTACTTTATCCCCAAGGTTCGGTACCTTGCCTTGAATGTAGCTTTGCAGCAGTAAAATGGATGTTATTAGCATGCCAGACCAACAGTGATAGGGAGCAAAGTCTATCATTAATGCGTCTGCTTTTGAGAAATGTTTATAATTGCTAATGATACTATGTGATAAATGCTACTCCTTGATCCCTTTTCATTGCAGTGTCATGTATAGCGTATGAGAGTTCAGCAGCTAATCGGTGTATTCCTTCCAGGTGTCTCAAGCTCTGCGGCTAGTAGTCAATTTATTCGTCTATTGCGATCGCTGGCGGAGCTTCACGTTTTTGCTGCATAGCAATTTACTCCTGGGGGGCCATGCTGGTCACCGAGGCATTGTAACGGAGCTCCTGAAGGGCGGTCTACCCCGTGCTGTCTTTACAATGCTGTGGTTTCACAAACGTGGCGAATAGCAGTCATTATTCACTCCGGGGGGGGGGCCAGACAGAGATGGAGCAGCCAACTCGTCTCAGTGCCAGCCTGAAGATTGAAGGAGAGAGTCCTGAACCTGGGAGGCCACAGACAGGAGGGAGTGTGGCGCTTAAGGTCATCTCCCAGCTGCATAAAACATCTTTTATTACCGCGTCAGCGACGCGGGCCGAAGGGAGGCCCGGACGCGGGGGTGACTTCAGAAAGGACGGGCAGGTATTTGGTAAATGCAGCTCATGGTGCGGGAGGCCCATCAAATCGATGAGCACGTCATTGCACCTGACACTCTGGTCAGGTGGTACACTGGTGCCCCCACCACCTCACACCGCCATAGGCCCTTGTAAAAGCCCCCCCCCCCCCCATCACGAATGGTAAAATATTAAATAAAATTCTGAAGGAGGACGTGTTGTCCTCATTTTCCGCCCGGGAAATGCGGGAATCCTAATTACATGATTTCAAGTCATCTGTGGAGAGGGAATTCTTGATGACTTAGCGTGGCTCTGACTGGCCTGTGTTCCTGAATATGCCTCAGTTATATAGACATTATGCTGTTAATCTACTTGCGGGAAACACAAAGGGAAATCTTGCTTAGTAAATATTGTAAATCTGCTCTGATCTCTTTCTTTCATTAGTCAGGATTAAACAGAGCAGAGATTCCAGGGCGGTTCTCATGATAACAGCCACTATTCCTCTCCGGAGGCGAAACAGCTACTTCAAGGGCTTAGCGTTCCGCAACAAGCCAGATTGCCCCAAACCGCGCGATAAAGTTACATTTCATTATGTTCCTTTTAAAGATCAGAATATCTAATCCTGTTTCATCTAAAATGAAATATGAGATTTAAAAAGATCCTGGCGTTACAATGGCATTAGCTAAAATACTGGATTTGGAGATTTAAAATGTGATTTAGTTACTCTACACCTGTTTATGATAACCATAAAAAGTCGATTATGGATCCTGATGGCAGTTGTATGGAAGTGACCTCCATTATTCAGAGTAAGACACATCCTGGATACGGTGGGTCAGAGGAATATCATTGTTGTGTATCTGCTGTTGATTGAGGAAGTACGTCCGATTAAGGCTGGGGTTATTTTTTTTTATATGTATATATACTCTCTTTTCAGGCAGAAGGAGTCAGTCTTTTTTCTGTGCCTTTGTGTGTGTTGTCTCTCTGGCCACAGAAATACTGAACGGGGGCGTGTACGTGGACCAGAACAAATTCCTGTGTCATGCTGACACCATCCACTGGCAGGACATCGTCAAGAATCCGCGCGCCGAGCTCCTGGTGGTTCCGACCAATAGCAGCGTTGGATGTAAGTACTCCACCCAATAGGAAGACAGATTGGCACATTCAAGGCTGAGGTATCTTCTGATGGCGGGTATTTGTTTTCCTTCACAATCAAATTACATATATCAAATATGACATATTAGTTTAAATGTAGCAGTAATAATTGGTTCTAATATTTCTTTCAGCTCAGGAATCATACAGGGATTTTTCCCTCAAATCTCAGCTCACCTAGTGTTCTCTTTCTAGTAATTAAAAACTGTAAATTCTTTAAAAAGCTATGGTTTTGTTTGCTTTCTGTCAGAATAAAGTCACATTAAATTCAATAAAACCTACTATTGAATTTACTGTTGAATACTAGTGTATGAAAACAAGTAGCAACTATTGGAAATAAAGCTGATTTAATAAGTTCATGCTTCCCGGTGTAACATCCAGACAGGCACAATATTGCCTAATTCCTTTATATCGAAACTCATCATGTACATCAAATTGATAAACGTGAGCTCTGAATGATGGCAACGTTACTTTCAAGGGAAAGCAAGCATCGTGGTGGCCGACGAGTCACATCTCCAGCTCGGTTCGGGTGCCTCTCGTTAGCCTCCGTCCGAAGGCCAGCTAATCCTTTGCAAAAGGGTACAGCTACGCTGAAGCCCCTAGCATCAAATAATCTGGCAACACGCTGCACTGAACGTCACAGCGATGCCCTCAGAACAAAAATGTCCATCAACACTGACTGTGGTTCCCCGCAGCCTCCTGAAAATGAGCAATTTGTTCTTCCGATATTCCCAACTGAGTATAACAAACGCCAAGTAATCATTGTGAACATTAACAAGATGTCTGACTCATCGAACTGAACTGAAAATTAATCACTACTGCAACTTTATTTTGATGGTATTTCATTTAATCTGACAGTTTGTCGTTCTCTGGCGAGCTGCACTGCCACAAGTGACTTTTAAACTCTGCTGACGTTAGACTCAAGTTTTCCTAAAGTATTGTCTGGTGTGTATACTATGATTGTTTACAAACACGCCACGGCATGCCCATGAAGGTGTGAACAAGCGTAAACAAAATTCCCCTCAGATACTTTTGCTATTGAGTGCCATTGTCTGTAAAAAATAAATATCTGTATAATTTCATATAATTCTTCAATTTTAGGCTAATGCTGATCCTTGCCCTATTCTAAAATGTGTCTGTGTTGGATCTCTTCTCAATCCTGAGTACCAAGGCTTTTCTGTCACAATCCAAACAGACATAAGCCTTAAAGGGAGGGCCTCAGCACTAAACTCAAGTCACAGCCAGTCTTTAGACGTGTATCACTTCTCCAGGAGTCCCTGGAAATGGCCCATCCCTTTGAATAGAGTCCTGTCTTTTCTTCCCTGTGGGAGAAGCTGTCACTCTGCGGACAGGAAGTCTGAAAGCTGATGACATCTTGTTTATCTATGAGAACAAAACTCCAGACTTCAGAGACTTTTCTAGTCAGAATAAATCTCTGGGCTTTGATACATACTACGATATAATAGAGGGAAAGTGCCTCGTCAAACGTTATTATGTCCATTAAAATGTTTTATCACTCACATGGGAATGTAACATACTCTATTTCGTTATTTATGTTAATTTTGTTTTAATTTTAAATGGGAGTTAATGATATTGAAAAATAAATAAATACTACTTTGCACATAAAATGGGGAAAAAATAGTTATACTTTATTACGTTATATACGTTATTGTTCGTATTTGTATTGCTGTATTAGTTCACCTGCCCAGCTGCTCTATCTACGCATGATCTGGATTTGTAAAGTTTTTGACACTTTTTTCATGATGTGGCTTTTTAAGACTCTTTTTAAGATTCCCTGCTTCTGAGTTTTCACTCCACCTTTCTGAGGGTTCATAAAACTCGCAGTCAGTGAAGGTCAACAGGAATTAGTGTTATGGCTGCCAGAGCGCGGAGGTAAATGCGTGTTTATGGCCCTCATTCTGCCTGACGGTGCTGCGGGTGACATCGCAGGCTCACTCGAGCCGAGAGAACGGCAAAAGGCAGACCACCGCACAACAGCGCCTTCCTCCTGAGCTCACCATCTCTCTCTGGGAGCAATGAGGTCGTCGCTGGGGCTGCTTGGGATATGACTCTAGGCTGTGAAGTCACGTCTGCCCCCACCCCGACTCTGTTATCTGTCTCTTGGAGGGGAATTAGATATTGGGGTCCTGCACTGCCTGTTCCATTCTGCAACATGGTTGTAAACAGCAGTGGTTCATCCATCCATCTTCCAACTCTTTATCCTACAAAGGGTCACAGGGCCTGGAGTCTATCCCAGGCAGCACAGTGTAAGGTCAGACAAACGGGCACAGCTGCTCACACACTATGGGCAATTCAGAGATGTCAGGTCACCCAATTGCTGTGTTAGTCCAATGGTCTCCAACCTTTTTTTAGTGAGGGCTATTTTAACAAGGAAAATAATCTGTGGGGCTACCAGATCGCTGCAGTATCTGTTTCCAAACAAGGGGGGTCCCTTGTCTCAGTAGATTTTGCTGTCAGGGGGCTCTCAGTTGAGTTTTTGTACAGTTGGGTGGTGTTGGGGGTGGGGCAGTGTCACGGTCAACTGGGAATACTTTAGACCTTTATGAAACGGGGAGATCAGACCCTACACGCGCAGAGCAGGGGCGGGGTTCGGATCCCCAACAGCAGTTAAACAACAACACCGCATGCTGAGGTCTTATTCCCATACAGATTGAGTTGCATTGAAGCTCACACTTCCCAAGAGATGCGTCCCAAACAAAAATGAATTCTCTTCAAAAACCGCAGTATTGCATCTGAGTCTATGCGGCTTGCCATGTATGCAGAAAGGCGGCGGGCGATGACTCAGCCAAACCTCAGGGTTCCTAGCTTTGACTTGATTGATTTACTAAATTTAATTTAATCTTTAATCTTAAAATGACAGTGTGACACCCTAGACCTGCAGAGTGTCCCTTGCTAAGCGCAGCAGGATCCTATCTGAGGCCTCTGAGTGGCTTGTTGTGTCCTTGGGAGGAACTGTGATTGGTCCCAAGCACAAAGGCAGAGAAATCATTCTTTTTTCTCTGAACCAAGTCAGTTAATTTCAATTTTTATATTTTAGATATTGAACTTTGCCCAAGGCATCATCCGGTGACACTGTTGCAAGTAATCTCGAACGGAACTGAAATGAGCAATAATACTAGCAATATAAACAAAGAACAGAAAGAAAATTTCACTGTGGGGAAAAAATTAGAGGACAAGGGAATGAAATTTATGGCAGGTATGGGAAGGGGGTGCATCCGTGTGATACTGAGCTTAGTACATCAAGTGATGGCTCTTGGGTGATCTTCAGCTCGAAATTGGTTTCAGCCTGCACCTCCAAGTGAACATGATGTCATAGTCAAACACTGAGTGGAGAATCCAGCAAGCCAGGGATTCTCGTCTCTGGTTTAGACCCTCCCCCAGCCCACCACAGGTCTGTAAACAAGAGGGTAGGCCAGCACGGCGACCTGCGGCCCATCTGCTACACATGGACGCAGCCCCACTTTCGTGGCAGGGGGCTGTTACATCCTCTCCCGCCCCGGATTTTCCTCGCGGCCGGTGCCGCCGTGGCCAGTAGCAGATGGTGAAGGTGGGGGTGGGGGGGCGACAAGGAGTCGGGCCAAGGCAGAGACGTCAGTTAGCCTAATTCCTGCAGCCGCCAGTGGGGCACCACGCGGCACGGCACCAGCCGGCCCGTCAAACACGCCTCGCGGCAGCGTGCGGCGGCATTGCCAAACCAAAACGCCAACAAACAGAAGCGACGGTGCACTGCGGCGCTGCCAAAACGGTCGCAGCCGAGGGGACCTTCCTCCGCCTCGGCAAGATGTGGCTGGGATCACACAGGGCAAGGCGGGAGCCTTTCCGGGCACGGGGGGGGGCTGGTAAACAGGCAGCCAGTGTAAACCACCATTCAGCTACTGCTTAGAGCCACTGCTACTACCTGTTAACGCGTGATAAATACCAAAGGCTCTGCTGAAGTACATTATTAATCAATATTTAAATCAAAATTTCTAACTACTCAGGAGCATGAAATTCTTGGTTTTTGTTCATCACAGATTGCTTTTGCTCTTATACAGCTAGATATCTTCCTGGAGGTCGCCGCCCACTTGGGACATGCTAACCCTATCCTGCCCCCTCCCCCACAGGCCTGCGATGTCACAGATCCTGCAACGGCCGCTGCTGGGGCCCCCGCGAGGACCAGTGCCAGAGCTGTGAGTTCACATGGGGGGTCCCCCTGCTCGCCGGCCACGGTGCTTCGCTACGGACCTCCATTGAGGCGACACTGAGTCGTAGTTTCACTCCTACACACCTGTGACGGAAGGATCACATGAGAGATTCAAATAAAGAATTTAATCTGCGTTGCTTCAGAGTTAAAACAAAATCAGAATATATTAGTATACAGCCGTAATCTGTAGAAGTGCCTTCGCATGAAAGTCCCTGCAAAACCAATAAGTAACAGCTATTATAGAAGACAACTCCAGACGTCTGCAGGTGGGAGGTGACTACAAAGCCTAACCATCAATGATTAGTCTATCCTGGTGGGCCTCCTCATCTCCTCCCACCTGGGAGGTAATTACCATGCTCCTCTTCCTCTTCATCAGGAACAGAGGTCTCTCTCTATGCTCTGATCCGTACCGCTCAGTGCGTCGTTAACGCCTACCTGGCGGACTTACGGCCTGCGCAGTAGATTTCCCAGAATGCCGCAGTGTCAGTCCCTCTGCTAGCAGACACTTGGAGAGGGTTCTGACTGGCCCATCAGACAGTGTGAAAGTTTAAGTAGCAGAGACAGCAGCAGAACAAGCAGGGCCATAGGCAGGGGGTACACCCTGGCCGGGGGGCCGGTCCATTGTCAGACGCACGCTCACAATCACACACTTCAGGCAATTTAGAAGCATCACTCCGCCAAGGTTGACCCTTCTTAATATCGGAGTGCATTCCCTGAGCCACAGTTACCTGGAGTTTCCCTGCCTCCCGCATGGAGTTAATCTGTTGCTCTGCCCCATATCGTCTTTTCTCTGACTTTCAAGAAGAACTTTGGATGTGTTGAGAGTGGAGAAAACAACATGAAGCCTCTGCTGCACAATGTCGTCTCGCTGCCGTAGATCAGAGAGTGTGTCGCTGGGAGTAGACATGGCATTCACCCAGGGTCTGCTGCTCAGCAAGGGTGTCTGTCACCCAGGGTCAGAAGCTCTCGACTGCCCTGCTCACTCACACATGCTCACATGTGCACCAAATATGGCATATTTCATAAAAAAAACCTACATTCATCACACTGGTTTTCTGACACATGCTAGTAACTTGGCCCTAGGACCTAGTAATGTCGCAGATGTCGATGGGGAGAGATACTCATCAGACTGAGACACCAAGTGACATGGATGAGTTAATAAACAGGAAACCTCCATTCATCAGGGGATAATTAATCTCCTGTACTATCTCTTTTGTTTAGCTTTTAGGTGTTTGGCACACTTTACAAGACTGATTATTGTCTTATTGTGGAGATCACTAATAGGAAGCACATCAGCACTGTGTAGTCCTCTGGCAAGGTAATTTGTGTGATAAAATGGCCATTTCATTTTAATGGACAATAATGGAATTTTTTGACGTCCCATAGACCACCAGGTCCTGGTCTTATGGCCGCAGGTTTATTGTGAATGAATCAGCCTAAAAGAACTGAGCTTAACCAAAAAGTCCAGAACGACTACTACAGAAGTATCACTTGTCCAGCCTTCTGAGAACAAATGTGGCATGTGACGTGGCAACTTCCCCTCTTTGGAACTGCAGCCAGACAAAGAACTGTGCTTCACGAACACAGAGATTTATAAATACACACTTAGACATAGACAAATACACATACACAGCAGACTAATACACAGAGACGCAAGGGTTCCACACACCAGGAGCACATTTAGGGTTATTTTGAGGTAGGGGGCTTGAGTGGGGCCATAATTCATACAGTGGAGCAGACACTCCACAAGCCAATCAGCTTTCAGATTGGGCCAGTGCTCCTGTGGGCCCTCCCCTGTATACTCCTCTGACACACACACATGCAAATACACCTACTTAAGCATATACGCGTGCATATGTAGTATACATATAAACACAGATATTCTACACACACTCAAGTTCATGCAGACCTGTCACATATAAACGCGTAACCATTTGCATTCTGTCATGAGCAAACACACTCAATCAAGGCTGTCGCTAAGGTGGGCCTATTCTCCACGCGCACACCCTCAGCGCAGCGGCAGTGTGCATACCCACAGGCAAACACAGGCTCTCCCTCTGCAGTATTTGCACAGCACACCAAGATAACACCACGGTCACGTGACCCGAGGCAGAGTGCGGAATCCAGCTCTCTCTCGCTCAGGCGGCGTGGGGAATGTCGGTTTCTTGCATATTATAGCACAGAGATTCTAATGGAGCTTTTCCACTGCGTGGTACGACTCAGTTCGGCACGGCACGGTACAGTTCAGTTCGGCTTGGTTTGCGTTGCCACTGCAGTTTAGTACCGCTTTAGAGTGGGCGGGATTATTCACGTGTCGTTATAGTTGCGCCGCC
>JABFDZ020000039.1:20171051-20187780 GCA_019775955.2 Pollimyrus isidori
AACCCCCCCACCCCCCCTCCCCGCCCCAGGCTCTTCTAATTTTATCATGAAATACCGGAAATACCATATACTGTACTGTGGTATAATGTTTGGATGGTACTAAAAATTAGACACTGTTATCCTAGTCCTGCCTTTGGAAGGTGGCACTGCGAATTGCTGAGTGGGTAGGGCGAGGCTGCAGCTGGAAAAAGCAGCAAAAGCTGGATACAGCTAAAGATAAAGGTAAAATTATGGTCTGTCCCATTACAAGGAATGAAGTAGCCTTCTAAATGTATTGTTATTACAGGGTAACTGTACAGCATTTGTTTTTCATATGTACACATAATACAAAATATATATTAAGGTCAGGTGATGGCTCTTGGATCAAATCCCTGAAACAGTCTACAAAAATGATGAGAGCTTCAGTACAGAATAAAGCAATTTTGCTTCCCGCAGCATACAAGCTCTTGAGATGTTCATGTTTGAAAAATTGCCTGGAACTTCCTTGGTAGAATCGGAGCTACTGTATTGGTTGTATTGTTGGATAAAGAACGGTAGCTTAGCTGCGTATTGGTGAGAATCGAACAACAGGACAGCAGAGAACACGATAGTCTGCACCTTTTCATTCTCAATCAACCCAGGTTTTAATGGGCTGCCACATTCACTGCTTTTTTTATTTTGGATTTATACAGCGAAGTACCAGCTCAGCCTAGAAGAAGTAGGTATTTTTGGTAGCTCCGTTAGCCCTTTGATAAATGGTAGCCCTTTCAATCCGTGTGATAATGAAACAGTTGCACTTATCTGCGACGGGATGACCCTGAAAGTGAGATTTTATGATCGGGCTCGATGCTGGGAGACATATGAATGCCTCAGCGCAGTCTTTCAGATTCACTTTAAGCGAGCTCTGGGGATGCCGTTAATTTTGATTGAAGAGCAAAGTGACCCTTCCGCCCAGTTATTCTCCAGCCGGTGATGGATGCATAGAAATGACCTGTGTAACCAGGTGCCCCTCTATGTCCCCACAGTCCTGGAACGCAAGGTGTGTGACCCGCTGTGCTCAGATGCAGGCTGCTGGGGCCTCGGGCCGGACCAGTGCCTGTCCTGCCGCTTCTTCAGCAGGGGGCGCTCCTGCGTAGAGTCCTGCAACCTCTATGATGGGTGAGTCCCACCAGCCCCCTCGTAAGCGCACTGCCGCATACATACGCTTTCCCCTCAATCTGCTGCCTTTGTCCATTTCTTCTGGACACCCCAAGTTTGGTAGTAGGGATTCCTGGCCTAAGGTGGGTCTTGGAGCAGCTTCATGGCGACACGTGCCTCTGTCGAAGGACGAGGGCCTTCAGTGCGGCTGACACAGTCCATCACCATCACGGGAACGTTCATCTCCTGCTCCGCTGCCCCCAAGGACGCTGTGCTTCCCTAAGCAGCCCCCCCTAGCTGTATCCAAGTTGACACGCTGCTGTCTTAATGCATTTTGGCGCAGGCATTTATAATGCTGGATTCTAGCTTTTCCATTTCTGAGCATATCTATCCTAGGATTTCATTTTCAGACCTGTCCAGTAGCAGGCTGGAATGTAAACAGGTCCTTTTTTGAAAGCATCCCTGCATCAGACTGTAAGAATGTACAGTTTACATAAAATTTTCTTATATGGGGTCTGGAAACCTTTTTTCTATATAAATGTGCAGCTCTGCTCTGTTATGTATTCATGTGAATCTTACATTGCCACACACACACACACACACACACACACACACACACACACACAGACACACACCTCGCACAAACCTGTCAAATCGTGAGCACACATGCAATTAGTGACCCATGTGAACAGCAAAAAGCCCAATTTGGACCCTGAGCCTCAAACCCGCATTAAAGATGCCTGAAATCACAGTGAAGTCCATGAAATGTAGACTCCCTCCGCCCGCCCCCCCTACCTATCTGCATGTTTAAAAGGCTCATTTGGAATCTGGTGTTGAACCCGTGTCCTGCCCCTCCAAAAGGGGCTGGTGTCTCGGCCTGCCATGCCCCTGAGAGAGGTCGCGAGGGTAACTGCTAATCGTCAGAATGAAACCCGCCCTGCCGGCTCAGCGGGGGCAGGGATACGACAGGCGGAGAAGTGGAAATGCTTAATTAAACCCCTGCCAATCCACCCCCCCCCCCACGCTGACCAGGCCGCGAGGGCCAAAATGGCCCAGTCACCTGGCACCAAACCAACCTCCACCGACTGACGGACCTCTGAAATAATTTTCTGCCCTATTTCTCGAAAAACAAAAATCATCCTTGGTCACCTCTCGTGCCAGGGAAGATCACCCCCTCTGTAGGCTCCTAAGGGGAAATTTAATTTAGTTTGAAAGGCTTAGAGGAACAGCAGAAATGTAAGACCTGCTGGATCCATTAAATCCACAACATGCATTGGCTGATGCTGCCTTTGACGGACAGGCCTTTTAACCCATAGGAGTTCGGGATGGGAGTCCTGGAATCCTGAATTGGAATTACCATGAATAAGACCATGAAATTTCAAGTGATCGTTTCTGATAAATGCCTGCAAAACACAGACCAAAACCCACAATCTAAGGTGTACAAAGTAATTAAAGTCATGGATAATCCGCTAATCTTGTTGTGATTGTCAGTGTCCTCCAGAAAAACCATACAACCCACAAGGCCTCTCCTCTGAGTCGAGACTGAGCCCCAATTTTACTTTGCAAATTGGGAGCATTCTGGGGAGAGGCCCAGCGTATGGTTTCAAACCCGGGGGATGATACTGACCAATCCTTACCATGCAAAGCGCTGATCTGATTGCCTGACCTTCATGATGGAATACCTCCCATTTCTGGACAATCTGTGTCCTCGGTCTTTTCCATCTCTCCTCTTCTCTCGTTAAGATCTACACGGTCTGCTAATTTTCCGAGTGTTATGAGTCGTCTTTTGATCATGACGCTTCGCATGATGTAATGGCATGAAAAAAGGAACCGCGGAGAGCCCCAGTGTTGTGTTACCTATCAGTCCGTCTCCCCTTTGCTCTCCTCCGTTATTCCAGCCTCCTTTGAAACACTCGGCCCGATACCTGTTCATGCGATGGAGTTTGTATCGACTTTCCCTCAGGCCTCCCGCTTTCTCCAAGTCCACTGGAAAAATAACACAATACTCTCTCTCAAATCCCAGTTAACCAGGGCGTATGTTTGTCAATTAATTATGGCGCTATTAATTATTTAAGGCCTCTGTCACTTGCCTATTTGGAGTATTGACCAAACTTAATCGAATCAGTCCCCCCGGTTCCACCATGCCTGGCTAGTAGGGCTCCGGCCGCGTGTTAGGCGTCAGCTGTGCTTGTCACTAATGGAACAACGAGCTGACGCTAACACAATAGAGAGAATAATCTGGTAAGAGGAGGCTACGCGGGGCGCCGACACACAGCGACGGCCCGGGCCGGCCGACTGAGCATGTAAATCATCGGTTGCCCTATATGGAGAAACCCCCTCGACAAGTGCAAACCTATGAATTATTTATAGAGCCATTAGTTCAGATAGCTACACCCGTGTCATTTTTGCCAGGCGGGAATATACTGTAGCTGTTTTGATGCATCACAAAGGTACAGACTGTAACAATGACACCTGTTGGTCATTATGGCCAATATAGATGGAGAGCTGTCACCTGACATTCAGCCAATAGCATGGCAGGCATCTTCAGCCATAACAGTCTGCAATTAGAGTAGTGTTTTGACATATTCCTTCGTGATCTCCACTAGAGACATGTACACACATGTATATACAGGTGAAAATAAGTTTTGGGATTAGGATACAGGTTCAGGGTCCAGTGCAGAGGCAATTCTTGGATGTTTTTAAGGAGCTGGGCTTAAGCGGGGCTGTAATTCATGCATAAGGAACAGCCTTTACCAATGACATGCTTTGAATCAGTGAGTGACAGGGGAGGGGCACTCAGGGGGCCAATGAGCTTTGAGTTGGACTCAGTGCGCCTGTAGCCCCACCCTTTATAGGCCCTCTGGAGAAGTTAGGGTTAAGAGGCTCACCACAAGGCCCAACTGTGTTATAAATATTCTAATGGTCAAAGGATTTAAACCCATATATTTCCAGACATGGGCACAGTTCCCAGGCTAAAATAGCCTGCAAGGAAAGTCACTGATGTTCACAACCTTCTAAGTTGCAGTGGTTTAAAGCAACATTTCTTCTCTGCTGTGTGGCCATCTCTGTAATTTCCAGTCCCCTTGCTACCCCTCAGATGGGCCGCTGCAGACCCAGCTAGTCAATCCCGCTCACTCCGGGCTTGGAACCCAGACCAGTTGATAGGTTCTGAATCCACATGTCTCCTTGTCTCTTGTTATCTCTGCAGGGATGTGCGTGAATTCGCTAATGGCTCTGTCTGCCTGGAATGCGACGCGCAGTGCGAGAAAGTGGACGACGGCCTACAGACCTGCCACGGATCGGTGAGGCCGCACACCAGTTATCGACGAGTATTTATTGACATCTCTGTCTCACAAAAAGATTCCTCACGAAAGATTCCCCAGAAGAAAACTCCTGTGTACACTTGTCTCCACACACCTTCAGATGCCATAGAGTCTTGTTTATCTTTCAGCTCGTCGTGACTCAAGTATCCATGGTGGAACTGAGTCCTCAAAAATCCACTAAATCCTGGTTTAACCCAACTGGAACCAGTAAAGCAAACAAGGGGAAGTAGGTTAAGGTAGCGATTTTATCACAACACACGATAACCTTACCCACGGTGGATTTCAAAGTCTGGTGTGTTCCATCATTACATTAAGCTGCCCTATTTATAAATTGCAGTTTATAAATAAAGTACACCTTTAAGTACTAAGAGAAAGCAGATTTGGACAGCTGGTGACACAATAATGCTCAATGACTTGACGTACTTTTATTCTCCACTGTCTCAGTTAATGTGTAAACAGACATGCTTTTGGCCACCCATCTCATTACTGGCTCTCCAGGATTATAACTGAAAGTTGGCATTCTGCTTGAAAACTGGCAGAAATTTGCACATTTGCATGCCCACCACAGGAATTGATGGTTCAGTGGGTCACATTGTTGCCTCACATCTCTATGGCTGTGGGTTCCAATCCTACCTCCACTCTCTGTGTAGTTTGCATGTTCTTTCTGTGTCACATGAGTCTTCTCTTGCAGTCCAGACATATGCAGTTTGGTTAATTGGCATTGAATAAGGTTCCTGTCGGGTGTGTAGGAATTATTAGCTCAGGTAAATTTTATTATCTCCACCAATATGTTCAAATTAATGAGTTTAACTAATTATTATTTAATGATGATTATTGCCAAACTGTTATGCCAAATGGTTGATTCCTCCAAACTCGATTGCAATATCCCCATGAGTCCGTTGAGGTGAGACTTACAGTAAATGGGATTCACTTAATACCAGTATCGCTTATAGTAACCTGGGTTAGAAAGCTCGTCCACCGAGTTGCATCACCAGGTAATGTAAATGTTCTGTAGCGAAGCTCCCCTCACGACCAATGAGAGAGAGTCTCGCGATATTTCAGGCGTGTTTGAGGTTTCAGAGTGTGTAGCAAGATCTCACAGAGGCAGGGACTATTGTGAGCACTCAATGAACGGAGGCTGAAGTTGTGTAAAAGACATGCATTTATTCCTAACTAACGCTACAACTAACATAAGACCGACTTTACACCTAACACAAACAATAAACAGAAAATAACGAAATAAAAACAAAGAATGTAATTATCTAAATGAATTGACCGAATTTAAATGAGTAAATTTAAAGTTGAAATACTGTTCTGCAAAGCAAGCCAAGTTTATGGAAACATGACCCTAAAGTCTTATAGCAAGTTAACAGAACAGCTTAGGTTGTTAGAATAAGAGGAAGGTTTACTTGGTTGCAGGGATAGGGGGGTTTTGGCAGTTGGTTGCAGAGTAGATGAGCTGATGGCATGATGGCACTCAGGAAGGCATTTGGAGCAGTGGAGTGGAGCCCCTTGGATTCTCTCTCCTGGTGAAGTTTTGTCTTGGTTGCTGTTCTCTGTTCAGCTGGGCCATCACCAGAGGGCTTCTTGTGGTCTTCTCTTCTCCCGGGCTGATGATCTTTTCCTGCTGCCTTGATGGTCTTTCTGCCCGATGATCTTTTCCTGCTTTTCTCTTTTTTCCTGCTCTAGCTCCGGGCTTCTGAGGTGCCAGGGTTTTATTTTCTAAGGTTTATGAATAGGGATGACCAGGAATCCCACTCCTGAACCAATGGCTGGCCATCCATTTGGTGGGCTTTTGGAAGGGGGTCTGTATCAGTCCTTTTGGGATTTATGGCCTGACCAATTCTCCCTTTATTAATGATTTTCATTAAGCTGCTGTAACTTTTGATACACCCCCTTTCATTGTAATCACTGACCAGATTTGGAATCAGGGGTGATTGTCCATCCGTTTGACACCAAACATGCCAAACCTGCTTCGCAGGTTCACACCTCATACCAACTGTATTAATTAATTAACAATTACTTATATTATGTATGTGACTGACTCACAACAGTATATGATACAGGTGCTTTGGGTTGCACCTCAACAGATGTTACACTTTGTGCAGACATTACATCACATATTCACATTAAAACAGCACATCTTATCCTTAGATAGGCGTGGCCATTAGTTTGTGGTATTATCAATATCTGTTTCACATCTGGAAACAACATATTTTGGTTGGTGTGGCTTATCTCAATGGATCTTCTCCAGAATGGATAATATACACCTTACTTCAGTTCTTTTAACATAGCGTGTTAGAACAAAGGAAACTTGCTAACGATCAGATAAGAACCATGCAAAAATGTGGAGAAAGGGGGAGGGGGGTGTTAAACAAAGAAAGAAGACTCTCTGGAAGTCAGGACACACTGGTTACACTATCTAATTTTCCAGACCCTTCTGGTATAACCATGAGAATATATATACAGTGGTAGCTATACATAATTATTTATTCACATTTATATACGTGTTCAAGGGAAAAGGGGTAAAAGGGTAAAATAGGTGATATTCCGTGAACAAGGTTATAAGGGTAGCACACAAAACACTAAGATTGTCTAAGGACACATACAAACATGACCTATCTGTATATTGAGACTTGTTAGTCATGGGTAAATCAATATACAGTGTGTATAAAAGCCAAACTTAAAGAAACTTTATTTAGGTTGTGGATCTGTTGGGTGAGAGGTATGCAAGGGGGGAGGGGGTTGTGTGCCAACTCTTTGCTCTCCCTGAGGTTAACAAGTAGATAAGCCCCCAATTGTTGACAGAGTTGGCTCTCTGGCTGGTGGCTTCTCCCCCTGCCCACACCATAGCAGTATCCACAAATGAAATCAGAATCCCACCTGCCCGGCCGTGGCCTGTGGTCATCGCCAGTGTCTTTCATGGGGAGGGTCCCCCATCTGGGTTAGGGTGTTGTGATGGATCACCTTCAGTATAGACAGGGTGAAGGTGTGGGGGGGGGGCTGCCCTGAGTAGAGGATTCTGGCCAAAGCAAGTGTGCTACTCGCTAGGCTTGGGTTTGGCTGGTTACTTGGTGCACGCGGGTCAGGTTGGGGTGGTGGGTGGGAACAGGTGTGAGCACATTTTTATTGGAGAAGATTAGCCAGAGCCGTGGCTGATTCTCTTGGCCTGACCATTGACAGCTTCTGGGCCGAATCTCCACAGAATCTCTAGCAGCACTTAGCCTGTAAGCTCCGGAAAGGCAGAGGCAGACTGAGTCTGCGGTCGTGGGTCCGTGGGCGGGACGCTGCGGAGGACGTCCCCATGGCAGGCTTCCGGTTCATCTCATGCGTTTGAGCAAATGAGGCGTGCAAGTGCAACAAACACGAAGGTGCTCAGAGGAGGAATTCTATCTGTATTCCACAATTTAGGAATTTCAGTACTGTCACTGATGAAATGATTCTGTAAAGTTAGCCTGTCGGTTGAGAGCCTTACTGCTCTGACACATGGAAACAGATCCTGAATGGGTCAAAGGCCCCACTATCAAATATGTCCCATTTCTGTGTAACTCTTCCAATCAACTTTTCCTGATTTTTTTGTTTACCTACTCAAATTTCCTCCGCAATCCTCATCAGTGGGCTGACAACGTTTGTGGCTCTCTCAGTCTAAGTTTCAAAATTTAATTATTTTAACTTTCCTGAGGTGTGTCAAACCTATCTTTGTGAGATGTGACGCCAGTATAAATATCCTTAATGACATTTCCCAAATAGCTGTCCATAGACGTTGTTACTGACCCTCCCCTCAGCCGCAAGGGCACGCCAGCGGCCCTGTGGCACCGTGAAGGTCCTCTCGTCTGACAGAGTAGTTTTATTAATGTGGAAACGTTGTCCATTCCGACAGCCGCATAAAAGACCATCTTTCATCAGTCGCAGAAAAAGTAACTAACACTGCTAGATGTGTCAGCCTCTATATCAAACCAGCTGCCAGGCCCTATTTCAGCGCGAGTTCTTTATTGTTCAAAGTCATTAGATACAGTGCCCATTTAGCGGAGCCAGAATGGCATGCGTACAACAGACTTTGACTGATGGCCAAATGGTGAAGCAGCCAGATAAACAAACATACAGATTCTCCCCGACATGGACTGGTCTGCATATACTCATGGACAGCAGACCACCAGAGTCCAGGGTGTTGCTGTCTTTGTGTTCCGCTTCTCTGAAGGTTTGAGCTTCCCATTGGCTGGTGCTCATGGCAGGTGTCCCGGATGGTCACCCCGTCTGCACCTTCCCTTCCTACATTAGGCCATTAAATCTCTGCAGGCCGACTCTCACGGTGACCGTCTGTGCTGAAGAAGGGGGCAGCCACTGTTTTATGAATCTCCCTCCGCCTCCTGCTCCCACCCAACAGGGCCCTGACCACTGCACAAAGTGCCTGCACTTCAAGGACGGGCCCAACTGTGTGGAGAAGTGTCCTGACGGCCTACAGGGAGCCAATAGCTTCATCTTCAAGTACGCCGAGGCCAACAACGAGTGCCGTCCCTGCCATGCCAACTGCAGCCAGGGGTAAGGCTGAGGCTTTGGGTGCCAGTACCAGCTGGTTCCCTTCCATTTTGTTTTAAAATAGTCCAGAGCACAAATGTAAATACTTCAGTGTCTGTTTTTGTGATAGTCAGCATGGGTGTGCAACCTTTTGATGTCATTCATGGACTGGAAAAAGAGCCAGGGGTGGCTGGTGGATTGATAGGCGCTTTTATTGATTCGACGTTGCCTTTTTTATAGATGCGGACAGTACATGCAAACATAGCCAGGTAGTAGAGTTTGAACTACAACTCGAAATTTGGTTCAGTTCGCTCCATTCGATGAAATCTACGAAGGGGACCCCCTCCAGCTGACAAAAACTAATGTGAGGGACGTATGAATAGTCTTGCTGGACACCCATGAAATGAATTCCTGGCTACGGGCCTGACAGGGGGTCATAAAAAAATGAAAACCTATGGTTTATTTTTGGAAATTAACTAACCCCTCGACATAAAAACAGGGTTTGGATTCGCTGCTTATGGACAGACACAGCGGGGATCCCTAAGGGACGAAGTGTCACCGGCAAGCCTCCGGCAGCCGAGGAAAAGGGTGATGGATAGAAAACAGGCACCAGCTTCCGGAAGCAGGGAAGGAAGCTGGGAAGTGCTGGGTTAAGTCGATTCTCTCGTATCTCTGCCCCCCGCTAACACCGGCGGGAGGCCCTCAGGACTTCCTGACATCATCGTGGTCACGTTGTCGCAGCCGCAGTGTTGCCGCTGGTTACCGCTGGGCAGCGGCTGCCAGTCTGCCTCGGCGCCAGGGTGACGAAACTGCGGCGATAGGCGCAGACTCACTTCCTGTGTAACGACCCACAACAGGGCCAGCTTCTGATGAAACCGCCA
The DNA here is from genome assembly GCA_019775955.2 of Pollimyrus isidori. Lineage (NCBI taxonomy): Eukaryota > Metazoa > Chordata > Actinopteri > Osteoglossiformes > Mormyridae > Pollimyrus > Pollimyrus isidori. The sequence goes on from JABFDZ020000039.1 coordinate 20,180,887, forward strand.
CGTTATTCGCTGTTGGGGGCGTTGGTGCCGAACGGTGCGCCTGTCATTCCTGAGGCATCTCCACCTCATACACAAATCAAAGAGCTGGCTAATGGCCAGCAGGAAAGCCCCCTCTTTTGCTGTCATACCCACTGGTATGGAAAGCCCACTAGATGTTTGTTATTTTGGTTTGCAGTCATAGTAGAGTAAAACTCATCCATTCGTTTTTATATAAATAGCTACTATTGAATATATGTATGATTTTATTATTAAGGTGCATAAAATGCTCATTACTTTTTGAAGACTAATAAAAACAGTAGACAACTACCTAAGAAAGATTTTTGTCCTCTCTGCAGATGCATTGGTCCCCGGATTCAAGACTGCGTGGGCATGATTGACAGGTATTCTTACAAATCATAATTTCCCTTTCACTTGCTCTCTAGGGCGCATTTTTTCATGAACATTTTTTTGTGTGCCAATAGTGGGGTGCCTTCCAGACATTTTTAAAAGAAAGTTTAACAAGCTCCGACAGTCGCGGAGGTGACGTAGATGTGGGGTCCGTGCACAGTGAGGAAAGACGTGTCAGCGTCCCGTGGAGATGCCAGCGCTCTCATCCTGCGGGACATCAAACCCCGCTCATCATGCCAGCTGACAGGCAGGCTGTGAGATGTGCTCACGTTCCCTCTCAGACTCCCCAGCCCGTTTAACCCTTTGCGGACGTCCTCTCCGGTCCCAGGAGCTCTGTGCTGAGACTCTCAGCTTCACATCTCTACTCCTACAAATAGCTGTCATACTGTAAACAAACAGCACACTCTGCTCCACTGACACGATAACTTATTTTTATGCCGCAGAAAACGTTTCAGTCCAAAAAAGGATTTCCTTTAGGGCTGCTTTTCAGAAGAAAACATGTTTCTTACCCCGTCAGCTACTCCGTTTAGGAATAAAGGAGGAATAAAAGATATTTTGTTTTCATTTTCATCTGTCAGTACCCCTTAATGCATAATATGGCTCTGGGCAGGATGACAAACATAATCACATGACTAACAGTTGGGTGGAAGGAACTTTATTCAGATTCTATTTTGAATAAATTGTAGAGATGGATAAAAATTTACAGCCGTTTTGGCTCCGTCCATCCAATTCCCATAACCTTTTATCCAGTGCATCCAGTTCAGATGTGAGGGTTCAGGGAGAAAACGCAGGCATGTGGGGTCAAGGAAAGGTCACCATTAGCAGGTATTGTGTGGAAAGATAAGACAGGCGGTCATTTGACTGGACTCGTCAACTGATTTTACCTTATCCCTGGATATGCAGACCCCCTTTCTTACATAATTTTGATTATGAAACAATTACCAAAGAAATGCACTTACAGCCTCCCTGTCATATGACCCATAAAGTAACATCCATGTATATTATTGAGCATACGTTATGTTTTGGGGATGACCTCTGACCTTAAGGCAAGCGTTTTCAAGATCTACCACATTGATTGTGGTTGAAGTCCGGTCAGTGGACGTATCAGTCCATCACAAAGCAGGCCTCAGAAGGGAATCCAGAAGGTCACTGTGAGAGCGAATATGCTCATCCTGTCATGCACAGTATCCCTGCTGTCTTACTTTTGTCCCCTCCATACCCCCCCCCAGTATATACACCTTACATTTAAATTAAGATGTCCCCTCCAATTTCAAAGTCTATCCTATGCCCTTGCCCCCAGCATCAATTATTCTTTTATTACTGTCACTCTCTCAGTCACGATCCTCATCATCATCTCACTCCTCATAAACAATGGCTGTTGCCACACTTGTGAACCTAGACCTCTGACGGGTGCCTGTGTAGATACCTTTTCTCTCATTACAAGGGCTTCAGATGCTCGTGGGTCCTCAGTGGAGAAACTCTTGCCCCACGCAAGCATCTACATGCTTTGGTGAGCTTGTGGGCCTTTTACTTGGGCAAAAATGTTCTGCGGGCAGAAAGAAAAACAATTGCTTCAGAGAGATAACCAATCAGATTGCAGACGAGGTGGTTTCAACCAACAAGAGGAGGTGTGACCAAGACATGTGACTGGTTGGTCCTGGTTTCTCTAGCTGCTTGGAATTATCGCTCTTCTAATCAGTCATTTTTTCATTCTGCCCGCAGGACATTTTTGTGTAAATAAAACTCCCATAAGCTTTTGGTAGTCAGTGTTAACGTGGACCAGGGGGGATTCTGATTAGCAGAGCAAACAGGATTACAGCAGGGTTGCGGAGGGGTGGGCGGGGCACCGAGTTCCGTTTATCTGTGGACATGGCGGTGAGCATCAGCATTAACACAGGCTGCAAGGCAAGTCCATATGAAGCCAGACACAGGGTTTCCCATGATTAATGGCACGCTGGGAAAGTAAAGTCTGTCCATTACGTCGCTCACGACTTGATGAATTGAGTGGATTTTGCTTCATCCTCCCAGGAAGCCCTTAGAAAGGCACTAAACAGTTCTGGGCTCAGTGCATATGCAATAAGGCAGCAGTGCCGGTTCGAGAGCGACTGTGGGGGGCGTGTGTTCAAGGAGCATTAGGCGAGACCGTTCCAGTGAATGAATTTGCGATTTAATTTAATGGGGCGTGGGACTGCTCAGTGCTGCTCAAAACGAAAACAAACACATTAGAGTCGACTGAAAGCCAGGCAAATACGTAACCCGAAATGAAAGATGGAAGGGTGTGCAATGGCAGGGCACTTTGCCCAAATTTGGTTGATTACAGAAACCTAATGCTACGATTGGCCAGCTAAGTACCAAGGAAATGAGTAGATATGACTGGCCGTGATAGTTCAGTGGCAGGGCAGATGGAAACATGAGTGTCTGTAGCAGTGTCCAGTCTGTGGCACTGGTCATATTTGCTCTAAGCAACATCATGCAGAAAAGCAGAATGGCACTTTTTAAACTCTGATTTCATTCGCAAATGTTTTTTTCATGCATGTGTCAGATGTTTTGTCAGGATTTTAAAAAGTTTAATATAAAAAATATTACCAAAGGAGGGTACTTTATTTACTGGCCTAAATAAATACAGTGCAATTCTTACTTGAATGCCTTTTTCACAGACTGAAGCCAGATAAAGCAGTGCAAAATTACAGTAACTAACAATAAATAAACCACTAACTTATGTGTATTATTCGAGCATTTATGTATTTTATTTAAACTTTATTTTACCAAGTAAATTAACTGAAAACCAGTTTTCACTGCTTTAAGTGATATTGGAGAGAAATAGCAGATTATGCATCGAAACTGCCTGGGATACAAACGTCATGCATGTAACTAAACTCTTCAGCCAATAAGGGCAAAGGTGTGTTATCACGGAGGTGGTTCCAGTTTGTACAGCCGGGTGAGAGGTCGCAATGCATCTAACCATAATGAGTTGCTTTAAGCCAGCACTCTAAGCAAGTGGAATGCTCCCAGTGACCGGACTGGGGAATCAAACTGACTTAATACAGAGGACTAATGACAACAACCATAAATAGCTGATCACATGGGGATCCCACACGAGGTTAACAAGGGGGCGTGGCACATGGAAGGGGTGGACTATTGGAGCAGGACAGGGGTAATGTTGGGATAAGATCTTTTTCGTTTTGGAAGCCATTAAGAATAAAAATGCTTTTCTTGTTTTTTCCTGTTCATTTTGTTTAAATGCTAATAAAAGGTATAATTTTGGGGGGGGGGGCAAAATTATTCATTTGAAATATAGTTAAAGTTTGGGGATGTAGAGGTGGGGTTTCTGCAGGCACCTGTGTGGTTTGCAGACATCTTTACCCCTTTGATTCCGTCTATCATCGGCTCTTACCAAGGGAATTCCCAGATAAAACACTGGTCTGATGCAAAGTCACATGGGGGTGGCCAGCATTTCCCTCAAATGTAAATCTATTTACCATAAGAAAGAAAATATTTTCCTTGTATATGTTAATTTGTGTACACACTAATGTTTACCTGTTAAAAGCTTTTAAAAATGTACCCTTGGACATCCTGCTTACACTAACCTACAGGAAGCCAGGGGATGTGTGAATAGCCATGGATTCTCAATCCCTTATGCTTTTCCACCCAACCAAATCTTACCCCCAATTCCAAGCCATGTACGCTTTCTGACACCTTGTGCCCCCCTCGGAGTAAACAACAGGACCTGGAAACGTTGGCTGTTCCTCTCCATGAAGTTCTCAGATCGGTTCTCTTCTGCGGGCCCTTTTTTATAGAAATATTACAGAAAAATCCAGCCATCCTGCAATAAGATTTGTTTTGTTCTCTAAGAAAACAAGAAGGTAACATTACAAACAGAATTAGGAATCAGGCCGTCTCACTCATCAGGATAATTTCCTTCCAATTTCCAGTGTTAGGATCAAGCTAGAAGCATCCCGTAGACATCGTCATTGAAATGCCCTTAATCAGATTGTAGGTGAAGCAGGGAGGCTCAGGCCTCCTAGCCCCTTGTAGAGGGGCTATCCAGTTATTCCCGAAGGATTGTCCCCCTTCTACTAGCTGACTACTGACATCTGTGGGGTTTTTCACCCACACAGATGTTACAAATATATGGAAGAGGTTGCCAACGAGACTTACAGTAAATAAGTGCAGGAGATGAAGATCCAGTGTTAAATATGTCAGTGGGGAACCACCTAGATATCCAGCCAAAGATAGTGAGATATATGAATTAATGAATCTATTCATTACTGCTGTGTCTAGAAAAAGCAGACAGAACGACACATTGTGTTTGTTAAGTCTGGCATTGCTGGGCTGTACAACATCGAAATTTCTTTTCAGGTAGAATATCTGGTCTGTCAGTTGCATCAAAGCAAGAAAAAGGAAGATTCTGTCATTTCCGTGGCGTTTCCACTGCTGTCACATAATGATTACCAAAATATATTAGGATAATATTTTTTTCACTGCAGCACTGCTTTGTAATAAAATTGTGGGCTAGATTGCAAGTCTGAAGGATCTGTGTGGATATTATTAATTTTTATGTTTGTACAGTACATTTGTTTGACTAGAATCCAACTTTTTAGCAATTCAGGTTAGTCACCTTAGATGAAATTCACAAACTCTTTCTTTAATAATGAGAAGCCCTATTCAGGGTTCCTCAATGGGAAAGTGGTGGAGAAAGGAGATGAGACGGATGACCATATTGTTTTAGAAACCTCTCTGATTGCTGTGATTCTGCATTAACCTCCACAGAGCTTACACAGCACTGCAGCCGTCAGATCTTATGGTAAAACACAGTGTTCTGTGAGCTCGGTTTGTTCTGTAGCTAGTGCCTGCTGAACAGGCTACCGGCTGGGATGGTGGGCGGTGGTTTAGCAGAATTGTATGAAGTGCAGCTCTTCCCTCGGGGGTGATGCTCAGTTTATAATGAGCAGGACAACTGGGGTCTCGTTCTGCAGTGAACTTGGAGTGACGCTCCTCCCAGTCTTTTTGACCTGCTCCCTCACCCTCTGGCCCTCCCCAGGACTCCCCTCATCGCGGCAGGCATCATCGGTGGGCTCTTCATCATCGTCATCGTGGCACTGAGTGTGGCCGTCTATGTGCGGCGGCGGAGCATCAAGAAGAAGCGTGCCCTGCGCCGTTTCCTGGAGACTGAGGTGAGCAGGGAGCAGAGTTGGACATTTCAGGTCCACAGAGTAACAATCCAGACCAAGATTTTGTTTCGACCATCCATCTGAGTGCTGTCTGACTGTGACTCTTTATGCTCAACTGCTTTCTTGACCTTAAACACCCGCCACTGGCAGGGTGGCACACACTCTGAACATCACCGGGATCTTTGCCGTGTGCTGGAGCCTGTTTGCAGTAAAGTCATTAAGTATGTACGTTGGCCATCAGTAAAGGGCTCACTGTGATGTCTTCTCTCTCTTTCTCTCTCACGCTCTCGCTCTCCCTCTGAGGTGTTAAACGTAATCGCAAATGAACAGCACATTTCATTAGTATATAAACAGCTCATTCAAAAAGCATGAATGGACGTATTGTTTTAAAAATCAGCAAATATGCAAGACGCAGTTATATAGCTGCATTTCTAAGTGAAAGCCATTCAGTTCAAATCCCAGCAGGGAATCTTTCGCTGGAATCCCAGGCAAGGCACTCTGGCTGAATAGCTTCAGTGTCAACTTTGAGCTGTTATATATGGGCGAAAGCAAGAGAGCACGCTTCATAGATCCTTTTCATAAACGCATTTGCCAAGAAAGCAAACATTCCAATGAAAATATGTACATAATAATAAGTATGTGTGGAATGTGGAAGGCTGTTATGTTCTCAGCGAAAAGTCTCACCGGCTGCACCGCTCGTGAATTCTTCTCACTTTGAGATGCTCTTCCAAAAGAGCGTGTGAAAGGCACACATCTTTAATAAGGTACGCATCACAGTTCAAAGCTGACTTCACGTCCCTCCACATTCACGCCAGGAAGTACCTGTTTGATGGGACTCTGTTCTGCTATTGGAATGGACATCTCTGGGGCCTGCCAGTGATGCTCATCTTGTCTGCAATGAGAGCCTCCACCATATAGAAATTCTTCTATGAAATTTCCCCCCCTGCAGAGTTACAGTAGCTTCAACACGGCCAACTCTAACACTCCGACTACTTTAGGGCCTGATTATCTGTATCAGGTGTGTTAAATAAGGGATGCAGCTAAGCTCTGCAAAGGGGGTAAAGCTCCGGGAGCAGGGTGGGGAAGTCCTGCCCTATACGAGGTGAAATCTATCTCCATGAGATGTACTTGGTAAAATCCAGTGTGAGTGCCCTATGCAAATCCAGTGAGAGCACCCTATGTGAATCCAGTGTGAGTGCCTTGTGCGAATCCAGTGTGAGTGCCCTATGCGAATCTAGTGTGAGTGCCCTATGCGAATCTAGTGTGAGTGCCCTATGTGAATCCAGTGTGAGTACCCTATGCGAATCCAGTGTGAGTGCCCTATGCGAATCCAGTG
>JABFDZ020000039.1:20234273-20246008 GCA_019775955.2 Pollimyrus isidori
ATCCATTGTGGTGGTGTATAGAGCCAAAAATGTTAGAATTGTGTCAATGTCCCAATATTTATGGACCTGACTGTATAAGGCAGGGTAACCATAAACAAGAACACAAAAGCAAGATACAAATTAACCAGGAACTGTGGGAGAAAGTAAAAGCAAAATACTAAACAAAAGTGAGGCTGGCCTCAGGCTGTCAGTGAACTCTGCTAGAAGGGAAGTCTACCTGTAAGCTATACACTCAGCCCACAGACCCATATAGCAGCCTTGGAAAGTAGAAAAGATTAAGGTAAGACCACATAGGATGGCCAGTGGACACTGTTGGCCAAAGATGGAAAAGACATGAAAGAACTCATGGCAACACCAGCAACTTGTCTGACAAACATTATTGGTAGATTCGGTTTGGGCAAACTAATTTTTTGCTTTATAAATATCACAATATTTATTGCAAAAAAATCAAATCATGATATAAATGCAAACTGAACATTGCCTCACTTAACGTTATATTTTTATATTAAATGATGCCAAAATGAACATGCAGTGAAAAGTCATGTAGCAATTTGAACTGCTACTGCAGCAAAAGTGTTCCAGAAGCATCTCAGATAGCACAAGCAAATCATATGGTTTCGTTCACTTGACCATTTAAAAAAAATGTTATGTTTTCTCAGTTTTTGCTGGCCACTAGCCATACTCATGATTATTCTTTAATTCTATACATAACTTTTAGTTCAGTGTTTAGTGCTTTTTATGGTGCGTATGCTGTTTTCTATACATTGTAAAGCAGTCAAATTTAACTTTATAGCAGTAGTCTATAGTAGAGTAACAAGTTGTCTGGCCACAAGTGTTTTTTTTAAGTGTGTGCTACAGTACGTTAGTTAGCTCACATTTACCCCGACAACCAGTCGTGAATGTGACTTTGGTTTTTTAACAAATTATGCTGAGCTGAATTATGTATCAGTGTTTTTAAGTGAAAATAAATTAAATTAAAAAATAAAAATAGACCTTAATCTTTACTGAGGGGGTAGAGTAGTCCATAGGGGTGACACCGGGTCTGGGCCTATGAATGTGTTTATTTATTCCAGGAGTTACATAGTGCTGTTTTGCAGGGTTGCCAGCTTTCACGCATCTGGCATGATGCTCACACTTGCACTCTCTCGTGTACGTAAGAAATCTTATGGCAAATCTATGTTATTCCATTGTAAACCTAAAAATAGCTACATCTAAAGCACTGGGGTGGTTTGCCAACCCTGCAGACTATTTGCAGCGTAAGATAAAAACTGTTACATGCATGTAAATGCATGAGCAAACTTGTCTCGCATTGAAATGAAAGTCTCAGCCAGCCAGCTGACCAAAGTTGGCAAGCCTGTTTTTGGCCTGTTGTAAGATACTATGCACTCTTGCCGTTCTGGGTGGTTCAATCGGCCATAAAGCTTTTTCTTTCCCCTTCGGTAAGGAGGGCTGGGTAGAAAGCCTGCTGACTTCAAAGAGCCCTGGGTTTGAGTGGTATGTTTAAGATCCATGCATTGGATATTTGGGGGGGGTCACTGCTATACTGGGAAATGTGCTCATTAGTCAACTTTTTCTTTCTTGGTTGTAATCCTTACATCCACTTCACTGGGCCACGCTGCGCTTTATGCAAACTCGGTGTGTGTTTTGGCTTGAAATCTCTTGGGAGTGGATCTTGTATGCGCTTTTCAATGCACTAAAATAACAAACGATCCCAAGCATTTTCTTTTCTGCATTACTCGGGACCAACAAAATGAAAATGCGAACATTGTACTGTTTTCCCTGTAGAACTGGAACTATAGAGTAAATAGGTGTGAAAGGATTGCGTTAATTGTGCGCTCGCTGCTTCGCAGTCACCTGCAAGGTCGACTCCATCTTCGGGTGGCTTTTTTAGCGACAATTGGCAATCAAGAATGAACTGAAACGAAACGACTGTGAAAATGAGTGAATGCGCGCTCAGTCGTTTGCGCAGATAATTGCGGTTATTTGACTTTTTTGTTCTTCTAAGACGAGATAAGCTGGGGGGAGTTTCATAATGGTGATTTCCAGTGAGTGTCCATCTGCTGATTCGATGCCGATGGTATTATAACATACATATGTTTAATGTGATTATGGGGCTGTGAAAAGGACTTTGAAATTAGTGGCAGTTTGGCACTTTCTTTAGGCCTGCCGGACATGCACCACTTTAGTTATGGGCAGTTAACTTTTTTTTAAAAAAATGATGTACTTCCCCATGTAGTGCATTTAATGAAAAAGACTACAAAATGAAGCAGAAACAATTGCCTTTTCTTCATGCAAAAGGCCTTTAAGTGTATGAGTTGCATTTACAAAAGTGCTGGTTTCTTGCCAGTGGTTCTGTTTGTAGGAGTATCTGACTGGAGAGGACTTGCAACACATCTGAGAAAACAAGCCTTTCAGACCCGGTTATTGAAGCCATAGACTTTGTAGTAAAAGGTTTAATGTGGGATGCCTGTGCTCTTATTTTATGGGCAGTGATACAACTGGTGTGTGGAGTTCGGTAGAAGAAAATAGTACCCACGTTAAACGTTGCACTACAAAGTCCGTGGATTATCTTCAATTACCAGATCATGCTTTCTGATAAAAGACATTGTTGTTGAATTTTTTAAATATATTTTTCTGGCACTTTAAACACCACAGAAAGAATGCTATTCACTCCCATTATATTTAAATGCCATTTGCCCCCATTATATTTGAACACCATTCACTCCCATTATATTCTAATGCTGTTCACTCCTATTATATTTGAATGCAATTCACCCTCATTGTATTTGAATACTATTCACCCCCATTATATTTGAATGCAATTCACCCCTATTATATTTGAATGCTGTTCACCCCCATTATATTTGAATGCCATTCACTCCCATTATATTCAAATTCCATTCACTCCCATTCAATTTGAATGCCATTCACTCCCATTATATTTGAATGTAATTCACTTCCATTAAATTCAAATTCCATTCACTCCCATTATATTCAAATGCTATTCACTCCCATTATATTTGAATGCCATTCACTCCCATGATTTTCAAATGCATTTCCTTTAACATTTGCACAAGTCTTGAGCACAACTGCTTGTTTAGTAACTCAAGTTTTATCACTGTGACAACATGTTACCCAAAATAACCCCATTAAAATTAAACTGAAAACACAAATCACAAAAACTATGGCTGGACACAAAACCCATCGTTGCAATCATTCAAACGGAAGGCATGGCCTAGTGATAGTATCTAATACAGCAATTATAGACAGTATGTTTACTTTTTAAAATATCTGAATTTCTTATTTTTAAATTAGTTTCATTTCCTTTAAGCCACTCTCGTAGCCAGATGAGCTCTGTTAAAACAGTTGTCAAAGTTTTTGCTTTTGTAGTAGAAAGTTTTGGTATTTTAATATGAATGTTTCTGACTTAAGTAAGAATTAGATACGTACAGTATAGCTATGATATATTTCTGTAATAGGACTATAATACTGTATTTTTCTTTCTTTTTACTGATTATTCACATTTTTCCAGTTGAAGTGTTATCCAGTATATTTCATTTGAAATAAAATTCATATGCCCTAAGAAACAAAGCAAATTAATTTTAAATGATTATTGCTATTCTAACACTTCCAAATAAATAAAATGATCCCAAGCTCCATGAGACACGTCGCTTCAAAATGAACTTCCCTCTCATCCCGGAGCTTAATTGTTTTAATGCAGAATTTATTTGTTCCGTTAAGACGCCAAATCGAGCAAGAAAGCTATTACTGCACCATGATGTGTTTTCAATGGAGGGAGAGTTTTATTTCTTACAGGGAAAATAGAAATTGAAATATTGAAAGCAAATACTATGAAAAGAGCCTTAAGGCAGCAACATTGATTTGCAGAAATTACCCAGAACTGTTTATTGAAATTATGAATTGACAAAATAATTTCAAATGTTTTGTTATACAAGATAAACCAAGCACTCCTCAACACCTATTCTCTTTCTTCCCAAGAGTTACACAGTGGAAATAATTGCTTGCTCAGACAAGCACATGGGCTGGCAGACAGACCAACAGAGATGCTGCCCTGTCATACCTGTAGCTGAGCTCTGTGAATGTAACACCAAAGATGAAATAGAAGCAGTGCAGGGTGTTTAAACTTGACCATGTGTCTTACCTCACCGTGTTTAAAACTGAACCCAGGTCTTTGTCTTCGGGTACTTAAGGTTTACCCCAGGTCATTGTCTGTTTAAATTATATCCAACATCTTGGGATATGTATTCTATGTTCCCTCCATCCCTGGGGTCCCCCTGCTGAAAAAGAACAGCACAGACCAGCATGACCAGCATGACCAGCATGACCAGCATGGCGTATGCTATCTATACCAGCATATGCTGTGTTTTGGTGCTGCTGGACCAGCAGCATTGATGAAATACTGCTGGCAGACTTGCTTCATTTGCAGGTAGACCAGCTACACCAGGATTAAGCAGCACAAATCATCATGGAATTCATCCTGGTCTAGGCTGTTTTTTTTAGAAAGCCAGTGTGCTTACTAGGGTGTCAACATCAGGTGTCCCAATTCAGAAATGTAGCAGTAAATTCCATCCATCCATCCATTTTCTGTAACCACTTGTCCCATTCAGGGTCGTGGGGGGTCCAGAGCCTGTCCCAGAATCTACAGGCACGAGGCAAGGAACAACCCAGGGTGGGGCACCAACTCATTATAGGGCACATTCACACAGCAGCAATTTCCACCGAGTTTATTTAATCACTGATCTCTGGAAGGCATTTGATTTCAGCGGTATATCCCTAGTGTAAATTATTTAAAGATAAGATCAAAGTTTTCTGTGTGCTGGAGGTATGCACTATGTATGAATTGAAGGGATCTATTTGAGAGAAGTGTAGCTCTGTGATGTGAGGCTTTCAAGTTAAAAACTGCACAAACATTTTAACTTTAAACTTGAATTTCATGTCACTCATGAGATGTTAGGTGTGGGGGGGGGGAGAGGGGGAGGAATGTGGGAATTAAAACATGACTAGTGTGTGGTTGTGGGAGGTTTGCTGGGTGTCATTTCCTGCGTTTGGCGTTAGACTCATTCCCTGGCTCTGTGTGCAGAGTTTGCATGCTCTCTCTCTCTCTCTCTCTCTCTCTCTCCATCTCTGTTTGTGTATATTTCCACCCATACTCTGATTTATTATAGCACGGATTGGTATACGAGCTAAGAATGTCTCCAGGTTAAGAACTTAAAGACAAATCGTACTTAAGTATTATATTAACAATTTGAGTTAAATGCAGTGGGTCGTAACAATGAACTCATGAAAACATTGTGCAGCCTCAGTGATTCATCTCGAGGTCCAATACCATACTTAGTTACTTTTATTATTATTATGATTATTATTATTACGTACTGTATATTTGTTGCTGTTGACTTTTTCATTTCAAATTAAAGAAAGGCTTAGAGAATGGATCTTCTTCGTAACCTGGTGACTGGATATAAACTGTCCTGTGGTGGCATCTACTCCAAGTATGGACTCTAACCCAGGATTACATGAATGGCTTTGGGGAAATGGATTTTTTCTTTGCTGCCAAAAATTTTGGGATATAATTTGTGATTGATAAAAGGTCTGACTCTCTTGTGACTGGTGCTTTGCCAAATGAGCTGCATTTATTTATGCATGGGTTGGGGGATTGGGGCAAAGCAGGAAGGAGAGCCGACTGGCATTGTTCATGTATTTGATTTATGCTGCATGGCCTTCCTCATCAATATTAAGTATATATCTTTGGTCTTCATCCAATGTAACACAAACTGAAATCTTCATCGCAGCCAGTGGCAGAAGTCTCCAGTATTTCACTCTGAGATTTAGCCAAGCTACAGTAGATCCTTTGCGTAATACCAAGAAAATATTTATTTGCTCATACATGCACACACCAATGCTTCATATTGCCCTTGCATCATCGTCCCCAGGGTGGATAGCGATTCTTCACTCCTCCACCTGGGGTCTTTAATGACCCACCGTAGTGAACACACCTGGACCAGATATAGAGTAAACACATCTGCACCTACAGGGCCACTGAGGGAGCCAGGACTTTATGTTTCTGCAGCTTATCACTGGCTGCTGCTCTATCCTGTCTTAGCTGTGGTCCTTTCCTGCTGATGCTCTTGGGACCAAAGGTGTGTTTGCATACATTGAACATTGACAAAAACACAGAACCGAGTACCAACCCAACTGAGGGAGCATCTGACCACGAGCACTATGAGATGGGGTGTGTGTGGGGGGGAGCCGTATTTGCAGGATATACAGGCATGTCTTTCTTCTTGCAGATATTACTTTCCTGTTGTGTCCCATTCTGCTCAAACCCTAGGACTAAACACAGATACTCCTGAATAAAGATCTCATTCCACACTCAGCCAAATGTCATGTTCTGCTCAGCACCTCCAGCAAAAGAAAGGTTCATGACGTTGCTTGAAGCCAATAGCCATCCTCCCTTCTTCCAGTCACTCATCTTGAGAAAGGTCCCACTGTATAAGCCTAAAGCTGGAAGACAACACTAGCCCTTGTTTCAACACTTATGAGAGGATGCAAAATCCAGGATACTGATGAAATTGAGCACTTTGAGTGAAAAATATCATATATAATTGTAACACTCTGCATTACAGATAATTTGTGAACGCAAAGTGTGTGTCTGAGTGTTTTTTGTTTCAGAACCTGTGCAGTAACAAGCTGAGCAAACTGCAGGAAAAGCAGGGCTCATTCCCAACAGCACCACCAAGTGGTGGGGATGCTCAGTGCTGGAGAGGGAGACATATGTCTGTTATTGTTCTGTCTCCATCTGGCCACAGTAGATCCTATTCTGTATTTGGTACTGATGCAAGAAATGAGGTTTCAAATTTTCGCAGTAGGTAGGACGACCATATGCTGCCAGTCGCTGTCTGGTCAAACACAACGGGAATGATTAGGCTGAGCAATGGGATGCTGGTTAAATCAGCAAATGCTCTACAATCCAGGACGACAGCACTGTGGCTGTATAGATTCCCATGCTTGTCCTCTAATAGGCAAGGGGGCTGTCCTTGGTACTGAAAATGTAAAACGTTGCTGTCTGGGGTGCTGATTTCCAAGGCAGAGGGGTCGCAGCTTTTGGGAACCAGGTTTTGGTTGAAAACCACATTTACAGTGTCACTGATGGAATATCAACCACACGAGAGGAGCAAATACACACAGTGCTTCGGCAAACGTAGTATCACATGCCTGTGCGCGCCCAGGCCAAACAGATTAGCCCAGAAAAAATACAAATGCGCACGGGAGAACGTATATGAAAAAAATCCATCTTTACATGCTATGGGTTTTGGACGTTTTAGAAAACAACAAAGCTATTTTGATATTGTTTATCAAGGGCGGGCTAATTAAAGTGTCAAAATTCATTGTACACACTCCATTCTCACCTTGTCAGAGGGTAATTGGGAATATCAATCTTGTCTTCCACAGCCCCCCCTCCACTAACCACCCCGCTCCCCCGTCAAACACACAGCACATCAGAGTCCCTCATTTAACTGCATGACTTTGTTACCAAAAATATTTCTGAATAATTACTGTCGCCAATATAAGGCACGTCAGGCACAATTTAATGGTTCTAACTAGCCGAGGCCCTATCCAGAGTGCAGCCCTCGTTGTCTGACCCTAGCAGCTGCTGCTGTCCCAAGTTTATTGCTCAACCCGCGTGCCATTAAAGCACGTCCTTGTCTGTCACATTAACGGCTCCCTTTTGCGTCACCAAACGCACAATCCAGAACAAAAGTTCTCCTGCAAATTTCCATCCTAAAGAATTCCAATGGGCTCAATAGAAGCTTCTGGAGGTGGAGACCATATCAGAGAGAAAGAGCTGTGAACGGCTCCTGTATCAGCTGGATATTTATGCTGTAGAAATGTAGCTTATGAGCCTAAGGTTGAACCTTGATTTCATGTTTTTGAAGTTTCTCTCATCCAGAGTGACTTAATTTTTCCTGGATTATATGGCAGGAACTGTGCTGTCTTTTAAGGTGATGACAGGGCAACTTTTTGAGCAATGTTGCCAGGCAGGTGAGGCAAAGGGCAACTCATCTGGATCTGGATGGTCTGTCAAAGTTTTTAAATACAAATAAGTTGCACAATATCAGTGGGAAAGTGCCTGAGCAACTCTGGTCACCAGCACTGCCTGGAATTATTGCTAAAAAAAGTCTCCCTGTGTATCATCACCCTTAGATTAAGCACGTAGCTCAAAGGCTCTGTAGTTTGTGACATTGTAAGTCTCGAACCCACAATCTTCAGGTTTCCCTATGGGGTGTCCTCAACCCCAATGCTTCATATTGCCCTTGCATCATTGTCCCCAGGGTGGATAGCGATTCTTCACTCCTCCACCTGGGGTCTTTAATGACCCACCCTAGTGAACACACCTGGACCAGATATAGAGTAAACACATCTGCACCTACAGGGCCACTGAGGGAGCCAGGACTTTATGTTTCTGCAGCTTATCACTGGCTGCTGCGCTGCTCTATCCTGTCTTAGCTGTGGTCCTTTCCTGCTAAAGCTCTTGAGACCAAAGGTGTGTTTGCATACATTGTACCATCAGCACTGAAGCGTATCTTTGTTTTATAAATAAATTTTGATGATGGCCTCCGAGGATGCATTGCATATTATTTTCATTTTACACTTTCTTACCTGATGTTTTTATTCAATGAGTTATTTTTTTTCCTACACATTTATAAAGTAAACTCTTTGCACCAGAACAAGTCAGGTATGCCACCTTGCTGAAGGGCATGTCGGTTCCCGTCATTAACTGTAATGTCACCCTCCATCGTCCCCTGATATGATGACAATTTTTGACGACGGGTTAATCTTGAACCTGGTTCTAGACACAATATTACTGTGAACTGTTTTTCTCCTTGATCCTTTCCCTTTTGGTACCCCTGAATACTCCCCCCAAAAAATAATAATTCCATGCCTCAATTAGGATCCTCATCACCCCGGCAACAGCACATGCAATAAGTAGCTGTTTGCACAGCCCAGCCAGTGGCCCAATCCCACGGGTTTGTGTCTTAAAATACACACTGTAAATGTGGCTCTGTGAAGCAGACATCACTCAGCAGAGCGAACACCCCTCCGTCTGAGAGAGGCAGCGCGGTGACGTCCAGGGACGTTTTTGTCACAGAGCATCATTCGCTTTGGCCCCATGTCTGTGACTGAGAAATGATCAATTACAGTTTAGCTGCCACAGGTGTGTGGAGTAAATAAATGCTTCTGATCTGTGGCTGTTGGATTTATACCATCTGTGAGGAGCTACAGGTTTTCCAAAAATGACCAGACAAAGTTAAATTTGTCTCAGGTTCCTGCACCAGGAGCTTCAACTGCTGGCTTATAGAAACTTGTACCTATAGTACAGGACCAGTAAAATATGTTGAAAGGTTTACATCAGTAGATGTATCACTGTTGACCATTTAGTGTTTTGGCCCGAGAACAGAACTGAAACCCATAAACCCCTGCAGCTCCTGTCTATGCAGGAACAGATGGAAATGTAATGATAATGATCATTTAAATCATTATAGTGTGCTTCCCTCAGCTTTCATAAACTGGACTTTATCCTACTGGAAAACGTCTATTGGAAACAATATACTTCCATTTAGGCTGTCCCCCAGTCCTGTTCCTTATGCTTCCAGGAACAGGCAGGTAGAAGAAGGAAGGTAGGATGGATGAAATACATGTGATTTTTTATGCTATTTTCAGAGAAGAAGCTGCATAGTACATGCATTTCTTTTTTTAATCAGCGTTTAGGTCCATGTTAGTGGAACACTGTGTGCCTGTGTGCATGCGTGCATGGTATTTCCAATTAGTGGCATGTAATGATTTATCGTTTCTAATAAGTGGTACAAAGGGTCTCAGTGTGCTTGAATGTAAGCTTAGGAAATGAATAAATCTGTCCTCTGGTGCTGCCTGACATTTACTGTGAATGTAGAGGAAAGCTGTCTCCCCCTAGAGGGAGAGGGAGAGACATGCAGCCAGTGTTCCCAAGCAGATGGGAGGTCTGATCGGGGAAAGCAGAGGTAATGTGCGATGGTGTGAGCTCAAAGCACCGCACTGGCAGGGAGATGGGTTTGGGGGGGCGGGTGTGCTGAGGCTGACTACAGGAGGATCATGGTTTATCTTTGCCCATCATTCGGGGCTTGGGAGCCCCTGACTGCTCCTGAATCCCGGGGTCTGTAGAGAATCCAATTGGAAAAATCACATTTTCTACAACGACAGACGCGGAAGGGCCAGGGAGGGGACGTGGCTCCGGGCCTTACAACTCATGGTGGTTTCCGAGAATGTGATCTCATCTGGGGCTGAGGAGGACAGCAGCAGAAGGGTGAAGCCAGGCTCTGGAGCCGCACGGCTTACGGCTGCTTGTCTACTTTCCCTAAGTGGGAACTGTGCAAGTTTCTCAACTTGTTTCATTGCACAAGTTTGTTTCTTGGTCTGTGTTTTTTGCAGCTATGACTTTCAGTAGTTGCCCAGTTCTCTAGCACTAGATGTGTTTTGGGCCTCAAAATGCCCTCCCTCCCCCCCATATTTTCTTTTGTAGAGGTTTTGTACATTTTGTTAATCATTTGTTGTTCATTTTTTATTGGCAATGCATAAATATGATGTCCAGTGTTACAAATAGCATGTATGATCACATCATGAGTAAGAACAACTTTTCTTAGCATTTGATGAAACTGCTCATGGTTTCTTTCTTTGCATTCTTCATTGTTTTTTCTGTTTGCCACATTTATTTCCAAAATTGAGTTATTAAAAAGTTCAGGTGAGGAGTTGAACCTTCAATGAAAATGTTGCCCATCGACGCCAAGAGGTCGTACTCTTCAACGAATCCCTGTGTCACAAACTACTCTCCGGCAATGTACTCCACTTGATGTGTGACTCTCAAATGTACTGCTAAAGAAACGTGGAACTTTAAGTTATACAAAATTCAAAATTAATCATAATCATAAAGACTGGCCAGTATTACGGAAAACATGAAAAATTTGATGAACTACTGATTTACAGTCTTTTCAGATCCAAAGCAGGCCTCTTCACCCACACTTCCTGTTTCCTCCGCTCCTCACCACGTAATCGACAGGCTCTTGCATACATTAAACGATTAGGTCATCGGTAAAGAGTCCTTCTTCTTACTGTGCTGTGTTCTCTTACCAATGTGACTTGAGAGTGGCAGTGTTCATATTTATATTTCTGTGTCTTACACCTCTCCTCGCCTCAAAACCCAATAGTTACATGTCCGGGGTGTATATAAAGCTTTCTGAAATCACATAATGGCACTTAGAAGTACAATGATGGTGTGAGTACCATGTCGGTCATCATCCGCTCCCTGAAAACAAACAGCCCCCGCCTTCCTCGCTCCACTTTCTCCTGCTTTTGAAGTCAGGACGCGCGGTGGGGCCGTCCTCTGAAAGTCAGGCCCGGCCGAGTAAACAGAGAAATGCTGTCTGCGACAGCTGAAGGAGAGCACCCCTCTCCTTGATGAGATAAATATTATGCTGCTCACTCTGCCAATCAACTACTTGCTGTCAGCAGCGACGTCTTCCGGCACCACAGAAGATGCAGAAACGTGCTCTGGCTGTTGTAAGCAGAAACAACGGTGAATGGAGAAAAAAAACAACATTCCTGTCTTAAATGGAGTGGGGGGGGGCCCCGCGGGGGGGGGGGGGGGGGGGTGGGGGGGGGGGGGGGGGGGGGGGGGGGGGGGT
>JABFDZ020000039.1:20258065-20279347 GCA_019775955.2 Pollimyrus isidori
AGCTATTAGTTAAGTTCTCCCCAAGCGAGCTTGATGGGCTGAATGGCCTCCTCTCGTTTGTATAGTTCTTATGTTCTAAACAGACTTTTCACTTTCAGATCAATGTAGCCAGCCAGTCCAAGCCTCAACCAATCCAGGCATGAGGTCCTTCAAGCCTTGGCCAATCTGAAGCTCAGGTATCGCGAAGCTGCCGGCACATTTCCAAGGTGGGTTTTCATATATCTGCATTAGCTGAGGGACATGTTTCAGCACTCAAAAACGTACAAAAAATAAAACCAAGAGGCAAACGTAATAACGCCGTTTTGTCGACTTGGTGATAGATTGCAGCATTAAGCCTAAGCTCCGTATTTTTATATTACCAAGGATATGATCAAATTTGAAAAAAAACAAAAAATAAATAATAAAACTGGTTTATTGCAAAGTGGAAGAGCATGTCCAAATTCTCTCATGCCGTCAGGATGGTGCTTGGCCGTGAGTGGGCGGACGCAGGAGCCTCTGTATCTCACTCCTACACCATCTTCAAGGAAAGACAAAGCTCCGGTCTCTATCCCAGAAGCCCCCTCCATCTATACTGGTCTCTGGGCCAAAACACACAGCCCACCTGGTGCCTCTGAATCCACCCACGCAGGGAGGAGCCCCCAGTGCCGATTTAATTATCGCTATTCATTACCTGAAGACCAACGCTAAAGGCTGGTGTCTTCGAGATGAAATGAATCGGTCATAGTAATCCTCAAATAAAATATAAATTGCTATATAAATGGGGGGGGGGCTCTGATTGTGTGCTATAAAAATTCATAACACTGCGCTGCGAGCTAAAATGCTAATTGGATTGCTTTACGGAAACATCAAAAGAGGCACAGCTTTAAAATGAATTCAGCAAATCTTCAGTTTTGTGGCTGGGGCACTTGAGTGCCGTAAACTTGTTATCGATGTGCTTGATTAGGCCTCTTGTTTCAGCCGTGGCAACGGCCCTGGGGAGGGGGAAGCCAGCGACACACAGTGAGTCAGGACAGACATGGGGCTGGAAATGGGGGGGAGGGCTTCATGATCACTGACCGCAACCAGGGAAGTTGGTGACTCAAATCTGTTTACTCATTATTGTATATTCTTTTAGTGTAACGTTTTATAAGTGTCTGAGTTGTTCCTCACAGTATGTCTGCTAGCAGACATGAAGGTCACACCGTCAGGGTTACTTGTTGAGGTGTGTTACAAGTCCAGTGAACAGCTGTCTTCGGTCTCCTCCTTTATATTACATATAAATTGCTAGCAGAACCTATAACAAACAGTGAAGTCAAAAGGATTCCAACTCCAACCGATTACAATGGAAGAAACAGCAGGAACATGAGTAAGGAAGGCCCACTGAGAAACCTGAGGTAGAGCCCAGATATTAGTGTGAAATTCAAAGCCATGAGATTATCGAACAGGCGCCCAGCTCCCTGCAGCAAGCCCCCTGTTCAGCGAGTGCTCCGTGCTCTGTTGCCCAGGTGGGGAGCTGGCGGGGGGGAGGTGAAGTCACAGCGGGCGAACAAGAAGGACAGAGCGAACGTCAAGGCTATATGCATACTTATTTTCAAACAAATTGGAGAATGAGAATGATCAAAGACTATAACTTCTGGATGATCAGACTGAGGAAAATAATGACACTGGTATACAGTGATCTTGGTGCCAGTGATGTCTAAACGGTTTTATATTAAGTTTAATGGTACTGATTAAGAATATTCAGTTTTGCACATTGGCTCATGTTTCTGAGATATTTAATAGTTAATTAATTAATTAATGCAACACGTTTGAAAAACATTCAGAATTGCAAGAATATTTTTATTTTAGTTATAACTAGTAAGTAAACAGTCTAACATCATACAAAAAAGAAATAGAAAACATCTAACAGTGACCAGAAAAGGATATGTATGGATTGATTAATTAATACAATATTACTTAGTCATTAATTGTTATTAATGTCAGTGCTTCAGAAAACACTGCTTATGTGATTTCCTTTTATGTCATCAGGATAGACACATTGGAGACACCAACAGTAGTCTGCCATCATGTGTAGGTCCCATCTGCCTTGATATCTCTCCTCCATCACTTTCATATCCTGGTGGAACCTCTCGCCTCTGTTCCTTGCTGAAGTCTCCAAGGTTATTTGGAAATCTGTTTAAAAGGCTATGGAGATGCATATTTATTCTCATATTAACTCCCAAATTTCTGAAGTTAGCAAGCATATCATGTACCTATTCTTCATAATTGTCTCCTCTGTGATTAACCAAGTAGTTCTTCACAACAAAGACAAAACTCTTCCAAGCCAAAGCCTCGGTATCAGTCATGCATTTGGTAAATTTGGATTGTTGATGCAGGCTCTTCTTGATAAAGTCATCATTTTTACATGTATTTACAGTATATATACATTAAGACAGAACTTTTTGGGTATAAACCAAGACTGGGTTGACAAACTTATACTGTAGCCAACTTCTTTCCTCTGCAAATTCACAGTTGAATTATGACTTCAAAATAGCACTTTCAAAATAGCACTTTCATAGCATTGTCGGACTAAAAATTTACAATATGATTATAGGAGATATTTCATTACCTAAGACACTGATAAAATTCAAAAGACAGACCAAAAGCTATTGTATTCATTATCACACACAAATCACATTGCATCGCATCAAATGCATTATTTTCATGGTCGATTGATTATCTCAAAAACTAGAACCAATTCAGCGAAAGTTTTGAATTCAGCACCTTCAAAATACCCTAAATCCATTCAAAAAACCTTGGCACCTGAATTTTTTTTTGTAAACTTGTTTTATCAATTCCAACAAATGTTCATTAAATATGGTCACAGGCCTTGGAAAGGGGCTACATGAGCAATGGCGCTTTTACACTGGCATACAGGAATCGAGTTGTACCACAAAGAGAGACCAATTACTCACGGTTCCAGCTCACTTCGGTTTTCCACTGCAGAAGGGTCGGCTCAATAAAGGCATTGCCAGGTTCAGAGAGCGATAGTGATGTAAAACTGAAGATATACTTATTTACTTTGACACAGTATACATCAAGGTTTACTACAGTATGTGCAATGATATTTTCTTTTACTGTTTGATCATTTCCGCTGGCACATCTGTGAGAACTGCTGTGTTATGCAAGTATGAAATGCTAACAGAATTCATTTGTAAATTTGCATTATGAATCCATTCCGTTCAGCTGTACTGTTGTACTTTAAGTTGGAGGTTGGAACTTTTCAAGTTCTGAGTTTTCAGAAATGCATCATGATGTGCGAAACTAAATAATATGTAGAATATGCCCCTTTTTTCCTTCAGATTATTCATGTGCAGAACACCAGTATGTCTGTGCATTCACATGGTGCTGACGTAACCAGCTCGGTTTGGTCACGCTTTCAGTCCTGCTTACTCAGCACAGGTACAAGATGGGAACGGCTTGCAATGGGAGAGCACCAGAGCACCAGAGTTCTGGTATGGGTCAGGTATGCCTATGAGGATGCACAGGTGTGTAAGCTTTTATGTAATGAAAAGTAATTAATCTGATACTATGGAAGATGTGAAGTGTAGGTTCATGCTGAACAAAGCAAGCAGGAGGATCAGAGCAGTCCTTTGCTGGGGCTGTGATGGCCCAGTGGTTGAGCTTGAAAGCTAATGGGGTTTCCCCACGCAGGTTTCAACTCTGCTCACAGCGACATGTCAACCTCTTCTTGCGCATTTACCTAATAAAGCTATAGGTTTTAATCTTAGGTAGCATACACACAGTACCATTCAAAAGTTTGGACACGCCAAGCGGCTGACAGGAGAGTGATAGGGTCGCATCACATGACCACCCATCTCATCTAAAGGTATTTAGCAGAAATAGTTTTGAATGAGTTTGACCACAGACTGGAAAAGCAGTCAATAAGTGCTCAGCAAATACCTTATATGAACAAAAGTATTGGGACACTTACACCTACAGAACCTTTATGACATCCCATTCTAAATCCATAAGCATCAATATGGAGCTGGTCCTGCCTTTGCAACTGTAGCAGCTGCCACTCTACTGGCCACTTTCAACAAGACTTTGGAGTGTGTCTGTGGGAATTTTTGCTAAAGACCATTTGTGAGGTCAGGTACTGATGTTGGATGTGAAGGTCTGGCTTACAAGCTCCATTCTAGCTCATCTCAAAGGTGTTCAACGGGGTTGAGGTCAGGGATCTGTGCAGGCCAGTCAAGTTTTTCCACACCAGACTCACCCAACCATGTATTTATGGACCTTGATTTGTGCCCTCGAACACAATCATACTGGAACAGAAATGGACTTTCCAGAAAATTGGAAGTGTACAATTGTCCAAAATGTCCGGAATGCTGAAGCATTAAGAGTTCCCTTCACGGGAACTTTGGGGTCCAGGGCCCAACCCTTGAAAAACCAAACTCTATAGTTCGCTAAATGCAATTAGGCAGGTAATTTCCCCCCGGGTTCTGCAAAATCCAGACTCCAGACAGAGAAGTGTGAGTTGTCACTCTACAAAACATGTTTCCACTGCTCCAGTGGTGGTGCTTTACTTCATTTGAGGCTTGGTGATGTGAGGCTTGCATGCAGCTGCTTGGCCATGGAAGCCCATAGCATAAGGCTCCCAGCCCATAGCTTTTGCTGGAGTTAATGCCAGAGAAAGTTTGGAATTTATCTTGAGTCGACAGGGCATTGGCTACCTTTAGGCACTCTGAGCCTCAGCACTCAGCGACCTGCTCTGGTACTTCATGTGGTCATGGAGTTTCTGTTGTTCCTAAATGCTAATACTTTGTGATAATAACATTTATGGCTGACCATGGAATATCTAATCGGGAAGCAATTTCACTAACTGGCATATTGCAAAGGTGGCATCGTACAGTATGACAACACCACGCTTGAATTTAGAATTTTGATGTCTTTATAATTATTATAAAATGTAGAAAGTAGTACAAATAATCCTTTTATGGGTTGGTGTGTCCAAACTTTTGGCTGGTACAGTACTGTGAATTGTAAGCCTTCTACTATAAGTTGCTTACTTACATATTTACACTTCTTTACACAGTGTGTAGTTAGAGTATGGAATAGTCTTCCAGATAACGTAGTGCAAGCTGAATCCTTGGGTTACTTTAAATCAGAGCTAGATAAGATTTTAACAACTCTGAGCTATTAGTTAAGTTCTCCCCAAGCAAGCTTGATGGGCCGAATGGCCTCCTCTCGTTTGTATAGTTCTTATGCTCTTACAGTACAGTATGTTCATATATTTCTTGCTGTTTTACTTAACCTAGTGGGCATTTGATGTGACAGGTCTCCCACAATACCAAGGTCTCCTGAAGTCTCCTGATGTCCACCAGTAAAATATGCTATAAAATCAATTAACAACACTCTTTGAAATCACTTTGTAGCCATAGATAATAAACACTTTCTCATGAAAATACTTATAGGATTTGAATTGAAAATATACTTTAAATATATATTCATGCTTAAAAAACTGCAGAAATACATCACTAATATCATTTCCTTTAGAATATGCATCTGTTAAACGCCATATCATATAAATATTGCTCAACTTTGTTCATGCCAGATTTTTTGGCTTAAGGTGAATGCTATTAGTTTTTAGCTTATTGTACAGTAACAATGAAAAATAAATTGCATTTGATTTGTTGTTATTTGTAAGTTTCCTGATTAGTTCTGTGTGGGCAACCACGTTTATATATAATTTGCTTTGCGTATTTATACGCATTTATACGTATATTGCATATTTTTTTGTAAATGGGTGTGGGTATCTCTGCAGCTCAGTCTGTGTGGATGATTGGTAACGTGTCAGAAAGATGGTGCTATGTAGGTGTCAAACCCACCAGCTGAGACCAGCACAGTAGCAGGAGAATTGGGGATGGTAGCGTCCTGCTGTCCCACGGATTTGCTCCCTGCAATGGAGTGGATTCCTCAAACTGCGGCATTGTTGCCTAGGAAACTTCAATTTTTTGTTTGTTTTGAAAATTCTCTGGCTTTTTTATGCATATCAGAGCCACATCTTTAGCCTGGAGCAAAATACCAACCAGATTTTGCATATTAAATTTGGACTGAAGCTTTTTCTTCAAGATTCCAGTAATGTGCTTCAAATTATGCTTATATGCAGGGGTATACTTACAAATGGATGGGGGGTGTTAGTCTTTGCTGGGGGGGAGGGGGTGATGGCAAACATAATATAAAAAGCTATTAAGGACTTAAGCCAAAAAATGGGGGCTTTTTTATTCAGACGAGCTAACCCCCCTCCCCCCCAAAAAAAAAAAAATGTGTTAATGATGCCCCAGCTAATATGTCAGCACCATGAGCTCTACACATACTTGGCAGTCACCCTCTAAAGGGAACCTGACTACACAGAATGATGATGTGTCAGTGCTGATGACCATTCCAAACAGTGACTAGCAAATAAACAAATGCTAATGTAAGAATATTATTAATTTTAATCCAATTTCCGTTCACTCCATTATTGTGGCTTTGCCATGATGACTGGCTGTAGGGTTACTTTGCAATGATCAGAAGTTGCTTAAAGAAGTTGATTTGAGGAAAATGCAGTTGTACCATTGACCAAGTTGCTTAACTGAAATGACTTAAACATTCAGCTCGTTAATCTGGTAAAACATGGGCAGATTTTGAGTAGGAAATGTCTTTTAATCAGTATTCTATACAATTATAAATGTATTCATTATCAGATTTTACACAGGGCAGACTAGCTTTAAAAGCTCTCTTATTAAGATTTCATCTTAATAATTTATACGCTTCTCGCTTTCATACAGTACTGAGATTCGTAATACAGCCCTGGATACCATTTCCCTGTGGTATCTAAAATGCCAAAGTCCTTTTTCTAAATCCTCCTGTCTGTCTGTATATCAGTGCCAGTAACATATCAGAAACCAGAGAGATGTGGTCACATTGTCTCTGTTCTGTAAACATGTATATTATGCACCCAAAGACATACAAAAAAAACATGAACTCTTGTAATGCGAGGTTCAACAAAAACAGTGGTATGCAAATAGAACTTATTTTCCGGAAGGTCCACTTAAAGGTATCCAAGGTTCTCTTCAGAATGAAGTATATCAGAAAGTAATTATGCTGCTAGACAGGAACTCAATACGTCTTTAAATAAATTGCAGGTGAATTGAATTGAAATTAAATGAAGACTTAGTTGAAGATTTAGCAGGGAATAGATGAAGGGAAAATGTAGTTTTTTACAAAATTGAAGGTCAGAAAAACAAAGAACTCAGAACTCTTCATTCTTTTTATGGCAGTTTAACACAGAGACATGATAAACATCTATCTCCTTTAAAAATGCCAGAAGGCAAACAAATTATTGCCCAGTATGTCTGAAATGGGAGGAGCCAGTCAAGGGTTCTACTAACGGATCTCGATGCGCGTAACAGATGTGTGTTCGCTCCCCTTTCCAGGCTGAGGAAACTGCTGATGCCACCAACCACCAATCCTATTGGAGGATTGTCATGATCACTCTCCCTCGTGATTGGACGCTCAGTGCTGCTTCGCGTTCAGAGTCCCTTAAGGATACAAAGTATGAATGAGAATGCAGAGAAAGCTCTGGGACACAGCACTGTCCTCTTCTGAAAAGGTAGGGCACTACAGTTTGTTATGCAAAATTTTTTTCCCAGTTTTCCTTGTGCAATTTGTTTTCAGATTAAATGATCTTGTGGTAAATCACAAAGGTATCACAGGAAATCACAAACTCCACTAGTATGTCACCGGGGAATGCACAGTAGAAATGTGCAATGTGGCTAAACGAGTACCTAATGTACTATTATTTGTATACATTCACATTTTCAGAGAAGGAAAACTTTTAGCCACCGATGCTGCAGTAATACACTGAGAAATGTACTCAGAGATCCTTCACCAAACAAAATCCAGACCATTCGCCATTAGACCATTAGTTTCATACCTAGGCACCCTTGTTTTCTAACAGCTTAGGGGCTAGTGATGTGTAAATAATGACAGTACAGGGAATACTTCACTATTAGCAAGCTACTATGATCAAGCATTTCCAGTAATCATTTCATAAATAGCAGAGCCTTATGGGTAATAATAGAAACAACAGTATCTGTGTCAGGTTGTTTCTGAGTTCTCAACAAATCCATGTATGGCAAATCAGATGTCAGGACATGGTTTTATTAACAACAAAGCAGAATATTAAACCACTGGTACATTTATCTATTCAGCACAAATCAGAAAATACAAGAATGTCTTACTTTCTGTCCTGCAGTCTGGCTATGCAGCCTCTCACCTCT
The DNA here is from genome assembly GCA_019775955.2 of Pollimyrus isidori. NCBI lineage: Eukaryota > Metazoa > Chordata > Actinopteri > Osteoglossiformes > Mormyridae > Pollimyrus > Pollimyrus isidori. The sequence continues at coordinate 20,266,351 of JABFDZ020000039.1, forward strand.
GATCTGACTCCCAATGGTAGTGACCTCAGCCCATTTTATAGGTTTGTTTGGATCTTCTTCTTAAATGCCATATCCTGATATTTATTGTCCTCAGTTAAAGGAACCCATAAATTCAGAACCTGTGTTCCTTTGAATCTCGCCTGGAACTATAGAAAGAGAAGATGAAATGTGTTCCTGTAAAATCCCATCTGTATCATTTTAAACTCATTGGGAAACTTGCCATTTGGCTTTTTCTCCTCTTGCTGACAAAATTTGTTGAAAGAGGGTGTGAGAAATCTCTTCTCTTAATTAGTGCTTCAGTAACGACGCAAAGACTGTGTTGTACTTTGATCAGAATGTTCTGTGGTTTTCAGTATTGACACTACAATGGCCTCACCATTCTCCGGATTTCAGGCACTGCTAGCTTCCCAGTTAACTTGCCTGTCATAAAATCCAAAGAGCTGCAATGTGCTCTGTTTGAAAATGTCAGTATTGCTTTTTTATGGACAAAAACCAAATATATAGCCTTTGGTATTGTACTGCTTAAGGGCATTAGTCACTGTACACAGCAATAAGAACATAAAGCATAAGAACACATCAGTTTGTACTGAAAGCAAGACATATTAAAATGTTTTATTACTCTATAGTACTAACACAGTAACAGATTTTTTTTTTCTTACAATTTAAAATGTGGTTACATATTTTTAAAAAGGCAGGAAACTGAATTTATTAAATTCCACAAATTCAGTGGATGTGTTCACAGGCATCTGTTTTTTTTTTTCACGAGTCCCAGAGTGCACAGCAGCTCCTAGTGTGTAATCAGAAGCCATTCAGAGGGACAGGTGGGGTGTCAGGAGGAGAGGCAGCCAAACAGCGCAAAAGCCCTCATTCCACTCCCAGCACCCTCACACATCTCCATCCACCCACCGATTGCCCCCCGAGTGCTCAAACAGTGCAGGTTCATGGGGGGGGGGCACGTACTGAGGTTGATCACAGGCAGCACAGAGCAAAAGGCAGGGGGTACCCTGGATGGGAGGCATGCCAGTCCGTCATGAGATGCACACCCGCTAACGCAGCTGCACTGAACTCCACGCCTCTGTGCTCAAATCCTGGCTTTGTTGTGTGTGTTTGCATGTTGCGCACACTCCTGGAGTTTGGTAGCCGTCCTTTTGTTTCCTTCTGCAATCTAAAGACATTTATGCTTCCAAATCCCCTATAATATGTGGATATATGTCAGGGTTCCCCAGTTCCAGCGTTGGTGGGCTGGTCTGCAAATTCCAGTGTTCAGACGCACCTACCGAACCTGGTAATTGTTTGATTAACCATTCTGGAAACTGAGGGCTTGTGGCCCTCCTGGACCAGACGTTGGGAACCCTGATGTATGACATCTGTGATGGACTGACATCCCATCCCGGATATCCTTGGGCTGCCTGGGATAGACTCCAGGTGACCTTCTTCTAAGTGCTTAGATAAGCCTTTCAATAAGCTTTCAGTTTCCACATGTAAGTGCAAAATTTGATTTATTTTTTATTGCCCTCCAGAATCCCGCTGCCTCTAAGACAGCTAGACCCCGTAATGTATCATTAAAATCAAATTATATTTTATATCTGTTTCCCTAGTCCTCCTTCATTTTACTTCAAACCTTTTCCCCAATTAAGGCTAATTAACCGATGAATTAACGTGCTCGCAGTTAATGATGAAACGATAGTCATGGGCGTGTGTCAGCTATACGTGTTCACCCCTCTCATTTCTCATTTTCCATCCTGACCCCACGGAAGCTGGCAGCTAAATGAACAGACGGACCCCATTAAAGGCTGCCGCGTTGTTTTCCTTTAAAGGCGAAACGGAAATGCCGTACATTGCAACACAGGCTTCCCGTTGGGATAGAGACAGAGCAGCGATCTTCTATAATCTCAGCGGTAACGTGTAAAAGCCAAGAAGCTGAAAGATAAAGGCCGTCCCATTCGTTAATCGCAAATCGGCAGCTCGACGTTTACTGCCCCAAAGGTGATCCCCATGTGCTGAGCTGTCAGCTGTGTCATTGACAGAACCACTTTGCTTGGGGGGGGGGGGTTCAGTCTCTCTTCAGAGCCAGAAGTTATAGGGTCCCTATGGCACTGGACTGCACAATGGAGGGTGATGTTGACCATTTCAATGATGCTGTTGCTCACCGGGAGGGTGAACATTGTAGCCCTTTGGGAAGCCATATTAGAAGTGGACTTATTTATAATTGGTGCTCCATCTGCAGCTGGAAAAGCCTCGACTGATGTTCAAGGTAGCTGCTTCAGCTACTCAGCCGTAGCGGTAATGAAGGTAATTGGTAAGCAGTAATGATAGCCCCGGAAAACAAAAAGCTTTGGCGCCGTTTTTCGAGTCCCCCTTTCTCACCACTTCACTCTCCGGCTTTGCAGCAAATGAGATTAGCGGCTGCCGAGTAACATGGCCCTTCAGGGAGGGTGAGAGAAGGACTCGGTGCAAGAGAGACTCTTCGCTCATCCACCAGCCAGAAGGGGACCCCATCTGCGTCGCACCCCAAACACACACCCTAAACCCACAGCAGACATGACATGCATGAGCCTCTGTGGGTTTCATGCTGTAACCAAGTCAATGGTGCTCCCATGGATTGCTGACCAGGGGGGCAGCCAGGCCCATGCCTGAGTAACTACCTGAGCATCATTAACAATGCAACCACTCAACCATCCACCTATGTTCTGTGAATGCTTGTCCAATTCAGGGTTGGCAGGATCTGGAGCCAATCCCAGAATCCATGGCCACAAGGCAGAGAACAACCCAGAATGGGGCCATTAAGAATGCATTGAAAAAACTGCCTACTAATAACTGAATTCAGGCTGATAAACCTGCGTTAAAATCGCCAATTCTATCCGTGTTTTGTAAATGCAAACAGGCAAGTGGAGGTGAATTTTTGCGCCACCCCCATGCCTCCCGCCCCCGTTCAGATACATCCCGTGGTCCAAGGATACCCTGACATCCACCAGGGCTTTTAAGCTCCTGTTCTCCCTTTCTCCACCTCATCACACCTCATCAGTCCTGATGAGTCAACCAGAGTTCATGTTCAGGTGCCATTGCAGAAGGAATGGTAAGGCAGGGTCTGTGTCATCGGGTGCCTAATTAAATCTGACTTACTTTAATGGGATGGATTTTAAAAACTTGTAAGACAGCCTGTTCTCATTCTTTCCCACTTAGCGCGTCTGTTACTCGCCCGGCAGAAGAGTTGCAAGGATTCTGTTACGCTTTTTCTGCTGGTCCATTCAAAATGAGTGAACAATGAAAAGCAGGGTTAAGCAATGAATTTAGCTTAAAAGGGCAAGAGAGAGATAAGTCCTTGGATCCAGTTAAGATTGTTTACTTTAGAATGATGCTTTAATGGTGTAAGGAGCGCAGCACCCAAACTCCCTAGGAGTCCCACCATGCATTCAAGTTAACCGCCGCAGACCTGTTATTGCGGGCCAATCACGTTGGCGCTAAGGCACATCTGATTCGCTGGAAAAGTGGGTGTGGGAGGGATCAGGAAAGGAGGCAAGGATAGGGCCATCCTGGTGGGTGCACGAGGATGTGACATTTCCGGAGGCATGCTGATTTGTCTCCATCTATCTCAGCGCTGCAGGAGTCAATAAGCCGATAGTTCAGGTTTTGGTGGGGGGTGTCCTGATGCGGGCCGCCTGGGAGAATGCCCCTCCCCGTCTGACACGCGTCTCTGCACCTAATGCATCTGCCGCCGGTCCTGGTGCGTCGCAAATGCGTCACTCTGCTTCTTAAGATGCGACGGAGGGGATTGGCTTTTAATTACTTCCACACATGCTGCAGGTGATCAATGATGATCAGGGGTGATTTGCATTTTGTTGATTTTTGGACACTAAACCCGCAGCTAATGTTTGTTTGCCATTTTATATAACTGGGTATTTGACCAAAGTGGTTCAGGTCATGGTGGGAAACACTTTTTCCTTATGCTCAGGGGCACTGCTAGAGATTTTGGGCCCCATGATAGCATATCATGATAGCCCCACCCAGACCAATCCAATCACATTCCAAACTCTGAACCCCCCTCCCCCCACACCTACAGGGTCGGGTTAAAACCCTGTTGCCGTTCTGTGGAGATAGAGTTTGCATGTTCTGGACATGCTCAGTAAGCCCACTCAGTTGGTTTGGCTTATGAGAAGCCATTAGTGGTTCTTGAATATAGAGAATTGAACACTAATTCTAGAATTCTTGAATTTTAATTCCCATAGTAGAAGTACCTTCTTTAATACCCTTATAAAGCTGTAAAATGTCTTTCACTGATATAAATGCATAAATTTCCGTCAGATAGCGTTAATGAATTACTTATGAAACGAGATAACACTAGTTATTGTGGTGTTTGCCAACCAGCTCGAATCATCGGTCTGTTTCATAATTGTTAAACGCAGAATGATTCCTGACTCCTCAAAGATAATTCAGTCATATTTACATATGGAAAATACAATAATGGAAAAATGATTTCTGGGCTCTTATAAGCTCTGCTCATTACTACAGCAGGCTGGTCTTTCTCAGACCAACAGAGGAGAAACATGCAGATAAACTTCACGCTGTAAAGTCTGTATTTTAAAAGTCACGAGGGTAATTTTGATACGTGTGACAGAATGCTATTGTGGCTGAATATATCATTTACATGCTACTGCAAGAAGCTAAATAAAAAGAAGACTCAAATACATTTTCAGGGGGGGGGGGGGAATGTGATCTGAGACAATGAGTCAAAAAATTGTGCCCCAGAGTTTATTACACCCCCATACACCATAATGGTCCTTTCCTTACATTGAACAAGATTGATTTGATGTTTTATTAGCAGGGAAGTATGTTTCACTGGATATACCGGCCATCTGCATTTGGTATACTCCAGGGATTGAAACAAAATGTGAGAAAGGCATTGCAAGGCACTACGCTGACTCCAAGATAGACTGTGTGCAACAGCTCCCCCTGCTGGAGACAGAAGGGTGACTCTCACCAAAGTATGTACGCTTCTTGGCCATGTTGAACTGCAGACTTTATGAGCCATCATTCATTTTTCACTCATCAGAGCTTTTGCTGTGAAATTTGATGGTTTTGTTTTTTGCACCATTTTGCAAGTTTCTCCCCCTGTCAGCCATGCTGAGGAGGGAGCGATATTCACAGAAATGTCCCGGCAAGTTTCTGCTCTTCAGTTTGTGAAACAGCCTGCTGGCTACCTCTGCTTTCACCGTCTGAGGCTTTAAATAGGATCGTTCCAGATTATTTAACTAAGCTTCTTATTCCAGTTGATCCTCAAGGTTCACTCTTAGTGCTTCCAATTACATAGATCATAAATGATAGTGAGGCCCTTTCTTACATAATCACTGAAGCAGGCTTCAAGATTTTGCCCAGGAATCAGATACTTTCTTAATCTTTAAATGTAGATTAAATAGATTTAAATAGACTTTTTTCAGCCTCACTTGTTCATTGAATAGTTGATGTGTCCAAAATATCTTACGTTTTTATCTACATACAGCATGACAACTTTGACCCCTCTGTCACAGCCGTGCGCCTGTCTGCCTGCCTGCGTCTCACGTCTAAGTTGCTGAGCCAAAGGTCATTGCAGAGATTATAGGCTTGTTCTTTGGAATTTGCTTAATGGAAGCATGTATACATTGTTGGTGGTTCAGCAGGTAGTGTTATTGCTTCGCTCCACCAGGGGTTCAAAGCCTCTGCCCTTTGCGTTTGCATGTTGTCGTGTCAGTGTCCTGCCATGGTCTACATGCATGTTGACTAACTGGGTGACACTTTACTTGAGGGGGACACAAATAATTCAGTGTTATGGTATTACTTATGTAATCAACCACATACTGATCTCATGTTGGTTCATCAATAATAAATTGTGACATCTTTTATCTCAAGCAATTACAGTATTTGCCACTATATTTGTTGACCTTTGTGAACTACTGAAGGAACAACTGGAGGAACGACTGGAGGAACTATTGAAGGAAAGACTGGAGGAACAAGTAGTGGATAACACATGTGAAATACTGATCTCATGATGTGTTGATTTTGTTTTTGGAGGTTTTTGTAGCACATGGCCTCAGATTTGCAGGATGCTCAGTCCCCTCTATCAGTCAGAGACTGGATTAATGGGTTAACCTGAGGGCAACTATACATTTTTCCAAAAACACTATATCATTATTTAATATGTAAAATGCATAAAGATGTCTTTGTGTTGTGTGGGCGACTACCCAGGGCTGGTTCCCGCCTGCGCCCATTGTTCCCAGGATAGGCTCCGGTCCGCCCCGCGACCCTAGTTGGGATTATGCGGTTTCGGAAAATAGATGCACAGCAGAGGGGCTGGGGGGGCCTGAGCAATTGAAAGTCTTCCATTCTGAGTGCTCCCCCATGAAAAAATCGCTAACTTTTGAAAAATATCTTTCAAAGAGGAGTTGCGAGGCCTGCACTTAAAGCAGCAGCCAGAGAAAACACCGACGTAATACTGCCCCAAGCAACTTTCTGATCTATGGTCACAGAGGGTCTTTAATATCACATAGCGACCAACGGGCTGCACAGTCAGCAACATGCCTTTCCACTGTCCACCAGAGGGCGCCAGAGAGAAGATACCGCTGCTCACCTGCCCAGACGATGCAGTAAAACAATGGTGATAATCTTACATGCAGTGCCCCCCAAAGGACTTGGGTCACATGATAAAACCTCGAATAAGGTCATTCTTGCTGAAGCTCCCATTCTGTGTTACATGGTTAAATGAAACAGTCAGGGATGACATTCTGTGTGGAAGGAAGCAATGCGGTCCAGAATACATTTACAGCTAGGAGATTCCAGCATTTAACCTCATCCATCCAGCTCCTGTGGCTGAAATTGTAGTGCGATCTCCATACCAGGGCCTATATAGGCACCTCCCAGTCACGTTCCTTCCTTCTGTGTTGGTGACGTTGTTTTGTGGCTGGCAGATGCCAACATGTCCACTCTTCACTAATTCAGTTCACACAAGGAACACAAGCTACGGCCTTATCACCAAATTAACATCATAATACCAGTAATGGTTCAGCATTCTCCAAATGAAATTAGTAATAGCTGAGCCAATCTGAACCAGTAACAAAATCACAGCGCTCGGGATTAAGTGATATAGTTGAATATGACTGAACTGTTCAGCTAATTTAAGTAACAATATGTGTATGACCTAATCAGTTTCATCCAAATCTGCCACATCTGACTGACCTTTTCCATTATATCTGATTTAGAGTCAGTGTTTATAAGACTGCTGCATAGTAACTAGATGGGTAGCAGTAAAGGTTACACTGATGCCCGCTGAGGGAGCCATAAGTTTGCCTGGCATTCATGGGCAATCAGCCCCAGCTGGGTGGCAGGCAGAAAGCTGATAAACTGTGATCTTAGCCATCTCATGACACAAAGAGTAATGAAATAGCCCCTCATTACATGTAATTGAAAAATGGGGTCTATTTTTACCCCTCTGAAGGACTTTATCAGCCTCATTGTAAACTAATCTGACTGATAAGTGATTAACTCTGCTGCATAATTAAGCCGGTGATTGTTGTGGGTAATAAGTCCTGGGTAATAAATGTAGATTCGGAACTGCTAACATTTATACCAAAGCGTGGCTCATACACAGGAGCTAAGAACAATGACTCCTAGTATCCAAGCTTTATGGCTGTTGCTCTGATTGGATTTAAATATATTTTTGCAGGGGTGCAATATTAATGGCCAGTTGACATGCATGTGTAGCGATGATAGGAATTTACTGGTGGTTCCCTGTTTCACATAGTGCTTTAATGTAGAGTTTCAGATGGTAGGGAGCCTTTCTATGGGTTCAGCAGCAGAGCCTCCACATCTGTAGGTCATGAACCTACGCCAGAATTCTCTGCTCCACCTGTTGCCCCAGATTTTAGTTCAGACAGTATACAGAGGAATACCGTATGAGGCAACACAAAAGGAAACTGTTGACCTTAGTATTTTTTTAAGCATCAAATATTCCTTCTTTGTGCACAATCCTTTAAAACATTGCTTTATCAAATTCAATAATGCCTGAAATTTACCAACAGTGTCAGTTCAGAACAGCTTGGGATAGGGAGCAGAACTGTGTATGGTAAGGAATTTAAAAGGAAGGCATTTTATGTAGCTGTTCTGTGTGGGGAAAACATGCCTTGTACAATAAACCGATTTATCAAAGGGGGTGGGGGGGCTTCACTCGGGGATGCGGTAAGAATAAAAGCTCTCCTTTTACTGGTTACGTGTCCCGTGCTTGAATTTTAGCTTGACCCCTAGTTGCTGTGTGAGAGGACAGCAGACATAGTGGTTATGGAACTGGGTTTGCGACCAAAAAGCTGTGAGATTCGATTTCTGGAAAGCAGAGATTGCTGCTGTAGCCTTCTCTAAATGCCCAGCCTGCTTTTTTTTCTTTTTTGTCCCAGTCAACACACAGTGAACACGATCAGTTTGCCTGATGCGATGATGACATTTTGTTAAAAACAACAGGGTGAAACCTCAGAAGCACGAGATATCGGTGGTCCCATGCAGGACACTTCGGCCTTGACATCTGAAGTGTGCAACAGCTGATTGAACAGCAGGATCAGCCATGACTTCGATGAAAGACCTACTTTATGAATAAATGTAGCTTCAGACATTAGATACATCACCTCCAGATTATCTACTGAAGCTTTGGGGACTCGGAAGCTCTTTAATAACCTGTACAAGAACTATGTGACTCTGTGGGATCATTTTGGCTCAAATTCTATCATTTGTGCCAAGTTGGTGGTGACGGATTTTTTGCTTATGTTCTTGGCTTCAGTTGTGATGTCAACCCTGGTAAGAGAATTTATGCTCTTTTCTGGAAAGCATTGAAGCCTCCTATTTATAGTGATAGACATGCTAAAATAGTCCTTCGATGGTTTTAGGAGGCCACAGTGTCAGAGGTGGGAACAATTGTTTCCAACACTTACCATCACTGGCTAGTAGTTCAATCAATACTCCTCAGGGGCTAGAAACATTTGAGGGTTTGCTGCTTTCAGATTCTTCTTCAGTCCCGGTGGAAAATCTTGCATTGGTTCCGGAAGAATTATCTCGCCTTGTTCAGAGGTATAACCAATGTTATATATGAGGCGAGAATAATTTGTCCTAAGGCAGAGAGAGTTATCACTAATGAATGTACTATGCCTGCAGAGGCCCGAGGAGATCGCATTTTGTTGCTTAGTTGATAAGTGCCCACTACTGCATTGGATTTGTAGGTTTCTGCCACGGATGCAAGTACAGAATAACTCTATCTGTTGCAACCAATACTCCACCTTCATTAAATTATAATCAATGGAAGAAGGCTAGATATTTGAACAATGGATAGCGGTAATTGTTATCCTCTGCACTCCTAGCCCGCAAAGACTCTCGATGCCTTCCAGAGGAGAGATAACAGCAGTGTTTAATGAAGACCCACCTCTGAGGATCCCGATCCATTATCCTCCCCTCAGTTCCCCTTAATGAGCTGAGTCTCAGTCGCATGACAGCGTCTCCTCATGGCCGAGACGGACAAAGAAGGAGAAACAGGATTGGGCATTCCTTAATTCCCATCGATCCTGCTCTGTAGATCAACAACAAACTGATTGCCGACTCACGGCTCCTTGATCTCAAACGAAATGACACCGGCCAGTAGCCCAGCCCAGGGGTGCGATTGGGGCGAGGGGGAGGTGGGAGGCATGAGCCGTGTGGCCCTGAGAGAAGGAGCTCGCCCCCAGGAGCCACGGAGACAGACAAAAACAACTTCTCCGTCATCCAAATGAGACTATTTCTCCAGGTGCCAGTCCCCCCTTTGCAGTGTTTGTTGGGAATATGAATTATCAGGCTAGCAGGCTGCGTTCTGCATGGCCAACGGCTGTCAGGAGAGGAAGGATGAATGGTTAGAGACAAAGAGCAATGAGACAGACAGAGGCCTGTGGTGAGACACCCCACCCCCCCCAGAAAAGAGAACTCACCCCCAGACTGACACCGGGGAGATATCAGCACCGGGGTACGAACTTCAGTGTGACAGATGCTTTTATTTCCACACAAACCACAAATGCGTTTTCGTCTTTGCCGCAGTTTATAATTGCACAAATGGCTGAGTCCTGTTCTTGCATGGCGGCGTGTAGGTGCGTGTCTGTGAGTGTTTATATAGTATCGGTGACTGCGCTGTGTCACCTGGGATCAAAAAGCAGCTGGAGCTCTTATAGAGAAGAAGACTTTTGTTGTTTTGACTGCTCTACGTGATCCTCTTCAAAGAAGGACCTGACATGGCAGCCGGCATCACCGCTGGAAAAAACATCTTGTATCTGTGAGTGGTTTTCACTGCAGCTGTGATCTAACTCTCAAAAAATACAAGTTGATAGAGGGCAGCTGGCCCGGTTGGAAAAGCAGTGATTAGCAGAACTAACACTATAGTCCCAGGTTATCCTACAATTGCCAAAATTAGGTTTCGTCATGCTAGTACAGATTGAGACCAAATACCAAGGCGTGCAAGGAAGGATATGTTTGCAGTGAAAGGCAAAAAGTGGAATATGTGACGGGCTGGGTGCCAGTGTCTCTGGAACTGGAGCAAAATGTTCAAGGAATATGAAAACAAGAAGATCTATCTTATTAATAGTGAATGTGCCAAATGTTATACAGAATACCGTTTGATTATTCTTAACTGAACATACTATCAAACATAATCATATTGTTTATTGGTGGTAAAAATTTGTCTGGCTAAATATGGGAAGGATACCTCACCTCACCAACAATGGGGTTGCCTTTACTGACAGAAAACCTAAATGGCCAAATTGATCTTTATAGTTGCATGATACACTTTGTTACATTTTGATTTGATGCAAGGGGCATCTTACAGAGATGTAACCCTGCAACCCTTACCAGGATGGATGAATTGACTACGGTACCAGGGGTATGGATAAGTATGATGTTTCACACTGCTATACGTCTAAACCACTACCACGTATTCTAGTATTCCAGGCAAACTTCCAGGCAAAGGATCCCATCTGTCCAACTGGTAAATCTGTCCAAAGTTTATGTCGGTAAATTTGTGTTTTACATTAAAATTCATTGTTTGAAAACTATTGACTGCATTATAATGACACTTACAGCCACAAGAAACCATTGAATACAGGACAAAATAAGATATATAATAAATGGGAGATAATAATTGCATACGGGTACTTTGGTAGGTGAAAATATAGTAATATGCAGTACTAACATGGACTGGCCTTATTCTGTATAACATTCATTAAACAGTACTGCATAGTCAAAAAAGAAATCTTTTTGTGTGAACCTCTATCTGTACTGCTGATGATTTTACCCTGGTTTACTTGTATGGTATCTGTTTTGATATGAATGGGATGACATCTTTACAAGTATCCTGTCTCAGTGTATCTGACTGACCTATTCTTCTGTTTTCTAGCCCTATTGCATAAAGTACGGTAAAATGGCCCTATTGCGTAGTACGTTTAATTCACAATTATACTGAATAGTCAAACAATACAGCTGAAAGCAGGCATTAAGTGTATGAGGGTTGTAAAACAGAAACATCAAATATTCCTTCACCTTGAACAGACTTAATTTATACAGGACATGAATTTTCTATTTTTAAAATCACTGTCTCCTATAATAAGGGTGCAGTATTCAGGACCTCAGGCCAATCTATTCTTGGTGAGCAGGCTGGACCTTTAGATGCTGCCCCTACTTGCTGGCCGCTCTGTCCAGCTCCAGAATCTGGCACCCTAGCAGCTGCCTTTTTTAACCTGGCTAAGAACGTGATCACAGCACCCTTCACTGCGGGAGAGTGGAACTGCTCCGGGGCCGCCTGTATTCACCAGGATACGGGCCTGTTTTGCTCACTTCAGCTCTCGTCTAAACATGCCCATCTGAGGCGAACCTTCAGGAACCCCACTCAACAAAACAAATCTTGCAATTTCTCCAGTGAATCAGTGCAGCGTAAAACGCTTCGCTCTGCCAGGCTTCATCTTGCATGGAACATTTCCTGCACACTGTAAAATTCTTCCACCAGGTGAAAACGCAGCCAAATGAAAAAAATATAAATCCTATACACAATGGCTAAAAGCAGATCACTGAGGGGAGAGATGCTGAAGACCTCCCATAAACATCCCAGAATATGTGAAATACCCTCTGGGACTCATATTCTGAAAATGGGAGCCAACATGTAAATGACTTCCTGGCTTAATCGGAGCAAACCATGTGAGTCCTAATTGCAGGGAGGTCACATTTTCCTCTGACAGTTGGCGCAGTTCGACGGCCCATCTTCACAATCAGGCCTGCCTCCATTTATTGTGCAATGTAGCGCAGTCTGAGTCATAAATGCATTCTGACAGCGCTTGGTCCTTTCCTAGGATGCATCTCATTGTCATGGCACACTAGATCTCTGCCTTCTGTATTAACTGGCTAATTAGGCCCAGTTGGGGTAGCGAACGAGATTGACTTTTGGTGCTACTTGTTTCTGTCTTGAACATCTATGGCATAACAACATAAGTACAAATGTAGCATGTTAAAATTAATGAAATTTTCTCAGTGGACTATAAAAAGACTGAATGAATTCTTGTTGCAATTTATTGTAAATTTAGTGAGTTTGTCATCTAGGGAATGATTCATTACATCTAATCAAAAATGTGTTCTCCATGTTTAATTATCATTACTTTTCCAACAAAAAACACCGACTATAAAAAATAAAGAACAGCCCGGGCAACAGAGTCTCAATTTAACTTTTACTCACGTATATATTTAAAATATCTAAAACTTACATGAAGCAGGAATTCGCTTTCACTTTGCACACCAGTTTGGTAATCATACTATTCAGACGTATCACAAATAAACCTGAAAAATGTAAGGAATAATCTAGGGCTGGGCGATATGGCCTAAAATTTATATCGCGATATAATTTGTAGCATGTGCGATAACGATATATATCACGATATATTAAAACTGACTGCCAGATACATTCCCGAATAATAAACACACTTCAAAA
>JABFDZ020000039.1:20279447-20291340 GCA_019775955.2 Pollimyrus isidori
AAACAGGCGCAGCTTGATGACATCATCAAAATGCGCTATCACGATATCGCGATATAGTCAAAATCTCTATCGTTGGCTAAATTTATATCGTTTCTATCGTATATCGTTTATATCGCCCACCCTTAGAATAATCGTGTTTGAAGTAAACTGTAAAATCCGTGAAAGCAGAGACATCTTGCAAACCTACAGCGAAACGGAAATAACGTAAGGATCGGCTCTGATCCCCCTTCTGAACTGCAGCCACGCCCCCTTTGCCGTTCCTGTTCTCCAGAATACTGATGGCTGCTACTAATTGCCACGATTGGGCAGTTCTATATAATCACTCTAACGTGTGAGGAGTAGACCCCTGTGCATTTACTGAACGTTATTCTTTCTCCGCCAGCTATCTTGAGCACGGACGTAGCTTTCATATTAACATTGGGGGAGGACGAGTATATCGGCCCAGAGGTGTGACGTCACGTCACCTTATTATGCAATTCTGTAGTCGCAGTGCATGCAGTTCATTTTTTTTCGTTAACAATTGCAGTTCTAATTACAGTATATAAAGCAAAATGTATGCTTCCATTTTGCTGTTATTCATTTTCACTAATATAGCAGTTTAAGTGCATTAAGTCCCGTATTATGTATGCTGAATTTGTGGCAATTATTAAAATTATAGACAATGTGCGAGATTCTGCCACAAATATCAGATTAGTCATTGTGGAAAAAATGACCTCACTTCAGGATCTGTGTCTCTTCAGGTCACTCTCCTGCACCCTGTCTCGCCCACAAGCATGTCCTAACTTTCTGGAAAGAGACACATAAAATAGCCACTAAAAGGTCTTCTCCAAGAAACCCATAGAAGTAGATATGGAAGATTTACGGAATCTCTTCTTGGCAACAAATGGGATTTCTGGCAGCACTGTTTATGGAATAAATGATTATGAGTTTCTGGTGACTGAATAACTTACTTAATGGTCTTTTCCAAATGAATTCCAGGTCTGCCCCCGTTTTTTGACGGCCTTTCTACTCATTTTTATGCCCTAACTGCAAACACAGTGGGATGAGAATTGTGACTTGTCACACCCACCCGGTCATGCCCACTTCTGAGGTCGGCAACAACAGCCAGTCCTGCCCATGGATGATGGGACTCCCTATTTGAGCCCAGCTCCGGCAACAGGTGGGTGCGAGGTACTGTTGGCATGCCACTCCTGGGCGCTCTTACTCTCTGTTCTCCTTGCACTTACATCCTGTACATCTGGCACTCCCCGAGTTAGCCGCACCTCCTGCCCTCCCCGAGTTACCCGCGCTTCCTGCCCTCCCTGAGTTACCCGCACCTCCTGCCCTCCCCGAGTTACCCGCACCTCCTGCCCTTCCCGAGTTACCTGCGCCTCCTGCCCTCCCCGAGTTACCCGCGCTTCCTGCCCTCCCTGAGTTACCCGCACCTCCTGCCCTCCCCGAGTTACCCGCACTTCCTGCCCTCCCTGAGTTACCCGCACCTCCTGCCCTCCCCGAGTTACCCGCACCTCCTGCCCTCCCCGAGTTACCCGCGCTTCCTGCCCTTCCCGAGTTACCTGCGCCTCCTGCCCTCCCCGAGTTACCCGCGCCTCCTGCCTGCCCTCATTCGCTTCTGCCCTCCCCATGACTTCCCTCATGGATTCCTCCCCTTCATGTGTCTGTGTCCTTGGACAGACTCCCCGACTCTTTGACCCTTGGACCCCCTCTCGACTACGTTATCTGGACACATTTTGGCAATATATACTGTACAGAGAGATTCCTGGGAAGACCCCGCTACAACCTCTGACCCCTCTCTGTCTCATATCTAATAAACTTGGTAGCTCGGAATCTCCTGTCCTGGTCTTGTGTTTCAGTACAGACTAACACAAACACTATTCCTCGATGCGTTATCAGCGTTGCAGTTTGGGCTACGCTGTTAGCTAAACAAGCTAGTTGCACAACCAAATAAGATCATCGTTTATGAAACTTGATCCACATGAGATGATTAAATTCCTCCATTTCACATAGCTTTTCATTGATTAACTGCTGGTTATAATACAAGGTCTTCACTGAGTCAAGTTTACATACAAAGCCATACCGCACTTCACAAATAAAGCATGGGCATAGATAAACTGACAGTTTTAGGGGGGGCAAGCACTTTACAGGGGCACTTGAATATATAAAAGTATAAAATATCATATAATGTAAGAGGGCAACGAGCAACAAGGTGTCATTTTGTTGAGGGGGTCAATGTATGCTTGGTCTCACACCCTTCTAACCTGATGGTTGGGTCCTGGTCACAGCAGCTGCATTCAAACCTTTAACCTACAAAACCAAAATGAAGGACAATGTTAAATGTTTCCATAAACGTTATCGTGAAGTGAGATCCCACTGGCAGCCGGTGCGCTGTGTTTCTGGTACTGAAGCCAGACAGTACTGGATACGATGAATGCTCTTTTCTACAGGTCCTAGACTCCAGTCCAGGGGGGCCGGAGCCCTGCACATTTTCGGGTTTCCCCACATTTAACACACCGGATTCAACTTCTTGTGCTAATTACCACAGGGCTCTTCAGCTGAATCATTTATGGTGGATATGGTTGCATATTTGCATCCTCCACTGGAACTAAGCTACACAGGGATCCGACCCCCAGGACTGCAGCTTGACACCCCTGCTCTTTTCACTCCCAGGAGGTGCTCTGCTCAGAGGGATCTTTGTTTTCTCTCTCCCCGGGACTCAAAATGATCTCACTACCAGTAACAGGGCACCAATCGTCATGAGCGTAGCATGCCCACACCACATCACCCACAACCCAGCCAAAAGGCCCATTTTCTCAGCTGGATGCCCAGCATAATGGTAAACAAGGAGGAGACTCTGGCAATTAAGAGAATGGGTGCAATCAGCGTGAAAGGACCTGATGAATCCACAGGATTGACTGAGAGGAGGGAGACTTCCACGTGCACCCCCATCCCCCCCCATTCGAAGCAGCTGGTTCAGCTCCAGCGCCATGAAAAGGTAGGTCAGCAAGACCCTGAACAAGTGGCTTTGCAAAAAAAAACAAGAAATCAAGAAAATCTCAGAATCTTTTGTTCTTATTTATTTTTTTTCTTCCATATTTGGTTGGTAGCAATGGTGTTGTTTGTGGAAGTATGCTCCACAGCGCCCCCTGTTGAAAGCAGCCTCCTGGCATCACATATTTGCATCCTCCACTGTAGCATAGCTGGGAGGAAGTTAATATAACATTCTTTCAAATTCAGAGAGCTTACGCATTCTTAATGAAAGGGAATAGAGAATGCAAGCCCAAGCCTTGTGTCCACACCAGGGATTTTAGAACCCCCATCCCCTCCCCCTCCCCACCTTCGGGACTTGTGATAATTCTGTTTTCAGACCAGAAACAAAGGTACAAGGAATTGTGCAAGAACAGTGTTTTATTTCAATTAATATATGCCATGTAATATCACGGTGTTGGCAATGGGAGTGCCGGAAATGTACGGAAATTATAATAACAGGCTCACAATAAAATATTCATAGCCCACAGCTAGAAAATTACACTGCAGCCGGGTAATTAAAAGCCATGTCTAATTTAAATACTTGCCTCAGTTCCTCACTATATATATTACTGAAGGAGTTTGGAAAGTGCTTTCTTCTGTGTGTTATGATTCCACAATACCTGGGGGAGAGGTGGTCTGTGATTGCAGGGGGCAAATTAGTCTTTCTGTGTCTCTTTAAAAAGCAGAGGACACCATGCAGCCAGTCTGTTTCATCTGTTTCATCATACCTAGTATTTATAGTCGAAGAAATGCGACTTACCGTACAATTTCATTTTTTTCTGGTTGGCTGATTTTGGGTACCATTACCCGTAATTCAGCAGGCACCTGATCAGGGCACCTGCAAAAAGAATGGGTGAGATTGGAGAAAGAATAGGAGGGATGGGAGTGGATGAAGGGGCAATGCAACGGCAACACTAAGATAACACCTTTGTCTCCTGATTCCGCCGTATTTGTCTGATTCCTTTCTTCTGACTCGACTCCTTGGTTAAATGATAAAGTTTCCATTTGAGTCACAGTGAAGCCGTTTATTGCTTCCGAACTGGACTTGTTTTTCTCTTTTTAATCAAAACTTCTCATTTCCCGCTCAGGTTGATGTTTGCTCCCCGGACGGGCTCTGCTTTCTCATCGGCGGATGCCGCTGACCCCGGGGGCGATATCCCCGGCTGAACTGTGGCTAAACAGCGCAGTTTTTTTCGGTTAAGAAAAGCATCTTGCTTTGGAGAAGAGAAAATGCAATTTCGAGGACAGGCTGCTAACAGAAATCGAACCGTAGAATAGTGCCACACAGTAGCACTTTGGTAACAGACTATACTTAGCGTGTGCCTTGATTCCAAATGGGTGAGTTTGACAAGCACTGATTAATAAGTATTTGTTGAGGCTGGGTGGTGAGATGATCAGAGCGTTAGTGAAGACATCTGTAAGGTAAAGAGAAACCGGTTTTTAGGAAGGGGTCCATTGCTGTAGTATCACTAATCTGCAGCTCCTCTGCAGTCAATACAGTGCTACTGCAGTTAATCATAAAGAGCAATGTTTCCAAACGCAGTGCTTAGGCACCCTTGACGGTCCGTGTTTTTGCTCCCTCTCAACTCCGTGCAAGACACAGCATTTTTTTGCAGTATGCAGTAGGGAGCTGGGAGGGAGGGGATCCCTGAGAACCGCGTTGACACACTGTCATGTGTGACTTTGGCTCTATTGTGCCACACACTGGACAGAGGGGTGAACTGCAAGCACTGGCGCAGTAAAGGAGCCGAGCTCCTGGCAGCAGAGTCGAAGGGAGAAATTCCCAGCAGGGGTCGTGCCCATGTAACCTTGAGCAAGGTGCTTAACCTCAATTTGCTTCGCTAAAATATACAGCGGCGTAAAGGTAAATAAGGCGTGAAAGTGTGGAAGTGACCGGGTCAGACCGTCTGCCAGGCAGATACAGTGGAGCGGAGAGAGACTCTATGTGGCTGTTGCCATGTAAGCGTTCTAGGCAAAGAAGAATTTGTTTAAAAAATTATTGTCCCGTCACACTTTTCCTCCAAGACGTGAGCAGGCGAGTCCTCGGCAGATCGATGAAGGATTTGGCGCATGGGAAGGCAGAGACCCGAGGAATAACGGGACGGCATTTGAGATGGCAGTGGGCGAGCGAGCCACTGTGACTATGAAGCATCAGCCCGTCAACGTTATCTGGGATGATGCAGCCTGCACTGGATGGAAGAGGGAGACGGATCCCCTCTTCTCTTTCACAGGGAGGCGGGGGGGCAGGCATCTTCCTATACATCTCATCCATATTGTCTGTTGGTTAAGTGTGGAGGCGGGTGAATCGATGAACGTTTCGGGATTCTTATTACACCAGCCCGCTGTGTCGCTGACGGCAGCCATCATTCTTTTGGGCAGGAGGAGGCGAAGCTGCCCCGCAAGTTGCCACAGGATACCTGGCCCTGGGTCACCATAGCTGCAGTATAATAAATGTTAATGTCCCTTATAGTCACAGTGTGTAAAATTAAAGTGTCTGGCGCAGTAGCTGAGAACCTTACTCAGCGAAGACGGAGGCTGGAGCTCTCCACAGCACTTTAACCCCTTACACCTGTGCCCCAGCTTTTGTCGACCTGCTCCAGCAAGAAGATCCGCTTCAGATTTACATGCGCTGCAGTGATTGGTAAAGTCAGTCACCCACATCTTTGTTACACAAACGTCTCCAGATACTCAGGGGAATCCAGTGCTACCAGATAAACATGCTGACTTTTACCCGCAACATCCACCGGGCGTATTTCAGAAACCTCCCCTCCATGGATCTTCAAGCAAGCAGAGGCAAAATTTAGATGCGGGGTGATCGTTTTGTTCATGCATATTTCACCCTCCACTGAGTCTTGGTGCAAAATTGGGACAGCTTATAAATCAGAGATTTATTAACATAAAGAAAAGCCTTACATCAGTCTTTTAAGTTATTTGTAAAATTTATTCAAGGCATCTTATAAATCAGCAAAAAACACTCATGTGAAAGTAGGAAGCATCAAAAGGGGATAAATGGCTTGGCATGCTCTCTAAGCTCTTCAGAGTCCCCTGATGTCTTTAAGAGATTCTTGTTGTTCTGTGGGTGGCTGAGGGGGTGTGGGCATTGTCCTGTGGTTGTCTGAGAGGACACGATTGAGCGAGGTTGGCAGCGGTGACAGCCACAGAGTGAGGGTCTTTTAAATGTGCGACTTCCCCAGCCAGCTGTGGGACACCGCAGAGGACCCATAACTCACGCACACCCAGAGCCATAATTCAGCACTGCATGGCTGCATCTTATCTCGTTTTATTTGCCACGTCTGCTGCTGTGGGGGTGGGGGCTAAAAAACAAATTACCTCTGATAAGTACGAATTTGCCGCCGCGTTTCCAGGTCAGCAATAAATTGCTCTGCCGCAGTCTGACAAACAGAGTCCGGGGCCCATTTCCTGCACTTCCATCTCTACTGTTTTAATGTCATTTAACTGCCCAACGGACCCCTTTGTGCAAAACAATCTGTTACTGGCTACTGTGTTATTTAGTTATTTACAGTTCCACACCACCAGACATCACTGAGGCGCTCAGGACTGAGCCGTCTGCACGGAAGGGCCTTACCCTGATGCAGGAACTGCAGCGTCTTTGGTTCCTGAAGACATAACGTCCAAGGGGCAGGAGGCCAGCGTGTTCAGCACAGCGGACGGAGCAGAGATCACAGCGGACATCGAGAAGCATGCACTCCGGCAGAGCAACAATAGCAAGGTGACGTGGGACTTGGGGGAGAGTGTGGGGTGATAATGGGTGAGGTGAGGCAAAAATTAAATCTATGGCATCAAGCCTGTATCAGAGAAATACTGCCACCTACATGCCTTCGAGCAGCGACCCCAACTAATCCAGGGTCAATCACATTTCCCAACCCTATTTATTTCTTCTTTGGTTGGGGCGGCCAGCAATTTACTGACTGCTCTCTAGTAATAAACCAGATTTCTCCTTTTTATTTTTTCAAAGAGGACAGATATCAAGGTAACTAGGCAGTGCAGGACAGAGAACATAAAACACCAACATCTTATTCCATCACTTTTATTAAGTTCAGCCCCCCTCTTTGCCTTGTTCGTTGGTGTAGGCGCCGTTCCTGTGTGGGGTCTGTGTCTGTCAGTAGGTTTGAGGTTGTACCTCGAGTCAGATGCTATGTCTGCTCAGAGCAGAACATTGGTTAGTTTTAACCATTCGGCAGGGATGAGTCTTCTAACTTGTGTCAGTCAGTATTTGTCAGTAAGCGCATGTCATAGTGTCGGTCATTATGTTAATAAAGCTCTACGTCGTACCTCCTGTGAGTTGGTACCTGCCAGTTAGATTCAGTGTCAAGTCTGATATCAACCAGTGTCTTACCTTCCTCGAATTCTCTAGGTGGGGGTTTGTGCCGTCCCTTGGGGCAGAGATGCGTGTAGTTTGGATTATTGCAGCTGTGTTGAGCAAACAGCCATCTCTCAGTGGCACGAGCAGAGCTGGCGTTGAGATACCGCTTAGCATTTTACGAATGTTTGCTGAAAGGGAGCCACAATTGCCGGGGCTCTTAAGCTCACAAAGTGCCGCGATATTGGAGCTAGTCTGACTGCACAAGCGTCATGTCACAGGGAAGCGACTCCAAGTGTCTATTCAAAAGAGGGCTTTCAAAAGCCAGGATGTAGACATCTCCAACTGCATTTATGGCTCATGCTATTTGATGTAAGTGCTCTCATTGAACCATACAGGCCTGATTCTTCTTATACTGTACAAAATAAAATTATACAATTAACTGTATATGAGTCAGAGGTCTTAAACATCTAGATGGGTGTTCCTATTGATATTTGACTTGGATTTGATTTAAGGAAGTTGCTGCTTGAAAACAGGAAAAGTCAAAAAGTCACGCAGATATTAAAATAGAATTTTCAAAATACAGATAAAAACATTAAACATTAGTAATTTATAATCTGTACATAAGTTTACATGTATTTGTTATTTAATGAGCATAGTGCAATGCACTTCAGAAGACCAAATATGCAAGAAGAAATCACAGGATGAGAAGTTAAGTGGTAAATGATTATTTATGTTGTTACATCTCTTAAGAGTTTAAGTTTAAGTTGGATGAGCTGGTTGAGTAATTTATGATAAATACAGGTGTGTTTTTGCACGATCGTTTGATGGGTTAGTTGGTCATACCAGCTTATGATGGTCATTTGAACTGATTTGGTTGGTTATACTAGTATGGCCAACTTGATAGGCTGGCCACACCAGTATGACCAACTGGTGAGCCACTAAGCTAAACCATCAAAGAGCAAAAAGAGCTGAGACATGACCATCTTCGACCATAAGTGGGTATGGCCAGGGCAAGGAGATGGACGGATGGTCTACAGTAAGGCATCAGGGGAAGGGAATTTTACTGGTCAGATACAAGAGGCTAACAGGAAAACAAAAGGCACTATGAGAGGTCTAAAAAGTCAGGTAGGTAAAACACAAGAACTAAAACAGGGAGCAGCACAGGAACAAACACAGAAAATACAGGGAGCGAACTACAAGCCAGCAATCAATGCAACTGAACTCACAAGACACAGGAAGAACAGGGCAGGAACTGAAATACATACACGGTGAGGAAAAACAAGAGACAGGTATGGGCATTTAACCAGCACTGATAACACAGGGGCACAGGTGAGGACAATCAACAGACAAAGAATCAAACACCAAAAGAGGCTAAAATAACAAAGGTAACAGAGCAGTACAACAGGGAATAACAGGGAGCAAACACAAGGAACTGTAACAGAAATACACAAATACATCATAAACTAAAAAAATATAAAGAAACACACATGTTATATTATAACCCACAACAGATGACATGCCCATATAAGCCATGCAGCAGCCTGGGGAGTAAGAAAATCAAATCGAGCTAATACCCAATGGGATGACCAGTGACACCTGCTGGCAAAATGGGAAACAGATAACGAAAAGTGGCAGGACAGGGACCAATCCTGACACATAAGGGTAGAACATAGGCTGGTTTTTAGCTGTTTTTTTTCAACATACCAAGCATGTCTAAAAAGGATATGAACCATTTGTAATTTGTATATGTTGTGCTTCAGTAGTAATGCATTTTAACTTACAAGAGCCTGGAGAGCCATGAAGAAGGTGAGTAGAGAGCCATCAGGGGAGCAGTCTGAGTAATTAAGCAGGAGGACCATGTCCAGGCGCAGCTGAAGGACAGGAAGTTGTCATTCATGTGAAACCTGTGTGTAATCTTACAGCAGCCTAGCTGGGCTCCAGCAAAAGGCGATTTGAATGCGTGTGGGCTCCATCTGACTTTAATGAGCCACTCAAAAGCAAATCGGAGTCTAGCAGAGCCTCTCTTAGGAAACATTCACAGCATTTCAAATCGAAATCTTGAAGACTGAACTCATCACTGAAATTCGAATTAGTCAAGCAGCTATAGAAGATGTATGATAATAGACTGTGGATAATTACCCAGAAGAATGCCGATTCATATCCAGAGAAGGGTCATGCACCTATAGCTATGTATACCTTTTGCACCAAGTGAATTTAATAACCACTGTTCTGTGGAAAACAATGACAGAGCACCTGGTTGCTGCCGTGAGCAGGACTTGAATCTGCTTAGGGAAACCCCACTGGATGAAGTCCAACACCTTAATCGCTCAGCCATCATAGCAACATTGAAAAAAATAAGGGTCTACAATTATGTAATTAGTGCTCATATGTTGTTTTTTTACATTTGCCAATAAACAGATATTCAGCATACACAGTTTACTGGAAGTATCTGTTGCCAGATGTACTGTAATGCTCGCGGGCTTTACGTTCAGTTAGAATATTAGATATTTCTCTGTTTATGAACAAACTTGTGTGATGGCTGAGATGAGATGAGATGAGATGAGATGAGATGAAGTGGCTGCTTTGAAAATAATCACTAGTACAGGAAGCCGAGGTCTCACCAGTCTGGCTCACTTATTTATTCTCTGGCAGAGGAATAATCGATATACAATAATCAGATCCATAAAATGAAATGCCCATCCTAAGCTATGGCAATGAAGGCCACTAGATATAACCATTCAATTTCGTATAACCTAAATAAACGAGAATTCCTAAATAAACACAGTGAATTCAGGATGCATTAAAATTAAGATCTGTTTGTGACTTTGTATGTCTGTTTAAAGACATCTTATTAGAATACGTTGTTAAACCCTCACATACCTTAGGTTGGCGCCCTGTCCTGGGTTATTTCCTGCCTTGCATCTGTAGATTCTGGGATAGGCTCTGAACCCCAATGGCCCTGCATAGGACAAATGGAGGGATCTCACACTTCCAGCTGTCCCAGGAGACAGGTGTTCAGAATAGCCTTTCAGTTGGTGAGGAGATGGGGGCATGAGGTTTTCAGCAAGCTGTCAGAAAGGGTGAGGTGCAGAATGGTCTGGGGCTGGTCCCACCTGGGGGATAAGCAATCACGCTTACTGATTACCTGTGAGCATGATACCAGGGCTCCTCCAACCAGCCATGATGAAATCCAATCAAACATCTAAACAGCATGCAAGGAAACATGGAATAGCTTTCTGCCCCCTGTCATCCACCCAGACCAAAGCTTTCAGAGACCTGTTGTATAGTTCAGTTAGGAGTAATTCTGGAGCCACTCTGGAGTCATCCCTGGTATGGTGACGACCCCAGTATTGGTTTCTGGTCCTTTCTAGTTCATTACCAGCACTGGTATAAAGGTAAAAGAATATGATTTAGAAATTGTGAATTTTGCTAGATCATTCAAATGTTGCTGATACGGCAGATTCCATTAAAAGCATGACTAAGCATTAGTGGAAAAAAGCAATAAATAAATAAATCCTGAATTTGTATGTGTTGTGTCCGTGGGTGAGTGCAGGGCGAAGGAAGGGAGATCCAGCCAGGCGAACGGGGAAACGGGGGTTTAATTGTACAAAGACCAAACACATGGACAACTTCAATGCCGCATCTGCCAGAAAGACGTAGACGCAGAAGCCCAAGGAGGGGCGACGGACGAGACGACACCGGACCTGGAAGACAAAAATCAAAAGCATCAACCCTGGGGAGGAAACAAGATCGAAACACAAAACAACCCCAAGGACAGGAACCAAGACAAAAACCGACACAGAACGGGGAACGCTGACAGACAGACGAAGAAGGGGGAGACCGAGGGAACAAAAGGGCCCAGACCAAAAGGAGGGACAAAAGGGCCGGGACTGAATGGGGAAACTAAGGGGCCATGAGAGAACGAGGGAACAAAAGGAGGCGGAACAAACGGAGGAGGGACGAAAGGACCCCAGGGCGCCCGAAGGCCCCCAGGCAGAGGACGGGCAGTGACCGGAGCCAGGAGCTGGAGGGAGCCCTGCAGGGGCCATGGGGATGGGTCGAGGGACCCCAGGAGGAACCCAGGAGGGAGCCAGAGGGAACACCGGCAGAGGTGGGCAGGAGGGGGAAGCTATCCGACGCCCAGGCGGAGGGTGGGGGCCCGGAGGCGGCCTACGAGGAGCCGGAAGAGGGCCCGAGGACCGGCACCGGGGCACCAGAGGGGAACCCGGAGGCGACCGGCCACCACGAGCCGGAGGACCCGCAGGCAGTCAACGGGCGATAGCCAGGGGCCGCACGGGCACGGCAGAGGGCAGGATGGGAGGGACCCAGACCCTCCTACGGTGCCCCCTACCCTTCCGGGACACCGAGAGGCAGGGACCCCGTTGGGCTACACCCCTCTGGGGCACCGGCTGTCGGAGATCCAGCCAGGCGAACGGGGAAACGAGGGTTTAATTGTACAAACACCAAACACATAAGAACATAAGAACTATACAAACGAGAGGAGGCCATTCGACCCATCAAGCTCGCTTGGGGAGAACTTAACTA
>JABFDZ020000039.1:20302161-20318035 GCA_019775955.2 Pollimyrus isidori
ATATTAAATCAAACCACTTTTTCAGGGTTACCTTTTTCGGGATTTTGCCCCCCCCCCCCCCCCCCCCGGGGGTGGGGCTCGATGGCAATTGCCTGCTGGCCAGGCCTACACCCATGGGGCCAAGCTGGGCACAGCCCGAACAAGGCACGTGGGTCCCCCCTCCAATGGGCTTACCACCTGTAGGAGGGGCCGTAGGGGTCGGGTGCATTGTGAGTTGGGCAGTGGTCAAAGGCGGGGACCAGCAGCTAGCTCTAGGGACATGGAATGTCCACCTCTCTGGTGGGGAAGGAGCCTGACCTGGTGCACGAGGCTGTGAAGTTCCAACTAGATGTGGTTGGGCTCACTTCGACACATGGCCTGGGTTCTAGAACCTGTCTCCTCAAAGGGGGTTGCACCCTCTTCCACTCTGGAGTTGCTTATGAGGAGAGGTACCGAGCTGGGGTGGGCATATTTATTGCCCCCTGGCTGGGCGCCTGTACATTGGGGTTTACCACGGTGAACAAGAGGGTAGCCTCCCTTCGCCTTCGGGTGAGGGGATGGGTCCCGGTTGTTGTTTGCGCTTATGCGCTAAATGGAACTGCAGAGTATCCACACTTTTTAGAGTCCTTGGAAGGGGTGTTGGAGAGCACTTCTCCCAGGGACTCTCTTGTTCTGCTGGGAGACTTCAATGCTCACGTGGGCAATGACAGTGAGACCTGGAGGGGCGTGATTGGGAGGAAGTGTTTTGTTATTGGACTTCTGTGCTCATCACGGATTGTCCATAATGAACACCATGTTCAAATATAAGGGTGTCCATATGTGCACTTGGCACCATCCGGCATCTCCGAACGAGAAAGCGGTGCAGCATCAACATTGTTTATGGTGGGGATGGTGCACTGCTGACCTCAGCTCGGGATGTTGTGGGTTGGTGGAAGGAGTACTTCAAAGACCTCCTCAATCCCACTGACGTGCCTTCCAATGAGGAAGCAGAGTCTGGGGACTTGGGAGTGGACTCGCCTATCTCTGGGGCAGAGGTTGCTGAGGTGGTTAAAAAGCTCCTCAGCGGCCGGGCCCCGGGGGTGGAGGAGATCCGCCCAGAGTTCCTCAAGGCTCTGGATGTTGCATGGCTCTCTTGATTGACACGCCTTATAAGGGCTGTTTCGTCCCTGTACAACCCGTATCAGAGCTTGGTCCGCATTGCCGGCAGTAAGTCAAACTCGTTCCTGGTGAGAGTTGGACTCTGCCAGGGCTGCCCATTATCACCGATTCTGTTCATAATCTTTATGGACAGAATTTCTAGGTGTCCGGTTTAGTGACCCTAGGATTAGGTCTCTGCTTTTTGCAGATGATGTGGCTCTGTTGGCCTCATCAGACCGTGACTTTCAGCTCCAACTGGAGCAGTTCACAGCCGAGTGTGAAGAGGCAGGAATGAAAATCAGCACCTCCAAATCCGAGACCATGGTCCTTAGCCAGAAAAGGTGCTCTCTCCGGGTCAGGGATGAGGTCCTTCCCAAAGTGGAGGAGTTTAAGTATCTCAGGGTCTTGTTCACAAGTGAGGGAAGGATGGAGCCTCGGGATTCCCCCAAAAGAGCTGCAGGAAATGGCTGGGGAGAGGGAAGTCTGGGTTTCCCTGCTAAGATTGCTGCCACTGCGACCCAACCTCGGATAAGCGGAAGTTAATGGATAGATGGATGGATGGATCCTCGGTTTCCATTTTGAATAGCTGCATGATATCGCGCAGTTGGGAGAATGGGAGAGATTTCCGGGAATGCGAGTGCAGGTATAAACTGATATGGATTTTACGTTTTATCACCTTGAATGCAAGGATTTTGTCACTAAAATATAGCCCTAGGGTTTTTTGCTGGCACATGATGTTTTGAAAACCACAATTTATACCCGCACTCACCTGCATCTGATCTGACACAGTAGAATATTTTTCACCCATTTCATAAAAATTTACGGGTCACCTGTCGAGTACCCAAACCCGTGCAGTGCCCGGCAGGACCTTTATGGGATAGTCATTCTAATATGGATGGAGTTATTACACGAGTCTAATTGTATTCGTTTTGTAGCTTTTTGTTCTGCCTTGTTTTCTGCTTACCTACAGTTTACAAAACCAAGCTGTGTTTTTAATATAACATAAAACCAGGGAAGCTATTGTGGATTTGCACAATAAATATTCTACGTTCATGTCTACTTTGAAATGTGTTAATTAGTTTATTATACAACTTCCTGCTACAATGCCAGATATACAGTCCTACCGCAATATATACCGTCTACTGTCTATGGTTAAAATTATACCGCAATATAAATTTTATGCCATATCGCACAGCCATAGTATACCGTATTAATGAAAGCATGTTAATTGTGACACCAAAGTTGTAATGTGTATAAACCCAGAGTATCCTTCTGTCTAGTAAATGTGTCGGACTTTAAACTTCGAAAAGTACCACCGTTCTTATCTCCAGGATTGCCTGTATTCTGAGTTTTGGAACGGAGTTTCTGCACACTTCGGGTGTGATGCATCCAGCTGCAAGATCAGTCAGGAAATTAAATGGATAATGGATCTGCGTGGTGTTGGTGCTGTCTCTTATAAAGTGCGCTGCCATTTCTCTCTCCCTCTGCTCTTCTAATACAGGCTCCTTCTGTCTTATTTCATTTTTTTATTACTCATTAGATTTTTTTTCCTGGAATATACTGTCATTGGCCTGTTAATAGAATGAGTACCAAAACAAGCTTATGTTGGATTAAAGAATTTACTTAAACTGAATTTTAACAAGATTCTGTTTTGAAGTAAGAGTTCACAGACACTGACTGTGTGTGTTTGGGTGTGTGTCACCACACAAATGATGAAAAATTTTTTTGAACAATACAAAACAACAGACATTGTATTTATTAGATCACACCCTTATTCCAGGACAAAAAATAATCTCATAGTGATCATAAATTTGGATGTAAAACACGACTGGGTCGAGGGATTGTGCATGGCAAGGACGTTTTTATATTAGCACACAAACAGCATGTTTTTCCTAGTAATAAGTGGGACGATTACACCCAAAGGCATAGAGAGAATTTAACCTTGTTTGCTCATTTATGTCGTTCCATCTGCCCAAGGGAGCATTGGCACTGTGGTGTTGTTACTGCTTAAACACCCAATGACTGTAATCATTTTTATTATTATTTAGAATGG
This sequence comes from Pollimyrus isidori, assembly GCA_019775955.2. Classification (NCBI taxonomy): domain Eukaryota; kingdom Metazoa; phylum Chordata; class Actinopteri; order Osteoglossiformes; family Mormyridae; genus Pollimyrus; species Pollimyrus isidori. Next base: position 20,305,331 of record JABFDZ020000039.1, read on the forward strand.
ACGGCCTTAATTAATAAGGGGAGCAAGTGGTTAGAAGATGGATTGGTGACTTCATGCAATATGTGCCAAGTGCACCGTGCTGTGCCTGATCACTGGCATCATTTGACACAAAATCTTTATTCGGCATTCTGTGAGGAAAGAATGGTAGTGCAGCGACTGGTGGAGGGGGCCGGGGGGAGGGGGGGGGGAGAAGCAGCATCCCTGATTGTCATCAGGACACATTCTCGCATCCAGTTTGCTCCCACATGAAAGACGTGGCCAAGCTGTCACGCTTGCTGTTTACTACCTAAATAATGCCAGAGGCCAGCAGACTGGAACTCAGTTAGCCAGTGAAGGTTAACTAGGCTCCCCCATGACTCAGGTCCTCGGCTGGGGATGAAGCTGCTGAGATGGTACAGGCCGTGGATGAAAGCCAGGCTGATACGCAGACGCTGTGCTGGAGATCCCACGCATCGAGGTGGCTGTTAGGGCTGAGCTTGCTGAGCCAGTGTTGCTCCACTAAAGCAATAACATCCCCTCGACTTTGATTAATTACCTTCACTGGCACTTAGGTTTTGTATGAGTAAGCTATGTTCCCTGTGGGACCAGGGGAAGTTTATTTCTAAGGGAATACTTCTTACCTACTGTAATTCACAGTAAGCCTCCTGTTATTTACCGGGCAGGACTACTAATTTACCTATAAAACCTAAAATACCAATTTGCAGTGCACGTTGAGTATTTTTAGTTTTAGGGCTCTACAATCCTATTTTCAAAAAATAGCTGTACAGAATGTTGTCAGGTATTGCAGTTTTTAAAATGCATTTTTATTACTTGCATTAGCTGTAAATCCAAGCAGAAAGAGGTTTGTTCTCTCAGTACAGAATGTGTCTGGAAGTCTTTTGAGTGGCCATAGTATATCCATGTCCTGATTATTAAAATGAAAAAATATAGAACTTGCAAAATAAACAATATGAAATCCCCATTGACATTGTTTTTTTGTAGAATGGAAGAATGTGAGGGAGTGATTATTCTGTAGTCTGGCTATTTATTTCATTGTTTGCTCACAGATCGATATGATATACTTAGTCAATTGTAGATGAACATGGAATGTTCCAATTATTCAATGTAATGAGGTGGCAACTTAAAATCATTCATTGTGAAGAAACCCTAAAACCACTCATAATCCATAATTACAAATAATTTGTTCTGCCTTAACAGGCATGCTGACTTTCACTGTTCCACCCAGTGATCCAGGCACTGTAAAGCCTTCTCAAAAGAAAGTTAAGTAATTCATTGTTAAGTCTAAGGTCTCAGGACCAGCGGTGTTTCCATTTAAACAGCAGCCTTGTATTCATTTTTTATAATTTCCCCTTTCCCAGTTTTGCCACACCAATGCATTTAATGCAATATATACAGAAAATTATGCCCCTTTGCTGTTGTATGCAAAAACACTCTCCTAGGATCAAGTAAGCATATCTGTCTGTCTCTCCATCTATCCATCCATCCATCCATCCATCTGTCTATTCAACAGCAGAACAATATGGAATTGTTCCTATGGACTATTTGAGCTGATCCACTGGGCTGCTGGGTTTAGGGGCGGGGGAGGGGTGTTGTGCTGACCGTATTTGGGTAGGCCCATGTAAGAATGTGTAAATATTTCTGTGCCTCCATGTGAGGATTTGTGTGCGAGTTTGCTGAATATGTCAAAGTATCACCCAAATATGGAAAAATATACAACATGATAACATTTAAAGTGGCTTACAAAGAGCAATGGAGCATCAAGGTCAGACTGTTACATATAAAAACAAGTTTACATTTGTTAAAAATGACTCCTGGGGGAAAGTGGTTCATCTGTTGCTGGAGGCTATTGTTTACCTGCTAAATGACTCATTTCCCGTCTGCAGCAGGAGTAGCTAACCAGAGTGAGGGAAATGACTTTGTTCAGCCCAATTAAACAACCCCGCAGGGTGGACAGCCATGCAGGGACATTTTTTTGACGTGATGGATATGACAGAATTCTTTTTTCCCTGCTGTTCCACGTGCTGCTTAGTGTGTTGGGCCAGATACAGCCAGGAGTCTGTATGGACCACTACAAGACCAGTGAAGATCCACTACTAGACAGTCATCCCTGATCCAGAACACAAACAAAATGGAATCTTTCCATCGAGCCAAAAAAAAAGTAGTGATAGCTATTAGCTTTTTATCAAAAACATTCTTTCAATATGTAACACATCCTGATGTTTGTATTATGTACATAAATATGCAGCTGTTTGTATGTAGTACTCATTGTGACCAATTCACCATAATACTGGGTCCTTGGCAGATGAAGTCTGATTCTGATTTTGATTCAAATTGTATTTATATACCTGATATTCTGTTATTGATATGTTTGACAAATATTTACTTTTGTTTAGATGTTTTAAATATACAATACAATTGTGTTGAGAAAGTGCATAATAATTTATCAGCCTCCAGGTCTGATCAGGCCCAAGTCATCCTGGTAATAACAGATAAACAAGCTTCCACACAAACAAACCGGGCCGCAGGAGACTGCAGTGCGGACTGAACGTTTTCACTGAAAGATAAACGGATGAGGAAAATGAAGGGCCTCCTATTCCACAGTTAAACAAAGGGAGACAGAAAGTGTAAAATCAATAGGGCTCTGATGCCACAGGGAGATCCCACTGTTGGCATCTGCGTGTGGGCGGGGATTTTGCCGACAGGCCGTAGCTGATTGGTCGGGAGTCATACACAGAGCAAGAAAAACAACCGAAAGGTCCCTACTGCTCACCTGCGACACCTGCTCCGGGGGAGCATCATCCTTTCCTCCTACTCATGATCAACACTGAGAACCGGACGCCTGTCTGGGGGGGAGGGGGGGCAGGAACCAAGAGAGCATGGAAGAGAGAGAGAAAGATTCAGGTCAGACACTACCCCAGGCTCAGAGAATACTTTTGGTCCAAAGTTTTTGTTGTTAAAAACAAGGTTTATGGGTTGAATCTACTTTTGTATGTATCAAGCTGGATCTGTTTTTTTTAGCTTACTTCAGTTAAGTTAAGCTGCTTTGATATGCATCTCTATACGCAGTGTCTTGTCTGCTAATAAAATAATGAATGCAAGGTAATTCTACCGTATAGGGCTGAGATGAATCAGTTCCTTCATTTAAACAGGAAAAACAATATCTTGCTGAACCTGTTCTCCTTTCCCAGCATGGCATTCATTTTCTTTAGGCAGAAACGTGCAATGTCTGCTCCACTGAGATAACTCTGGCTAATAACCGGTAGGGTTGTTGAATATAAACAGAGAATCAGAGTCTAACAAAGGGTGCTGATGGTCATTCTTGCAAAACTACGCTATTATGAAAGATTTGTGTATCCTACAAGAAGACCTCAGTACGGTACATGGGTTCAGTGCCTTGGTCTCCAATTCACATTAAGGAGCAGGCCATGGAGTCAGTAATGGGAGGGTGCCCTCTGAAGTTCCAAATAATAAGCTTGTGTTTTACTTTCTTTGTTTATAGAGTTTTGTGGGTGTGGCATCTTAACTATAATTGATTCATTTGTCCATTCACCACAAGCTACACCCAGGCATGGATCACTTTTAACCAATTACTTGGAGTTCCAGCAAAATAATCCAGGTGTGTGATCTGGATTCATTCCCAGGACATTATTAACCACACTTTGATCCAGGTAGTTATAGAAGATGGATGGTTATATTGTCAAAAAGCACCGACCAAGAGCTGCATAACAGCAAACATTTTGAGCATGACTCAGAAGCAGGATTTAATGTTCCCAAGGTGTATTGGTCAGCTGCTCTGATCACACATATCAGGGAATCATTGCTTGTACTGATCCTCCGTTCAGCACTAACCATCCCATGCAATACCTTAACAGCAGGGCTACGCACCATACTGTATGTTTGAATTGACAATGTACCTGAAATTCTTATTTAATTCATGAATTTAAGTTGAATTTCATTTGCAGTTAGAAATATATAATATGCAGAATTCAGATTTTTAATTTAAGAAAGTAGAATTAAAATTAAATCGAAGTCACATAAATTAATATATATGGTGCAGCTGTAACAATGCAGCTTAATATTTCAATATGATTTGCACATAGACAAGTTAACATTCATACCATGTATTGTATCATTTTTACAAAAAATGTTTTTCAGAATGAAAGAATGCAGCAATTTCAGTGTCATCTATAGGACAAATAATTTAACTATCATTTTGTGTACTATGATGGAAGAGCACTTCATGCAGTCAGTCATACAAGTAACCCAGTGACTACTACTGTATATCCATCTGACAACCCATGGATACTCACAAAAAAACTACTGCAGACTCCTCACAAACAGTAACACATATAAAAAATGTAAAATGCAAAGACAACATATCAGCCCATGGAAAAGGACTTAGAGGGTTAACAACCTTTCTTTCTGACGTGCCAATTGAAATTACAATTCAACATCCTGTGTGGTGTGGCCATTCAATTCAAATTCCTATTCCTTAATGTATAAATCCTGAATTTTGCCTGGACATGGTTGCAAATTTGGGGCCTGCACGTTGTAAGGAAAGTCTGTGTGATTCTTGCACCAATTCAAAGTATTTGAAAAAGGCTTTTCTGAACATCTTTTATTGGTCAGGCCAATTTGTTCTCTTAGAGAATACAGATCCTTCTGCATGAAAGGCTTCTGTTGAGACACGCTTGACCTTGGAAACGCTAACCCTGCCTGGGGCTTTGTTGTTTGCTTTTGGTTAAATGTTAAACATATGCAGTAAAAAGGAAACAAAACAAAAGGCCATCTTGTGAAGACTTATGGTAGGTGGGTGTCTCCTGGAAGACAGTAAGCGAAAGGCTAAAGGAAACACCTCCAATATAAAAAGTCACTAGCGTGAGCTAGCATGAGTACTGGGAGATGCTGCATTATTGTCTGTGATGCTAAATGATTCGGAAGCTTGCAGAATCTCTTTGAAAACCCCTGGAAAAATGGTAACAAACTGTACATATTCAGTGATGCTGGTTTCCTTTCTGTGGATAAGTCTTATTACCGAAGACAGTAACCCTTTACTTGAGTGGGGCACACTTTTGTAGTAACTCAGTTACTACTCAAGTACAAATCATGAATGAATGTAGTAGCTACTTCATATAAAAGATGCATCGTGATTCATTAATGATGAATAAACATGAGATCAGTATTTTATTTGTTATTCATGACTTGTTTCTTTTGTAGTTCAGAAAAGTTTATCAAATTCACAAATATGCCCTGCGATGGGCTGGCCCCCCGTCTGGGGTTGTTCCCTGCCTCGTGCCCGTTGCTTCCGGGATAGGCTCCGGACCCCCCGCGACCCAGTAAGGATAAGCGGTTTGGAAAATGGATGGATGGATGGAAATTCACAAATATGGTAACTGTAGTTACTGCTCAAGATAAAAGATCCATCACGATTCATCAATGATGAATGAATATGAGCTCAGTTTGTAACTGAGACTTAAATATTGGTTAATTAATACATAAGTAATTGCATAATACTTCATTTTGTGTGCCCCCTCAAGTAAAATGTTACCCCAAAAAGAATCAAGCCAATATGGTCTGTTTATGATCATCCCAGAGCAGACATACCAAGATATCTTAACACTGCATGAGATATTTAATCACCCCAAAATACAGGACGGGACCTTTTTGAGAGGGAAACCATTGCCTCTGATGGATAGAGTATTGAGGCTCTTTGCCATTGAATCGCCATAATGGGCCTGGTCAGACCTGAAGCTAATGAAGCTATGTATGAAAAATGCATGCATCTATTAATGCTTGATTATGTACTAGGTTATTATTAATCAAGTGTATATAATAAGGGTGCAGGGTTTCAGGAAAACAAAAACACATATTCAGGAAACGCACGTCTTCACAGTGTTCTCAGAAAATGAGGAAGCAGAAAAAAGGAAAATAATCTCCAGTGTGGATTTTTACTATTTTCCTCGACTGCACACAAATTTTTGGTCTTTTTCAATCCAAGTGACATGGCACCTGATAGAAACCTCTGTCACGAGTCTCAGTAGGTGCTCTTTGAGATGGACTACAAATGCTGGTCTGGCCGATCAAGGGGCAGTCAATAGATAAACTGGGGGATACCTATTGCTGCAACCTGCTGGCCGGAGACAACTTTCAAATCCCAGATCGATACCGTTCACGTCCAAGGGGAGAAGGCTAACTGAACAGAAAAGGAAACATTTCTGCAGGAATCTGTCTTCTGCTGAATTATTAAAGAGCTGCATACCATAACCATACCCAAAATGTCAAGTGTGTTTAAATCCCGTTGTGGTTTCTTAACTTTGTGAAGGAATATTATTTTTCCTCTTTTTCAAGTTTATACACCAGATTGGGTCTCTCTGTGCTCCATTAACTATCCACCTGGGCCATCTGATACCCTTCTTACTGTCTTCTGCTTAGTCTGGAAAATCTACGCACCAGTACAACTTACTGGACCAAAATAATTGAATATGTGTGCCGAATGATTGTGTGTTCACATTGAATTTTTGAACTGAATAATTGAAAATGGCACTTTTTCTCATATCCCTTGCAGTGGTAATCAATATAGAAAGATTCTGGCAACGGCAGTGCATGGTCAAAAATGTTCTGCAGATGTTTATCTTCAGCCAAGCCTAACATACTGTAAATTATGTAAAATCAGTCTACATATGTTATTAAGCAAATTTATGAGTCACAGAGTCATATCAAATGTGGTAAAGTAGCCCTTTAGTTTCCCTGCACGCCCCTGTCTACAGAACAAGCTTCTTGACGACCAGAAGGTCTGCCAAAAATTGTCAGCTGATTTAAATTAGGGCTTAAGATCTTACTGTTTGCTGCAGTTTTTAAATAAATTAAATCAGTGGCGGTTTATTCATGCGCCGCCACTGCAATGTAGCTTATTTCCAGTTAACTGTTTATTTGTTTATGTTGTTGGGTTTTTGTTTTTATTGTCATTTGAATGCGATTTTGATGCATTCTCTTTTAATGTATCCCTGTGCCTCTGCGAAGCACTTTGAATTGCCTTGAGTCGGAATTGTGCGGTATAAATAAATTTACCTTGCCTTACCTTACTCACATTATAGACCTCAAGAGGTTACCTTCACTCCATGACCTCAGCCACCCCAAGTGTATGAAGGCATTGACCTCAACCACTTCCACGAGTATCATGAGTCGCTCCAGAGTGACATGAGAAAACACAAAATGGCAAGCATTCTGATACCTGCCAGGGTGCAGTCCATCCAGCAATGCCTTCTGACACTCTTAAAGCACACGTGTCCTGTTCAGTTCCAGCAATGACTCACGCATTGCTCATTATGCCCCAGTGAAGACGGTAGAAGGTCTTTAAATAACACGAATCATGAAGGAAAGACATAAACATACAGCAGAAATGCCAGAAGGGCCCCCAGTATAATACGCTCAAGCATGTCACTTAATCTGCTTCTGTGTCAGTCAAATGTCCAGCTGTAAGTTGCTCGAAAGATGCATGTTGTTATATATCATAAGCTGAATAAGCTTTGTGTTTGCTCTGGGCACTGAAATTTCTTGAAACTGAATGAAAATGGGGTAACGAGTTAAATGTCAATTCTAGCAACAGTAAGGTGGCCAGATAATCCATGTCAGGGAGGACACTTTGAGCTACTTCAGATACAAATTACTTTAAAAATGGAAGGTTCCTGTTAGGTCAGGTTGGGAACCATGCACCGGTACGGCACGTTGCCACACCCACCACACGTAACACCTCAGGAACCCAGTTGGCGACCCCCAAGCTGACACACGGTCCAGTCCCACTCTCCAGAAATGGCTATCTATCTGCCACAGTATGGCGATACATTGGCATCCATTGCCTGGTTATAGGAGACTGAACAACCAGCACACTGTAAGGGTGAAATCCAGGTCCTTTTAATTGAAATAGTTTACCAATACTGTCCTAGCTCACAGGGTCTTCCCTGAGATGGATTATCTGGTCAATCTATAAGAAGGGTTTACTAAACATCTACAGTGATCTCCAAAAGAGGTGACATGATGGGGTTCCATGCAAGAAGACAACCAAGGAGCATGCTTTATGTAAATCCTAAGACACCAATATGCTCTCCAATTTCTAAGATCTCCTGTTTTGTCACTTATAAGCTCCATATGCTGTAATTAGTGTTATTTTATCATGTACCGTACAGCAGTAAACCAATGGAAGAAGTGGTACCTCTGCTTGCTACCTTTCTTAAAAAGATGCTTTGACACAATGTCCGTGTTTCTCGTTATTGGCAAATAGTTTAAGAGCTCCATCTAGGGGAAGGAATTGCATATATCAGCACTTGACAAAAAATAATATATATTTCTGAGCTGGAAGAAAGGGTTCATATGTTTCCCCAGAACCCCAATGAATATGTGTTATTCCCCCGGGGCCATACTTTCCTTGTTTCCTTTCTCCCAACATGAAACAGTGTTGCCTAATTAGCTCAAGGATTTAAAATACACAGGGGTCTTTTATCTGCACCCGTTAGCACTGCAGTTAAGTGAAGTCGTACCCTTTGTTCCTCTTGTCTTAGTGAATGTTTCTTTTGTCTGTTTTTTCTTTTTGTTTTAATGACTTTTGGTGCGGACTTAATATAGCATGTCACAATGAAGCCCTCTAGTGTTTAAAGCTTGTCAGGCAGATTATAGCATAAGGCTGCACATTCTTTGTCTTTTTGTTGGGTGATACTTCCAAACCCCTTTTGTATAAAAGGATGGTACATCTGTAGGGCACTGTTAGAATCAGAGTCCATGTGATTGTCTATACTGGTGAAAAACGGGTCATTCCACAGCTGCTCGACGTACTGGTCGAGCTCAGTCAGTTGACACACTTCCCTGAAGAAGCTTTTGTCAACATTCACAACCTAGTGCCAGGAGCGTCCCACCGTGCGCAGCCTATAAATGTATCTCAAGTAGGTACATATAAATGGCAAACTGACCTGCCCAAAAAAAATATTTAAAGAACACTGTGCCAGATCATTTATACACAGTAAATTGGTGCATAATTCCTGAGTGAGTTCGTTGTGTCTCTCAGATGCAAAGTCGCATCCCCAGAAAGCAAAGCTGTCACAATCAGAGACCACAACTGTGCAGCACAGAGGTTTTGCAGCAATCGGTCATCGCAAAAGCAGCAATGCACAGCACCACTTAATAGGTGATATAACCAGCTGTGAATTAAATTATGTGCCTGGGGAACCACTTGGCATTACAGTGGGAGTGACAGCAAGCATAGCCAACCTCCAGCAGATGTTTCCTGAGCTTGATAGCATTTCACTCATTATTTCTATAGAAATCTGTCAGCATTAATAATTCCATTTAGCATATATGAACTACTGCTTTTGCACATGGTCTGGGGATTTTCTTTTGTTATTATTTTTAATTTCACAAAGTATCCTCAAGGTTAGCAATGAAGAAACGGCGGCAATGCAAGAACTAATGAGGATTCATGCCTGCTTTTCTGGAACCATCCTTTTGGAGAAAACAAGTCATTAAGGGGCGGCCAGCCCTGCTCACCAACCATTAGTTAAACGCTTTGCAAGCAAAGTTAAGTCAGCGGATCTCAGACCTAAAATTATAAACTGTTAGGAATATAATAGGAGACACGATGTTAGGGGAGCGAATGGTGAAAAGCAACGACTGAAGGAGCCCACCCCCCCAGGCAGCGTATCAGTGCTGGGGGGGAATTACATCCCCAGGCTGTCTTTATTTGTCTGTTGATATGGAAGGTAATTATTCAGGTTTATCATAATGTGGATTTAGGTGTGGAGGAGCTAAAATTAGCCTGAACAGACAAAAAAAACCTTCACTTTATGCAGCAAAAAGACCAGCGGACAGATTACTGCTGTTCGGAGGGGGGTTGTTTCTGTCCTATTGGGGGGTTGTTTCTGTCCTATTGGACTCCAGCACAGACACACTTGACAACCCTACTGAAAAACGCAGCATAGACCAGCACGATTTTGCTAGTTTAACTGGTGGACCAGTACCAAAACACAGCATATACTGGTATAGCTACCTTACACTAAGCTGGTCTGTGCTGGTTTTTTCAGCAGGGAGTATTCTCAAATCATAAATAATGATTATAACTGTTAATAATTATCAGTCAATAAATATGCTTTATTCTTGGACTGACTGTGTTGAACTTAATTCTGAATGTCCAGCAGTTTGCTAATACTGTGGATAAACTATAATCCTGTGTATAAATGAAAGATCTATAATCTGATGTTGTGCATCTGGTTCCCATCTTTCTGCTCATTGTTTTAGCTGAGATGCAAAATGAGTAACTCGGAGTCCAACGCTGATTAAACATGAAACATACTTATCATGATTAGAATGATTAATATGTACACTAGAGAAAAATACCGTATTTCTGCATGTGGATGCTATAACAATTTATCAATAAAACTATCATTACTGAAACACTAACTGAAATTTTAAGTACCCGTATTTTCCGCACTATAAGGCGCACCGGATTATAAGGCGCACCTTCAATGAATTGCCTATTTTAAAACTTTTTTCATATATAGTATAAGGCACACCGCAATATAAGGCGCATAGAATAGAAGCTACAGTAATGGCTGGGATTGCGTTATGCATACACTAGACGGAGCTGCGCTAAAGGGAATGTCAACAAATCAGTCAGATAAGACAGTCAAACTTTATCAATAGAATACAAACCAGCATTCGGACAACTCCGTTCACTCCCAAAATGAATAAATAGCTATTTTATTATTTTTCCCGAGGTAATGTCAGTGACGTAGTATTTTCGCAACACAGTTTATCTTTTAACAACAGCAAGGTATAACGGTTAGTACAACATTTTTATCACGTAGTGGAAGAGAACTTTTCCTCAATTCAGTAAACACGCAAAAGAAACCGAGTCTGATACCGTTACGGTAAATCAAACGTTAATGCAATCACAATATAACAATAACTCAATGTTGTTCAAACGTTAATGTCCATATTCACAATTATATGACCAACCTTGTTCAGCTGTAAACACACAAAAGAAACACGTAAATTTCACTTTATCGGTTCATTCCTCATCAACGAATCCCTCAAATTCTTCTTCTTCAGTGTATGAATTGAACAGTTGGGTGAATACAGCATCCAACATACCTGACTCCGTCTCCGTCAAATGGAAATCAAAATGCACGCGTTGCGCAGTCATATATCCCAGCATGCACCGCGCTACTTCTTCTACGGGAGAACCTGTGAGCTAGGAGTCGGCGGCTGCTTCCCGTTGTTGCGAGAGCTGTTGCGGCTCAATATTGATCCATATATAAGGCGCACCGTCGGCTTTTGAGAAAATTGAAAGCTTTTAGGTGCGCCTTATAGTGCGGAAAATATGGTATGTTCAGCGCTGGTGTTCAACAAAAATGTTCACTATTAACTACACAATGTAGTCAATAAATTGACTACACAATAAAAAAGCAATATATAAAAAGCAAATGCTGAATAATATATATTATGTATATATAGATCTACCATACAATGAGCATAAGTAAACTTGCATACGTTGTTGTGTAAACGTCAAAGTTAATAAATATCTTAGTTTGTTCTTTGATGAAAGACATATGCTTTTATTATACAGAAATGCAATAATGTACTGTTGTGATAAATCATGAAGAGCTGCTTTTATTTTATCCCTTTTAACAGCATAACTGCATTTCCGTATGTAATCGCCGCGCAGGCTCTTGGGATCGGCAAACCGTTCGTTCGATTCATCTACCGAGTGTCCGAAAACCCGTAAATTCGATTCATTCATCGAGCAGGCTCTCGGGTTTTTTGGAGTCAGCGAGTTAGAGACCAAATACTCAGCCGTTCGGGTGTTCTCTGCACCACGGAAACCTAGGAACGCAAAAGTGACGAATGTAAGTGACGAACGTAAGAATAAACTTAAAAGTAATAAGACAAGTGCAGACGGAACATGAAAAAGAAATCCGAACTTGCGGGGCATGATTTTGGATGTTGAATAGCCAAATATCAGTTTTAAAAGCGTTTTAAAATAATTTTAAAAACTCGTCTTACGAATCGGATAAACCTGTTCACTAGAAAACCGAGTTAAAAAGATTCGTTCGCGAAGCAACCATCATTAAAAAACTGCATGCAGAAGTATAGAAACAGGTTACACTGTAAAGGAGACTGAGCTCAATGCGTCATCGAAACCTGACATTTACAGGGCCCTTCTATTCATTATTGATGCAGATTCAGCTTCAGCGTTACTGCAGGGCATAGAGCAACAATATTGCAGACTTTTATTCCACGGGGTACAATATGAGTGAGCCAAACCAGTCATTTATCCAGATTAATGTTTAAGTAGTAAATACTTTCTATAATCTATAATTAATTATTATTACAACGTAATATGACTTAAACAAGCCACAATTTAAAGTATAACTTTACAATATAATTGTACTTTGTTGAATACATTATTGAAGGATTTTTAGGAACACCTGTTCAATTTCTCATTAATGCAATTATCTAATCAACTAATCACTTGGCAGTTGCTTCAGTGCATTTAGGGGTGTGGTCTTGGTCAAGACAATCTCCAAACCAAATGTCAGAATGGGAAAGAAAGTTGATTTAAGCAATTTTGAGGGTGGCATGATTGTTGGTGCCAGACGGGCCGGTCTGAGTATTTCACAATCTGCTCAGTTACTGGGATTTTCACGCACAACCATTTCT
>JABFDZ020000039.1:20367031-20383075 GCA_019775955.2 Pollimyrus isidori
TACCATGAACCAGCACTCCCCGTGTGAATGGCTACCATGAACCAGCACTCCCCGTGTGAATGGCTACCATGAACCAGCACTCCCCGTGTGAATGGCTACCATGAACCAGTTTGAAGATTAAAGTCACTGTTTATTTTGATCAGTCTTTGCAGGATTTTCAGACTAGCAGTCAGATTTGCTGCTGAAAGTATGAAAAATGGATCATTTCCATTAAAAAAAAGCCTTGACAATCTATTTTTTTTGCGTGAATTATGGTAGGCCATGGCTTGTGTTTGAAGTCTGTAGAACTAAACTCCTTGTCACAACATGTAAACATTAGTCTCTAGATAAGATGGCAGATGCTAGTCCCTGAGGATCAGATAACCTGTGCGCACACCCCCGTCTGTTTGGATGTCAACTCCCCTCGGATCATGCATCTGCGGAGGGTGCCATAGGGGGACCATCCTCTGTACCCGTGTTGCATTTCAGTGTGTTCGGCCGCCTGACAGCGAGCCGTTCTCCACGCCTCATACCTGACGGAGGTTAGCAGGGACGTTTGATCCTGCGTTTGCGCTTTGAAGCCTGACATGTAATACGGGGGATCCAGGCAGACTTCGAGTCCCTCTTCTTTTCCAAGCAGAACACGCTGAATCGCATCCATTCATATGTGCTTCTCTTGACAGGAAATTCCACACATAATGGTTCCGTAGATAAGTTTAAAACACAACCCCTCCTTGTAGTGCAAAGTTCCTTGTGTGAAATGCTATTCTGAATACTGTTCTGGTTTTTGCCCACGATTTACACATTTATCTGGAAAGCCAGTTCTAATTAGAAATAAAAACGTGTTTGTATCGTTTGATTTTCATTGGTCTGATTTTGGAACAATGAGTTGATTTACACAAATTTATCTTCACAGTGGGTTTACTCACACTACAGTCCAAATTGTATTGGCTGTTTTGCACGATGTCTGAGTGTGTTTGACTGATTCAGAGACCAGTTTGCAGTTTATATGAACTGGGAAGAATGAGTGGGAGGAACCAGGCGAAGACACCAACTGCTTTTTCTTTATTTGCCTTCCCTGTGTCTCGTTCTCTTGGTCTTTGGGATCGTCTGCTTGGATGGAAAGACGCAGAGAAATAGCTACAAACAAAAGCTGGTGGATTTCACTAGTTTCCAGAAATACTATTTTAGTGAGTGTTGGCTTCCTAGCTGCTGCTGGCCGTGCGGGAACGCCCCGGTGTGGCGTGCAAGAAGAGCGGCCCGCGGATGGGCAAGATTGCAGTTCCTCTTGGAATACTGAGGGGAAAAAAACCTGTAGCCCAAATAAACAGCGTGTGGAGGGCCTGACCTGTAGTGACCTGGACTTGTTCTCAGGCCAGATTTTAGAGACTTTGCTCTCCTCTTTGAGGTGAGGGGGGGTGGGGGGGGAGTAACCTCCCAATTATCTCTTCAATTTTGCCCCCGACCCCTGGAAGAACTCTAGTACATATGCGAAATGAGTGGCTCGGGTGCTTTTAAGAAATGTTTCTGTAAGACCATGTGTGCATGTACACACATGGTCTTTAACATGTTGTTTACTTGGATTTAACTACCGTGGGGGGAGGTGATCTGTGAGCCGACTGTTAACCCCTGACCATCGGGACCCCCTCATTTCCTAAGGGCTCTGTAATTACAGGAATCCTCGTTGCCGTTTTCAGCTGCTGGAAATGCAAAGAATGTAAGTGTGGCTTCATGTATCGTGCTGCTGCTCCAGTGGGCGGAGGGGGGGCAGATGCTTGATGGCTATGTCAGAGACCCATCGTACTTTGACATTGCGAGGACCATTTTATTAAAAATATGTGACTGCAGACAAACAACTAAACATGGCAAGGCTCTTGTATTCTGTAAGGTTAGTACTGGGTAGGGATTACAGTTGTCATCGTTGGGATTTGAGTTTGTCCCATGGAAATGAAGGGAGAGCCTCTAAAGATATAGGTGTGTGTGTGTGTGTCTGTGTGTGTGTGTGTGTGTGTGTGTTTTCTAAGGAGGAACGCCACGTGGGTGTCAGAACAGCCCAAAGACTGTTGTTCTCCCCCCCAGTACACAGCAGGCATTCAGGCAGTTCGCCTGGGTGATTTCACACTCTTCCTGGATCTGGACTATTGTGGATGTCATCTTGCTTCGCTGTTGACTGCGAGGATAAGGGCACCCTACTGTGCCTCTGTCAGCCATTACCTTGGGCGTTCGTTATTTAAACTCCTGCTAGCCACCGTGACGAAGCAAGGGCTCCTGTCTCACCGACAGATCTCTCGTGTCCATTTGTGCTAGACGCATCTCATTCCCTGTGGCGATTTTGGTTTTTTAAGTCAACGAGTGAATGTGACCAATACATGTTAAAAAATGGGCTTTTGTGCATGCATGGTTGCACCTATTGGCTGCCTTTTGCATCCCAAAAATACAGGCGAGCACATATGCTGGCGTATTTTTTAATAATCTACGTGAACGGATAGAATCAGCCTTTCTCTAAGGACTTTGTATGCATGAGCTAGTGCAAACAGGTCTGTTTCCCTGTAATATATGAGCAAATACCTTCTCTGACTGGAACTGGTGTTTAACTCGGCGAAGATGAAAAAACCTCCCTCATTGTCAGTAGTTAGTGCTTCATATAAAGGCTGGGTGATAAAAGCAGGTTTATTTAATTTCTCAGCATTGCTCTGTGTGCATTGGTTAAATATTTCATACTGAAGCCATTTTATTTCAGCTGACACTGATCCATGTCAGTTTCATGCAGTCTTCCTGTCACCATCAGGTAGCCCACGGCCCAAACCTTGATTCCCACTTCAGAAAGTTTATCCTGGCTGGTTCTCATGATCCGGAAAACCCCAGAAATGAGTGCTGAGGGTCTCCCTTGTGCAGTCTATCACGAATCAGCGCAGAGGTGCTTCCCCGCCAAAGAGCTGCTCCTGTTTCTCAGGTGTCCTGTGCCTCCTCCGGGGTGTCTGCTGCGTTTTCATACTTCTGAGGGTTTGAGGAGAGAAGTGCATCTTGAAGCTGAAACGCCTCTCCATTGAAAGGTGTCGGCCTTTTACGACACATTTCAGGAGGCACCTAAATTGGCTGTGGTGCAGAGTGATGGGTTTCCTCAATATCACCCTGCATAGGAACCGTAAAGAATGCATTGCATGTCCTTGCTGTGATTTCCACGAGTAGTTTCCATCCTCGGTGAATGCTGTTAGCCTTTTATGTTATAGCTCCCCTTTTGTGGCAGGACTGAGGCCCTGCTGTTGCCAAGACACATTTAAATATACCAGTGTTTCCAAACCTGGTCCTTGGGGACCATAGACGGTCCATGTTTTTGCAGCCCCTCAGCTCCCGGTAGGGAGCAAAATTGTGGTCAGCCTGGCAGGGAGCTCAGAAGGAGCAAGAACATGGGCTGTCTAATGGGTCCCTGAGGACCGGATTGTAAAACAATGCAACAAATGAAAGGCAAAAATGATGAGCTAAACTGCATCAGAACATTTGTCCTCCATAAATGAATGATATTTTTCTAGTTCTGGCTCATGCTCTCCCTCCGAACATACCGTCTTGTGCTTTCCTGCTATAACCTGTCCCCATCCTGTTGGTGATCATGGGGGAGATTACGGATGTGTTCAGTGGAAGATTCCTGGCGGCTGCATACCTTGTCTCCCGACGAGGAAAGCCCCCCCATCCGCAGAATAGTCATGGCCTGGGATGGGTCCTGCTTTTTGCTCTTGAGTGACTGTCTTATTAGCTGATGATAAGGGGGGTTGGTAAATTGAGTAATATAATGTACAGGCTGGAGGCGTGGGAGGTAAACGAATGGAAGCAAAGGACAGAACATGTTTGTTTTGACAGAAAACAGAATGCTTCAGGATCGGGGGGGCGGGGTTCGTTTGTTTAACCGTGTTAACGAAATAAACTGCCTCACAATGAAACTACAGTGCATTTTACCATTTAAACTGCAGTAGTCCAAATTAAACATCCTTGTTATTTTTAAATATATCCCCCCACCTTCCCTCACTACGTGTGCTATCAGCTTTAGTCGGGTGGGAGGGCTATCAGATGGCCGGTGTTAGACGATGTTGTACAGGGGCACGTTTTTAAATTCCTAGCACTGAATGTGTGCTTGTTTGCTAAATGGCTTTTATGTCCCCTGGCAGGCCAGCACCCCCTGTCATTACTAATCGGATCCTTATCCATTTGTAAAGATACCTGGATTGTCTCCTGCTTCTGGTCTGTGTATGTGTGTGTGTGTGTATGTACGTACGTGCATATGTTTAACCTCCTGAGTTCCCACCCATTCATTTATGTCAATTGTAGTGGACATTTTATTTTTGCATCTCTTTTCACTGATGTATGGAAACATATTTATTCCTGTTGTACACTAAAAAGGACATGCTGTGAAATTGAATTTGAAAAAAATCTAAATTGTAAGATGTCTTATTTCCTCCAAAGACAAATAACCTAAAATTGAAGAGCACTTTTTTTTTTTCCTTGGGTCTTATTAGGATATATAATGCTCTTTTATTCCCTAATGGGAATATTTTTGGATCTATGGAACCGCTGGCTCTACTCTCTGCCATTAGAGCGTGCGGTGGGGGAGGTGCGAGCAGGATCTCGAAGGTGGGGGTTTCGCTAATTTGTCCTTGGTTACGGCTTGCTGGGAGCCGCATTGTCCACCCCCGCCCCCACGCCCCTATCGTCCCGCCCAGAATCCATCCCTGCGTCCAATTGCAGGCTCCCTGGCGAGTGGCATGTTCTGATGGGGACGAGGCTCCGGTCTCATGCAAAAACTCCCACTCGTTTCAGAACCTGTGCTTGCTTTTTCTGGGTGTTGGTCTCCTAGCAACCACGCTCCAAAGCTCGCCCCGCACGCTCGCGTGGATGGACAGCACCATTAAGCTCTCGCTGGATGTGCTACTTCATTGAAATCGCCCAGGCTTTCTGGATTAGCATATGGTTATATTTTCTACTTATGTGGTAAAAAGGCTTCATTAATAACTCAAGGAGTCATCATTTGATATTTAGAGCCTCACGGTTGGCTGCTGTTATGAGGAGATAACAACAGTTTACTGCTGTCTAGTGAACCTCAATCTCAGCGATTATGGACAAACCCTACTGACATCATCTCTAATGTACATACTGTGTGGTGTTTGGATAGCTCTCATTTAAAGACAGTTTAATCTGTGGTCCCCAAATCATTGCAGATGCAATTACCTTTCTGGATGATTAGACCTGTGTTAATTGTCGCATTCATTATGCAGTCATTTTAGCCTCTATGCTCCTCTTAGTGCTCCCTTCAAACCCCTCTGGTGGGAGAAGGCACCTGGACCCTCTGATGTATCTGCGCCAGATTAGGTTCTCTGGAGCACGTTATGACAGATGGCAGAAAACGAGAACCTAAGTGGTGCCTGAGTTTCTTCCGCCTTCCTAAGTTCTCTGGCCGTCACGTTGACTGGACGGACTACAGACTGTATTTTAGGCTGCAGAGGCGGCCTGTGTGGACCCTCCTGGGTACTCTGTGGATTCTGGGGACGGATTAGAGGGGGCCCTGGGGAAGGGGAGGAGCTCGCTCTCCTGGGTGATTTGCAGAGGACCTTCTGGGTGCAGCTGAGGTCTGACAATTTGTTTGCCCCCCCCGTGATTCCTTCTGGCTGCAGGGGATCTTCTGAAGAGAATCTTTCAACACCCTAATAATTTGGTCTGTCTGTAACCTCTGTGACGCTGTTAATGGATGGGATCGGTCATACAGTGATGTCTCATAATCTGTTGTCTCCCGTGTCCTTGCTTTCTGAATGGCATCAGACTACTGGAGAAGTTCTGGTAAAGTTATCTGTGGTGTCCTGCTCAGCTTAAGGGAGATCAGAGCAGTAATTCCTGATTTATCTCTCCATTGCACCTCATCCTACAGCTACCACTAAGCATGCTTTTTAACCCCAGTATAAGCCCAGATAATTACTGGTATAGCGCATCATACACCCTGTTCTTTCTGTTAACCACAAAACAAACTGGTTTTCGCCTAATGTGCACTGTGTTGAATATAAGCATGTGTTGGGCGACCCACTAAATCACTCACTGGAGGAGGAGAGCAGCCGGAGATGATCTCATCTACGTGTTCATGCCCATTATTTGTATATCTCAGGTCTTCGTGTCTTTTTAGAAAATATTTTATACATTGACACAAAAACCCCAGTGTTGCACATTTGGTCTAAATCCGTCTGCATGCGAGCTTTGACGGCCATAAATAATGTAGGCATTTTTTAACCGTAGTTGCATCCGATGGGGCCTGGAGACCACGGTGGCCCAGTTGGGGATCAGGTCAGAGCCTTTTCTGTCACGGGCTGTTAAACTCTGCTTCAGATCAGTCGGGTCCCCGACGAATTCAGTTTAATTTTTGTTGGAATCTTGTTTGAATTGGCGTTTTGAGGTAATTCTGCAGGGGCCCTAGTCATTAATACTCACCCACTTAGCCGTATGATGATGAGGTCTTTCATTTACCCTCATTCCCTCTGCGGACAGCAGCAGGTCACTGCGATAAACAGCAGTTGCAGTATGAAGCAGTCCTCTCCCGATTTAGTTATATTGGATGCTAATAAGGTCTCCAGTGTCCTCGAAGGGGGTGCATGATGTGTAATACATGTCAATCTTTTTTTTGCCATAAAATATTCCTTTAAATGAAAGGAGGTTACAGTCCCATGTACTTTCAACCACTGGCTGGTCAGACTGACTCTCAAGCAGGCAGCGACCCAGAGATGAAGTTAGCACTGCATCTGGTGAGCATTGAGTGCATTAGTTGTTAGATATCCAGCCAAGGATAGTCGCTGTCATGTTTTAGCCAAGCTTACACAGGTAGGCTGCCAAGTGTGACAGGAGAATGACGCGCTTCTTGGTTTTACATCAGTCCCTGTAGGCTGACTTTCCGTACGATGCATTTTTCCTTGTCATGGGACATGCATTAGTCGTAAATGGAGCTTTACATGAGCTGCATATCGAGGTTGACCACGGCTTTCAAGACGCACACATTTACCACCGACCCACCAAGGAATCCCGGGAAATGGCCCAGAGTTCACATGTTCAGTTCAAACATCGTATCTTTTAGGAGTTTCAAAGAACCTGTTGCAAAATGGCATGTCCCGATCAGGAACTCAGTTAATGAGACCCGAAATATGACCAAAGTAAAATTTTGACCACTGAAATGGGATCCTCGATCGACTGCTGATGCCGCGGGATCGGCGTCCAGAGCTGCCGACCTGGTTATGATCATGGCTGACTCTTCCACACGCCGCACAAAAAAGCCTCAACCAACCAACAAAAATGTTGTACCAACCAGTGGTATGCAAAGGAGGAGGAGCGCTGGCTTTGGTATCCCAAACTCCCCTGGCTGGGTCTGGATGTTTTTACGGATCTGACTGTAAAAAGCATTTAGGACAGACCTCCAAGATTTTTCATTCCATCATGTGGCCTGCAGGCTCAGTTGGACCTGAAGGCATGTTGTGACATTGGCGCTGATCACCTGTTCTGTCTGTCTTGATCAAATGTTTTAGCAGAGTGTTGGACATGTCTTTTCTTTTTTTTGTCTTCTAGAGTGTTCTTTAGTCTAGTAATACCACACTGTTAGATTAATTTGCTTGAGGTCATGCTGTTGATCTCCGGGTAAGGAGAGCCATGATTCATCACGTTACAGTTACGCTCCTGGAATTCTGTCCTCTGGAGATAATCCAGAACAAGAACTGCAATAGTAGACAGATTACTTCTTTGTTTTTTTTTTTTTACTCTCTGTTGAACCATGTACCATTTTATAAATACTCCCACTACTGCCGTTTCGTACCCCTGTCTCTGTGTCCGGTCGCTGTCAGATCCTGCAGCCGGCGTTGATTTTTCGGCCGCTCAGCGGTGCGGTTCAAGGGCGGCAATAATGTTCCATCTCTGTCTACTAGCTGACGTGTGTCTGTGAAGCCAGGCGCCGCCAGTCCGGCTCTCGGTTGCCATGGCGAATTCAGCATGCGTGCCCGAGCAGCCCCCGCCCCCCGGTAGCCTTCGTCGCTATACCCTCCGGCTTTTACTGCGTCAGCAGGTCACGCCGCTACACGGGAAAGCCAACGTTTGGCCCTGTAAGGAGATGATTACCCCCAGCGTGATTAGCACGCGGGCAGACTCCCCCCACGCGCACTTTTACATTTCAGTCAGCCATGCCGTGTACGCCTTGATCACTTTATAGCTGCTTAACCCCTTGGTGCACCGAATGACCTACTTTTTCCACAGGCGGAGGGCATTGTTTTCTGCCTGTGCTCTCTGGTGGCTGGGCGAGCAGCTGCTGGTGCAGGGAAATATGAAAGTCTCCCTGGGATGTAAGTAGGGTCGCATTTAAGGCTCCCTATTCTTGGCTTATTCCTCATTTTCATTGAAAACATCATCTTCATGGTGAAAGAGACACCCTTTTTTTTTTTTCCTTCTAAAAATGTGCTTTTATTCAGTGTCCCAAACGGTAGCTTCTGTGCTGAATTGCTTATGTACTGAAATAGCACGCGTATACAAACTCATCACTCGTCAAGTTTTTGAGTTTTCCGTCAATTGTGCTCTTGAGAGATTGAAAGAATTAAACCCCTGTGTTGAGTGGGGAAATCGTGGGTTCAGTTTATTGAATTATTTAGCTCAGCCAAATTTATCTGGCTCCCCAAGTAGCCTGGCCTGGCTTCCTCCTCCCATATCTCCACGCAACCAAAAGCTGGGTCACGCCAGAGGTTGCCATCTGTCTTTGTGGCGCCCCGCTGCGGAGTGGCAGCGGCGGAGCTCCGATGGGGAACAGGTGCGCTAAGCGATTCGACAGGCCGTCGTCCATCATCGCGGGCCGGAGCGTCCCCCGCCAACAAGGGCCAGGGGAAAAGCTGGTGCTTAGCCTCTTGCACCTTTTCTGGCTGCCATTTTGGAATCGGAGTGGCGTTGAAAATGGCATGGTGTCTCTTTGGAGAGTGCCAGACCGCGCCGGTCGACCGTATCCCGTAGGCTTGCCGGCAGTGAAGCATGGTGGGTCTCGTAGCTGTGGATGCTTCCTGATTTACACATCAAAGAAATGGTCTGTGTGTTTTTTTAAATTATTACTATTATTATTTTTTTTAGCTTTTTTTTTCTCAGACGCGTGTCGATATGCCCTTTTTTTGTGCGTTGCGTGTCACTGAGAGGCAGCACCTGCTTGGGTCATGAGCTCATGGAATGCGTTTCTCTGCCAGCCCATATCACAGACACCAGGGTGGTGGGGGGGGGGGGGGGGCGCGGCAGGAGTGCCCTCTCCTCGGCTCCCCCCATATCCCAGGAGGGTCTGAGCTGGCTTGCACACCGCGGCCCCCCAGCTCACGCGCAACAGGGGTGGGAGGCCATCGTTAAATTTTAAACTGAGCCAGATGGCGGGGTGTCTCAGGAGGAGGGTGTGGCGGTAACAAAGGAATTGGCCGCACAACTTAAAGACCTGGATTATAGGGTACTGGGTTCGAGCCCTAGGAGGGAATCTTTTGTACCGCCCTTGAGCAAAGATCCAGTAAAATATCCAGCTATCTGAATGGGTGGAATTGCAGGCTGCGTCAGCTGAGCAAGAAATGGAAATAGAAAGCAGTGATGGTGGCTTACAGTGAGGCAGTAAAATGTTGATGGGTGTATAATGTTGCACCACAGGGCCTATTAAAGACACCCAGAGCTCAGCTGTTAATAAGGCAGCACAGAGATTGTGCTGTATTGGGACGAATTGCCGCACTCCTATACAAGGTAGCAATTTGCTGCTCATGCTGCTCCCGTGCAAATATAACCTCACAATGCCCCCTGCCTATGGAATGCGTTATAAACTCCATCCCCCTGGATGATCGCCTCTCCATCCCAAAGGATCGAAGTTAAATATAGTTGTATAATGACTAGGTTATGTTAAACTGCCACTGGTTTAGCGTCAGCGCTAGCTCACGTGCACACGTGTGCCGCCCCCCTGCCGGGGCGGTCGCCATGGAAACGGAGGAGCCGATCGACAGCGGGCCTCGGCCTCCAAAAAGAAAGATAACGGAAGAGGATGCGGAATCGCTGGCGGCCCGCAGACGTTCTGCAAGCTGCGGGGGGGTTTTTCATCCAGCTCTTGGCTTGGTGGGGGGGTTGATATGACAGTGGAGCTCACCAGCTGGGCCTCCAGGTTTTAAGGCTTGTGATGCCCCAGCCCCCCACCTCCTGGGGTGCACATGCAGTTGTCCTCTCCTGCGGAATGCTAACGAGCCCATTAGGCTAATCGTCGCCACGCGGCTTCTGTGCTGCACTAGAGTCTGCAGCATCGCTGTCATTTCTGTCTGGTCCATCTGCTCTTTATATCGAGCTCCAGCTCGCCCTGCCAGGTTAGGTTAGGGCCACCTTGTCCTTGAGTTGGTCGCCTTTTTGTATCATCAACACTATTACATCAGTCCTCCTGAAATAGCTCCTCCCTCCAAATTTAAAATTGATTTCAGTAATTAAGGAAAGTGGCCTGCTGTCTAGTGTCAGCTTGATTGTAAACTGGCTTCAGGTGACAGGGAGGCTCAGGCTCTCGAACCCTCAGCGGAGGGGAGGGTTGCGAGGGGAACACCGGGTGCCCTGCCCTCCGTGTTTCGGGCTGACCCTGCCACTCGCCCCACTGCTCATTAAGGTCCGTGCCACCGTGTCAGTCTGCACATGTGTGAGCATCGTCTGTCGTGCCCCTACACTCATAAATTATGAATGAGTAATTAATTTGCAGTGCGAGCCCATGCCAGAACAGCCCTGCCTGCTTTATGAGGACCTGCAGGGCTGCTGTAAGGCCCGCAGGTGGCATGGTGATTAAGGGCAAGGCAGTTACCTGCCCACATGCCTGGGAACGTCAGTCAGCCAGTGCCAGCAAACACAAAACAAGAAATATTAGTTTATATTGTGTAATTAACAGTAAGGAATAAGATGTTTGTCATTACGTGGCAGGCTTAAGTTTTACCTGTTTTTCAGTACAGTGGGTTCTCATTTGGTATGAGTTTAAAAATAAACCTGTGTGTATAATACATTTTTTTTTTAAATGTTGTGATACAAGTTAATACCATACTTACACCATTTTACTTTTTAATGAGGGGGAAAAAATGCTGAGAATAAGTGGAATTTGAAACAAGTGTGTGTTTCTGGAGCACAGCGCCGGTGTAAACTGAGAGCCTCTGTGAGTCAGTCTGGTCTGTCGTCGAACGATCACTGTCAGGAAAGGGGCCGCCGCGTACTGTGGGATGGAACGCGCTCCGAGTCTCGCTGTTACACTGCTGCTTTCGCGCGACTGCTCCCTCGCACGCTGCAAGTGGAGCGGTCAGCCAGGGCCTCTTCACATTGACCACCCCGCTGCCATCTTGTCGCTGTCGTCACAGATCGTGTTTTCGGTCATTCATACCAGCACGACGGTCTCTGTGGGGGGTGGCTCCTGAAACCTGGCCCTCACGGACCCATGAAGAGTTTTTGGGGGCTGACACGTCTCGTTCCATAACCTAGGAACCCAAAAGGAAAGCCCCCCCAACCCCCCCCCCCCCAAGACCTGCTGACTGCCATTACGTAAAGCTGCCAAGAGCAAATCGTGTCGAGCAGCGATGGGTAAAATCAGGAAATCTAATTTGGCCCTCAGGCATCACAAGTGCTGCCAAGTTCCCGATGTTCTGCAAATTCCCCCTTTTTATCAATGAGCTTCTCTTTGGCTTCTTTTTATTTTAGCTCTCTGGAGCAGGAACAACAAGGCGTCTTTTGTGAGCCCTTCCGGTTTTCCATTCTTGTCAGAACGCCGGTTTTAGGGGACTCATGGCGAGCCTGTGAAAGCTGGCTTTCACCCACTGCGCTTACATAATGGGAGCTGTTCCTTTAAGGGGTGTTTCACAGATTCGGAGGCAGCCACTGGCCCGGTCAGCTCGGCCGACTTGGCCTGGTAAACAGCTGCTGTGGTCTATGTGCGATCTTAGCCTCTGCCAGCAGAACATGTCACCGGTATCCGGCCATTCGTCCAGTGGTGAACGACAGCAGACCGCGGCAAACGGGGCACCGGACCACTTGATTGGACATGAAGTGAAAGAATTGGAATGTTTCAGGTTTGGCACCTGTGTCCAGAGAACAGCTTTGCTGAAGTACACTTAGGCAGAATACGTAACTTGAGTCGATCCAGCTAAATAATTTTCTTTTCAATCTGACTAGACTGTGAAATTCTTGGAAAATGAGCTAAGGAGTTTAAACCAGGATGTTCCATAACACAGAAAGACCGAATAACAGTTCATTTTCCGTTGGCCTTGCATAAAAATTAGGTGATGCTGGACTGTTACTGATTTCAGGTCATCCCCACCGGGTCCTGCTCAGTCTGTCACACGTCACCATCGCTATGGTGTCACTATGACACCCAGCGGCCCTGTGAATCATAAGAAGCTCCTGTTAGTCATCACATTGGAGTCCTGCTCCTGTCCACTTCACATATAGGCTTACTATTTGCTTTGGTGCTTAGCAGTTGCTAATATCCACAGAGATCAAGCAAAATGAAATGGCCTTAATCAGCCAGCTATTTTTGATAACTCTTTAAGCCTTAATGCTGTTTGTTTCGATTGTGGCTTCATCTGGACGGTGATCTCATTGCGTGCTGTGAGGCGCTGAGAATTGTGAGAGTTAATGATGAATCATGATAATTCTGCTCCTCTCAGTCTCTCCTTCATGATCACCATATTAGTGTTGGACAGTTTAAGACCTCAAACTTACGAATATAATTTGACCCACAAATCTTTTGTCATTACCATCTTCCTTCACTCTTGCTTAAAGTGAAAACATCCAAGAATAAATGATGGAGATGAAGGATCTGTCCATCGCTGTTAGACTTAATCGCCTGTTTGAGACATTCACAGACATTCTTTTCTCTGTTGCTCACAAGCCTCTTAATTCTCTTGCTGTGAACCGTGCAGTAACTCATTCTAATTGTGGAGTGCAATTAGACCTCAAATGTGGTGGCAGTTTCAGCCCTGGCGATTTAAACATGCAAACGTCTGGTCACCAGTCCAGCTGCCACACGTGGACACGGCATGGACATGTGTGGCAGCTGTGTGATTAACGCATCCCCGAGTTCAGCCCCTGCCAGTGTCGGTGAGCGAAACGCCAACGTTCCTCAGGTACAAAATGGGCTCAGTGTTCAGTGTAGGGATGGAAGCCCCTTTCTTTTCTTTTTTTTTTTCCAGTAGTTGCGTTCTGAAGTATTGATGGTCCAGTCCGTTTTATGAGGATAGCTTTTGGTTTACTGGTGGATTTGTTTTTAAGAAAGCAAAGCCAATTATTCTCCTCGTTTACTCCTCACCAAGTATAGTGAGAACCTCTTCATTCCAAGGTCCGTTGAGAGTGTTTGGAAGGAGGTGATGAAGCACTCACTATGTGGCCAGCTATTTGGATAAACAGCCAGGCCACTAGGAAGTCTCTCAGCCATTGGTCTGTCAACCAGGAGATGCCTTGTAGGTGTCCCGGTTCACGTCCCTTTTCACTTAAATTCCAAATTCACTCTTGATAGAAAGATTGTCTAGCTGTTGATTTGTAATGTCTGCTGGGGTGGCCGACAGTGACAAATGGGGTTTGGTCACAGCTGTCAGATTTTCTCTCTGTGGCATGAAGGCACATGGCAAACCATTGGCTCGAGTTCCCTTGATGTATTTTTAATGCGGGTTTTTTGGTCGCCCTGGGTATTCTCACTAGGGAACACCCCCCCCCGCCCTGCCAGCACGTCCATGGACAGTAGTGCCTCCTCAGTTAGACTGGCTTGAAGCCAACTTGTACAAGGATGAGTGAAAATCTGCAGTATTGTGACAGGTGAAGAGACTTTGATATTGGGGAGTTTCAGCAATGAGCTATAACGATGTAGTTCTTTGTGTACCAGCTCATGGTCTCTGTCTTTCTGGGCAGTGGCCAAATTCAGGGTGAGATTAAATTTAGATAAATGAGGTCAAGTTGGTGGGCAAGATGTTCTCCTATGATTTGGAGGCCCGGTGTCCCCATGACTAGGCCATGTGACACACACTCTGCCTTGCACAGCATTTCCCTTTAGGCTCCTTTAGTTGGCTTTTATGTTGTCTTGATTGGTTGGGGGAATTCATCTGATTCATCTCCCGTCGCTCTCCTCCCATCAAGCCATTTTGTTCGATAACAGACACGTCTGTGGAAGACATTTGTGGAAAATCTGTTCTGATCGTTTATCTGCAGGACTACCGTCTTCCATACTTTTGGCACACGTGGTCGAGTAACATCCACTCACCTGTCTTCATTTATGATGGACGTGGTCATGGACAGATGCTTGGAGCCTGTCCCGGGCAATATAGTAGACAGGGCTCGTCTCATTTGTTATAGCAGTGACTTATCAGCATGGTATTCAGTTATTTGTTGGGAAGTCATGAGATGACTAATATCTGTTGTCCAAGTACTCAAAGAATTGGCTTGCAGGGTGTTTGGGGACAGCCTTGAAGAGAAGCTGTGATTCTCTTATTTGATGGTTGGATGTTGACAGCCAGCTGTTAGTTTGCCTGTCTTCCAGCTGGCAGTGACTCGTTATTGGTGCCACACCTTCTGTCAGCATTTGCTGTGCCCAGGCTGGAGCATCATGGCCTGTTTTACAGGAGATGATGAGAAGGGAATGGTCCAGCCTCATTTTCCATTTCAACCCAGCTTCCTCCTCTTACCGGTAGATCTCACCGTTTAATGCCTTAGCTACTGACTTCGCCACACAGCTCTGTGTGACATGTAAAAACCCTGGTGGGCACTGAATGCTTCAAGACATCTAGGTTGCCTTTGGTGAATTATAGGAAAACATGGCCGTTAAAATAGGAAGGAACCAAAATTAGGCTCAAAAAGGGGGGATAAAAAGTACCACAGATGATTGATGCAAGTTATGCCAGCAGCCATATTTATGTTAAACAGCTTGTTCCAAATATGCTGACCAGTGTGTTTCGCTCCAGCCCTTGGGCTGTGCTCCATTTAAAATGGTAAGTACGTAGGTAGAATGACCCATTGTATGCAAGCTACCAAACACCCTCGGTAAACCGGACTTTGGGAGTGATTCGTGTTTTTATGACTGCTCTGGGTTTTCCATGATCTTGAGAGGTTGGGGGCATCTGTGGGATTTATTTTGCCCCTGTTTGTTTTGCCCCTCCCCCTTACTGCCACACCCATACCACTCATAGCTGGACTCCCAATCCAGGAGGACCTTCACCATGTTGGCATTACAGACGTTGCCCATCTCATGCCCCTGCTCCCTTGATTAGGCACCCGTTCAGCATGCTGGACTCTGTACAAGGGCAGGAGTGTAGGCAGCCAAGCTTAATCTGCAGCAAGTGCTTCTCCAAGGCTAAGGGGTATTAAGCATGACCATCAGTGCAGATTTAGACTGGCTAAAGATCATATCAAAGAGCTACTTGGTGTCAGAAGGTTTCAGCTGTCAGAAGTTATTTGCCATTATTTAACAAGTATTTTGCTTAAAGGTTTTATTGAAATGTACCTTGTGATTTATTGCTACTCCCTGTTACTTGCCAAATGGTGACATTTCTTGTCTACAGTACACCTCCTACTGCCAATCTTGGACTTCATTCTGGCTGCTATAAAACTAATTTCTATACTGAATTAATAATGAAAGAAGGTCTTTGCTTTGAATGACCGATGTCCAATGTATATGTCTGTTTGTCAAGAAATGAGTTTTCATTACATTAACATCTGGGAGTGACACTACGTAAAAGATGAACGTGATTATTACTGTTGGTAAGCAGGGAGGTGGTGATATTTCTGTAACTATCTGATATGAACAAAACCAAACAATTGGGAAGCTAGAATCTTCTGTTTTTGTCTGTGTCAGGTACATCCTACAAGGCATCATTTTGAGGGATAGCCAGCATGGATTTACGAGAGGTAGATCCTGTTTAACAAATCTGCTGGAGTTTTTTCAGGAGGCTACTCAGGAAGTTAAATGATATCATAGGCCTTCTTATCATCACTTAGATTTCCAAAAGGCTTTTGATGTTGTCCCCCACAAGAGGCTCCTACTTAAACTCAAAGCGACAGGTATTT
>JABFDZ020000039.1:20414546-20431045 GCA_019775955.2 Pollimyrus isidori
CCCACCAGGCCCCCCCAAGCAGCTCATCTGTTCGAGTCTGTCTGTATAACCTGCTTATTATATGTTCAAACTATTCAGCCTCTGTCTTTGTCCTCCCTCTCCATCTGTCTCTGTCCGTCATCCTGACCCCTTCCCTTGTCCCCTGCCTTGTCATGATAGAGGACCCTAGGCCAGTCACTTCCTCACTGGCGCCCCCTTTTGGGGGAGCTGTGCCTTTCTCTCTTGTCTGCTGGCACCGAGTTTACAGCATCTCCTTTAATGACACCTGCAGGAGTACAGAGGTAAAATTGCCAGGCAGATGCCCCCCCGGCGATGAGCACCAGCCCCTTGCATGAACTCCTGATTTCATCTCCGATTCACTCCCCCCCCTAACCCTCGACGCGTATCTCGCGCATGCAGGTTTCCAGCATGACTATGAGTTTGGCTGGCTGTGATAATAGCTGTTAATCATGTGAGCCCCTCGGGAGTGAATCTGCGTCAGCCAAACCTCAGATGATAAGAATCCCCATCCTGGCATGCAGCCTCTTCACCGATCTGTGTATTTTACACCTTAAATCAAAAAGCTCAGAGCAGCTATTTATCTGTGTTCCTGGGTCCACGACTGAATCTGCGAGGTCACTCACATTAACATCTAGGCCGAAATAAAATCCCAGGCGGAAGCTTGGCCACATAACGCAGATCGACACTACTGTCAGGGTACATGAATTTAGGAGGAAGAAGAGGCTCCATGGAAACCGTGTTTCTGGAATTGACCTCAGATTTATAACAGGGCCTGTCTATAGCAGTGGCGGCCAACGCATTGGCTGTGAGTTTGCAGTTACCCACAGGGAGCCAATGATTAGCCAGCATAACATCTATTAGAAATCAGGCTTCTTTTTTTGTATGTCATGTATAATCCCAGAGCTCCCAGCTGTTACTGTCGTCACCCCACCCACCCAGATTCCATTCTGTGTAAAAGTAGGTTGGAGACCCCTGGTCTATATTACACCTACAAGGCAGTAAAGGCCATCTATGTACTAGGTTCTCACACACACATACACACGCAGGTTCGTAATTATATCTTTGTGGGGACTCTCCATTCATTTATATGGGGGAAACTCTAATCCCAACATTGTGAAACTTAACCCCTAACCAGCCCTAACCTTAACCATAAGTAACCAGACAAAATACGAGACATTTTTAGTTCTTTGATTGCATTCGCAGATCTTTGTGGGGACCTGGTCAAAATGTTTTATCACATCGTGGAGAACAATTGGTTCCCATAATGTAATATAAACATAATCTACACACACACACAGGGTGAAGAAATGTTTAGGGAAGACATTTTACTTCATACCTCCCTTATATAGACATCTCCTATTTCCTGTTGCTGGCTTATGTGAGTCTGTGCCTGTTCTTTGTTATTCCTTATGACGTTTTCTTCTTCTAATGACAGAATTGATAACTGACAGCTTTGACAGCCCCGAAAACTGCCGGATTCATCTTTTTTTTTTTACTCGTCTCCCGCCCACTAGAACCAGCTGTCAGGCAATTTGCTGAGGAAATTCAAGAACAGCAACGGCTGGCAGAAGCTGTGGGTGGTCTTCACCAACTTCAGCCTGTTCTTCTACAAGACGCACCAGGTGAGGGGAACGCTGTTGAGGTGTGAGCTCATCACAGTGGGAAGGGGTCAGGGGTCACACAGTTTGCTCTCCTGACCTGTGATTGTTTATGGATTAGATAAATGTTTCCTTTAACACTCAAAACAGAGCATTCACTGACAGGAGCATGTGCTTTAATGGTATAGGAAGAATATTGTTTTGTGTCAATACTTCCCTGTTTTGTGTCAATACTTCACTGTTGCCCGAGGTTGTAGAATCTAGTGGTGCCTTTTTCCCAAATTGTTTTTATTGTCATATGTTCACGTGTTCCGACAGTTTCCATCAGGAGATGCAGTTCAGAGTCATTAATTGTTACATATGTGAGCAATTACAGCAGGGCTTTGCTGGGTATAATCCGACCCCTTCTTTCCATAGGATAATTACCCCCTGGCCAGCCTGCCCCTGCTGGGCTACTCCGTCACCATCCCCTCCGAATCAGAGAACATCCACAAGGACTACGTCTTCAAGCTGCATTTCAAATCCCATGTCTACTACTTCCGGTCTGAGAGCGAGTACACATTTGAGAGGTACTTCATGCTGCCGTCTGAATGGCCGCCCTCTCAAAATGTGTTAGCAAAGTAACAAAAAAGTCCAGAAAAGCCCTTTCTCTTCCTGCTCTCGCTATTTTTGGCCTGCTGTCTCATTACCTCTTACCATTTATGCCTCAAATGAAGGGCAAACCTGTTATACGCTGAGAAATGGGTGATTGAGGCAGGCGTGGAGGATATTTTAAGCCCTAATTGACATGTTTCCAGTATGCCCCTCCCCTGCCCCCCGGCAGGGCCAGTGAGCCACCGTGTCTCCTCATCACAGCCTGGAGGAGCAAGCTAATGACAGCCGGTCCTCAGAGACTCAGCCGGTGACACACAAAACGGCCATTTTAATTAGCCCTCGCCTTTTATTCGTCCCGAGTCTCGAAATGAATTGTGGGAAATTGAAGCCGATAGTTGCAGTTGCATATCAGTAGGAATGAAGACAGGGGGGAAACCGTCAATGTCCCGATCAGACGATGAAACCGTGACACATTTGATACTCTGTTTTAGTGTCTTTTTAGACTCTCACTTATCAGATGGGCCATAAAAACCCTGGTCTGAAGGTCCAGAGGTCCAGGCATGTTGGTTTTCAGTCTAACTCTGCTCTAGCTATAGTGATGCCATTATCAAGATATATTTTAAGTTCACCTGTGGCTCCAGGTATAAATCAGATGTAAACATACTCGCATTCAGCAGCCTCCTGAAACGGACCCCTGCATCAAAGGCTGGCCCCCACCCCTGCAAAAAAAAAATACTTCCGGTTCATGGTGAACTTTGATGCATAGGTGTTTGTTCGTGGCTAACACCCTCTCATGTTCAGGCAAGTTGTTCTTTAATCTATCCTCAGGAACTTGGGGTCACGAGGTGATGGTTTCATGCCTGTGATATACACCAATGCCTTCAGCATGTCTGACTCCCTATCCGTTCCCCGCAGGTGGATGGAGGTCATCCGCAGCGCCACCACCAGCTCCAGCCGTGGCCATGCAGTGATTCGGAAGGAGCTCCACCCCTATTGATCCAAAGGCCACGCCCACTCACCCTTTTATGGTCAAACCATTCCTTATCCACAACACATCGCACCACTTTGTGGCATCATCTTTATTTCTGTTCTTTGCAGTGTTTGATACTCTTTTTTTTTTTTTTTTTTTTTTTTTGATACTTTTTATTTAGAAAAGGAAAATGAAGAGTCGTGTGTGTCCCACAGCACTGGTGCTCTTTAAAGGCTGTGCGTACACTGGCTGCCTGTGATATGAGGCTCTTACACTGCCTTTTGTAGGATTGAATTGGATTGAATTTTTTTATACAGTTTTTTAAGATTTTGTGATCCACTTTCTGATTTTTACATGTTTTGCATTTTATTAATTGTTTTTTTTTTTTTTTTAAATACAGACATTAATTTTAATTATTTTTTTCCAAATGGATAGCTCATTTCAGATGTGGCATAGAGGAAATTTAATTAAAACTCTGCTTGTTATTTTCTTTTGAGAGAAAAGGCTGCTTTTAAAACTGCTTGAGTGAATATCGATTCTTACCAATGTCTTTATACATTTTACTATGTTACTGGTTGGATTCAGCGCAATGGCTGCTGGGGAGTCTGTGTACGTACTTAAAGGGAATGTGTTTGTGTCTGAGAGAGCATATGTAATTAATTACAGAGTAAGATGTCCCAAAAAAAACTTCATTATTGAACACAATGCTAGTGAGATGTTACTGTATATTTTAAGAGAATGTTATCCATTTATATATAAGACATGCTTTTAAGGTCAGTGATGTTTTGGGTGGCATTGTTAGTTTTGTGGAAGTATAAAGCAAATTCTATTCCGATTGGGTAAATATTATCAATTATATATTCAAACCCTTAGGTCAGTTGTACAGTATATAACACTGTTACTTGTTAATTATGTACACTTTATTACATGCAAATCCTGGAATGGATAGTTTTTACAGCAAATTGTATTAAGTACATTTGCAGAACATTGTGGTCTGGATACTACCACCCATTCAGAGACCAGGCGTTTGTACCATATTACAAGTCCTTCCCCTGATCAAATGAGTGCATACTGAAGTGTTAGTGTAGTGTGGACAGGAACATCAGCTGTAACAGAAGATTAAATGCTTTATTTTCCTCAGAAAGCTGAGCGCTCTATGGAAATGAAAGCAATAAAACAAAATGTGACATTGTGTTCATGTGTTGCTTTTACTATGCTGTTTAAAGTCTTCCATATACTATTAATTAAAATATACTGTAGTGGTCGCTGGATGACTCTTGACACAGGTATGCGTGCTGCTCTCGCTGGTGGGTTCACAACCTGCCCCAACAGAGCCCTCACGATTTCTGCACCTTGAACCTGTGGTGTAGTCTAGTGTTTTAATTGGAATCAGTGTCATTCAGTATATTGTACCGAAAGCAGCGGTAGGTAGCTCAGGTCCAGAAAGTAAAAAATCCAGACCAAGATTATGTTTTAACCATCGCGTTGAGCACTCTGTGACTGGGACTCTTTATACTCAACTGGTTGGTTGAAACAAAATCAAAAACTTTCTGAACCTGAACCATCCCCCCTCTGGCTACTACATTTAAATGCCATTACTCTAGTGGGTAGAGCCAATGTTTTACCTTACGTCCTGATTTTGAATTGGCCTGATTTAATTCTTTTGTTTTTTGAATTTGGGCCGCTCATATTAGTGCTTGGCTTCAGACATATACTACATGTATTTCCAGTCTTTGCCAATAGGTGGAGCAACAGTTTTGTAAATGGAATTTTAGCATTTCCTTCCTAAGAAAATATTTTGTTTTTAACAGCATACACATGTGATGTGTCATTACGATGAAATACTCCTGCTATATTAGAGACCATCACACTAAAACCGCTCACAGGTAAAGTGAATAAAATTGTTTATCTCGTTACAATGGCACATTAGTTAATTGGTTAATAAATCTTATTACAATGGCACTGGTCAAGGGTGCCATTATATAGGAGACAAGTGATCAGTCAGTTCTTGAAGTCGATGTGTTGGACGCACAATAAAATGGGCAAGCTGAATTGTGATGGCTAGATGCCTGGTTCAGAGCATTTCTAAAATGACAGGTCTTGTGGGGCCTTCCCAGAATGCAAAGAGCAGGACCAACCAAGACGGGTCCAAGGAATAACAACCAGTGATGGGGTCATAGACACCCAAAGCTCATGGATGTGCATGGGGAGCGAAGGCTAGGCTGTCTATTTGAAGCCACACCACAGGAGAGCTACTGTAGCACAAATTGCTGTAAAAGTTAATGCTAGCTGTGATAGAAAGGTGTCAGAAAACATAGTGCATCTCAACGTATGGGGCTGCGTAACTGCAGACCAGTTAGGGTGCCCATGCTGACCCCTGCTCACCACTGAAAGTGCCCACAATGGCCATGTGAGTGTCACAACTGGACCATGGAGCGATGGAAGAAGCAATGAAGAAGACAAGATGGCCTATATAATCATTATTGCAGACCAAGTACACCCCTTCATGGCAACGGTATTCCATGATTCTCTTTTGGCAGGATAATCTGCCCTGCCACACTGCAAACATTGTTCAGCAATTTGTTGAGGGACATTTGTTGAGGTGTTGACTTGGCCACCAAAATCGAGCTTCTGTAGGATGTTCTGGACAAACAAGTCCGATTGATAGATGCCCAACCTTGCAACTTACAGGACTTAAAGGACCTGCTGCTAATGTCTTTGTGCCAGATACCACCGGACACCTTCAGAGGTCTTGTGGAGTCCATGCCTCAATGGGTCATAGCTGTTTTTGTGGTATGTGGGGGTCTGCAGAATATTAGGCAGGTGGTTTTAATGTTATGGCTGATCAGTATATTCTCAAACCAGGTTTTGATGCAAAGTTCACCACATGTAAGTTCACTTTCAGTAAAAACCTAAGAGAACAAGGAAGTTTTACATGACTACACTGAAAAAGCGCCTGTTTAATAATGGCAAATCTGCTGATACGAACTGCTAGAGTTCTGCTGATATGAAAGATGAGAGTTCAAAGATTAATTTAATTTCCATTTATGGGAAATGTATTGCTTGTATTAAATGCACTTCCAAATACACCTGAACCAACATGGACAAGAGGCTGGGTCCCATATGCAAATTTGTCACCAGGGACATCCGAGTCTATGATATGTGGTACAGAGACTGAGAGCAAATGGTTTCTTCATTTGTAATTTTACCGATCCTACACCGAGGGCTTTTAAGATTTCAAAATTTTGCCCAGAACTTCACACTTGGGGGTGACTGGACCTCGGTGTTAAAATCTGTCCAGATGTATGCTATTCGAGAAATAGGGGACGGTTTGTAGGTCGGATAATATGCTTCATCTACATATCCAATTTTATACCACAATTAATTCGAGGGTAAACCTCTATATTAACTCCACTGTTTCGGTAAAAATGCACCGAAATGTTGACTAAATAGCTGTATGTGTTTCCACATGCCTGACATGCTGAACATGTTACACATGTTTTACACATCAGCCGTGTTAGTTATTTTCAGACGCTATTATGCTCCGTTGCGTAGGTATCTCCAATTGGGATTATATAGCTGTTGGCAGGTGGATTGGATTTCCCTACACTAGGCTACTTTTTAGGCATTGGTTCTAACATATGCTTATGAAGTTGATCTATCCAGCACTGAATTACAAATTATATCTCAATTATAAAAAACAGCCGCAATGACTCAACACGAGGAGCAACAAGTGGGGATCTTTCGCTTTCCTTTTTTATAGTGCCATTAAAATCACGCGTGATTTCCCTCCAGAAATTTCCGTCGGCACGCTAGGTGAATTCTACAATGACATAACTGAGATGTTTGGATCGCGGGGGCGTTTGGGGAAGCGTTGGTTCTAGATGTGGATTTGGGTGAAGCTCGGTCTGATTTAGATCAGGAGGAGTGGCGAGCTGCTTACACAGAGAGCTGGCAGCATGGACAACCGGGATAGATCCGTATAAGACGTTGACAGCGCACCGGGGCAGCCTGTTATGAGAGCTGTAACGCAGAATTACACGCAAGGCTAAACGTTACAGGACAGACTATTCTAAAATGCAAGGGATTAGTGAAGAGAGAGGCTTCTTACTGCGCCTAAAATGATACTGTTTCAGAGTCACGGAGCACTCGGCTTATAGGGGATAACGGGAAGAAAAGCCGGCTGATGGTTTCTATTGGGACCTCTGCACCTTTCCGCAGATTTTCTTACTCCTTGGATATAAGTTGATGAAAGGCTCTTTTCGGCGATGTATCACACAGCCCACTCGGAAACTAGGAAGTTCACCCGGGGTCTTAGCAAACCGGGGACCGCGGCCGAGCTGAGGCAGAGCGTCTCCGAGGTGGTCAGGACGTCTGCGATCGCGGTGAGTAAAGTCTATTCATTTTGCATTGCTTTCATTGTATTTTTTAAGTGCGTTTTCATCCCGTCTCAGCCGCGGATACGCTTTGGAAAGGGAGGTAATTTGCATGGCGTCACACCTCGTATCTGAAAGCATTTATAGGTTAACTTGCTGCTTGCTGTTAAGGGGAGTTTTCGCCTAAGGAGTGAGTCAACTTTGGAAATCTTTCCCCAATTGAGTCCGTATTGGCGACATGCATCGCCGCGACCTCCCGATGACGCAGCTCCCAACTGCAGTCGCGATATATTTCGGATGAGAGCGGCTGCCAACCGAAGCGTGTTTTTCGGGTTAAGTGCCGTTTAGTGGTCCGACATCGCCTTGGCTTAGTGGTATGCGAGCGGCTATATCAGATCATTATAGGATCTGCACGTCGGAACCGGAGGCTCCGGACTGGCGGGGTCTCAATTACCGACAGACGCAGTACTGAAAGGCGATATTACGGTGTTGCTGAAAGATCTGAAGTTTGCATCTGAGGCTGAGTAACAGCTTCACTAAGTGCTCCAAGCCTTCGTGTGGTGAATGTTTTATTAAAAAAAAAATAAGAAGAAAAGCAATTAATTCTCTCAGAGACATGCAAATTGATATAGGCGTGTTAATCGTCACCTCTGAGGGATTATTTTAAGATTTACCTAGTTAGGACTGGGTGATGATATTCACGGAAGCGAAGGATGTCATAGGGTAGCTTCAATTTGCTGAGCCACGGATATTTCGGAACTGACATTGTCCATATTCTGTTGTTTTACTTAAGAAGCAAAGACGCATCAAGTCATATCTTTGTATTTATTACTACAGCATATCAGGAATTCTTGCTCAGCCGGAGCTGGGGTAAATGTACTAAATGTTAATGAACGAAAATAAAACCCATCTAAACTGTAGTACCTTAAATCCGTAAAGTTATCCGATTTACCAAGAAATCCGGCTTTGTGGAACAAACCCTAGGTCAGGGTTCTTCAACTCTGGACCTCGATTCCAAATTCCAGGCCTTGTTCTCAGTTCTCCCAGGTAGTTTAATAATTACTGATTTTGATTGATCAGAGGCTTCACACTCCACTGACTGGTAAAGGAAGGCTGTAAAACCAGCAGTGCTTGGAACTTGAGGACCATGAGTTGAATAATCCTGCCCTAGATGTTGACGGGCAGAAATACAGAGCTATCTTCATTGCTATCACTGACTCCACTATTATTGTGTTGTGTTACACTACCATCCACTCACCATCCTGGGAGACGCAGGGCACTCCCTTGGTGGGATTCTATGGCACACACACACACACCCACAAACATACACTAAGGAGAATTTGAAAGCATGTATTCAACCGGACTGTGCGAGAAAACTGGAGTGTACCTATAGGAAATATCCCACAGACATGGATAGAATATGCAGATTACACGTACGTAGACCTGGGGCTGGGATTTGAACCCCTCCAGTTCTGGTGGGGATACCAGAATGAGGTTTGTTGGCCATGCAAGTTCATACTTACAGGATATCTGGCTCGGCCTGGGTCTAATAGTGACGTAGCTAGGCAACGGTAAGCGTGATGTGGCAGTACAACCCACTGAGCCATCCTACCAACCTTTAATTCACTGCCACTCCTGTGCAAAATAAGTTATGTTCGAGGAAACATTGATGTGACATGCTGTGATTACTGTACAAACCTGACACCTCAAGAAGGACCGTGTCATACGTGCCACTCCAGACTGAAGCCTGGTGTGAAGTAGGCCATTAATCTTGTAGGTGACGTTCAGCTGAGGAAGAGCATTATCTCTGGCACATACAGCTTAGGAGTAGTAGTCGTCTCTTAGTGCACTCTGACATGAATAGATGTCCTAGATAGTTTTTCTCAGAGGATGCACATGTGTGATTGCTTTGTCCCAAGCATCTGATTTACCACAGAGAGTTTTATGGGTAAAAGTAGATCTAGACACTGAAAGGTCAGTAGGTGGAAAAAGGGGGCATGTGGAACATAAGTAAACATCACGGGCCGGTTTCCCGAACAAGGATTAAGACTAGTCTTGGACTATATTGCCATTTCAATGGAGATTCACCATTGTAACTCAAAGCTAGTCTAGGTTTAGGCTTAATCCTTGACTGGGAAACTGGCCACACGTGTCTTTGTTATGGACCTGTGTGGTTGACTGTGACCTCTTAGATAACCCTTCAGGTTTGAAGTCCAAAGTCCTGACTCCGCCCGTAACCAAGAGTATCTGCCACCTGCGTCACATTCAGTTCTAAAAAATCAGTTTGAGGTTGTTGGGATGCATCTGTTCTGTGTCTAGCTGTAGATTTAGGCTGTGAAGTGAGTTGAGCTCTTGGCCATACCCACATCCTGTGAGGAAGAATCGCTCCGGTGTCCCGCGGAAGGTCAGATTACTGTGATGTGTATCAAGTATCGGGCGTGAGTTGCAGCTTCAGTGCTCTTGGACCCGGGTCATCCCATTGGCCTGCGCTGGTTGCAGAATTCTTCTGTAGGCAATTCTGGTTCTTGTGTTTCTTAGCCTGGTTCTCAGGTACCCTCAGACAGTCCATGTTTTTGCTTCCTCCCAGATGTGGACTGTCTGGTAGGGAGGAGCAAAAACATGGAGTGTTTAGGGGTCCCTAAGGTCCAGGTGAGAAATACTGATCTGTCTCTTCTTGTAGCTCTGCTATTGCCTCTCCTCCTCCTTTGAGTTTTTTAAGGCTTTTTAAAATGCATATTTAGTAGCAAAATCAGTTAAAACATTTAGACACAACATAGTGATGGGAGGGATGAGGTGTGAAACCGGCAATACATTCCGTTGGTTGCATTACTGGTTCCCAGTGGTAATGACAGTGATTGACAGCCATGGTGAGTCCCACCTACTATGAGTTTCTCAGGTTCATTTCACACATTGCTAGGTGATCCACTGATGAATGGATGGAGATGGCTTATAGAGGGAGTCAAAGAAGAAGCTGCTTTGTAGCGAGGGGTCAGTTTTGGGCCAGCTGCACAACTGCAGTCAATAATGCATGTTACATTTCAACCAGCGGCTTTCTACCCAGAATCCAGTTCACCATGCCCTGACAGCGGGAGTAAAGGGCAGTCGCTGGCAGGAATGAGACCCACGCCATTGGGAGTTTATTTCTGTGAAAGATTTTGCATTATGTGACCGGAGGATAAAATGTTCCAGTCCCTTCTTCTGAGTTCCATGGGGTGCCATGAAGGCGCAGTGGTTGGCATCAAGATGCCGGTTTGACTCAAAGCTGAGTTTTTCCGCTCTAGAATTGAGAAGCATGCAAATACGAAGACGTTTGACCCCATGTAGCTCTCATGCAGTTTCTCAGTGATGCTGTTTTTGCCAGTTGACTGGTGGTTTTGCCTCTACTATAGGCCTAACTTCTGACTCATCTATACAGCCTTCAGGACTATGTTGATTGACACCGTGGTCATTCCAGACATGTTAATGACATTGTGAGCAGGCCTGGTTGTTGAGCAACAACACTTGGAAACATGTCAATCAACGTTTCATAAGGATGATGGCTCAATTACATGATGGTTAAACCAGTCACTGACTGACAGCGTACAGTAATCCTGTCCACTATGGGTTTCAGAACCTTGTTCATCTCATCACTAATGCTAAGCCATAAAGCTAAAAAAAATTAAGTACTTTATTAGGGGTGAGCATAGAGGTATAATTAGTATGAAAAATGAAATACTAATTGGACCAGTAGTCCTAGGGGATTGGCTAAAGTGGGAACTGATAAACTGGTCCAGCTGGGAATGGGCTGTAGCACTTTGCAAAATCGTGGTCATGGGAAAAGTGTCTTCCGGAATATGTGTGCAGACAGCCTCTGAGTTTATGTATACCTGCTATAGCAAGGTCTGAAGACCAAGGTCCCCACTTCGAAACCTTTGTCACCAGCCCGCTGGGCTGCTGGTCTGGCCCGGTTCGGTCTGAGTCCGCTCTTTGTCTACCACAGGAATAAAAGGAAGAAGGAGCAGAACGAGTTCTTTATCTGCCCGGCTGTCTGTCTTCTAGGTCTGCTATCGTACTTGCTTGATGAGGTACCAAAAGACTGAGTCAAAGATTATTTGCATATGCATACCAAACGTGGAATTTCTGCAGGAGGACTTGCTTGGAACGTTCTTTCATGGACCGCAAGCAGCTGAGGTTCTGCCTGCTTTACTGAAATCGACGCTGATCTCATTTACAGCAGGAGAGTCTCATGACATCTAGGGACTTAAAGGGAGTTTAGTAAAGAGTCCGGAAAGAGGCCTCGGTGTGCGGAGCTGCCTGATGGATGCTGTGGAGACAGGACGTTGTGGACATCTCCTTTCAAGTTATCTTGTGGGTTGCTCTCCATTTTTACCCAGGATTTCCTATTTGAGATTAAATAAAGTTTAGCTGTCAAGTGAGGTGCCTGATTGTCTAACATCATTATTTATGGTTCAAGTGACTCTTAAGTCACGTACTGCGACCGTAATGCTATCGTGCAAGGCTTCACGTGCAGGAGAAAGTCACCAGACATGCAACATCAGCATAATTTGGCGTGTCCCCTCTGCCTTCACACACTGAAAGTCCCTCCAGGATATCTGTCTGATACCCCCACCCCCCATTCCCCAGCTCTCAGACGACCCAGGTGTTGTAACTAAGACTGAGGGTGTGGCCATCAGGGCAGTGTGGCAGACCCAGGATCTACTCTGACCTCTTTCGTGTTCCCAGCTGCCTCTCGTTTGCATATTTACAAACAGAAGGTGAGTTTCTGTGGATGGGGAGGCGCGGTCTTGTGTGCGTCTGCTCGGACGAGCTGGGGGCGCGCTCTGCGCACGGTTGCGGGCCGCCGCTGCCCGCTGGGGGTGTTCAAAAGCCGCAGAACATCAAGGATATTCCCGGCGTTGCGTGATTTACGACGGAGGGGGCCCGGCGTAATGTGAGGAGCAACAGCCGCGCCCCCCTGGGCCGTTGTGGTTCAGCAGGAACCCGGAGCGCCGTTGGCTAATGGTCAAATGAGATCCGGCTGCGGCCAAGGCTGCTCCGTCCAAAAAATACCCTGTTTACTCCTGTCCTCAGGCTGAGCTGGAAATTCAAATACCAGAGATTTATTAGAATTTACAAACCCCCCCCTTTTAAGCCAAAACACATAATTAGGCATGGGAGGAACCGCAAATGTGGGTCTGGCTCTTCTTTTTTTTTGTAAACATTACTAGTGTCACTGACATTATCAGTTTTATTCTGCTGTGAATGGTGGGCCAATTTGCTTGCTGCCCATGTGGGGGAATGAGTTTGGGCAGCTTGGGTTACAGAACCTTAGTTCTGGAGCTTCAGTGTTACCTGCCCAAAGCATTGGTTCTGAAGGAAGCTGTGCTGTCCCACTGGTGGCATGTTTCGGATGGGCAAGAAGGGCCAAGAAAGACAGCCGAATTATTACAGGCAAGTGAAAAGGGTGTCAGGGTCACCGGGGTTTCGGGCCCAGTCCCCCTAGCTCTGGGATCAGGTATGTTGATGTGTTAGGGTGTGGTGATGGGTGGAAGTTAAAGCAAGCCCACACAGACTAGGGGAGTGCGTCAGTAAGGAAACCCTGTGTCATAACACCTATACCCTTAGCTTTGTTGTTCTCTGTAGTGTTTATTTTTATTTTAAATTCCTCGTGGTTGTGTCCAGAGGTGTCCCAACTGCTGCTGTATGCT
Organism: Pollimyrus isidori; assembly: GCA_019775955.2. Taxonomy (NCBI): domain Eukaryota; kingdom Metazoa; phylum Chordata; class Actinopteri; order Osteoglossiformes; family Mormyridae; genus Pollimyrus; species Pollimyrus isidori. The sequence goes on from JABFDZ020000039.1 coordinate 20,427,772, forward strand.
GGTCCTTGTTGGCGCTCACTCTCCCGTCCAGGGTCACATGGCTAGCTTTGGGGCGCTGACTCCCTGCTGCATCATCTGCGCAGGCTGCCTGCGGGTACAGGGTGTGACTGCAGCTCAGCTAATCATACAGAGGCCCCATGTTACCAGGACCTTTTATAAAGAAACGGGGTGTGGTCAAAGGCTGCATGATTCTGGGTAAAACATGAATCATGGTTGTTATTTTTCTTCCACTCAACTTTGCAGAACCGAGAGGGCACTCTTCTAGGTTTTAACAAACAACTCACTTCCAAATGCAGAAAAAATGCCAAGCAAACTTGAACCAAACACCTTCAGTGAAATACTTGCTACAAAATTCTTTGCTACAAATTTGTCGTGATAATCCAAAAAGAAATCCACAAAAGTGAACGTGACCCCCTTTTCAGTTTGAATACAACATTATTGCTCGAGAGAAGGGGTATGGTCGCAATTTAAAAACGACCAGTCATGCAGCCCTAGTGTGAGTCATCTTCTGCAACGATGGTGGGTCCACAGGGCACATTGGACGGGACCATATTTCTGTTTTAACCCAGTTCCCCACACATCTGTAAGGTAGTTAGAGCTCCTGATTGCTTGAGTCAGGTGTTCTGGAAACTACGATAAAGCAAATATGTGGATCCGTCCAGTATGCCCTGTGTATGTATATGTCTCAGAAGAGAACAAGATGCCATGTTCTAGAACATTGGTGGTCTTACCCAGAAAGGGCTGCTGCTTATGCAGGTTTTTGCTGCAGCTCCCTAATTGGATCACTAATTATAGGACTGACTGGGTGAAGGGTCCTGATTACCTGGATTTGAACAGCTGACCTGCAGGCCATCCCAAATACCCGCATACACACCGGCCCTTTGCGGGTAAGATTGGCCACCCCTACACAAGAAGAAGCATTCCAGTGTACAAATCAGAGCGAGAATAGGGGAGAATGAGCAGCTTGTCACCACCCACATGTTTGATCTCTGTGTATACATACATTTCTGGTGAATGGGGGTAATTTTATACATTCTTCCTCCTTTTAAAGAGTCTGCAAGCTCCCTAACTGAGGAGAGCTCTCCGTTGATTCATCCTGGGGCTGCCATTTCGCGATTCTCTGCAGACCGAATTATTTACGTGCATCACAGTGGCACGCACCCTCATGCGGGGGGCAAATGTTGGGTACTTGGAATTTCTGGAGGGGGGACTGACTATTGTAGTTGATCCTGTGAAATGAATGGAGGTGTTTTTGATGGCATGTGTTGGAAACAGAGGCCTCGTGACACGAGCAAAGCAGAGCCCTGACCAGGTGCCAGAGTGGACCGGTCCCGGTCTTGTAGGGACCTGTGTGAAATGGCACGGTGAGAGAGAGCCTTCCATTGGCTCACACGTGCCCCCCCCATGCATCAGGCACACGCACACTGAGATTAACTGGGAACAGCCAACTCCCTCAAACCAGCTCGTCTGGAGTGAGGAACTAGGCGATGCTTCTTTTAATTCTTACAAATATGCGTTCGTTTTACTCCCCACCCTCCCCTGCAGAAGTTGCTGTTCCTTGAGACAAGATTGACTGCAATACTGGCGCCGCCTGATAAATGAAAACTGGAATCGCGGTTGAAAGTACAGTTACTCAGATGAGGCGCGTCGTGACACACGAAATCCATGTTAAGGGAACGATCCTGGGCTGCGAGCTGGTGACCGTCACATTCACCCGCGCGGGACTGGTCACCTCCGGGTATCTAATCCCCATGCGTGTCTGAGGAACATAGTGCACATGTCAAGGTACCATTTACTGGACAGATGAGACTCATCCCTGCTGTTGTTGTTGTCATTGCTATTGTTCTTTATCTGTCCCGGTCGGTTGTGTTCCTCCCTGCCCACTGCTTTTAGAAGGTTTTTGTTGCAAGTGACAGAGCTTCTCCTTCGGAGAATTTTCCGAAAAACGTCATCTCGTCAGAACTGGAATTACCTGTTTTTTTTTTTTTTTTAAAACCAGCCAGCAAATATGTTGTCACTCAGGAACCAGTCTATTACACCTTAAAAAAGCCCTTTTGTGTGTCTGTGTGTGTGTAATGAGTGTCCTTAGTGACCTCATTAACCCTTACAGTAGTGGGGCGTGGTAATGGCTTCATTTAAGGGTGGGAAGTGACTTGAGAGTACCCCCCCCAATTTGCTGCAAGTGTGTGCATTAGCTTTGTGAGCCCCCTGAGAAGTAAAATATCCGTTATTATCACCATTTTTATGCAAGGGTTAATGCACCACAAACAAAAATCACATACTTTTAAATGCTATAAAGGTTAAGAACAACATCTGAGACCATGTACAGGTACAGTCATCCTCTGCTATGTCGCGGTTCCGTTATATTGCAGATTTTTCCCTGATGCATTGCAGTTCTCTGCGATGTGTGTGTCCTTAGCCCGACATCCACATATCATTTGTGTTTACTAAATGTGTTTTCATAAGGTTACATGTGTTTAAAGCATGTGGGAGGGCTATTTTAATGGTTAAACTATAAGAAATATAGTTAATATGGTCTTTCTATATGGTGGATTTTCACCTATTGCTGATGGGCCTGGAACGTAACTTCTGCGATAGGCGGGGGATCACTTTATATGCTATCTACAGCGTGCATTGCACAGCGTGTAGTGCATTACCCCATAACGGATTACTATAAAACAAAGGTGACAATACTTTTGCCGGTAACAAGTTATGTAGCTAATTAACATTTCAAATTAAATAAAGTACTGCATTTTAAATGGGCTCATTACTCATTAGTCTTGAATGAAAACATTAATGGACAAATGCAGCCTGTCCCCTTACGGTGGCGCAATGAATGACTGATATTAGGTACAGTGATAGATAAAATCTGACAGCCTGCGGCAACCCTAAAATAAGATACAGTGGTACCTCGGTTCTCGAACTTAATCCGTTCTCCTAATCCTTAATCTCGACTCCTAGTCAAATCCTAAAATGTTCGAGGTCTGATCAAATTTTTTCCGTAAGAAATAATGGAACCAAGTAATTGGCTCCTGCCCCCCCCCTCCCCCCCAAAATTACACCTAAATATGTTTTTTAGCATTTAAACACAAAATGAACAGGTTAAAACAAGAAGAGTATTCTTTTTTCTTAATGGCTTCCAAAATGATAAAGATCTTATCCCAACATTGCCCCTGTCTTGCCCCAATCGTCCGCTCCTTCTGTGTGCCACGCCCCCTCATTAACCTTGTGTGGGATCCCCATGTGATCAGCTGTTTCTGGTTGTTGTCATTAG
>JABFDZ020000039.1:20535770-20550646 GCA_019775955.2 Pollimyrus isidori
GGGGGGCAGGAGGGTTCACAACAAGAGATGGGGTTAAAGAGGAGGCGGGGGAGAGCGGTACAGCGGCCCTCAGTGTGTTCTCTGCACTTGCAGGTCACATACTCGTCCTGCAGGTGTCGCTCTGGCGCTCTCCGGGAGCACTCGTACGACAGGATTCTCTCCATCTCCTGCTCCTCCTCATCCGTGCTATCCTCAGACCAGTCTAATCCTGCGTGCAAAAGAACGGACACTGCACATTCAGCATTAGCCTGACCGTCGCTAACTCCTGTGGGATGCTCAGAACTATGCTTACAATTAGGCTGATTCAGACTACATCAGGTAGATTCAGGCCTGGGCCAAACTTTATGGGACAGACTGTTCTTTCATTTGGTTTCTTTTACAAAGGAGTAACAATCTCCTAACATGTCCTATAAGGTTTCAGCTGACCGCCTTATGAAATGAGGGTCACAGAGCAGAAGGGAACAGAATAGAACGAATAAAAATAATCCCTGAATTAGTACACCCTGCTGGGCATGCTGAAGCCTTAGGAGGACAACAGGAAGACGGAGCGGGTTCTGTACCTAGGTGAGGGAAGAGGTCGCCGTGCTGCCGGTGTCTCTTGGAGCACAGCTGCACCAGGCGCCGAATTCGCGCCAGGCAGGCGGGCGGAGGGGAGAAGTCCACAGGGTGCATCACCACCACACGCCTCTGTGGAGTGTCCTGGCTGCCAGGCGGCAGGGGCGTGGCAGTGGGTGTGGTCTTCCTGCTGGGGGTGGGGCCCGTGGGCTGTGTAGGGGCATTGCCACTGGCTGGAGAGGGGCCAACCTGTGGAGGCGGGGCTGCCTTGCATAACAAACCCTGTGGGGACGTGGGGCAGCTGGGGGCAGTCAGGTATGAGCGCTCAGGTTGCTGAGATGGGAGGGTGGGAAGAAGGGGGGAGGACGAGCAGGGTGGCGGCTGGCACGGTCGAGGGGAGGGGCTAAAGCGCTCTGGTGGGGGCAAAAGGGTGTTTGAGTTACACAACCGTAGCGCTGGGTCAAGCGCTAGCCTGCTCTGCAGCCTCTTCCTGACCGCGGAGCCCTTGCGTGCGGCGGCTCCCTCTTCCCCGTCCGTCTCGTCTTCGTGGAAGGCGAACGGGTCCAGGAGCTCCAGCTCGGAAGGGGCCAGGAAGCGGCCGCGGGTCGGGGAGGGCGGCGGCTCATCCAGACCGTTGGGTGTCCTCAGAGCCAGCGGTGGCACCGTGATGTTGAGGGCCACGGCCTCCAGGTGGGGGCGCCCGCGTATCTCGTCCAACACGTCCTGCTTCTTCTTCCGCTCCTTCTTGGGGATGAAGCCCAGGACCTGCAGGTGGCTGTTGCAGTATCTGACAGGACAAAACACACGAGCCGATCAAGATACGGGTCGCAGGAAAGATACCACCGCTGAACTAGGAACTGCAGGGCACAGGAAAAGGAAGGAGGGAGAAGGACGACAGCTGTGGACGGAGCACTTACCTGCGGTCCTCAGATTTGGGGATGGGGTTGGTGCACCTCTGGCTGTTGTACTTGGCCACATACTCGCACTGCTTGAACGGGGCGGTCTTGTCCTCCAGGACATGGCGGATACAGAAGGCATAGCCGTTGAGCCTGCGCTGCTTGCACAGCTTGGGGCTGTATGAGCACAGTGGCTTATTGTCCACCTCCGAGAAGTGTATGTGTTTGCCTTCAAACATCACGTGACTCTGGTCCTTGAGAACATCAGCTGATGGGAGAAGCGGGAAAGGTCAACTTCTCGCTGGATGCAGTGGGGCCACCGAGTGGCGCTGCGAGCAACCGGACATGGCGGGAAACTTGGCTAAGCCCAACTCTCTGGGATAGTTAATGTTTCACAGTATGCATGAACATTGATAATATTTTTGAAGTCATCCAAACAACTGCTCCTGCCTTGCTGAGACCTGTTTTCCTTAATTAGACAATATTTGTACATCATTTTGTGCGTCATCATGTTAAAGTGTTCCTTTCCAAAAGTCATTATCTGCAACTATATACGTCCTAAAACAATGGGCATTTGATAGGGGTGCAAAAAGGGTAAATATTAAAGCCTGTCTAAGGCTGACGCTGTCGTAAGGCACAGTAAAGGTATAGCTACAAGCTCAGCCACATTGACAATTTACATGCTGCGTTCGCCAAGTCACACACAAGCCAGATTTAAGAGAGATCAAGCCTTGAATCAAAGCAACCAATAGTTATATTTGTGTTAAGGACACAAATAAAACAAAGGTATTGTCTAACACACAACTCATGAATACAAAAAAATCTTCCACAGTATGGAAAAATGTAAAAATCTATAAACCAGAAAACCTATCTCCACTGAGCCACGAATCTCTAAATCCCTCACTCACCTGTACAACTGCCACTGTTATTTTTGCCAAAATACACTGACTGTATGAAATATCCATACAATTTCCATTAAACAAACTGAATTTTACACTTGTCCATGATATTAAAAGCAACATGATACAGTTTATCATGCAGAAATGGAGAGCTTGATTTGCTATTTGACTTATTAGAAGTTATGGCCCGCAATGGAATATGCCGCATTCACACTGTCAATAAATATACCGTAAATTAGATATATAATCCAGCATCCGGCCTGATCGCTGGCACTACATGTTCAGACACTCAAGGCATCAAAACACAGTAACACGTGGATATAACGGAGAACTGTGATCCCACCGAGTGTCAAACCGCGTGAGGAGTACTGACCTAAACCGGGGGGCGGCAATCGGCAGCATTATTCACACTATACTGATACTTACAGGCGATTTACTATCAATTTCTGATTTTTAAAATATGCGACTAAAGGCACACCGATCATCAGCGTGAATTTCAATCATTAATACCACTGGTTTCCAGTATAAAATGTCTATAACGCCCTAAACGGTCTAATTGTTACCAGCTAAACTTGACCATTAGCAAACTTAGAAACAGCCAGAGGGGTAGTTGGTTGGTTGGTTATGCCCTGTAAATGTATCTGGATTGATGCAGTTACCACCTGTTACATGAATCGCATCTGATGTTAAATGAATGACAGTGTACATCACCAACCCATTACCAATAGCGCAATATTGATCTTAAATAACAAGGTAATCAAGAGAGTCGCGGTTGAAATGCTAGGTGTTCGGCTACATTGGAGAAAATACTCTCTTCTATTTTAAACGATGTCACGTCCACTACTTTAAAATAAGGCACAGAGCTACCAGTAATGAATATAACGATTTGACGGTGTCGGTGTGGAAACGCAAGCGCTAATGCGCTGGATAAAGTGTCGATCTGGCTGCACGGGCAACTTTGAAAACGGCGACAAAAACTGAGAAACCCGGGCGACTCGCAAATTTCATTAAGATACACGAATAACTAAAACCAGGACGCAACTTGCTGAAGTGGTAATATTAAGGAAATAGCCAAAAAAAAAAAAACGTTGCGCACTGGCAAGGGTTTAAGGCGAGCAACAAGGAAGCACAGCTATTAAAAAGTACACAAAGCACTTAGCCCCAGAAACCGAATATAAAAAGCCATTTAAATTACTTACTAAGTCCATCTTAGCGCAACTTGAATAGCCGAATGTGAAAATACTCCACTAATGACTTAAAAACAAGTTCGTGTGGCGGCTGGATAAACATATTTTTAAAATATAGCATCAAACAAAGGGAACGTCGATAAGGCCCCCCCAAACGGGCCTTTAAAACAACAAAAAGCAATATTATTCGTTGCTGAGGTACTATAATCGCGCAAAAATATTTTTAAATTGCATTTTAATATTCACGGAAAGCACGTTACGCGAAAATATGAAAGTGAAAGTAAAATAAACCTACAAGATTAAACGTTAACGGCGGCCTGCGAGACCTTGGCATCCCACGGCCTCGCGTAGCCCCATCAGCGGCCTTGATTGGTAAGGCTCCCCGCTTCCTCTTCCACTCGAGCCCCAGGCTTCGCGGCAAGTCGGCTTACCTTCAATTGGTATGTGCAGTATATAATATCCACTCCGGACGGAGTCTGGAAATGCTAATTATAAATAACCGGGCTATATATGCACTGATTTTCGGTATTTTTAATTTAAACGAGCCTTTTTCTATCCGTGAATGTTTTTGCTGAGATCCATGATTCAAATAAATGTAGTTTATCTGCAACAAAAAATAGCAGTATAGAGCTTGTTGGGGTTTTAGTTCGGTCATCAGCAGACTCTCCTTACAGCACCACTACCGGCACTGCGGGGACATGACAACAGCCGACTGTACAACAACAACCTCTCCTACCATATTGGAAATTTAACTTTACACTAAACCGGAGAGAATGCATTGCATTTGTGAAACTGGCAACTTTCGGGACTTTGTCCTCCTGCATGCATTTGTTAAACAGTATTTGAAAAGGTAACCTGTTTGGTGCGCAAGCACGTTTAACTTGTTTAGGCAAAATGATGAGAGGACGCGGGGCTCCCGTCCCTTCTCTGTCTGCTTTCATGTTTTCAGTGTAATTGTCAGTGGGGATTCTCAGTCCCCTGCGTACACTTTCTGACTTGGGCCGATTACGTATACTTTTCAGTATTACCCGTGGCATGACATCGTCAGTAAACCGTAAAAGTTACCATGATATAAAAAAAAAACACCATACCAAAAGTGCAAAGAAAAATTCAAAATATTTTTTACAAATACCCCCGTAGCCCCTTAGTGTTCGTCTTAACACAATAACTTTTTCAACATTTGCTGCGCCTTTTCACCACAATAATCTTACATCTCCAATATCTTTTTCTTTGCATGTCGTTTGATTCGCGTCTTACGTTCCCTCTCATTCATTCTTTTATTCGCTTTACACTTATTACCAATGGCATTTACCAAAAGCCGAGTATTAAATGGTTACTCTATAAGGTTATAATAATGCTTTGGACATTAATAATCATTAACCGATCATTTTCACAGAATATTAACTTAGTTACCTGAGGATATTTTGAAAATCTTATTACTTCATCAATGTGTAAATAATGCCAAGAATCCTTGATCGCTCTACCAAATTACTATAAATTTATATACAGCTGAAACGTATAAATATATGCATGTTTTGAAGAAAACAAAATAGCTTGCATTGTACATTTTTATTCATACCATTTAATCTTTGTTACAAATATGCATCTCATATCTTCAGTGCAGTAGTACACTACACTCATGAAGATAATGTCACTCAATGTAGGTCTGCACCACAAATCAGGTTTAACTTAAGGTGAAATGTCATGAGCTGTGCTAGGCTTGTACACAGCCCGACAGGGGAGTGGAGTAACCGGTGAGGGGACTCCCACAGGTTTCTGTTGGACCACAGGACTTTGCTTCAGCAGATGGATGGCTCCTCCACGGCCTGTGCACCCTCGGTTGCAGCCTTCACGCATTTGGCCATGGTTTGGGACGCTCTGCTGATGGGGTCTGAGGACAAGGGTCACAGTGCATCAGCAATACAAGCCACATTCTCAATCAGGGGCTGGGGTTCACAGAAGGCCTGTGCTTACCTGTCATGTAGAAGTCCTTCACTGTGAGCTGAGGGGGCACCAGGGGCTCAGACAAAAGCGTCTGGTTGACAGCCTAAAAAGAAAGTAAAGGGATGTGAGGAGGTGCACAAGCAAAAGCGTCTCACCAAATAAGCAGTTCTCGATAACGTAAAGCAAAGGATCTGAAGCAGCTGCAGGGCAGCCCTCATACATCCATCAAGAAATCGGAGCAAAATCACTGTATAAATAAACAAGCGGGCGGACCTTCAGACTGGAACTCAATGTTCTGCTTGCACAATGAAATACTGGACTGACTGACTCATAAATTTGCGACAAAATTAATGTCTGGCATGTATAAATGACAGGTTTTAATAAAGACACCGCATGTGTACCTTCTCCATCCAAGGCTCTCTTAAAAGCCTCTTTTAAAGGGAGCCAAGGGTGCGGCAGGAAGAGCATTCAAAATAGAACATGATTAATAAAAGTCCCCTAAGAGGTCTCTAATCAAACCTATCGGAGCTCATGGATCCCAAACTGACCTTTGACAGCTCAATTGCCTGCTTGAAATAGTTGGCTTCTTCCACGTCGTCGTAGCGCGTCAGGTTGGGCGACACCTCAGCTAGCCTGTCACGCACCCCGTCCAGAGTGTCATAGGGGAGCGTTACACCAACCAGCTGCAAACAAAGTCATGTCACTGGACACACCCATACCAGAAGTCCATCCAAGCAAACCATCTATGGGAATGTTCGTATTTTGAGTACCAAACAAAGAATGGCGGCATACTTCTGAAATGGCCCTGATGATTTTCCAGTCCTCTCTGGCCATGCCCGGTGGGGTCACTGCCACCCTGGTCTGCTGGGCCCGACCCTCAGTGTTCACATACGTGGCACATTTCTCCGTGTATGCCGTGCCAGGCAGGATGATGTCAGCCATAGGCGCTCCCATGTCTCCGTGATGGCCTAGACCCAGGAACACGCAGTGTTAGCTAGGTAAACTCTGGAGTCTAGCTTCCCCTAAATAAAAGATCTGGCTGATGATCAATGAACACTGAAAACATAGCAGTCGTTTTTTCCCCATTATTCAACTGCATTTAGTTGTATCCATGAATTAAAAGATGTTCTTTAAATTCTGTTTATTTTTAGAGCACCCTTCCCAACATAGGTACTCTTAATATATGATCTACACCAGGGGTCTCCGACTCCGGTCCTGGAGAACTACCGTCCAGTAGGTTTTCCATCATACCCAGGTAAATATAGGAACAGGTGTGGCTCATCAGAAGCCAAGTGGGACAGAAAACCTACTGGATTGTAGCTCTCCAGGACCGGAGTTGGAGAACCTTGATCTAGACACTCATTACTAGAAGACTTCAGAGTCAACAACAAAGGAGCAAGAAGAATGCAGACCCTGGTAGACGACAAAGCTGTTTTTTGGCAGATCCTGTCGAGTGATACAGCCGGCATCTGCTCCAAGCAAAAAGAGCACCTTGGGTGGGTCCTTCCTGATGGCTTCCACACCAGGCTTGTAGCCCAGGTCCAGTGCAGCAACCTGACTGGCCACCCTGTCAATCACGCAGGAGGCAAATCATTGACTGGATTATCCCAGCTTTCACTGGTTACTTGCCTTAATGCCTCACTTGTCCCATCACTCCTGTGACCAAATGAAGTCTCAAACTATTTTATGTATTTTTTTGACCCAACTAGATGATATACTTGGTTTGCTTTGTGGCATGCACTGAGCCCTTTTGAGTAGACAGCACCTTCTAGTGGTGACAGAAGTTATAGCAAATGGTTCATGAAGCTTAAACTGGCCATTAACAAGTCCTGCTAAGAAGTTACCTGTGAAGGACATTGAGAACCTTCCAGCCGTCCTGCACACCGCTGCTGACGCGGGCATTCTGGGCAATGGTGGACACCAAAGCATGGAGTGCAGTGCCATCACCTCTTTGGAGGCACGTGCTGCCCACTACCACTACGGGGTGCTTTGCCTTTGCCAGGGTCTGGGGCAAGAGAAGATGAGGTCAGGAAGGGAACTGAGACTGTCAGGGATCAGCAGTAAGCATGGTAAATTAATCATGGATTACCTAATATTCCATGAACAGTGAAGGGGATTTAGAAAATAATAATTTGCCAACTACCTGGCAGAAGGGGTGTGTCCCAGCAGCAATCTCCTGCAGCACCTGAGCAGAATCCCCAAGGTGTTCATAGGTGTAGCTGAGATCCACTTGATATCCCACCAGTGCCACCTGCAGATCATTATGAAGCCAGCTGCAACGGGGGACCAGAAAATAAGTTACATAATGTGCAAAATTAGTCTTACTTTTTTTTTTGGTCAGACGGACCCACCTCTTTCTAACACGAGCATTGAACAGAGGTGCCTCATAACGAGGGTTGGTGCCAACCAAAAGCAGCAGGTCCGCCTCTTCGATGCCGCTGATGCCACTGTTCAGCAAGTAGTTTGATCGCAGGTCAGACCTGCCAACAGTACCGGCATCTACATTAATGGCAACCTAACCTAAGGCCACGCCCCATATCATGTTGCCTTGATCCCTCCTGCGTACCCAGCCCCAGCCATAGGGAAAAGTTCCTCAGTGCACAGGCTGTCACTATTCAGCCGGTTCAGCAGGTCCTTCAAGGCAACCAGCGCCTCCGCATCAACCAGGCCGCCTGCAATGGCTGCCACATCCTTCCCATGCACCCCCTGGAGCTGCAGTTCAAAGAAGGAAAAGATAGATTATGGGACTCCAGTCACCCCAGAGCACCCACCAATCACAACAGAAATGTAGGCAACACATAATAAAAAAAAAAAAAATCAACAAACTGAAGACTGGGGTGCACTTTGAAGTAAGTTTGACATACCCAGAGTAGAATGTTAAACAGTACTGCTTATCAACGCAGTAATTGACTTGGGAATTGTCTGCGCATGTTTGCATAAAAGGGGTTGTGGCAGCACTGCAAACTAAAGGTGCCAATTAAGAGCCACCATTTGAGATGCAACAGGTAAGCAATACCCCCTCAAGCATTTTTTATTAATTGTCAGCACCCCCCGCCCCCCCAGGAAATTTTATCCGTTCCTAGCAATGGACCAGCACCAAATACCTGTACTGGGGTACAAAAATAAAAATAAAATCAAATTAGTGGTTTTAAGAAAATACAAATAAGTGGTACAGCTTATCCTGACTATTTAGTCAAAATTCAGCACTTATATCGGCTATGTTTCTGGTGCAAAGGAGGGTTAGCATTAGGGTTAGGGTAACCCTGTTTTAATCTGAAAGCCTACACTTAAACCTGCCTGGAACAGATCAGGCATGGACAGGCATGACGATACATGCCGTTTAAAAGGAAGTTAAGATTCGTAATACAAAGACAGCCTCAAGAAACCTCACTAAGGCAGCAAACTCGCTTCATAGTAAACTTCCATCATATGTTCTGTTCCAACTTCCTGTTCTTTGTATTTACAAAATCTTGGGCTAGACAGTTACTGTGACTTAGATTAAGGCCTCTCTTCCCCCTCACCAAAAACAGAGCACAAACATTAGCTAGCAGTTCAACAAAACGCTGCAATCTGATCACGGAATATCTGGCTGCACCACTGCAATGAGTGTGTATCGGCCTTCAGCAGCACAGGTGTGTAGGTCTGCCTGAAGAGACGCATACCACGCCAGCAACTCGCGTCAAGACGTCCTCCCAGCCGGTGGACACCAGCTGCCCCGAGGCGTCCTTCACCATGGGCTGAGTGAGCCGTTGCCGCTTCAGCCCGTCGTACGCAAAGCTGTGGGTGGGAAGGGTGTCAGGCGACTCTGCCGGGGGCCACACAGCAAGCCGCATGGGCCCCCCCCACGGAGAATCACCGCGGCCTCACCGCGTTTTGTCCGAGATCCACTCCTCGTTGACGTCCTCGTTGAGGCGTGGCAGGATCCTCATTACCTCGCCCCCCCTTGTGCTCACTACAATATTACTCCCCACCGCATCCAGGACATCAACCGATTCAGTCTTCCTATAACCGGAAAGATCTCGGAGTCACATGCCTATCCTCCATCCAAAAAAGATAACTTGGCTTTCCACGATGGAGACGCTGTCAGAATGGAATACCTGGTCTCCCAGGGCCGGGCGGTGAATGCATAGGGCTTGGAAGTCAGGGCCCCGACGGGACAGATGTCGATCACGTTCCCCGACATCTCAGACATGAACATCTTTTCCACATAAGTTCCCACTTGCATCTCGTTGCCCCGTCCTGTTGTGCCCAAATCATCCACACCTGCAACTTCACTGGCAAACCTATGAAAGGGAAAGAAACAAATGTCTCCCTGAGATCGAGGCTACCAGTGGGACGGGCATTAGTGCTCCAGTACATTGCCGCGCCCTGGAAGCCAGCCGTGATCATGTGGCTGTCATGGACAGGCTGGCTGGTGTCACGTTCCGCTCACCGAATGCAGCGTGTGCACTGGATACAGCGGGTCATGATGGTCTTAACGAGGGGCCCGATGTTTTTGTCCTCCACGGCCCTCTTCCCCTCTGTGAATCGGCTCCGGTCGCTACCAAACATCATGGACTGATCCTAAACCCAGCAAAAGGAGCTTACAGCAGCAAATCCCATTGCCCATTGGGCCACACCAATCCATTGAGACCAAACACAACAGCACAGAAGACTAATTTCTGTTAAAACAAAAACAATACTTACAAAAAACTGGAGGTAACATCTAACCTACACTGCATAAAACTATAGTGCAGAACTACACCAACTATCATAGTGCAAAAATCATAAAACTTGGATACTTTTAAGATATTCGTTCCAGACAGTTCTGTAGTGTTATACTTTCCTCATTTGCTAAAGCTGCCTGGCACTCTGCACAAAAAAACCCTTGTGGACCACTCCCTGTTCTACCAGTAGACTCTACTAGAATCATATTTTCTGTGGGTCAAGTCTCCCACCTCCTCATGTTTACCTGAAGGTCGCACTCTCCTCCCTGGTCACAAATGGGGCAGTCCAGAGGGTGATTTGCCAAAAGAAATTCCATCACACCCTCCCTAAAGCAAAAACATTGTCACAAATGTAGAAAATGAAGAACACTGCTGACTGACATGTTCTCAGGCAGCAGCAGGCGAGATTAGCATTTCACTTTAATATGAAAACATATACAGAAATATAAAGATCACAGACACCATAACAACCATACCTTGCTTTCTTGGTTTTCTCCGAGTTGGTAAGAATGTTCCAGCCTTTCATGACAGGCATGGCGCAGGCAGCCACGGGCTAAGATATCAGAATATAAAGTCATCACCATGATGGTCACAGAATAAATATTTAAAAAACAAACAAAAACTGAATTGGCTCAGAGCTTGTTCATTCCTCACCAGTCACCCGAATCCTGAGCATCACCCGGACGAAACCACACCAGAGTACAGAATGTGTTACATTTTCCCTACTACAGTAGTGCATAGTTATGCTTTAGTGTTAGGCATGTAAAAATTCACCTAATTCACATTTCAGTTTGTTTCATGATTCAATCTTCCCACGATATTTTTGAGGAAAAAAAAAGGAAAATTTTATTACCCAAAAATGCGACGTCAATTTTCCTATTTTTTTATCAACTTAAATATCACTTTAATTAAAAAAAAAAAAACTTGTTTCATTTTCTTAATACCCAACAATAATTATTTACAAACATCTGTAAAGGTTGGAGTAAAATATAGCAATCTTTCAACTAAAATATTCCCTCTATTAAAAATGAAAAAAAGCTACTAACAAATAGCCCTTTCTTAATAACCATTCCGCCATTCCATAGTGCTATTTCTGCAGGTTGGTTGGTTGGTTGATTGCTGGTAGGGGGGCAAGCCAAGTTACAGCTAAGAAAAATGAAGAGATTACACTGCCTAATAATAATTTGAGCTATATTACAGTTAGTTTCTTAATTTATTTTTCCACGATTCAAATCATCATAAAATTGTACTGTGATTCATCAAACAATATATTGTTATGTGCCTGTCCAGTACTATGACAAAAAAAGTAGGGAAAAAAAATCCAGAGTGAGATTTAAAGATTGAAACTGAAAGCAGATCCGAGATGCAGTGGAATGTTTGCTCCGGCGACCCACACCTTTGGGGCTTTTTCGATCTCCACCAGACACATGCGGCAGTTCCCGGCCACAGAGAGACGCTCGTGGTAGCAGAATCGCGGTATCTGCACTCCGACCTTCTCGCAGGCCTGTGTGACATCCAGAGAAGCCACTCGATGTTTCAGAACACATAGATTTTCCTCACAAGTACTAAGACAAAAGTATTCCAAGTCGAGCCACAAAACACATCCAAACCCTTCCTTGGCACTGCAGTCTTGCGGTGAAATATGCAGCATGACTCCCTCCTTTAAGCTGTAAAGAAATTAAACACTAGACAAGCAGCACAAATTTTTCATAGGATCACTCACCTGCATCACTGTGGTCCCTGGCTCTACCATAACAGGTTTTCCATCCACGAACACCTCCACCAGGTTACTGGCTGCGGTAGCAGCTGTGCGGACTGTAACACACATGAAATAGATCAGGACCCAGTCTCTCAAAACTTTCTTAACGCTATGCCATCCGTATGTTTTTTTTTTTAACATAGCAGGGTGCAATTTATTTCTACAGTAAATACAGGGAACATCTACTGCTGTCTGACTTTGTACCAATAATACTTTGAAACAGCTGAAATGACAGGGAAAGGATAAACGATTATTTTTGAATGTTGGTTACACATACTTAACCAAACCTGGCAGCATCCCTAATAGCCACCAGGTATATCAAGCCTATCACAGCCTAATGCACCGTTATGAGACCTTCTTTACAGATTATCTGCTAGAACAACATGCTGAGAAGGGACAGACCAAACGCATTACCAAAAAACGATTATACAAATAAATATATAAAAGAGGAAACATACCATTGCTGGTCGCCGCCGCAAACCCCTTGCATGGGGCGACACCGGACAGTGCGCGCGTAACGGTCGGCAATCGCAGCATGACGCTACCTGAGCATTGGAAACCATGACACCATGTATCAGAAAAATGACTCCACTGCATAAGATGCTATTTTCCTTATTAATGGCGCAGAACAACCATTTCTAAGATACGAGGTCTCCTTAAGTACATCGATCAAGGCAAATCTGCTGCATCGCTCTACAAGCTTCTGTCCACATCAGATCAAAGCCCGGCGCGTATAAACCGTCCTATTTTTAGATATAAGCCGATCTGTGACCAGCTGGCCAGTTAACATCCAGCAATTATGCATCTGAAGTCGCAACCAGTGAACCAATTCTGTAAATCAACAAGAGCTACGTTTCAATAAACATGATGAACATTGCATGCTTCTCAAATACAGCATGCAACAACACTGTTCACTTCTGGATATGGAAGCGTTTTTAATTTTATAATTAAATTCTTGTACACAGATTTAGCACAGATATATCACTGCTTGCCTGCACTGTTGACAAGATCATCTAAAGGCGGTCACAAAAGTGTGACCGCACACAAATGGCTAGAGAGATGGGTAACATAAACCATAAATCAACGAGACTTCTAAGTCGGTTTGCTAGTTAACAACTTATAAATTTAAACTACATTTAGAAGAGCCTCACGAAAAGTGTTTTCTATAGTGCATAATCAAATCATAAGCTTCTGATCTGGTATCTAAATACAACTTGCTAGCAAGTCAAGGACACGGAGAGCACGGAGCCAAATCACTGGTAACTCTAGTTTAGGTCACGTTTGCTCAGTCACAATAGAAAACAGCACCTACATACTAAACAACGCATGCAACTCAAATGGAATTCTGTGCTATATAAGAATAACGATCTAAAGCAGCCTGATACATTTTACCTCGTCGCTACTTGGCCTTCTGGACTAGAGCAGCGACACTACGTCACACGGCAATGGCGACTTCGGGTAAAACCGGACGGGGTGACGGAAGCAGCCGAACTCCCTCGGGCCTTTAACTTTCAACTAAATAAGTAAAAATAAAAATCTAAATGAAATTTAATTAAATGTACCAAGTCAGTTGTATCAAAAATCATAAAAATATGTTAAATGTGTTGGTCGCTCATTACCTTTCACCTTGCTGTTTCGTAACTTCCGGTCAGTTATTGTGCGCTTGTGCAGGCTGTATCTAATTTGGTTGCATCTGGCTTGCTTTTAAGATGTATTTGTTACGCTAATAAAAAAATCATTGTATAAGCATTCGAAAATGTGTTAATCTCTTGTTTGTTACGTTATTAGCGTTATGTGTACTGCTACAGTTCTGGATGAGGCACAAGCAACCTTCAATCAATATCGTGCATTCTTAGTAGTTTTCTGAGAAAAAAAAACTTGTAATGTTAAAGCTAAACTTATACTGTTTTAGTCTTATATACCACATTATTTGTAAATTTAATAAAGACGCGATGTTTTGTTTTATTTCGAATTCTGAGTAAATACATTTGGCAGCTCTCGCTATTTGATTGGATACTAACCATTACGTGGTTAGGAGGAGTCAGTCTGCTGCCCTATAAATGATCTGACTTAAACCAGTCGCCCTCTTTCCCCCGTTATCAAATAGCAGTGTGTTGTGGAGAGACAGGGTGCAAGTTAACACGTGGGGTTACAATGGGCCACGGTGAATTATCAGATAAGCCGAAGATCCCCGGTTGCTGTTTCGCCTGTGACCGTTGTCAAGTGGTAGGTGCTTTTATCTTTTGAATTATTTGCCTATGGAAATGTTAGCAGTCACTTAAAGCTAGGCTTTAAGTGCGGTTAAGTCCAATAATGATTAAGTTGAAAATACAACTCGTATAAAATTCAGGTTCCTGATGTGAACAAAGCTATGCAGAAATACCTCGTGAAGATGTGGAAAGAAATGCATTAAGATGTTTTGCTACCTAAACATTGGCTTTGGCCTGACGATGACAGTCGTCTGTTCTGTATTTCGGTAGTAGGTTCGCTTAAAGGATATTTTGGTTAAGTAATTGATTGTAACGTGTGTAAACTGCATATTTGCTTTTTCTCCCCACCACGCAGGATATGACATAGCGTGTGGCAATGAGGTACACTTTGCCCACCACCTGAAACTTGCCCCGTTAGGTCATGCCATCGGTCGTGATGTACCAAGTCAGGGCAACCTGAAATAGGCTAGGTAAGGACTGCCTTCTCTGCTGTGTAACATCGTGCAGTTTGAGGCTAAGTGATGATTCATTTCACCATCTTTCGCCTGAGAGCGTGATGCACATCTCTACAGTCTGATTAGCCAATGTCTGCTGCAGTGTATGTGCTGCTGATGGTGTACGTATCCTAACTGCATTTCCCTCGTGGTCTTTCCAGACTACCCTAAACGTGACTGTGGGCTTCAGTGCAGTCCAAGAGGGCGTTCTCCTGCCGAAGCAATC
>JABFDZ020000039.1:20550746-20562941 GCA_019775955.2 Pollimyrus isidori
TGGTCTTTCCAGACTACCCTAAACGTGACTGTGGGCTTCAGTGCAGTCCAAGAGGGCGTTCTCCTGCCGAAGCAATCGTTGTATGTATCTGCATTGTGTGGTGAATAGATCAACTGTTACATTAATTGTGATAAGCTGTATGCTTACAGCTGAGATGTGACGAGGTTGAGTTTTTTTTGTGGTTAACTGGAGCTTTTTTCCTTATGCTTCATATGCTGTAACAACGCTAAATTTGGCCGTTCGGTGGATTGTACTTGTGCATTATTGAATGGCTGTAGAGTCCACTGACTGGTGGGAGGTAATCAGATTAGCCCGTGACTGTAACAAATGTGTTCAGTAATAAAAACACTGCTGTAAATACTTTGCATCTTGTGTGATTCCTTTGCCCAGAATGAAAATGTAACTTGTCTTCGACGCTCGTTCCCAAGACGTCGGCTGGGTTCAATGTAAAAGTGTTGCGCTTGCTGGAATCTCATTTTGTCACAACGGAATGCAGTATTCTAGTCCAAACACCATGTTTGTACAGTGTTGGTATTAAAGTACGAAATTAACGAGACAAAAGGAAATAATTCCCAGGTAGCAAGCAAAGCTTGGAAATGCATCCGCTCATTACATCCTCTAGCTGACGCTTTCGTTTGATCGAGCTGTACCACCGAGCGGAAGTTGGAACAAAATTCCCACCAACCCTTATAAAAGTGCGGGTGTAAATATTCATGCTACATACGCTTCCAATCAGTATCATGGCGGCGGCCATCTTTTTGCCGGGAGATGTGGCGCGTCGCGCGCGCTGACGTCACAGCCACCGCGGGAGTGAAAAGGTCGGCGAACTAAACACGGCGCCGATGGGTTCTGACTGGACCGGCTATCGCGACCAGGTGCGAGCCAATCGGATGCGACAAAGCGGCGCTATCTGCGGTTGTCGTAGTGATTATTGTGCGTCTTCGCAACGGGTACTAACGAGCTCGGTTCTGCTTGTTTTGCTACAACCTACCGGTGGTTGTCCGTGGGCCTGACAGGTGGAAACATGCGCGACTAGCTGCTCGCTTGTCCAGCTTTTCTGTTACAGGAACTAGCGTCACTGATATTTTTTCTCTTCAGACTAGTGGACGCTGATTGTATTTTGGTGTTTATGGACCTGAGTTTATTTGCTTTTTTTGACCGGACTAGCTAGTTAGCTGTTAGCTCCCCTTATGTGGCAGCCAATCAGCGTCATCATAGCGGAAGCAGCTCAGAAGCCTGGTCACGTGTCTATACGCGTTAAGAGTCAGGCCAGTAAAGTCAGATTTTTGGATAGCATCGTCACAAACTAGTACTAATACGATATTTCGATGCAGAAGTAAAACGCCAGTAAAGCATTGTTTTTCTATTGAATGCGAAGCGCAAATCGACACGTTTGCATTGCATTTAACTTCCAGAAGTAGCGTGTTCTCAGAATAAATTAACTTACGTTTTGCTATTTCACTAACGTTTGTAAACTGCTTTGCTTGCTGTTTTTAATAGCTTGTTATTGCTTTAGTCTTGCTCAATGGAACACTCATAAAATATTGGAGTTGTATTCATGATTTAATATATGCTAACATCGAGATACACGGATGTATATAGTACGTAGACGTCCTGCTGATAGCGTGGCGTTTGGAAGCGTCACTACGTCTTTGCAATGATACCACTTTGAAACAAACGTGTAACTGCACCTTTATGTCAGATACATAGTATGCCGTAACTTATACTTCATCCGTGATTTAATTTTATTGAACTCTGTAAAATAAGTAATTCCTTGACTAATTGCAAGGTTTTTGTTAATGTCTTGTTTTTTTAATTCATCATTTTGCTGCAACATTATTAAACACCGCTACTAAAACAGAGCAATCATCGGATTCAGATGAGAAATAATTTCTGTAATGTAAATTTAATAATCACATAACTACCCAGTTCCTTATTATAGTTGCAAAGTTGCTTTCATTTATATACAGTATGGATATATCAGTTTTGGCCGTTTTTAGCCAATTATGATTTGTAATTCTGTATAGGCATGATACTAATACGAAATTTATATAATAGGTTCCCGCAACCCTGCGTAGGACAAGTGGATATAGATAATGGATGTAATGCCACCGTTGATGTTATTTTTGCTGTCGTTTTCGTGTAATAACTACTAGGATTTTTTTTTAAAGATTTGACAGTGTAAATCATCTTGAGACTTCTAAGAAATGCTGGCGATTGGGGATGATTCTCTGCGCTATGATTGGCCAGTCTCTGACGACACAATACCCTGACTCATTGTGAATTCCGTACCAACTGCTGCCGGAAATGTGAGTATTTAACAGGACTGCCATCCTTAAACTGACCACAGATTGGATTACAAACTATCTTTAGGGAAAAAGAACCTGCATTAAATAATGTTCTTCCCTAAACTGAATTCTTTCTGTAAGACTGCATTTGGCCTGATGTCTTAACTGAGTTTTTACGACCAGCCCAGTGATTGATTATTTATGCCTAAAAGTACATGCAGTTGCAATGAAAGAATCTCAGTCGCTGCAAAATTAATGGTTACGCTCGTGTTGTGTTTTCTCAGATGCATGATAAGACGATGCCTGCTGAGGGGCGCTCTGCTCCTTCTGGTCAAGGTAAGAGACGGGAGGACAGAGCGAGGGGAAAGAAGGAAAAACGCTACAGCAGAGCATTTGAGAAACTAGCTTTCACCCGAGTTGCTGACTGCAGTCAGGCATGGAATAGCTGACTTGCGAGTCAGATGTAGAAGAGGCCTTTTCTGCTCCTCTGCCTATTAAATCGTAGGTGATGGTATGTGCCTAAAGTGTGCCCTGTGGTTTTTTGGCAGAGGCACATCGAGTCCAGCCTGGGACTGTCAGTAAGCAAGAGAGGACCAGCGGGTGAGTCCACAACCTGTGCTGGGGTGGGGGGTTCATGTCAGTTTCTTGCATGATTCTGTTAATTAAATGGTGTTGGTGCCTGGAGATGGGATTGGGCCCATGTTATATGTGTACAGCACATGTGGCGTCGCTGGGCCCTACTCTGTCTGCTTCCTCATATGTGTCAGTGACACTTGAGGGCTATTGCCTTTAGGATCTACCATAATACTTAGGCTCCTCTCAGTTTCAGGAGCGGCGCAGCTGAGCAGCCAGTCCCCGGCCCCTCTGGCGCCCCCCAAAGGCAGGGCTTCTGCGGCTTGTGTCAGGTCATCTACGACAGTGTGGAACAGGTACCAGACCCTGAACTTCCCAGCTGAGTTGTTTTGTAATGAGAGGAGCAGTTTGAACAGCAGAAAGAGCCGCCACAAATATCTGTGTGGAGACAGCTTTCAGGTTAGTGCATTCAGGATTTTAGGGCTGACTGCAGTCTGAAGAGATGAGTTTTGGTTCTTCTCTCAGGGAGCAGAGGGATTTTTGCAGTCTGGAGGCCTAGGGGAAGCCCAATACACTGCACAGGCCAATGTCAAAAAGACAAAGCACACCTTATTTTATGATCTTTCAGAGCTAGAACAGTTAGGCTTCCTGACTTATAGGAACCCTGTGTTCATGAAGTGATCATAGGTCTGATGAGATTCAATAGATGTCATATTGGGATTCAGATGTCATAGATATTCTGGTGCTCAAGGGTTTGATGGGCACCAATAAATGTCATGTTGCTGTAGGATTTTAGATCTTGTAAATATGCCGGCAATGTGGGGTTCGGTGTCTGCATTTTCCTTGACAGCCTTCTAACTAGTACCCGGTATTTAAATTCTAAAGACCTCCAGCAGATAGCAAGCTAAGAGAGACCAATCAGGAAGTGAGAGGTGAGCGTTTGGGGAGATCTGACCCGTGCAGCAGTTCCCCGGGCATGAGAGTTTAGTGTGCTTTGGCATTCTCATAGCACATCCTGAGCTCCAGACACAGGGAGGTGGTGAGGGGAAGCCGGACATGTGTGCCAGCCGGGAGCCTCATGGAGCGATTCCTGCAGGACGTCATTCAGCATCACCCAGACCACTACATCGACGTCACGTGAGTAACGGTGCCGTTTGTCTGTGCAAACCTGCTCATGGACTCCCAGGATGGGTGACCTGCACCTGTGCTGATGTTAGCCGCTGTCTTTCATCCATCCATGTTACGTAACTGCTTAGCCGGTGTAGAGGCGAGCCACGCAGCCTTCCGGAATGCTTCTGCTGGTGCCTGATCTACACCCGGAGCTGGGACAAGGCAGCTTGGTATCCGATTATCTGCCGAGGTTAAGCAGAAACCAGTATATTCCATTTCTCAGAATTTTATTAGACTTGCGTGCTTCATTTTATTAGTGGCTGAAAAATATGTGAGACTTATAGCTCACAGTTTGATCAAAATAATTGTTAAAATCTGGAATTGTTTTCAGAATTGTCTTAGTTTATCAATAATAATTAATTGTGTAGAATTTCAAAGATTGTTTTCAAAAGACCACATGGATAACCATGTTGCCAAGCATGATCCCACCCAGGGTTTAATGGCGTGTGATTGGCTGTCAGACGGTCCCTAAGCCTCATTTGATGACCGCAGAAGCAGCCAACATTTAGAACCCTGTCTCTAAAATGCCCATTATGATATTGTAAAAGTTTTACTGACATTTTACAGTGAAATTCTTTGTTTGGCTGTGTGTGAAATAACGTAATGAAGAATTTTTTTTTTTTCTTTAATAGTGTTAAAGGATTTTCATAACGGATAGTGGCATGTCAGGAAGAAGCCTAGGGCTGGGCTGTCACCAGTCCCGGTCACTTGTACTGTCTCCAAGTGGTTCAGCAGGTTCAGGCTGTATCTCACGGCCAGATGGTTCACACGTAGGTCTGGGCTGTGTGATTTTCCATTTTCCAAAGTGGCAGAACATTTTGGGGAGGGGGTGTTAATGGTTCAGATGATATACATTCTCACCTTTAGTCTAAAAGGAGAGTTGTTGATAGCCTGTGTGTTAAAAATATGTAGTTTTAAATATATGTAGCTGACATTATAGTTTGGGCATGTATGTGCCCTGTAATGGACTGGCATTACATTCAGGGCATACCCCTGCCCTCTGCTGCTTGGGATTTGCTCCCAGCCCCCTCCATGATCCTTACCAGGAGAGAGGATGGATGGATGGGTTAAATGGTACTGCTATCATCTCTCCTTTATTATTTTGATTATTGGCCTTCATGGGCCGGTTGACCTGTTGTTTATTTTGTCTTCACAGGCCTACGCATGCTGATCTCCCATCCCTGAACAGCCCTCTGGTCCCAAGGGAGGAACTCTCTGACTTGTGCCGTGTGCTGGAGGATGATGGGGACACAGTTGGAACCCGTGAGGAGATGCTCAGCACTGATGATGACTCCTGCCATTCCCTATTTGTAGAAGATACTGGTGGCTTTCAAGAGAAGGGCCCACAAGAGGCCAGGAGTAATGTTGCTACAGATACTCTTGTACCTTCACGCACAAGTAGGTCATCAGATGGAGATAAGAAGTTGGGCCAAAACCAAAAACCCGTCAGTAAACACTCCCCTATAAAGGGCTTTTTACACAGGACTAGTTTTAGGCATGTGCCTGCCCCACCTACTACATCCACAGCCCCAGTGGGTGCTCATAGCTCCCAAGAACTAACCATCAGCCAACCAGTTAACTTACCTGGTCCTCTTCATCGAAAAGCTCACAGGAAGACAGATCGACGGAGAAATAAAAATGACTCCGCTTCGTCCAGTTCGCCGGCTCCCAGGGTTAGTAAATCCAGGCTGGATCCTCCACAGAAACTAGAGGCCAGGAAGGCAACTGTGGGGCCATCAGTACAGCCCGGCTTGCAGGGTATCTCCAGGGTTCAAGCTCCCCTTACTGACCATTCTGAAACAATAGAAAATGTGATAGAAGCTGTGATTCAGAAGTACTGTTATGGATTCTGTGATAACGAGCATCAGGGAGAAAAGGACAGCTTCCATTTGAGTCTAGGCTCAATCACCAACCCAGATTTTTCTGATTCTGGAACTAGTCTGGAATGGGATGTCCCTGCTCAGACTGTGTCAGAAGTGGCCAAGCCAGACCTAAAAGATCTCGGTTATCTCATGGAGGTGCATATAAATTTGGAGGACCAGAAGTACAAAAGTCAGTTGGATAATGCACTGAACGTTCTGCCTGAAGAAGAAGAGAGCAGCAAAATGGGACCAGAAAGAATGAGAGAGGAGACTGATGGGGAAGTTCTACCTGCATTGCCACATGTACCTCAGTCCTTTGTTGGAAAGACATGGTCCCAGGTCATGTATGAAGATGACTTGAAGATTGAGGCCATGGTACGAGAATTCAGAGAAGGACGCTTCCGATGTTACTTTGAAAGTGAGTCCCTTGCAAAATATGGAAAAGGGAGCAATAAGCAAAAAAGTAAGGAGGGACCTTTGGCAGAGGATCTGAGGGAAAGTGGGGATATTATTCCCCTCATGGAACATGCTGAAGATGACGCCTTCTGTGACAAGGGGTTCCAAAAGAAGGCAGGCCGCAGGACATGGAGACTGGCGTCCCGTTGTCAAGTAGTGAAGGTCAGTCACAGCACCCAGACCACCACACTATCTGGACCTATTGTGAAAACCAGAATCTTGGAAAAGTCTGTTATGTCCACATCTGGATGTGAGATCCCACAAAACCTTAGCATAGAAAGGACACCTGACATGAAGACAAGACTATGTGCATTAAAATTGCCAGAGTCATACAGCAAAATCATGAGCCCTTTGCAACCGAAAACAGTGGTATATGTTCTATCGTCCCCTGACTCTGGTCCAGGCCCCTTGAAGCCCCTCACCATCAGGAAAGTTGGTCGAAAACGAAAATCCTCCGAGAGTGAAACTGCATTAAAGTACAAGTACAAAAAGACCCCGCTGAAGTACTATGACCCACTGACCAACAGGATCCTTAAGACTCCACCCAAGGGAATAGTTATAAGGAAACCCAAAATGCTCCCACATGTTCGGCAACTATTCAGGAGCCTCAGCCCAGACATAAACAAGGAGAAGCAGTCTGTGGAGCAGAAAGAGCCGCAGAGCTCTCCGAAATGTCGGGGCAGCAGCATGCCGGACTTCTGTGCCTCTACCTCAGGTTCATGTCTGGAGAGTATTGGGGCTTCTGAGCTTGGCTCCTCTGTCTCTAGCAGGAGGGCGCTCTTCAGCCGCTCCTCCTTATCAGGCAGTGGTAATTTTCTGCCCGGGGCCCTCACTCCTGCTCCTTCTACTGATAGCACCGCGAGGGGACTTCCCACTGAGTCTGTCGAGGCCATTCAAAATACTCCAAGGAGGAGCCATAGACGTGGAGTAGAGTGTCTGAAAGAGAAGTCTTTAAATCCTGCAGAAAGTCCCTCGCCTCCTTACAGACCTAGAAAAGTCTCAACAAGGTTGACAACCAGGAGAGGGCAAATGATAACGGAACTCCTCATGAAGCCCTGTGGAACGGGACAACAGTCTAAACCAGGTGAACACAGGAAGCTTCCACCCAAGGGTTTCCTTTCGAAAGCAAAGGCCCAGAGTGCCCCCCAGCACAAGGAAGGGCCACAAAGAGTCGCCAGGAAAAAGCCAGCGAGAACTAAAAGCTCAGTGAGGACCTCCTCTCAAACCCCAGGCATGCAGAAAAGAAGTACTGGAACCCTGACTAGATCCTCCACCAGGCACCTCTCTGCACCCCTAAGCCCTCAGAAACTGAGAAAGAGAGTGAAGAGATAGGACCACCTAAGGCTGACTGTAGCTACCTTCCCCTGTGGGGAATCACACTACTTAATGCACTAATGCCAATGGTACCGTGGAATCAGTCATTCAGCCGTATGAAAACTATATATAAAAGGGTAAAGGAGTGACCAAAAGATGCTGATGTCTATCTTTGTTGAAAAATGTTTTGCACAGAGTGTAGCTCTAGAGGGGAATATAAACTGTTATTTTTTGTTTTTCTACAATTAATCAGGTTATTTTTTAAGTTTATAATAAATATTTTTCTCGGATGTTGTGTCTGTTTAATAATTGTAAATTAAAGTTTTACATGCTGAGTGCGAAGTGTCTTACAGTGGGTGTCTCGATCAGCAGGATTTCTCAGCGTATAGGGAACCTTTCCAGTGCCACTAAGAACTGAGCCGTACCACAAGGAGACGGTTTTCCATTGTAGATAATGTGAGCCGTACCCTACACGTGCTGACATGGTCTTGATGGGTTTGTTCAAAAACGTGACCAAACTGAGCTGGTTGTGTCACCAACGTCTGCACAGAGATGCTAGTAATCTACATCGATATGCATTGATTATCTGAAGAAAAAAAGGCATGTTCTTTATTAGTAATATCGCATGTTGTGATGTATTCATGCCTACTTAAAAAAAGCACTATAGAACAGCTGAACAAAATGGATTTGTAATGCTAATTCTCCAAGCGTGTAATGCTAACGCAAAGTTTCTTACAAATGTGCTAGAGGAAACTAGCGCATAATAAATCCTCATGTACACCGTGTGAACAGTAAATAAGCATCTCATCACTTTTATGTCACTGCCGCTATAAGTCCAGCAAAGCCTTTACTGAGCGAACCCTTCCCCAGTGAAAAATCGAAGCAAGCTGGAATTGCTCTGTAACTAGTTTCTCTTTGTGGTATGGGTTGGATATGGCTTGGTTCTTGTACAGCAGTGGAAAAGCACCAGTAGTTCCCAGTGTATTTTGCTGCCTTTTCCAGTGAAAACCAAAGTCTAGTATATGTCTTTGGCATTTGGGCTAAGTAATTTCACTGGGGTATATGGTGTCCTTGTTCCTGGTTGGCAGAGAGAGCTCTCTGAGTTTTAGCTAGGAGCCTGCAGCTACCCTGTGGGCATCGTGTACTTGTCTACCTATAACCAGGGGTGAATAATTCAGGTCCATAATGTAAAAATCCACTCTAAGATTTTTCCTCTCAACCAGTTGAGTAGAAAGAGCCACAGAGCATTCAGTTGTTAGTTGAAACAAAACCTTAGCATGGGTTTAACTTAATGGACTTGAACTTGTCTTCTCTTTCAATTTCCATGTGCTTGAATCTCCCCTTTTGTCACCCAGAAGCTACTTGTGACAAGTGCATCACCTCTGCAAGCAATTTGGATGTATACAGTTCACATGTTTTCAAACAAGTGACCATGATGTAGTGAGAAACTACTTTTTTTTTTCTTTCTTGAATCCCGTAAAGGTGGTAGATGGAGGCTGGGCTGCAGAGAGCTTTGGGCA
Organism: Pollimyrus isidori; assembly: GCA_019775955.2. Classification (NCBI taxonomy): domain Eukaryota; kingdom Metazoa; phylum Chordata; class Actinopteri; order Osteoglossiformes; family Mormyridae; genus Pollimyrus; species Pollimyrus isidori. Next base: position 20,559,930 of record JABFDZ020000039.1, read on the forward strand.
GGTGACAGGGCTAAGCTTAGATCTCCTGCTGGGTGTGAAAGTTGGCGTGAGCAAAAAGCTTGAGCTGTGGATGGGTGTCCATATTTATGCTGAATGGATTTGCAAGAATGCTGGCTTGGCATCCACCTGCAAATAAGGTCAGTACACTGCCAATATGCCCCCGCATCCCCCACAGTGACCGCAAAAATCAGTCCATACAGCTGACATCAACACATTCTGCATGGTGTCCACATACTCTGGATAATATTAGCTGAATTTACTTTATAAGCAAATATTTTAAAATTTACATTACGTTGTATGCTGTGCAGCATGTTATCTCATTACACTATATTATATGACAAAGCATTCTGTTTTCATTTGTTTTTGTCATGCACACATGCATACAATACTGTACTAGATACTTCCTGGATTCATTCAGACGCTTGGAGAATGCTTTTCTTGTTAACATCAGACGCACGCTCAGTTTTGTTTATGACGGTCTGGGTTTAGCACTGGCTGCGGCTGTAACTGCCCTGACAGTGATATTCCCACGGGCCGCGGAGCCGGGTCCGGTATGACCTCATTCTCCTTAGAGGACGAGCGGGCGCGCCACCCACAGGCTGCGCCCAGAGGTGCAAATGGGTATGATAATACGTTTGTAAAACGGGAGCGAGTAATAGGGACGGAGTGAAAGGGTGGGTGGCGAATGCTTTCTGCACTTGCGCCGTTGCAGCGTCAGGATTAGTTGGCTTGTTGATCTCGGTGTCTAACCGCTGCCTTCCATCAAAACCCCCTCTCTTCATACCTCCACGCCCCCGCCCGCCTTAATCCCCTCCCTTGCAGGAGTCCCCTCTCTTCCCGCAGGACTCAGGAAGGGTTTCTCATAAACAACTTCTCTGCCATAAGGATGGGCTACAGACAGATCGCTGCGTTGGCATGTTAATATCAAGCTTTTCTTAACCATCAGCTATGAATCATGCTTCTGACTTTGCTTCCAAATCTGCTTGTGAGCATCCTGGGGTTCTGGTTGCACCCATTCGGATATGCTTCCACCGGTATGTGAAATATTAATCCGGTTTTTATAGTAAGGAAAATTATTGTTCTAACTTTCACAAATTGTTATGTATTTTCAGTTGTTTTGTTAATTAGAAACGATTTTCGTATTTTCTGTGTGTTGTGCAAATGAAGAACAGGTGAAAGTGCTGTATAATAAGAAAAATAGCGTATTATCTCATATTGTAGCTGCAAACTTAAAGAGCATTTAAGAAATATTTTAAAATATTAATGCAATGAAAAAGAATTAATCTTTTAGCTTTGACATTGACGGTAAGTTGTTCAAGCGATAAAACACGCTGCATTAGGAATTGAGCTGGTCTCTTTTGATAGCCTATAGGTAATGTTACAGCAGTAATTTCAAAGATCCAGAATTTATTTCGGTGTGCTGTTAACTATAACATAAAAACGCAAGTAGTTATTCTTCTGTTCACATAACGAGTGACTTAAAGTAACCGCTTTGCTTAATAAGTTAAGGGCTTAAATAACCGCCGCAATCAGTTTTGTGTCAATGTCATCGGTTTCTGGTGTCACTCGAAATTCACGTCATGCAAATCCGTCTTGTCGGGATTTATTCTGCAATATAGCCTTTGATATGGGTTTCAGTGTGTGAGCTAGACAACCTCATGTACCCGTGTTTTGATGCATTACAATGCAACGTAAAGGCGTGTGTTGCAGTGACGGAAACTGGAGCCGCTACCACAATTGTATCAATCCTTATATAACTGAAAAGGAACATGTACGTTCTTTTCATGAAAAGAAATAAAGGGCTAAAAAAAGAACGCGGCCGCTTTTTGTTTTCCGCAGTTCCCCCGGCAGTAGAGAATGAGGCGATAAAGGATGCGGTGTTCGAGACGCTGGGGCGGGAGCAGCGGACTGCAGCAGCGGACACCGATAACGGCACACAGCACCCGTCCGAACATGAGATCATTTACCCCTCCCGACTCATCTACTACCTTAACGAAGAATCGGAGAGCACCTACCACGATTTAGACACTAGGGCAAAGAATCAAGGCACAGATGGACAGGTCAGTGGTAGACTCAACTGCTGCTGGGGCAGTCATTCTGTGTGGGAGCCACACTCTGCGGCAGTACCGGCACAGTGGCTGGCTAGTCTGCATTTTGGCATGATGCCTGTCAGGGAGAAGCCAGCAGTGGTGTCAGAGTTAGACACCTCTCTCTGGGGATGAAACTGCTGCTACCCAGGACTCCATGCTGACCTCTGTCCTGGCACATCCTCTCTGCTGTGGGTGGTACTCTGCATTGCTCAACACACAGTACCACGCTGTGCTGAGATAGGCAGGTGGCCTGTCGCAGGATGCCATCCCCCACGCCCATCACCTCAGCAGTGACCTTCATAGTCCTTTCATCTGATTTTATTTCCCAGAAAGACACCAGTCCCTCAGTTGCTCCTCCAGCTGTCCCTGATCTCTTGGGGTCCCCTGCTTTTCAAAGGCGCCCTCTTCCTGGTACCCTTTTAATGGGTTTTGTGGCATCCAAATAAGATATGGACAGAGAATCTCTTAGATGTGGATCAGTCACCATCACTCTTATAGTTAGAGCACATTGCCTGAACAGTACCAACACCGTTTTAGGTCTCTACTCTAGTTTACATGCTGGTCTACACCTAGGAGAGCCTTACCAAGCCATATTTGTCAGTGCTTTGAGGGGGCAGAGAAGATCAGGGGACATAGTTAACAGATGGTCCTTATCTGCCATATTACAGCAAACCCTACCCCTGCCAAGACAGGCAAATGTGTTCTTGAATGGATGCTGCATCATACATCTTTTATGACCATTATACTGATGTTACAAGCCAAGGGATCCATTCAGAAAATGTTCCAGGTCAGCTGACACCCCATGCATGAAATTTACCCAAATGTCTTTTCTCATTGTCACGTCTATGATTTGTGGGGGGGGGGGGGGGGGGGGGGGGGGGGGGGGGGGGGGGGGGGGGGGGGGGGGGGGGGGGGGGGGGGG
>JABFDZ020000039.1:20624510-20635935 GCA_019775955.2 Pollimyrus isidori
AACGGCAGTCCCACCCAGTATTAAAAAAAAAAACAAATCCGGCCTGCCCGATTGGGCCCCCCCACCTACCAAATTTTACCACCTGGGCCAAAAACACTCAGGTTTTTTTTTTTTTTTTTTTTTTGGAGGGGGGGGGGCAGATGGATTTTCGGCTTTGGGAAATAAATAGAGAGCCTCCCCTGTTTTAGTCTCGCAACTCAAGTGAATATTCAGGTCCTTAAAAACTCAGCACTCATTTGTCATTCTTAAAATCTGCTTTATTGGAGAAAAAAGAAAACCGTCACCGGAAGTGACTTCTCAGTTTTGAACAGGGGGGGGTTGAAAGAGGTCACATGTACAATCCCCTCACTTGCAGTGAACCAACCCACCTTAACACTTGTGTCACACTGGGGCATGTAGTGCTGTGGACGGCGTGATGCTGGTAAATCTGCATCCTGATTGGCTCTCCGTGCCCCAGGGTTAACTCAAACAACCACCACTGACGATGGATCTTTTCAGAAACTGACTAGTTCTCTGCTGCCAGGATCAGTAGATGTTAAGGGAAAATCTATGTCCTTAACTAAGCCTCTTCAGTGCCCCCTGCCTGTTAGTGAAGTCCCAAGGTTAAAACAAGCAATGTTAACCCCCCACCCTACCACTGCAGGCAGCATTAGCACAAAAGCAGTTCAGAGACAGATTTGTTTACAGGTATTTACATATAATCTCACATTTGCTCAATGGTTTATACAATAAGGCAAAAACAAAGAAAATGGACAACAAAATCCTTAACTCAGAACAAAACAAATGATCTAGTTAGGTTTTTCATTAAATGTTAATTTAGCAAAGCATTACTGTTAATTATAAATACCAAGTCATCTGTTCCAATAATATTTATTAGTTAAAATTAATAAAAGTGCTGTAAATTAGCTAAACAAGCAGCCTGGAATCAGAGTCACACAGAAGTCACAATGGGGTCAGGGGTCATAATCAAATGCTACCCATATCCTGTTATTGATACCTGTGGTAACCAATTAACTGCATCGTAACACCCGTCCTCCACCTGTGCAATTTTTATTTGAACCCTGACAGTCGACACCTCAGGGAGTCACACTGAATATTGGATCAGAACATTTGTACAGCACTCCAAAACGTGTTGATGTTGTTACCCCACCTCCAGTGCTTTCCTTTCAATCTCCAACCCGCCTGTAATTCAAGCAGAGCTCTGCCCGCCATCCAGGCCGTTGACTCCAAGCCTATAGATCCAAACATTATCCTGGTTCTCGCTTTACCGTAATCTCATTTCGAGTGCAAGTTGGGCACTAACAGAGGTTAGATAGCATATAGCAATGTGGAGTTACTGACCTCTGATGTGCGCTGCCTATCCCCGCTCAGGTTATCTACTGAGCTATCCCAAGTGTCAACGAAAGCAAAACACTTCCTTTTCCAAATTGTGCATGGATCGGCCTTCATCCGACGCGGCAAACTATAGCTAAGTATCCAACAGGCTGCTGTACTGGCTGTATCTAACCCTAACACTTAAATGGTCAGAAATGTCACTACCACTAATGCGTAAAAACCCTTCCTTGGAGGTAGCCGCCGTAAAGACTTCATTAAAACCCTCTGCAAGAAGTTCCTGCTTTTCTTTCCCAGAATCCAGTCTCTCCTCAACCATCCCCGCAGTCGCTCTGCCTCATCATCCTTCCGCTCCTCTTACGCCGCCATCTCCTTTCATCCCGCTACCCTCTGGCCAACTTCCTCGCACCGACGCCGACTTGCACGACTTGCATCTGCGTTCCTGACCTCCCGAGCTCCAGGGGGAACGCCGAGGTTCCCCTTAACACTGGCCGTGCCGTTAGCCTCAGAGCTGCAGCTTTCACCGTGTTCAGACAGCGAAAATCTCCAGAGCTTAACGCCCAAATTAAACCGAAACGATGCATGAAGGTTTTTTCTTTATCACTAATGCATGATACATGATTTGGTTTCTGGAAAAAGGAGAGAGGCATACAAGTCAAATTCCCTGTACCCCCCCATCCCATCTCAGTTGTGTCTGGACCTTAAGATTTGGGGGCAGATGGAGGAAGTGGAGCCTCTGAAGGCGGCATGAGGTCTGGCTCCTTCAGGCTGCCCCAGGGGGTTATGGGTAGGGTGAGGGTGGTGGGATCCGAGGGTGTGGCTCGGGGCAGCTGTACCGGGCTAGTAACACATGGAGCTCGGCCGCTCATCATAGCCGGAAGACTCTGGTTCCGCCGAAGGCCATCCAGAAGGCTCCCCCTGCTGGTGGCCAGGATGGTAGCGGCGTCCTGATTTCGGTGCCCACCTGACGCCACCGCATCTGCCGGCAGCACCGTGGCGAGCCCCAGCCGACGGAGCCTCTGCAGAAGCCCCACGCCGGCCCGGCCCGGCTTTAGCCCATATACCTCCTGCAGGAAGAGCTCAGCGGGACGTGATGCCAGGAAGTTCTCAGAGCCGGTGGCACCGGGGGCCTCAAATGATGGCGGGGCGAGCGACAAGGCAGGTTGTGGCGGGTCGGGGGGCGTGGCTGGTCGCTGGGAGGCCTTGGGTTTCGGCGGGTGGCTCCCGGCCGACACCTGGGCGGAGATGCCCTTCTCCAGCAGCAGCTTGGCCAGGCCACGGGGACCCGACGGGCGCCGAGGGGGGAAGGAGTCGCCCAGGCTGAGGCGGCAGGGCGTGACGGGCGTGCTGGGGCCCGTGCGGAGGGAGCTGGGCATGTTCTCTAGGGTGGACGCTTGGAGGCCACTGACAGAGCTGGTGGACAGGCAAAGGAGGGGGGGGGTGCAGCTAGTCACAAGCCACATTCACTTAAGCCAAACATCCAGGACATGCCTGCGATAAACACTAAACAGTGGAGCGCCTGGCTGTACCTCGCCGTGACTTGGGTGACGTCACTGGGGTGCAGGATCCGGCAGGTCGTGAAGGTGTAGGTGGAGCAGGTGGAGCTTAGACACTTCCCTGGGTTGTGATCTGAAGAGGTACAGCCATTGCATTCTGTGAAAATGGTCTACAAAACGTGGGTACAGAGGCACGTGTGTCATTCCCAAACTCACCTGAAGAGGGCGCTGAGGTGCTGAGAAGCTTATTTGTGGGATTGAGGGGTGCAGCGGGAGAGCAGGGGTCAGGGTGCCTGGGAGGTGCGGGACGGGTAGGCGAGTCATGAGGGGAAAGCACCGATTGGATGGGCAAAACCACAGGCCTCTCCTGTCGCTTCCTCGTCTTCTCCTCCGGCGTGGATGCATGCTGAACCCGAAAGGTGATCCCGCCTTCCTCTTCCTCATCTTCTTCACCCTTCCTCTTCTCCTGGTTGCCACAATGGCCGTCTGATGCAGACGCCTCCCTTGACAAGTCGTCGTCTTCCTCCGGATCGGTCAGGTGGTACACGGCGTCCTGTGGGAGCGGCCGGAACCCTTTGGTGACCACACCCGGGTGTGGGTCCAAGATGGTGGCTAGGTGAGGCTGGGCCAGCTGCTGCCAGTGGTGCAGAGTCAGCGAGCCTGTGGGTCAAAGGTCTCTCTGTGTTACAGTTTTCACAAACAAACAGGGGCCTCAGGACAAGCTTGGCAGGTTACCACGACGATGCAACTGTTAATAATAATAATAATAATAATAATAATAATAATAATAATGTTATTATTATTAATACTACTTCATCTATTCCAGTATGGAAATTCTCTTTTCGCCTACCCCATCAGGCTCTCCATGACACACAGACACATATGTAAGCTTGGAGAGTGAAGGGCAGCCACCTATAGTAGTGCCCCTGCAACTTAGGGCTAAGGGCCTTAATCAAGGGCTTACAGACAAGTAACAATTCGGTAGAGGCTGGGCTCAAACCAGCAACCTTCTGATCACAGACACAAGGCTCACACTGAATGCTCAGACAGCAATGGGTTATTACCAACATGTCAAAATATTTTTACTGCAGACTTTGAGAAATCTTTTCACGTCAGCCCCTGATGTTGGCCACACTGCCCGCTATCCCACAATGCTTTACACGGTACCTTCCATCGGCTTGACAATCTGCAGCTTCTCCGGCAGGAAGGTCTTGAAGCAGCTGGGGGTGACAGACATCTCCAGCAGGTTGGGGGCAGAGAGGGTGCTGCGGCTGGGGGAGCCGCTGCCTTTGTCCCCCCGGGCGGCCGCGCTTGGGGCCAATGGCCCCACGTTCTGCCCCACCTGAAAGAAGCGGCGCTCGCACAGGAAGTTCTGCCGTCGCAGAGAGAGGCGGTGCAGGGCGGAGGAGAGGTCGTCCTCGGCGGCAGGGGATCCGGGGGGGTCCGTCTGCGTCCGCCCCCTGCCACACAGACAAACAAACAATCACCAACACAAATATTACTTCTGCAAAACAAGAGTGGTGCTTACTGACACAAAGCAAAGGCTACTGCTTCAGCTGCAGCCCGATGTCCTTGCTTTCAAGCTACTTAAGCTAAATGTAGTTGGTCAAAATTACTGTAGACAAACATTGAAAAAAACAAACAAAGAGCTTCAGCATTTGAGAATGTGCCTGTGTGAAGGGCAGATGTTCAAGGTCCAGGACAATCCCAAGTGGTATGACAAAGCAAATGATACGGAAATCTATCGCACATTAACCATGGCCCGACTTATCGTTACGTAATAAACCTGGCAGTGAAATTCAATTCACTGGGTGTACGAGTTTTAACTAATCCAAATTAGTACATGGAAGAGCCCAGCCTAGTGTGGGCATCAAACATTAAGAAAGAGTTTTAATTTCGGTGACAATAAAAATTTGGCAAAATGTTCTCTCAATGAATAAAAATGAGACAATAATGTCAGAAAGAAATTAATTTGAAATGGATTCAACCAAAAGTAGTATCTTCAGTTAGTGCTGAATATAGTTACACATGATTGGACAATGTGGATCCTGCTGCCTTGCATAGACCACATAACTGACTGTCTCTAAACTCTTTATGACTGTGCTAGCCTTGGGGGAATTTTATTGTGAGGTTCATTTAAAAGCTATTTTAGGATTTCTACAATGTTTCGTGTTACAACCTTTGCAATCTGCGTCAAAGACCCAATGCCAGGGCATTACTTTACAGATGTTCATTTGGAAAATTGTAGAGGATGCAGTCTGTCTCTGTGCGTACACAGAAAAATAAGTGGCATTTTCAAAGGAAAGTGATAATGAAGTATTAGACTATGACTAAACCTATTAATTTTGCTGACTCCATGTACTATAGATTTAGTCAACTAAATATCCCGTGATTTTTGTTTAAAAAAAAAGACAAACTACACTGCATTTTCATCAGAGATTGAAGAGTAGATAAGATAAAACTTTATTGCCATAGTCACTTGACACCGAAATTGAAAAACGCAGTCGACTCATTGTGAGGCATAAATGTAATAAAAGACTATATTAAAAATATACACATCATCAAAAGACCAAGGTTCGAGCTAAATCAAAATATGCTGTCAGAATGAACACTGGAGTAACAGAGAGGAGCCTCACTTGCTGTCGCCCTCTGCTGGAGGCAGGGTGGAGCAGAAGGGCTGAGCGGTCATCACTACAGAATTGCGCGAGGACCCGGGTATGGGGAGGGAGAGCCGCTGCACTGACTCATTGACAGAGCGCACGGTCTGGAAGACACGCCTCTGGGAGCTCCTGTTTGGGGGGGTTGGGGGGGGAGATGAGCCTTGGAGAATGTTCCGGAGAAGCGGCAGAGTTTACTTTTTGGCATAGTGTTCTGGGTGACGTCCCAGACTATACCGGTACACCCACTCCATCAAAGCTTTACGTTTACGGAGAAATCTCCTCCCAAGGTCATTTGAAGGCCATCCTCAGGTCGCCAATGCCCACCTCTGGTCCTGAAGTACACTCTCATCCTCCATGCTCAGCTCCCTGTTCATGGATCCCTCAATCTCAGCAGCCAGGGAGTCCTGAGGGACAGACCCGAGGACGGGCGTTAACGGTGCCCGGGGTGTGTGACCCCCCCACCGTGGGCGGACTGCGATCCCTGGGCTCACCGCGGGGAAGAGCGTGTAGGGCAGGTGCCTGCGAACTCCCGCCGACTGCGCGCTCTTGCTGCGCAGCCCCCGCACCTCCTCCTGAGACTCCTGCAGCATGCCCACGCACTCCGCATTCCTGTCCTGCACCTCCTTCAGCTGCAGGGCGACAGGGAAGGCCGTGAAACCCAGCAGGGGGCGCCGGTCAGCCTGGTCTCGGCGAGGGCAGTGGGTGGGGCCCCGACTCACCTCCGCCGTTAGCTGCCTTTGGGCGTCTTTGGAGGCCTGCAGGTGAATGCACAGCTCCTCCTTCTCCAAGGCCAGCTGCGAAGACAAGGTCACAGTCGGCATGCCGGTGGCGTTTACCGGGCTAAGCCGTCATCCAGAGCAACTCAGCTTGACTCATCTATACAGCCAGATTAATTTTTGCCAAGAGAAAAGCTCTCAAAGTTAGGTCGAGCGCAGGCCTGTCTGTGGGACGTCTGACATCCCTGTGCTTCAGGAATAGGATGAATGTAGCTGCATATGAAGAGATTCTGGGCCTGGACACACCTGCAGACTGGCAGGTCACACACGAGATTCACATTCTGCCACATCAGTAGAGCGTGAGATCACCGTTGTCATTTTTATTTTTTCATTTTACAGTTTCACCATCCGCCATGTTCTCTCCGAGCGGCTGCGTCTGCCCTTCCCTCCCGCTGCTCGGCTTCTGCTTCGCTGCCTGCAGAGGGCGCCGCTCGCCGGCCCAGAAAACCCTCACCTCCTTCACCCTGTGCTGCAGCTCCACGATGTGGGACAGCAGCTGAGAGATCTCCTCCTGGTGACGCAGGACCTGCTCGTTCTTCTGGGACAGCTCGTCCGTTAGCGTCATCATCTGGCTGTTGGACTCGCCTGCCCTCGGGGAAACGGGAGACATGGTGAGCTCACCCTCCCCAGGCCGCTGGTCCGCTACGGAGGGCGGCAGCGGAAACTTACGCAGTTCCTTGACGCAATCGTTGACCAGCTTCTGCTCCTTTTCCTCATATGTGATCGTCTCAGACTTCAGGAGGCAGGCCTGAGGGGGGGGGGGCAGTTATTTATAGTCAAAGTTCAGTATGTACGTACGTATGTATCCATCTATATGTGTTTAATTTTAGTATATTATATTAGTTTTCATTTTATTTTTAATTATACATCACGTAATGTTCCACTTGGTTTTTAAGGGCCACAGATACATCAGTTTTACTCTAGTACTGCTTCTGCACGAATTTTAACGTGCTGCTTCGTGGACGCCATGTCGGTTCGCACCCCGCACGGGGTCTCTCCTCACGCCTAAGCGGCCACGTTTCCGCTTGAGGGCACTAACCCCGCCCCCTTTTATAACCCACTACAACGACATCATGCTCAAAACTTCCGCAAAAACGGCGCAAACCTAAGCGATGCTCCTTGGGTCTTGAAAGTTTGCTTCATTCCTGGAAAAACCTTTTAACAGATCAATCAAATGTTTTGTCTTGTTGGTTAAACAGCTCAGTTGGAAGTTCAGCTTGCAGCCTTGAAGCCTAAGGGAGGCGTGGCCCTCAGAGACGCACCTCAGACCGCAGCTCTGTGTTCTCCTCCTCCAGCTCCTGCAGCTTTCTCTGCAGCGCCTCCAGCTGGCTTAGGGAGGGCGACGCGGGTGGGATATGGCTGCGACACAGCGGCGTGGAGCAGCTGGAGTCGCTCTCGCTCTCCTCCGAAGCGCTGGCCACCATACGCAGAAGCTCATCCTTCTTGCTCAGCTCGTGCTGCAGCTGCTGAATCTGGGGGTGGTGGGGGGGGTCAGATGTGTTCATGAGCGCCTCCTGCTGGGGCGGAGTGTGCAGAACACCCACCTGGTCCAGGGCCTGCGCCAGTTGCTCCTCCACGGCCTCGTTGCGCTCCTGCAGGACGTGGTTCCTCTGTAGCAGCGACTGGCCGATGCGAGCGGCCAACCCTAGGTCGCGGTCCCTCTGGCAGGGGAACGGAGACATGCGGTCAGTCGCAGACCACCACGGTCACAGCCTCGCATCTGGGGCGGTAACCCATAAATGGGGGGGGAAACGGAGAAGAAGTGGCGAGTGGTACCTCCGCAAGCAGGTGAGTCACCATGTCCACGTCATTGTAGGTCTTGGTCATCTGCTCCACCCTGTCGCCACTGAGGACTGTGGAGCGAGAAAGAAGGAGACACACTTAGCCTGGGGTCCATACCCACCCCGCAAGCCTACAGGCCCAAGCTCAGCACTAAGCTACCCCTCTAACTACAGGCACACTAATGACAGCACGTCTACACAGGCTCCCCCTACAGGTTTACAGCGGGATTACAGCAGCCTCTACAGTACCCATCCCCCCCAGTGAGCCAAGATGGTAAGAGAGTGGCACTGTGGGAGCATGCCAAGGAACGAGAGTGGGGGGGTAAGGAGAGAAAGACCAAGAAAAGGGAAGTACGGAGAGGCGACAGGAAAACAGACGTTACCTTGAGAGAGGCTGTGGGAGTTGGAGAGGGCGGAAGGTTCCAGAGCGAGGAAAGCTGGAGTGAACGAGGAAGAGAGAGAGAGAGAGCAAGGGGTAGGAAGAGGGCAGGAGGGAAGAGAGAAGTGCAAGGACAGGGGCTGTTAATACTGGGGTCTAGTGATGCTTTACCGCCCAAGACCCCAACCGAACCTTGTGGCGGTGGTCCCTCACTCACAAAGAGCACCTACGCGAGAAGAGGAACAGGCCCTTAGTCCGTCTGTCCTCCGGGACACGCAGACCCCCCCCGTCAATCCAGCTAGTCACAGCCCACAGAAGATTTACCAAGAACAACCCACCAAGGAGCTCTCTGACACTCTCACTGGTCAGTGTGTGGCACTCCCAGTAGCTCTGCACCATCAACAACAATGGGTGTATAAATATGAAGATGCGATGGAATTCTGAAATTATAAAAAAATGTGTGCGCCTCCCCACTCCACAGCACCCCACCCACAAGCATGACAGAGACTGGATGGGCGGGTTTTTCCAGCTAAGCAGCATTTTCAGCGTGTTTTGACTGCAAGCCTTCAGGGTTTCCATTGATGCGTATCAGGAGCCTCAGAGTCTCTCCCTCCCCGGGGGCCAAGGGCCTCCCCAAATCAGAACTGGCCAAAACACCCCTTACACACCATTTTCAGTGCCGTGCGACTCAAGCGCAAACAATACAGTCAAATTACCTTCTCTGCAGATTAAATGTCACTTTAAAATTAATTTCTTACCAGTTATACCAAATGACACAGTCCCAGCCCTCGTGATTTGTTTGGGAGCTTTTTTTCTCTGCAGGAAATGACAGGCCATAAGTGCCACCACATTTTTAACAATGAAAGCTATTCAACATTGTCCAGTGTACCCAGCGTCACTGGAGGTGACCTGTGGTCACGAGGAATTTCTGCTTGTCTACAGGGAACAGCTCTCAGTATTGCAGTTAATATAATACAGACGATATGCGTACAACAATAGCGGAATTTATGAGTCGCTACACAATTAATCAACTGAGCTGCATTACAATAAATGGATGCAACACGCTACTGTAACACGTTGGTTTTTCCATGAGGGGTAACTAGTCAGTTATGGTGTCTGAATCACAACAGTAGTACAGATGGTTAACTGCCATGAATCAATTAACCAGCATCTGCGTCCAAAGCTCCTCGATTCCCTGTCCCCCGCCAAACATGAGCTGAGACTTGGGTGTCCCGCTACACACCCATGCTGGCTGGTATTTATAGAAAGCAGAAGTGGGGCAGCGTATATGACAGGTCTGCTGTCATGGCGATAGGGGCGGGGTCACCCACACTCCATGACGGTACTCCACTAGCATTCATGTGGCCCTAACCATGCTCTGGAACACAAACCCCCGCTATTCTTGGAAATGGTCGGTAAGCCCCCCTCCCCCCGTGGTAGATGCAGGTGCATTTCCCGCGACGCTGCTCAATGTGACCTTGCTAGGCAGAGATTTACGGACACGCCCGCCTGCGCCCGCCTGCATGCCCACCTTGCACGGTGAAGCTCTCGTAAAGCTCCTCTTTGCCATCTGCATTGGTGCCCAGCAGCGGCATGCCCCCCTCAGCCCCCCGTCACACCCCTCTCTGCTCCCTCCACCCCCATCTCCCTTGCTTTATCACCTTGTACCAGCCGGTCGGATTCCCGTGCCTCTGCTGGGCACACACACGGCTTTTTAATGCAGGCAGAGGCACGTGCATGCGCGCACACACACACACACACACACACACAGACGCGCGTGTGCACCTCTAAACAAGATACACAGACACACACGCGTGCATCTCTTAAGCAGGAACATGCATATACACACGCAGGCATATCTGCAGCAAGCATGTACACACAGTCTCACACCTAAAACAGTCTGGCCAATCAGCAACAATGGTAGCTCATCGACAGAGCGAAAGGCATCTAGGGACACAATGGCACACGGTGCCATGCAAGCAAACAGGAAGTCAAACCCAGAATCTACAGAGAGGTCAGGCTGTCGCAACACTCTCAGAAATACTCCTTTGTTGAGTGACTTATAGGACATTCTTGGCTAAATCATCAGGTAACAGCAAAATACATACATTTCCTTTCAGTCATGGAACACCACTGCTAACTGTACTCAAAGTACTATGGACATGTGACCACAAGATCGTCATGGTTACCTCCATTAAATGGAGAAGCACATGCATGCATTGTCATGGCATGCCGTAAACCGTCTGACACTTCAGCAAACAGGAAGCACGGCGGCTGCGTCCCTAACGATGCCCGTCGCGACGCAGCAGCACACGCCAGCCCAGCGAGCCCCCACCCCCCCCACAGCAGGCAGGAGACTCACTCATGTAGCGCAGGGTTTCCTCAGCCAGCAGGGGCGAGAGGCCCTCGGGCTCCTCCGGCGAGCAGCCAGCTGACAGCACCCACTCATGGCTGTCATAGAGGTACAGTGACGGGCAGCCTGTCCCCAGAGACTCAAACTGGGTGGGGTTCGCTCCATGCTCGCCACCTGAGGGAACACGACGACGGCGGGGTCATGGGGAAGGATGCATGTCGCAACAATGCAGTTCATGCGGCAGACAGAGGGCTTGCGTGTGTGTGCATGCATACACATCGATTTCAGCACCACAGCCTGTGTTGCGTTACACAAGACACCCAGAAACGTAAGCGGCCACCCTGTAACAAATCTGAGCTCCGTGTAACAAAGCCACAGGACCAGAGGATATGTCCTGTCTGCTAGATGACTGGTCATGTGACTCACTGGGTCAAGGACCTACAAACACCTCCCATCTTCAGGCAGACATGAGCAATGGAACAATGAAGGACCTCTGGCCTTGAACAAGATCATCAGTGTGATGCAAGGGCTTTTAATTTAACAAGAGGCAGACTGGAGGTGCGCGTGACGTCCCCCTGTCCCCAGACTGGAGTTGCGCGTGACGTCCCCCTGTCCTCAGACTGGAGTTGCGCGTGACGTCCCCCTGTC
>JABFDZ020000039.1:20697802-20709652 GCA_019775955.2 Pollimyrus isidori
CTGTCCTGTATGTATCCCATGGAAAGGGGCACTGTACTGCATGTATCCCATGGAAAGGGGCACTGTACTGCATGCATCCCATGGAAAGGGGCACTGTCCTGCATGCATCCCATGGAAAGGGGCACTGTACTGCATGTATCCTATGGAAAGGGGCACTGTCCTGCATGTATCCCATGGAAAGGGACACTGTCCTGCATGCATCCCATGGAAAGGGGCACTGTCCTGTATGTATCCCATGGAAAGGGGCACTGTACTGCATGTATCCCATGGAAAGGGGCACTGTACTGCATGCATACTATGGGGAGTGGCACTGTTCTGCATGCATATCATGGAAAGGGGCACTGTCCTGCATGCATATCATGGGGAGTGACACTGTCCAGCATGAATATGGAAAGGGGCACTGTCCTGCATGCATATTATGGAGGGTGGCACTGTCCTGCATGCATATTATAGGGGGTGGCACTGTCCTGCATGCATATTATAGGGGGTGGCACTGTCCTACATGCATATTATGGGGGGTGGCACTGTCCTGCATGCATATGGAAAGAGGCACTGTCCTGCATGCATAACATAGGGAGTGACACTGTCCTGCATTTATATCATCAAAAGAGGAACTCTCCTGCACGAATATCATGTATATCATAACCTTTTTGAAAGCCGCTGCCTTCCTCCTATACCAGTGTTTGAAGATGGTATCTTTTAGAAATTAGCATTAGTTCTTGTAGTTAATGTTTATACCATCTGGAAGTCTGAAAGATTCAACAAGTCCATCACTGTTAACTGCAGCCCACACCATCACTCCTCCACCACTCTGTTGGTGCTTGAAGAAGGTGACCATCCATGGGCCCATCCATCTGCTCCATCAAGAGTTACTCTCATCGCATCTTTTCACAAAACCTTTATGAAATGACTCTTGAGATGTGTTTGTGTGCATTCCTGACATTTTAGCTTGCATGCCTTATTGAGTGGAGGTTATGTTTCAGCCTTTGTGACCCTAGCGATGTCATGTAACACACTGCACATAGGGATTCCAGAGATTCCATTCGGATTGAAGTTTTTAAAAACGGTGCCATTATATTCTAAAGAGTTTCTGGATGTCTACCTTCTAATTTGACATGTGTTACTTTGTGCCACAAAGCAGTTGACTATACAGTGAACACGTTTTGTATGTTTTGTATCCCTATGACTGGCTCTTCACTATTTAGATATTCTGCTCTCTGAAATGTATTTTTTTTGGCCCATTTTAATAGTCACAGTAATTTGCTTAATAATTCTGCACAAGAAAGTTTCCTGTTTTCCCGCAAACAGAAAGCACTCAGACCAAATACTGAACATGCACAGCCAGTTCATTCTTAATTACAGATTCATCTGCACTGAAAATATTGGTCGGATGAGAAAATACAAATGAAATATACATTTGCCTAATAGTTCTGCACACGGTGTTCTCGATAGTTTCCAGTCTGACTTCCATCAGGGACACAGCACTGAAATTGCTTTAACTAGGGTTGTAAATGATGTAATGATGTTTGAAATGACTGAGCATTACTTTAACCCTTTCAACCCTGTCCAGTTTTGAACGTTTTTCTGCCCCTTCGATTTTAGGCTCATTGCATGGTACATTTTTTGTTTTCAGGACATTCCGGGCTACTCTTAATTTGTCATGATTTGATGTATATATCATCTTGGGATAAAGTTCTTTTCATTATAGCCATCCTTATTTTAACACCAATCCCACTTTGAATGTTTATTGCCAAAAAACTCATTTTTTGTTTCATCAGACCATTGAATTTGGTTCCAGTCAAAGCTGTAGTAGTATTTTGCAAACTCCAGCTGTTTACATTTGTGATTAACTGGCAAAAAAATAATGGCCTGATGGTTTTTTCGGAGATGTGGTAACCCCAAGATTTTACCTGGTCTTGTAATTCACTAACAGTCATCCTCAGGGTTTTTTTTTGCCTCTCTTACAATCCTCTTCACTGTAGGCGGGAGAAAATAAACTTGGGTCCTCTTCCAGGCAGGTTTGTAACAATCCCAGTCAATGCCCACTTTTTTATTATTGCCCTAACAGTAGAAATGGGCATTTTCATGTGAGTAGCTATTTTTTTAATACCCATTCCATGACTTATGACGATCAACACACTTCCCCTGCATTTGGTTTGCATGTTCAATTATCTTTCACAAATCTCCGCCACATCTCTAAGAAAAACCTCACCACCCTCTGGCAAGCAAGTGCCATAGAAGAATTAAGGACCAGGACGGAGCCAGCAAATGTGTTGCTTTCATATACAATCCCTTTAGATTCACAAAGAAAATGCTCAGGCAGAAAAGGAGTGGCCAACTGGCATGCACTGATGAGGAGGTTAAGTACCTCAGCACCGTCTACAGATACAGTGCAAGAGATAAAGACCTTGGGCCATGCATGACCCTCATAAGCTTGTCAGAACCCATTGTGCCATTCAACAGCAAAGAGCCAACTTTAGAAGTGGAAGAGGTTATAAAGGTGGCTAGAACCAGCTCAGCACCAGGCCAGAGTGAAGTACCACACATCATCTACAAGAGGTGCCCCAGAATCTTGGAGAGGCTATGGAAACTCATAAAGGTTATCTGGAGGAGGGGGAAGGTGGCGACACGCAGAGGGTGTTTGGATTCTGGAAGAGGAGAACTCATGTACCATCGAGCAGTTCGGAGTCATCCCACTCCTCAGTGTGGAGGGGAGAGTATTCTTACCCGATGGCTGACTGAGCTTCTCATTAACACCTCTATACAAAACGGAGGAGTCCTGAACGTGCCAGGATGCATCGAACACATAGGGGTCGACAAGCTGATACGGGAGGCATGGGAAGGCAAAGGAGACCTTGCCATCTTTTGGCTCGACCTCACCAAAATCTCAACAGTCTGAGAAAGACCTATGACTGCACCCTGAAACTGCACTCCAGGAAACAACTGACCAGTTGGCCACTGCTAATCTATAATGTGGCAATTAGTACCGTAGAGTACTTCGAGAAGAAAATCAGCTGTGCCCTGCGGAAGTGGCTAGGCCTGCCACGTAGCCTCAGTGACATTGCCTTTTACGGGAGGAAGAACAAGCTAAGACTACCCTTCAGTAGTATGAAGGACATGAAAATGAATGCCAGGGAGAAGCCCCACTGCTGCCTGAATCAGCCAGCGGGGTTGCCTGCATCAGCACGGGACTGGTAGTTGAAAGCCGACCTAAGGAGACAGCTGAAATTCCCAGAAAACATTGCAGTGACCACTCTCAGGCCAGATATTGTCCTGGTATCAGAATCAACTAGGCAAGTAGTCCTGTTGGAACTGACTGTGCCCTGGAAAGGCTGGATAGAGGAGGCCTTTGAGAGGAACAGAGCCAAGTATGGTCAGCTGGCAGGTGAAAGCCGAAGCAGGGGGTGGAGGACCTAGTGTTGCCCCATGGAGGTCGGGTGTAGAGGATTTGTTGGGCAGTCACTCATAAGGGCCCTTAAGATGCTCTGGGTGAAGGGACTGAACATGAGGAAAGCCATCAAAAACATCACATGCTATGAAAAGGTTGTCAATCAAGTAGGGTGATCCGTAGACTATACAGGCTGCTCAGACACAAGCTAGAGCCTGATCAACCCTGGCTGGATCGCGTGGGTGAGAGTGGATGATGTTGTGAGACCTGAAACACCCAATGACTCCAGGATACCTCACTGATGACACCAATGACACAGGTGTATGTAAGATCCCATGTTGATGGATAACTAAGGGAATTTGGCCTCTGTGTAACCTCATATTTATACCCCAGTTGATCAGGAAGTCATGGATTACAGCTTGAAGGTTCCTAGTTACTCCAATCAACTCAAAGATGTACAATTTATTGGGGAAACACATTCCAATAATCATGGCACATGTGTTTTTGCTAAAAATAATTATTTCTTGATTTATTTTTCTTAGAATAAATTTATTTCAAAGACAGGTTGGATTTTTCTTATTTTTTCAGTGTGAGATGAACTAGTTCACCAAAAGGTGGGTTTTTTTCTATCTATCTATCTAGTGAGATATGACAATGAAACTTTGTCGGCATTTTAGCCTCAAAACAATAAAAATAGCCTTAAAAATAAAAATAAGGAATACTGTATCCAAAAAACAGTATGTTAAAATGAGTTAAAAACTAATTTGTATTACAAATTAATTTATATTTCAAAATATTTTTAATATTCAAGTGTGTCTTTAACAATAAATCTAATAGGCATATAAAAGTGTCTTTCTGTATTTTGCAAAAATGAAACTAAGATCTTTCTAAGATTTCATTAAAAGTCTTTATTAAACATTTTTCAATGCAAACCACCACATTGGCATGTTTTATAAGAACTATCCTCACTTTTGTCAAGATGTTTACTGTACTTGGTTGCATGAAGTTCATTCTGAGAAAAACTGCCTAGTCCTATAACTGTATGCATTGGCGAGTGACATTCATATTTTTTAATTTACATAAAAGATTTTAGAAATGTATGATCATAAATGATGTGTGATCTATCAAGAAATGTATCATTCATTAAAAAAAATAAAAAATCTACCCAAAATATATTTCATTTAATTTCCTCACACTTACTGTATAGTCTACATGGCTGAATTAAGACCAATATAGGCATCTGGGCACCAGCACAATCACCCAAACCCCCTAATCACCCCATTAGCCTGCTACTAGCAGCAACTATATATGCAAGTGATAGTGAGCATCTGTCAATATTTGATAGGCTGATTACTGCACTCTTCCTCCAATTAGAACTTATCAGGCATATTCAAAGGCCCCTTGACACCCCTTGACAGTGCCCCTGCGCACACGCCCAGGGCGCCCGTATGCCAGATTTGGCCATGACTGACTGCAAGCTCCCTTGTTACATGGTGTCTATGGGTAAACAGGTCATATCAGTCCTACTGCTGAGCCCATGTCCCGCAGTGCAGTTGCTGTCAACTGTGGTCCCTCAAGCCAAAACTCTGCATTTGCACCAATGGCATGAAAACCCTGTGACCCTCTAATCACTGCTGACGAACAAAAAATTCATGAGAAGTATGTTTCTTGTAACGATTTGGTAATTCACCCACGGCCCTTAAAATTTATAGGACAGCGGTACAGTAAATCTAACTATATAAGTGAAACAGTCAATAGACCATCTTAAAACAATTTATTAAAAGCCTGGATGCTTTACTGAAGATGGAATCTTTGAAAATACGAATCACCATTGAAAAGTTAAGTTCAGAAGGGTATAGAGATGAAGTTACTAATGCACATTGGTGAAGGCAAAGATGGCGGAGGGGTTATCCAGCTCTCCAAGCACAGACTCGGGGCCTATTGTCGATCCACGAACTTGACATTGATAGGAGCTCCTGGAGTGAGCAATCCATGGGTTTTGGCGTGGACCTTGTTAGTCAGGGGGGACACCTCAATACGGAACTTCTGCAGGAGCTGTCACAATAGGATAAGAAACATCTGTTTAACTACATTGTCATTATAGAATAGAGGTATGGGAAATAGAGCTGTGCATGGTTACGTTTTTTTTATTCTGGGTGGTGGAGGTTTTCGATCCTGAACAAGGGTTAAGATCAATGCTAACCTAGGCCCTCCTCTAAGCAGTGGAATTTGTTTTTGCTTGACAGCTGATAGCCTGCGCTGCTTTTATGGATTCCCGAGAGGTCTCGAGGTCCAGCAGGTAAAAAAAATAATCCAGACCAAGATTTTGCTTCAACCAACCAGTTGAGTATAAAGAGGCACATTTTTGGTTGAAGGAAAATCTTAGTCTGGATTTTTTTACTTGCTGGGCATCAACCTTCCCATACAAATGCCTCTGTCATACACAGGAAGGGTGAAGTGGAGGAGCACATGTAACCAAATGTATTAAAAATGAAAAATTATGTGAGTATGCTGTGTGCGTAGCTATTTTTAGCTCTATGTTGCCACAATCAGAGTAGCCATAGCACAAAGGTCCAAAACAACCTCACCCTTGGCTCAAAAAGCCAGGGAAATGATCCAGAAACATCACAGGAGGCTCCAGTCAACATCCTCTAGCTCAGCTGCCTAATATGTATTTGGCCTAGAGAGATGGTGCAGGAGGCCTGTGCTGCATTTTGATGCCATGTTACATGGACTTTCAGAAAGAGGAAGCTTCTTAGACAAACACAGACCACAGAGACTCAGCAAAGAGTTTCCGGGATTGATGGGACACACTGATAACTTTACAAGGAAGAGGAACACAGAAGTTAAAGGGAACCTATTATGCATTTCTGGTGTATCCCTTTCCTTTAATGTGTTATATAGGGAGTAACTCTCACCACAGACACCACTCTCCTCTAATCAGCCTAAAATCAGCCCTTATTTCCATGACATGGTGAGGTCACCCCATAACACAGTCCTTATTGGCTACCTACCTCCAAGGATCTGTCTGCAGGCTGCAAGACATCCCAAAATTAAAATTATGAACATGAATGTGAATATGAATATAATAGGTCCCCATGGAAGCACATCCTGCACATTAGCGTGGCTTTTTGACCCTCAGGATCCTCTTCCACATTACAAAAGTTGTTTTATCACCTGAGAAATATTGCTAAAGTTGGTTTTCGCCATCTTTTAGGCCAAAGAATAAGTGCATGCCTTCGTTAACAGTAGATTGCTCTTCCTGCTGTGCTACAAATAAAATAACTGATAATGTACCAAGATGAGAAACAGAAGTAGATTCAGACGAACCCGGGTGACGGCCAGGTACATCTCCAGCTCGGCGATCCTCCTGCCCACACAGCTGCGGATCCCGTGGCCAAAGGGGATGGAGCCAAAGTTCTCTACTCGGTCGGCTATGTCCTTTCGTATCCACCGATCTGGCTTGAATTGGCCAGCTTCCAGGAAGTAGTCTTCCTCCATGGAGGTAGAATAATGGCACATGGCCAACTGAGTCTAAAACAGAAAGATATGGATTTAATGTATGAAGTTCTCCTGCCCATTCAGCGACATCCTGCTTAGGGTCAGTAAGCCTCGTGCATACTGATTTAGCCACACTTGAGGCTACTGAGAGGCTACAGCAGGTTCTTGACATAGTCCTGCCTGGTTCTTACCCCTTTTGGGATCAAGTATCCCCCCACAATAAGGTCTTCATTTGTGATCCGACCATTTCCAGGAAGCACTGGGAACAGCCTGAGAGAGGTGACAGATTGGAGTGTTTAAATCCTGGACCAGCACATAGGCACTTTCCCACTCCAGAACACCTAAGATCATGCTTTTTATTACACACCTGAGCCAAAACTGAAAAACCCATTTTAAGCTCCTTAGCTTCACCTGAGAGTCTCTTTCAACAGTCCTCGGATAAGCGGTAGGTGTGCGACATCCTCGCTGACGGCCACCCGCTCATGACCCAGCTTCGCCACCACCTCCTCGTACACCTGCTGCTGAACCTCTGGATGTATTGCCAGCAGGTACACAACCCAAGAGAGCGTGAAGGACGTCTGTGCAACAGGCAGGAATGAGCAGCAATCTCAGTAACCCATGGTCATAATCATTAATAGTTCCCGATTGCTGCAGATGTTCCATAATTCCTCAGCAGCCATTAGACAATCACCCATTAAAGCCCGCAGACCAGAAGCTAAACCTCACACACCTTACCCCACACCCCATCCAGTGCCTTTTCTGCTGCCATTCCCTTCCCTCGTCCCCTCACCACTCTGCACCCCAACATGCACGCCCTCGCCTCCCTCACTGTGTCTACTCCAGCCAGCAGCATCTCCGTCATGTTAGCGTAGATCTCCTCCAGTGACATCTCCTGGGTCACCAACAAGTGAGTGAGCAGCCCTCCTTTCACTTCCTCGCCATCAGCCAGTTTCTTCTTAATCTCTGAAAGCTTCTTGTCAATATGGATCTTACCTGCAAGATCGCGCGTGGACAGAAATAGTGCTACAGTAAATACAGCATCATGAGCTCAAACCTCAGAGTGAACCATAGTCTGAACTCTTGGTCATGCCCATGGGCTTATTTATAACAAGCCAATGGGAAGAACCTAGAATAAAGCATGTGACTCAAACACTGAAACTGTCATTGGCTGGTTACTTGTGTTTTAAGTTAAACACATTCAACTACAGTAGATTTGAATAATATGAAAATAACCATTATTACTATGCCAAGTAATGAATCTCTCTTCAAGATGAAGACTCTCATCCCAAGACAACCCTCTTGTCTATCCAAACTGTTACTCGTCCTGCTGCCACCCACAAGCACAGACCTCCCATCCACAGACCTACCCACCCCCCAGCTCTCACTGAATTTGAACAGGCCATCCCAGGAGCTGCAGAACTCCTCCCAGGGCTTGGGGAAGATGGGCCGCAGCCACTTGGGAATGGCTCCGGCATACATGGTGGTCTTGAAGGAGCTGAACATGAGGTGCAGGGCAGCAATGTACTCCAGGCTCTGCTTGGGAATCTCGTCTTGCAGGCAGCCCAGCCGACACTCATACAGGATGCTAGATACACCTGGACAGATGGTGAAATGTGCTACACTAAGCTTAAAGAAAACAACAGTATCTCAGACCTTTATTACCTCCCCCTCCAACACCCCAGACCCCAAAACTCCCCCTTCCTCACCTTCCATGGCATACTTGAAGAAGAGGTCATTGACGTTGACCACCGTCTGCCCGTCGGCCTGTTTGCCGCGCAGTGTCCGGATCCTGTCAATCAGGTCGTCGACCACTTCGTTCACATCGCCGGAGAAGACTGCCACGTCGCGTGGTCGCATGATCAGCTGCCTGAGGACACTGCGCATCTTCAGCCATTCCTCGCCCTCCCTGCAGGGTGGCGACCCGAAGCCACAGTCAGTGACAGTAAGGGATCCTTCATAAGAGAATGGTGGCTGGGACAGGGGTGGCCGACAGCCAGCAGAGTGTAGGCTATGAGGAACTTGATAGCATTAGCAGCGTTGGGAAAGCTATGATGTAGCCAGCTGGTCCCTATCTCACGACTGCACCCAAGATGTAGCCAATCACACTGTTGATTGGTAGTTTTTCCCTTGCTACCAGGCAACAAAGAAAGCCAAATATGAGAGACACTACAAGGCTTTACAATGACCTCAATGGCTGCCAACCACAAAGCTCACACTCACGCAGAGATGAGACCCGTGGAACGGCCCCTCATGTCACGGTACTCCTGCCATGACTCCATGTTGGCCCGCTGAGGGGCTACGCCTTCCGACCTCAGTACCTGCGCCACCATGTCCCGGTCCGCGATGGACACTACCAGCTGCGGGCCGAACCTCGACTTGAAGATCTTTCCGTACTTTTTCCTGTGTTCTAACTGTAGAGCAAAGCTTTCAATTAGCGGTTAAAGCATATGTGTGAAGGTTGAATCATCAAAGTGTGTCTTTTTTTGGTGGTTTGGTGAAACTTGGATGAACTGTGTAATGTGGACACATATCTTCACATTTAATTGCTTTTAGGGAGAGAGGTAAAAATAACAATTAATTGGGGTAACCACAAAAAAGTGTCCTGCTTGATTGACAATGGACAGAAAAAGCTTCTTATTACACTCAGAAGAAAATAAAGAGAACAGGCTTAGAGAGGTGGTGCTAATCTAATCATTTTAACTGTTTTTTTAATGTGCAGAACAAATCACATTAACAAATCTTATTTTGGTTTACAGCCATCTGGACGAAGATTAAGGTCCTTACCTGACCTAAAACAAAGAGGGCTTCTGTTTTAATCTGCCTGTGGTCTTTACAAAAAAACACATATTTGTTCTGTTTGTGGCACATGACCTTAAATACAGTCTCATGATGCTTTTGAACTGCAATTTCTAACCTATTCTTTTAAGTTTTTATATCAGTTTATTGCAATAGCATCGATGAGGCAAGTAACAGTTCTTTTCTGTGGCATATTTCAAGGTTGGCAACTTCAGCAGCTGGATAGCCTGAGATTTTCAATTCGAGACAAGTCTGCAAACGCATTTACATGTATGTGATCGTTTTATTACCTTGTAAATAATCTGCAGGGTTTGAAAACTCTCCAAACGCTTTTGAGGTAATTAATTTTAGGTTTATAATAGAATAACATAGCTTTGGTGCAGCGGCTGATAGGGCACAATTATACCACAATTAATGTGTCATTACTGAAAGGTCACTAGAAATGTTATTGTTGAAAATAATTATTTCTGTTTATATAAAATGTATTTATATTCAGGAGAATCTACGTTCTCATGTAGTTTAGGGATAGAATACACACTGGGAGATGAGCATGAATTATCAGTATCTCAAGTAGGCTACATTTAATTTAGTCGACAGAAGAAGAAAAAAAAGAGAAAGACAACCGATCAGATCAAGTTTACATTAGGTTCTGCGGCCGGCTTGAGTACGTTTATTCGAAGTGTAGATGGTTTGTGTGCGATGCAATTTTACTTTTGCTCTTTACTGCCAATACTTGACAAAAAGTTTGCCAAAACAACAGAAGTTTCCTATGGGACAGGATCCACCGCACGGATCCTAGTTATGCGATCACGATTTCCGCCTCTATCTGCACGTACTGCTTCTGCGAAATGGAGTTTGCAGCTCAGTATATTTCGAGTCTTTATAAAACGGATTATCTGTAGAACTCCCATCAAACCTACTCGTGGTTTCTTTTTTAAGCGGCATGCACGGCACTGTTCTTCTTGGATATAAACTATATATATGTAACACTCACTTTAAACACTATATTTCTCACCTGTATTTCGTGAATCCGGCTGAATCCGTCCCGGTAAAAGAACTCTATCAGGTTACTTGTGGTGCTTGGTCCCGGCATCTCTTTGATGCTTTTTACCCGAATGTCTTTATCCTCCTTCGCCGGCGCCGGCTTGGCTGCCAAGTTCCCAGCCAGAACATTTTCCTCCAGCTCGGGCACTGACCGGCTCGAAAAAAGTCTGTGATTATGTGCAGCTGCGAGCAAAAATAAAGAATTTTCTGATTGTCTCAGCAACCTCTTGCTAAAAAGTACAGCTGATTTCTGATAAACGGCCATGATCACTGTTTGACTTAAACTTCAGAAGGACGATCGAGCGTAGGTTTCAGTCGTTTGCTCCGCTTAAAAAAAAAAAAAAAAAAAAAAAAAGGACAGCGTTCCGAAAGTGTTGGCGTTTGGACGATTTATAACGAGACCGCTGGGGGTCCGTCACCTCCGGCTCTTTTAATGGCGCTCTTAGGGGTGTGCCGGAGGGGAGGACTCCCAGAACGCTTCGATCTTGTTAAAAACGCCTGGATAAGAACCAGGTTACTTTCATAACTTAACAACAGAGCCGAGTAACGCCTCCTACAGACTCTCAAATTTCTGCCCTCACACGCCTGGACAATATGTACCAGATTTTAAAAGAAGCTAGAAAAAACGTTAACAATACAAATGTAAAGTGACGAGTCTTGCCAGTCTAAGCCAATTGTACGACTAATGCTGTTAATACATAGTAATTTTCTTTCCTACCAGATAAGTAGGGCAAAGGGTTTACATTCTATCAAGCACTTAAATGAGATTAAATCCTACCATTCTGAAATGTGTAAACAGTTAGTAAAGTTTCAACATATTCAAAACCTCCGTGTTAAGGGATTATGAAGGAATTCTGCCTGAAGGTTTAAATCTGTTTTTATGCAGTTCAACTGGTATAGTAATTGAAAAGAGCATTAACAGTCCCTAAAAGTAAAATTCAATGTGGATCTTAGTTGGTTTCTCACATTTTTATTGCCTATAGTCTTCAGATCCATTGAATGCAATATCTGGTTATTAGTATGGATGACTAGACATGACATAATTAGGGCTGCAACTAACGATTATTTTAATAATCGATTAATCTGTCGATTACTATTTTGATTCATCGATGAATCGGATA
>JABFDZ020000039.1:20728570-20741455 GCA_019775955.2 Pollimyrus isidori
ACTTTACCAGTTATACAAGTTAGACTGATTGGCCTATAGTTTGACAAATTACTTTCATCCCCTTTTTTGAAAATGGGCGTTATGCTGGCATGCTTCCAATCAGATAAGGATTTTTGAAACGGTAAGGTTAAGGGTTGGCAAATAGTATCCCTCATCTCTTTTAACACTATAGGTAAGATGCCATCAGGGCCCATGCATTGTTCAGGGACAGTGTGTGGCTCTGTGTGCTAAGCCTGAGTGTCTGTAATCAGAAGGTCACTGGTTTGAGCCCAGCCTTGGCAGGTATGTGGATCCTTAACCCATAGCTCCCTGAGTACCGCAACGAGTGGCTGCCCTTCACGGCCCGCTAAATATGTAAAGAGAAAGTCAGGGGAGATGTAAATACAATTTCCCTAAGGGGATTATTATCATTCTCCCAGTGTGTATGTTCTCTAGAGTAGACTTATAATTTTAATCTATCCATCCATTTATCCTATTCAGGGTCGTGGGGGGTCTGGAGCCTATTCTGGAGGTTAAGGGGTCAAGGCAGGGAACAACCCAGTATGGCAGGGGTCATCAACTCCAGTCCTGGGGGGCCGGAGCCCTGCACAGTTTTTGGTTTCCCCTCATTTAACACACCGGATTCAACTCCTTGTGCTAATTACCACACAGCTCTTGAGCTGAATCATTTATGGTGGAACAGGGAGAGAACTAAACTACACATCGCAAGGCACAAACACCAATCACAGATTCACTCCTATGGGCAATTTGGTTACTTTTTGGACTGGGGGGGATGAACTTAATCTGCTTTCAGTTGAAGTAGGTTGAAGTACGATTGTTGTGGTGATTATTATTTGAGATTATCCAGGTTCTTCGAGGTGTAGAGGGCTTGTCATGCATGTGTTTGGCGAGTTCCCATGTTGATGGTGACACATCACTGCAGGACAGGAGAAAGGCGAAATACTATGACCTGTGAGGGAGTGAGCTTTGGTTCATGTTCTGGACTGAGATCGAAACATGGTGCCACGCCCTGTGTGATCCCCAAGCCAGCTTTCCGTGCCTGTGCAGCTCTCTGTTACCTGGATGCAGTGATATGTAGAACATTTTCCTCCCCTAACATGTTTGCATGTTCTTGGATGCTGAGTGTGTCGTACACAAATGTCCCATACATGTCGGCATATTTTGCTTTTTATTTTTTTTTGCATGCTAATATTTTCAATTCAGTTTATTTTATATAGTGCTTTTCACAACCAAGTTGTCCCAAAGCGCTTTATAGGGCTGTGTTGTGATACATACAGCATAAGTAGAGGGAGATACGTAAGGGGGGAAAAAACAGAAAGAAATAAATTGAGTATACATATTCTATGTTGGGTGAACAGTGTTATGGCTTTTGGCCCATTGGCTCATCACCAGGGGGTGGGTTTTTAGAAGGGGGGGCTTAAATTGGAGTGACTTCTGCAGAGTGGCTCATAATATGACACAGGGCCGACAGAAACACTCTATTTGCTGATAAGGGACTGAAAATACCACGGTGAATGTCTTGGTTAGTATCAGCACGAGTCAAATTTTGCTTCTCTGTGAATAGCAGTCGTGGTATTTTAGCCATGCTGTGTGCATTCGAAAAGAGGAGGAGGAGAAAAAAGGGACTCGGCATGAAACTTTCAAGACTCTTAACTGTCATCCTGGAACACTCCCTCCCTCCCCCGCCCTCTTTGTAAGGCCGGACAGGTTGTAATTACAGAGGATGCAAGGCCTATTCAGTGTGCTGCTATGTAAAGTGACTGAGTGGGCTGTGGTTTGTGTCTCTGAGCACCTGCAATAGGGACCCATCATGTAAGGGGTCTGATTAACAGAGCAGAAGCCTTGTTGAATGATTTTTTTTTAATATAAAATGAAACATCTCAATTCATATAATAGAAGCCATGTTTGTAATTATTTGAATTGTAACCAAGAAGCCCGTTTATATAAATAATATACATTAATGGATTATAGATTGAATTTTTTGTTGTTTTATAAGGATTTTTGGCACGGTAATTTATGAGAGATGGAGATCTTTGATGGCGACACTGCATCTTTTATCTCTGCACACCACAAGGAAGGATTTTTATATGCTCAAGAAACTGTGTGGGATAACTTGGCAGAATGTTAATACCTTACAGAAAACTTGTGTTTGTGGCTCTGTTGTTATGAGTAATGAAGAGTGTCCACCTGTCTGATCCTCAACAACATACAGAGTGTAAATCGCTAATGAAGAACGTTTGTGTTCCTCCAGTGTTTATGGGAGATTTTTTCCAAAGCCCAGAAACATGCGATTAGCTGAATAGTGTCCCTAAATTGCCCATAGCTGGTGTTCATGAATGTGTGTGTCTACCCGGGCACTCCACATAAAGTTTCTCAGTGTTTTTTTTTCCTGTGATGGGCTCCAGGCTCACCGCAATTACAGAGGAATGTATGTAATTATATAACAATATTGAAACTGGAGACCTGGCAACCCATTATGTTACAATAATAAACTTTCACTGTGAAATTCCTGTGACTTTTGGAGAATGACGGTGGGTTTAAAAATTCATAGCTAGTGCTGATACGAGAAGAGACTCATGCCATTACGCTCATTGAAGATAGTTCAAAGGCTCAGTGCACAAAACTGCTTAGCGATAATGGCGAGGTATCCGTGAGCCCTGGGTGATAGAAAAGCACACGCTTATTCCCACACACCTTTATCTTGCCTCTGCAGAGCTGCCACCTCAGTACTATGCTTGAAAATGTAGTATCTACAGCTCATTACTTGAACCTTGAAAACATTGTTTTTGCCTGCTCTTTGTAGATTATTGTGGTAAACAAAACCTCAGACGTCCAACGTATATTAACACTGCTGATGAGATAATAAAACTACTACCCCTGATAGTTATTGTATTATATGCCACAGACAGAGCTACATTGTACAAAGTGCCGCTGTATCAGTGATACAGGAGTCTGTGTTTGTACTTCTGTAGCAGAGATCTAAAATCTAGATATTTGGATCCGCCCGAAAACATTCAATACATCTGGAAATGAATTTTCTTGTATGTTCAAAAGTTTAATCTGGACATATTTAAGATACTATTATAACTGTAGTCTTATAAGTACTAGAAATAAGTTACTATTAAATATACTACTATTTTTTATTCTTTTTTCACAATTAATTTGAAGCAACACAGTTCTAATCCTCGAAAACTAGTGTTTAGTAAATAATGCTTCGTCCCATTCATCCAAAATGTGTTTTGTAAGCAGACCGGCGTCCTTAATTTTCCACTGGGTTAATGTGCATTGTGGCCTGGCATCCATCATGAAATGAAGCGCACTGATGCCTGTAGAGATGTCTGTCTGTTCAGATCTGGTAGATCAGGGCGTACCTGGCAGCCATTACAGCCATTGTGGCTGAGCTTTACTTTGATCAGAATCACATCCAAAGTCAGAGCCTCCCTTAGGTTTTCATCCTTGAATTCCCCTTACAAGCCAAGAAAAGAGCCCCTCTATACCCCCCCTTATTATTTACATTCCATTTTATCCATCCACCCATTTTCTGTATTCAGGGTTGCAGGGGGGTGGGTCCAGAGCCTATCCTGTAGGCTACAGGCACAAGGCATGAAACAACCCAGGATGGGGTGCCAACCCATTGCAGAGATCACTCACACACTCATGCACAACTATAGCAATTTGGCAGCTCCAATTAACCTCAGCATGTTTTTGGACTGGGTGGGGGGGGTGCTGGAGTACCTGGAGAAAACCCCATGATGACATGAAAACTGCACACACGTGGAGCCAGGGTGGAGACTTGAACTCTGGTGCTAACAACTGTGTCACCGTGCCACTCCCTTTATCAATGCCATTGTTTACTAATCCTGGGGTTTACGCCTTACTCTACTTACAACGGTGATATAGGGCAATACAATACAATACACCACTGATGACTGAACACACTGATCTTATGAGACTGAGTCCAATTTTATTTACTTGCACTGACACTATCCTGGGATTGTGATTCCCTGTCAGTCCACAATGGGTTTGCATCTCTGCTACTCCCACCTACTCTTATTATTATCGATGTGCTTTTGTCACAAAAACAGCAGGATCACCATTACAATAGCAGTGTAAGAGCTGGGTGTGTCTGCAGCAAGTGCCTGATAGACAGGCGAGCTGTCATCTGGGCAGTGGTGGAGCAGAACTCTCTGGGGTTTGCCAGAAAAGCCACGTTTTAGCAGCAGCGTGGATGCACTCAGAACTTGCTTAAGATTGCTGTGACTGCCACGTTCCTTCCAAGGCCCGTAATGAAGCTCATGCGGAGCACAGCGGCATCTGAAAATGGAGACTGCGACTGCGTCCCATTCAACACACTTAAGAGCAAGTGGAATGAGATGCCACACACTTTGTTGACGTATGATGATGTAAGACACGAAGTGCGCGAGTGTATGTGAGGAGCCCAAGTGCACAAGGATTT
The DNA here is from genome assembly GCA_019775955.2 of Pollimyrus isidori. NCBI lineage: Eukaryota > Metazoa > Chordata > Actinopteri > Osteoglossiformes > Mormyridae > Pollimyrus > Pollimyrus isidori. The sequence goes on from JABFDZ020000039.1 coordinate 20,733,027, forward strand.
CTTGGAACCAATGGGACACACTTGATATCTGAAGAGGTAAACAAGAGAAGCTTTGGCAGGGATGGTAAGATTTATTGATTTGCATCGGTGCATAAAAGTTCACAACGTGATTGACAAAAGTGCACATCGGATACAACATCTTTGCATTGGTAAAATTCTTTGGCGATACATTTAGACGTGTATTGTGTTGGCCTCAGTGATGGAGATGCACACCCCTAACAGAATTTACAAATATGCTGTCATTAATTGTCTTGGTTATGTTTGGGATTGTCCTTCACTCTACCCTAGGCTATGTAAATATTCATTACGCAACTTTGCACACTTGTGCTCGACCTTCTTTGGAGACATGATGAGCTGGCAGACTTGTTGAAAAACAGTGAAAAATGTTGTTTTATAATAAATAATTTTATGAAAGTGCAATATGTGGACACTGCAAACACATAGTCCAGCCTTGAACCCATGACCTTGGCACTACTAATCCAATACTACTTGCTACTCTACCATTTTTTTGTTTGTTTATACATTATTATTCAAAGTTATAGTTGTGGGATGCCATTAAGGGATCATCAAGAAAACAGGACACTTCGAACGTTTCCATAACTTAATCGCGCATTGTGTTTGCGGTTCAAGAATAGACTTGAACCCATCGTCAACCCAACACAATAGGTCTATTCGGTGCAACGACTAGTTGCAAAGACGAACTATTCTTTCAGTCAATGCAATTTTCGTTTTACTCCCGAACTCAAAGCAGTTTTCTACTATAAATTGCTGTTCATGACCATATACTAAATGTAGACTGTATGCAAGAAAACTCGCCGCTGTGCATTTTCCCCGCGCGCACGCGCGCGGGTGTGTGTATGTGTATGGCAGATCCCGGCATAGTCTCGCGCCTGTCCTCCTTTTCCCGGATTTTACCCGCATCCCTCTCTACAGCACGCGCTCTTCCGGAGGATGGTACGCTCCACATGAACGAGGTTTCCGCGCTTTGGGTAATTGGTCCAAGTCAGACTAAACGGACAACCACTGGATTAGGAATTTGAGGCGAGGCGGAGTCTGTGATCGAGAATATTGCAGTTTTAAAACAAACATTAAAAATGTAACGAGTAGCTATGTTCGTTCATTTTTAAGATCCGTTGCCTTGTCTTTTTCTTATTAACGGTTAATAGAGCATAAATTCCTGCATACGAATTGTGGTTGCCTTTGTTTCAAGCTCTGAGCTTGTGGAGGCGATCGTGTGCATTGTGCCAAACGGATCACTGACGGCGCTGTAGGATGGTGAGCGGGTATTGCCGATAGATATGAGGCAATTATATTCAACGGTGCGGTTCGGACGCTGGATGAATGAAGCGCGTTATGGACAGTGGGACTGCATAGATGCTGACGCCTAGGAAAGGTAAGTAATGGTTCCTCTTTGTTGTCACTGAGCATACACGGTGACATTCATGCGAAGTCTACTGGGTCAGCGCGAGTGCCGTCAGCATCTAAGGTTATACATTCTGGATGTGCAGAAGAAGCCGGCACAAACAGGAAACAATAATTTGCTTTTTAATTTCTTACGCCAAGGCAGTCACGAGTCAGTGTTTATGCGTGTCGTCAGTTAGGTGTTGATATAACTTGTATTGTGATAGACTTGTAGTTAGGGTCATATGAGCTATTGTTTTTACTCCCTGTCGTTCTGACATCTCACTTTGGTTAACGTGCACCCGCAGTGGTTTGGCTCTGACTTTTTTGAGGCTGTACTTCTTTTTAGTCGTGTGCGCTTCCATGAATAAAAATGTAAACAAGGCGGGCAGGATGCATGTCACACACAGCCTCGTGCCCGCACACATGCGTGCCATGTCACACGCGAGCTTGTGCCTGTGAAGCTGGTCACGTGTGGGGGCGACTGTCCGTCGGCGTGTCTATACGCCGCCCGCCCTGCTCGCGTTTTAGATGCGCTGCGTTTCAAAGTCATTATAACCCCCCAATACATTTATGTAGTCTTTGTTTAGTTACGTGTCTGGCCCGATGGGGTATTGCTGGGTTAATGGGTCTACAAAGTGCCCCAAACACCGCCCAGTGGCATTAACACTTAAACCCTTATCTTCCAGTGGCGTGGGCATGCATGTCTCCGCTTTTCCCATCATTTCTATTCCCTTTCAGCTCCGTTTAAACTCTTCCTTCCTTACTTCCGTGGCATTAAAATTCACAAAAGTCCCTACACGCGCTGTGCTCATGGAATGAAAGCATAAACAAATACACGGCTTGCAAGGGACGGGTTGGCTCAGGTCTCCCCAAGAGGTACTCGATATCATCTTATTTTACACAAAAAGGTTTTATGCCGCTCCCGGGCACTAATCTTAAGACATAAAAAACACGCAGTCAGTACAGCATCATAGCACTACCTCAGGCCGTACAATATCACATTCATGTCGTGTGCACGTTGTTGTGTTTACTGCTGAATAGCCTGTCTGAAAATTGCAAAGAGCAACATTTATTTCAAACATCTAGACTTTCCGTGGAAGATTTACTTGCACCTTCCAGTAAAGGCTCACTGTCAGCCTGTGTAGGTATGTGACTTAAGTACAGTGTTGGTAGTTACATGCAGGCAGACCTGCACTGATCCTATACGGTTCTGGTACCGGTCCCTTGGTAATATTGACAGTGTATGATTTCCAGAGAGGAGTTGCCTTTGTGCCCATTTCCGGCACATGGATTCCGGCATGAATGCGGCGGGGGTGCGGGATTTGGGAGCTGAAAGGGAGCGCGCACGGGATCCGAGCCAGCTGGAGGGAGCAGCCGTGGAGGGGGCGCCGTCCCCAAAGTCCTCAGCGTTTCGATGTGAACCTATAAAATTGCACATTTGTGTCCAAATTCAATTGCACCTGTTAGTATGTCAAAATTATTATTCTAATGCTGGCTCAGGTCTGCTGTCCATTTTAACAACAACGGACGAATTTTTGCGGTGCATTGGCCATTGCAGAATTTGTGGCTATTAGTAACAAAGGGCTTTTGAAAGAATAAGGGGAAGATGATGAAGTTGTTAAGGAAACTTAATTTACCGTGCAGCATGAACTGGATTTGTTGGGAAAGGGCATAGATACCGCTCTGAGCGTCCTAAAAAGATTTTGTGAACCCGGAGGCATTTTTTAATTGTGTCACTCACTGTGGCAAAATGTTTGACAGAATAAACAAAAAGTGCGCATTCAGCATTTTGATCCCGGAAAATCGATCCTCGACTAGGGACGCTGCGATTTGGCACCGCTTCCGTGCGCAGTGAGGTCTGTAGCCTAGATTTTAAAATCCCAGCAGCCGCTTTGTATTTAAAGGGGAACTCCACCCAAAAATAACATTAAGATCGTTTAGGAAATTATGTATCATGCACCTCAGGCAAGGTATTAACTCTTAAAAAAACACACCCTCACGTCAACGTTTATGTTCTGCATTTAGATTTGCTGAATCTCTATATGAAGACTTTTTTTAGATTCTGATGTTTGATTTTGGTATTAAAAGCCAGAGATTTTTCTGTTAATTTCGTCTTTTCTTCTCCAGGTTTATCATGCATCTGTGGTATCATGTTTAAAGGTGGAGACTAAGATTAGGCCTAACATTCTCATTTAGGATGTGCTGCTGCTTTGAAAATAGCCAGAGAGATAAAGGCAGGAAGAGGCAGACAGAGACGGTGGGAGAAAGTCAATGCTAATCTCATCGATCCCCTGCATTACTGTCCATACTACCAGTTATGGGGCCTCTGATGTGGATAGAGTAATGTTTCCCAGCATGTTTTTGCTCCCTCCGAGCCCCCTACCATACAGTCCACATTTTTGCTCCCCCCAGTTCCCTACTGAGAGCTGGAGGGGAAGCAAAAATGAGGACTGTCTATGGGTCCCCAAGGTCCAGATTGGGATACACTGGGCTTGAGCCTGAAGCAGAATTCAGAAGCCCTCTCAGTGCCCTCTTTACATGCCCTGATTCCTTCTCACTGGGGATGATGATTATTGACCATGGGATCCATATGCAGCCTCAGCAAAGCTTTAAAAACAGCATAATAGAACAGCCCCAAAGCAGCGATCCCTTTTAGTTTAAGTCTTGTTTTCCTACAGAGCAAAACTGACATGCAGGTGTAAGTGGAGTGGTCTGTTTGGAAAAGCCCAGCAGCTCTCTGAGCCTTGATTGGCTCTCCACTCGCAGGCGGCCATTTCCAGGCATAAGAAACAAATCAAGCTGTAATCTATATGGCCCAGGGTGACATCACCTCCTGCAGCAGCTCCCGCACGCGCGCACACTCAAGCGGAGTGAGACTGCTGCAGTGTTTGGCTCCGGCAGATGCAGCCCCCACGGTCGAGAACGCTCTGCGTTTGTGACTCTATCCGAGCTGATCTGTGATGAAACTTGACCCTTATCGTGCATATATAACATGACAGATAGGAGACGCGGTGACGTCACAGCGAGTACAAGAGAGATGGAGGTTCCGGGCTCAGACCTTCGGTGAATTTATTCTCGCCAGTGAGGGTGACGATGGCAACTGTAGCAGACCTATGAGGTCGTGTGGTGTTATTACCCAGTTTCTTAACACGATTGCCCGCCCTCATCCTCCTGTGCATGACCCTGTCCTTTTTACACATTATTATGCTATTTGCCATTTGCTCTTTCTTTTATGGATTCTGTTCTGCATCTCCTTTGATGGCCATTTCTTTTGCTTCCGCTTTCAATCCTTTGTATAAAAATGACTGTAAATTGCTGTGAAGTGCTTTTTGACAACTTACTTACTTGTGAAAACACAAAGATAAAAGAAAAAATCAAATCTGATTGATCGCTTAATAAATTCGCCTCATTATGGACGGGGGTGCTGCTCAGTGCTTAATCACCGGCCCCCATTTCTGGGACGATTCCGCCCGCGAGGTGCCGTCGCGTCCCTGTGCGGTTTGTCTGAACCAGATGTCTCCGCTCTCAGCCAGAACGTTTCATTTCCTGGAAAATGCTGAACCTTGATAAATAATTGTGGGTGATGAGTAGGTAGCGGATAACGGAGGTGGCTGCTTTCAGAGGGCTTTAACGCGGGACACCTGTAGCGCCCTTTTGTCTGAGCTCATTATCCATTGGCTAGGTTAATTAGTGCATGTAATGAGCAGTAATGAATGACATGCTGGTTGCCGGGGTCCCCCGGTCCAATGGGTTCGAGCTGTTATCACGGGAAAACCCGACCTGCTTCCGCTGTCTGGTGGGCTTCGTTTAAATGCCCCCCTCCCCCCTCCTTGACAGAAGGTCGCCAAATGTCCGCCCGCATCGTCCCGGATATCTGTGCCCCTACCATGCCAGGCGGGCACCGGGGCGCCAGGCGAGGGTGTGAATGTGCTGTCTGTCGCTCCCTGTCGGAAGCCCGCCGTCTGCGGCCCCCCTGCTGTCGCCCCAGTTGGACGCGATCTCCAGGGCCCGCCGGACTTTCCAGGGATTCCCAGCTCGTAGCGGATGGCGGTGTGCTGCTTGCTTGTTTTCGCTCGTCGCCACGCGAAAAGGTGTCCGTGCTTCAGATATCTTAGGATATCTGGCCCCACCCCTTTGGCCTGTCCCTAGTCGGCCTGGGGGAGGGGTCTGCTCGTCGCTGCCATTAAGGGTGAGGGGGGGGGAATACAAATGGCCCAGGAGTGGATCAGTTGGGCCGGCTTGGCTGTGGGTGGGAGAATAAGGCCACTTAGAGCGTGTAACTGATTTGTTGTCCCTTTGTCCTTTTTTGGAAGTGCCATGGAGTGAACAAGCCGGCCGGTCAGGACCAGTGCCCCTGCGAGCTTGGTTTTACAGGCAGCGCCCTCCCCAGGCTGTCTGCCTATTCATTGATTCATCACCCTTCTCAACGCCCCGCCTCTCATCAAGCACCATGTTCCAGCCAATGGGGTGGTAGAGGGCTGCTTCGTCACACCCCTGCAGCAGCCCTGATCCATTGATCATTGATCCGCTTGCGATGGAGGGATGGATGGATGGATTTCATCTGCTATAATTAATATGATGTTTTATTCTCTTCAAAATGGTGGTCTCTTAGCTCACTTAGTGGTTTAATCTCGTAAGACTGGAGTAAGCCGCGCCCACTCTCTTTGTCTCGCTTCCTTTCTCCTGGCCCGAGTTTGGTGTTTGGCGACATGTCGCGCCAGGCAGCTCCTCGTGCCACCCTCCCTCTCTCCCGCCTTCGCTTACGGATCCCACCCCTTGCCCGCTGCTGGCATCGATGAGAGAGTCCCCAGAGCACCTGAAGCATCCAGGAAGGGCAGTAAACAGCTCAAGACTGTCACTTTTGCGGGGACTCAGTAGGCAGAAAACGCCACAGATGAATACTTATCATGTTTTATTTTCCCAAGTGAACTGGGTCTTCTCATTATATGCCCAAAATAAGTGTCAAAAGCCATATTTAGAGTCCAAAGAAATCAACAGACTCATTGCGGGTAACCTCAGCCACTGTCAGCATCTGCAGGGAATATTAACGAAATAGCAGAGCCGTTTGTGGTAGTTGTGAACAGCGAACAGTACATTCATTCGCATTAGTAATGTAGAAAGAAGAAAGTTATAAAGAGAGCCAATCCTGTGCCAGTGATGGAGGGGGAGCCAGAGTAGTGGGAAAGTTGGATAAAAGAAACGAATGAATGAAAAGAAAAAGAATGAATAGAATGAAAGAGCTGGGCTAGTCCACAAAGGGGCAGTCGGTGTCCTCAGATACTTCCGGGCCTGAGATGGATGCTGGCTGTGGCGTTGGCGTGGTCGTGCTTGACGTAGCTGATGGTGCTGTGGGGGGCGGCGGCCGTCGACCACATGGCCGTGGAACAGCGACGTGATGCCTCCACAGGACCACAGGGGGCGCTGCACCAGCTACGTCAAGATCATCCTCCTTCGCTGTGTGGTCGATGGCCACCTCTCCCCATGGAACCCACTGGGAGCGCATCATCTAAGTCACGCTCCTTGATGGCATGCCGTCACCATGCCCGGAGGACGGGCGCGAGGCGTGACCGGGCCCCCGGGCCAAGCAGCGGGTGGTACGATCCCGTCGTGGCTCATTCCCACCCACGCCAGCCCCACCCCAGCAGCCGCACGTTGGCATGTCCCAAACAGCCCGTCCTCATGCATAAGGACGGATGTAACAGATTGTCGGAGGGGGAGGGGGGGCCGCATGACTCTGCATGTTCTGTGCTCTCCACGCCGATGCCGCTGCTTTCCGGTACGGCCTGTCGTGCTAGACGTGGGCCACGCTGGCGGAGGCAAGACGTCAGCAGCTCGCCCCCTCCCCAGGCCAGACCAACTCGCCGTAATGTGGCTGCAGCTCTCAGAGCTTCCCATCGCACATTTAGTTACTGAAACAGTATGTATTCACGCTCGTGTGCGCGTTCCACATACGGTTATTCCGCAGAATAGCGCGTCTCGGGCCCGTTGATTTATTTGTGTCTTCTTTTGTCTGTTCGTGTGGTTGCTTTTGTGCTCTTTTTCTTGTAATGGATTTAGAGCGAGAGAGAGAGAGAGTCTAAAAATGAACTGATAATGATGTTCCCGGACAGTCGAAAAGGGTGTGTGTCCGTGACTCAGACATACCCCTGGGACCTGACAGTATGGCCTGTTTGCGCCCTTCCTGCGGACGCTGAGTGACATACACACACACACACAAACACACACACGCACGACAATGATGTCATAGGAACTAGAAGGTCGCTTCTCCCTGCTTCCGGGGTTCCGCAGACTAACATTCATAGCAGAGACCTCCCACCGCCATGTCCCTATCCCCCATGTGGTCTTGTGGCATTTTAAGCCAGGGCCACAAATCCAGGATAATCAGCAAACCTGCAATGCACTCCAGTCTGCATGTCTTCATCCTGTCGACCTAAATATGGGAATTTGGGCCAATTACGGGATGCGGATTCTGTCCAGCCCTGCTGCTAAGTGGAGAGGTTTCACTGCTTCCTTCATTAGATATTTTAGCCAGTATTTTAGGTCTGCAAAGCCTCATATCTTTACGGGAAAAACTATTACAGTGAATTACAGTTCCTGTTCAATACCCTGCAGGGGTATGAGGCCTAATGGTTTAATTTCTTGGTTGTGGTTTTATTTCTGGGAATAGAATATTGTTGCGCGTGTGAACAATATGCCCGGCCCTCAGTGAGCAGAATCTATCATTGCCAAACATAATTTTTTAAAATCTTCTTGAAGATTTAAAGCAGAACGATTTAGCTGAAGATGGGAAAATCATGGAAGATTGAAAGCATTTACAGTTATACAGAGTTAAATGAACCTATTTCTAGGAAGGTAATACAAATGCAAATGAACACTATTTGTTTTTACTTGGGTGTCCTTTAGGTGTTTGACAGAAGACCTCATCCTGCTCCGGGTTTATTTGGGGGGGGGGGGGGGTTTGAGGTGGTTGGTGAAACAGTAACATTAAAACCAGCACAACCAGGCAAATGGGCAAACCAAAGGAG
>JABFDZ020000039.1:20776024-20788524 GCA_019775955.2 Pollimyrus isidori
TTTTTTAATATACCCATCCTCCCCCCTTGTTTTTTAAATCATTGATTTTAAATTCCACTTCCCCCCCCCCCCCCCCCCCGACTCAGGAGAGGCGTGAGTCAGCGCTGACGCCCATGTCACACATCTGCTAGCTGCTGTTTCTGGGGGGGCTGGAAGTCAATAAATGGGTGTTCTGGGGGAGTGTTGATTTCCTGGTGCAGTGGCATTTTCGTGGCATGTGGGTAGGTGTGCAAATAAAAGCACTAAAAGTATAAAGATTTTCACATCTACTAGTATCCTGTCTGGGGTGTGTCACACTCTGTACTTCCAGGGACAGGCTGCCTCATGCCTTGCACTTCCTGGGACAGGCTGTCTCACCCTGGACTTCCTGGGACAGGCTGTCTCACGCCTTGTACTTCCTGGGACAGGCTGTTTCACGCCTTGTACTTCCTGGGACAGGCTGTCTCACGCCCTGTACTTCCTGGGACAGGCTGTCTCACGCCTTGTACTTCCTGGGACAGGCTGTCTCACCCTGTACTTCCTGGGACAGGCTGTCTCACCCTGTACTTCCTGGGACAGGCTGTCTCACACTCTGTACTTCCTGGGACAGGCTGTCTCACGCCTTGTACTTCCTGGATCAGGCTGTCTCACGCCTTGTACTTCCTGGGTCAGGCTGTCTCATGCCTTGTACTTCCGGGGACAGGCTGTCTCACGCCCTGTACTTCCTGGGACAGGCTGTCTCACGCCTTGTACTTCCTGGGACAGGCTGTCTCACCCTGTACTTCCTGGGACAGGCTGTCTCACCCTGTACTTCCTGGGACAGGCTGTCTCACACTCTGTACTTCCTGGGACAGGCTGTCTCATGCCTTGTACTTCCTGGGACAGGCTGTCTCACGCCCTGTACTTCCTGGGACAGGCTGTCTCATGCCATGTACTTCCTGGGTCAGGCTGTCTCACGCCATGTACTTCCTGGGTCAGGCTGTCTCACGCCCTGTACTTCCTGGGTCAGGCTGTCTCACGCCTTGTACTTCCTGGGACAGGCTGTCTCACGCCTTGTACTTCCTGGGACAGGCTGTCTCACGCCCTGTACTTCTTGGGACAGGCTGTCTCACGCCTTGTACTTCCTGGGACAGGCTGTCTCACGCCCTGTACTTCCTGGGACAGGCTGTCTCACCCTGTACTTCCTGGGACAGGCTGTCTCACGCCCTGTACTTCCTGGGACAGGCTGTCTCACACCCTGTACTTCCTGGGACAGGCTGTCTCACGCCTTGTACTTCCTGGGACAGGCTGTCTCACGCCCTGTACTTCCTGGGACAGGCTGTCTCACGCCCTGTACTTTCTGGGACAGACTGTCTCATGCCTTGTACTTTCTGGGACAGGCTGTCTCACGCCTTGCACTTCCTGCAATAAGCTCCCAGGTATATGCTATACCGGATAAGACAATATAGAAGATGGCTGGATGGATGGATGGAAGGTGGCAGTTTTATGCTGATATGTTTTATTCCTCCTCCCCCAGCTCCCATGCATCAGCAGCTACTTTCTGGTTAAAATATTCTGAATTCAGGTTCACGTTTCTGCTCTAATAAGCAGGTCACAGCTTGAGTCCACAGTGTGAGTGTCGTGGGTCCCCAGTGGTCGCAGCTTCAGCCCCCCAGCTAAGGTGCACGAGGGCCCTAGAACATGCTGGCTTTCACCCCTTGCCTCCGCGCTCAGTTACCTGGATGGTGAATCCCCTTGCCTGGCCCTTCTGGTATAAGCAGGTGCTAAAGAAAGCTTCTCCTGCCAAACCTGCAGTCTGCCTATGAAGGACACCCCCCCCCCCCGGTAGTGCTGGAACAAGCTCCGGGGGTGTCCGGGGTTCCCTGATGTTCCCCTTCCCAGTATATATAATGCATGGACAGATGTATTTATCAAACAAATAACTTGTGAATATGAACAGTTATTAACGCAACCCTACACTTCCATGGTTGAGCATTTGATGCCCAGGGGTTCTTCCTGTGTTTAAACGACTCTGCATGATCTTCCTTCATTGTGGGAACCAACCTCCTGTCTGGTGTGTTCTGAGCCATGACCCTGTATTAGACAATCAGTTATAGTGACGGGTGGATGAACACGAGGATAATCTGAACTGATGGGTGTGGAGAAGCAGACTCGGAGTGATTGGGGAACGCGTGGGTCTGGATTCTCAGAAGCTCTCAGCATGATCCTGTGGTGCTCCCCAGGTTCTCCATCCATCTCGTACCAAGCCGTAGATCCGTGTTTTTAGATGCTGTACACCTGGAGTGGCCTGGAGGCCTGGATTCACGTCAGGGGTGCTTGTGAGAGTGTGCAGGAAGCTGGTAAGCGTGAGTGCCCCCCCACCCAACCCCACTCCACCCCGCACCGCCCCCCAGGCAGACTCCTCCAGATGCTCCAGATGAGTCACCCGCAGCCGGTTGCTAGGAAGCCTGACATTGTCTGTCTCCGCGGTTCCCAGTGCAGTTAGGGTGAGACTGCACGGGCAGCCAGTCAGCCCAGCAGGACCCGAACACCCAAGTCTTAAGAACCTGAGCGCCAGGGTGTGCAGGCAGAACAAGACCACAGAACCTGAGCTGCAGTCGCGATTAAATCCCCGTCAGCTTTCATTACAGCTGCCGAGATTGTAGATCATCTTCTGTCCCTCGTGGGGCTGAAGAACATTCTGAATATGAAACTTCCTCATTAGTCTGTGATTAAATGTCCTGATGAGGGCACAAGCCCAAAGTCACTGGTCATGCTCTTTTCAGCTGAAAAAGATTTTTTAATTTTAACTGTGACTCACCAGTGAAGTAGATCTCCATCATTTGTGCATCAAACACAATTGCCTGTAGCTTCAACTGGTAGCTGTGTGTTTTTTTGTTGTTGTAATTACATCAGCCCATTATCTGTGTTTGCTCTCCTGGGCTCCACCGACAGACGGGCTCGGGTGGGGCGGGGCTGGTGTCCCCCCCCGTACCGTGACAGTGACGCGGGCCAGCCTTGCCTGACCTTCTGTGTTTGAGCAGCAGCGAGGGAACCAGGAAGCACCACCCCCCCACCCTCCCCCCCACCTTAACATGACCGCACCACAAAAAAAACCTGGCCATCACTTTTGGTAAAACATCTCACGTTGGGTTGGGGGTAAAGCCTGGTGGAGAGGTGGGCTTTCCGTGCATGGAACAGCAACATGGATGTAGAGAAAGATCCTGAGACAGCGGACAGCAGAATTTTGTTGGCAAATGATGACAAATTGTCAGGTTGAGTCCCGAGAGCACGTGTTCCAGTCTAACCAGTGGCAGGTGTTCTGGCTCGAGTTTTATCATGAGAGAGATGTACACGTGCCTTTCTTCACGAGAGCAGGCCAGTTACCCGGGGTGCAGCACATAGCCTTTCTGACAGACACCAGCACCTCCCAGAAGGCTGTGCAGTGAGCGGTGCAGAGCTGTGCAGTGTTTACTGATACCGCGCTGCCAGGCTGATCCTTCCCCTCCGTGTAATTCTCTCTCTCTCTCTCCCTTTCTCTCTCTCCCCGCCTGTCTCACTCTCTCCCTCTGTCTCCCTCCCTCAGGTTGTCTGTTTGAGAGGAAGTTGTGTCCCAGAGGTCAGCAGTGTCTGGATGGTAAGTGCGTGTTTAGCCAAGGCTGCTTCCCGCTCGCAGACACGCGCGCCCCACCCGCTCTTTTCGGCGCCATGTGACACCCCCCTGCCCCCCCACACACCGCCATATGATTAGCAGTCAGCTTCCGTTCACATTATTCTCAGTCAATCTCCTTTCATCATGATTCTTAATTCATGCTTGGTCCCAAAGGCACTCAGCGTTAAGTTATTATTTAAGCTTTTAATGAATATTCAAATGAGATATTCTGACACTTTAACTGATCCTGCAAGCTAAGTCCAAATGCAGAGATATCCCATAAAGCTTTGCGGCTTTATGCAGGCTATCCATGCCATGCCACCTCCATCTGTACATCCAAGAAGAAGCCCCAACTTTCAGAGAGAAGCCCCACACGCTGCCTGTAACCCGTAAAAAGTCTAAGAAAGTCTCTTTATTAAACGAATGCAGTGTTTATGTTGCTGTCCTGGAGCAGAGCAGGGTTTTGCTGTTATGGCATGTACTCGCCTTCCCTCGCATGAACAGTGCTGCAATAGAAAGATAACCTCTGCATGACTGGCGCCAGCACCGACCCTCAGGCTACTGCAATGGCATAGGAGGGAATTTGGTATTAGGGGCCAAGATTACGTAATATAAGCGTAAATCCCCCAGACGGCTCCAGTCCCTACGGCCGTGGGCCAGGGCGTAAATAAAAAGCCGTGGTGAAATTGCGGCCAGGTTGATCTGACAGCCCTAGGTGGCTTCTAAAAAAATCCAATCAGGTGATATTTTAGGCTGGAGGAATCTGGCAGCTGGTTTTAAAATGCTTCGGCAGAAACGCAGGAAAAGTCTCAAGTTAATGCCCATCACGCATCATCAGCCTGTATGCTCATACCCTTCTTCTGGGGAGTGGAAACACAAAACAATTCCTTTCCATGTCACCTGCCACTCTCCTGTAGGCCAATCACAGTGCTTCCCCTGCTGTCTCCATGGCAACGCTTGCATCATTAGGCAGACAGCGAGCGAGGACGCACACTCCCCCATAGTCACCCAGCCCAGAGAGATGACTCACTGCCACGCAACTCTCTCCCTTTCGGTCTCCTTCCCCTTTCTCTCACGCAAACACGGGCCACACACGAGCGCACACGGATGACACGCGTGTGTGGCTGCTCTACAACACGCTCATGCGTTGCTGGTTCTGAAATGCACGTTAGCCAGGATGTGCAGTGAGTTACTTCCTTAGCTGTAAGCTTTGGTATTGTGGGGTGTGGCATGGGGGGGGAGTCACCTCCGCCGGGGTCGATTTTGGGAACAGAGAACGGTTTCGCAGTCTGTTTCTCTAACACCTTTCCCACGAGGGTATTCAGAACAGACCAGTAGCCAGAAATAAAACTCAGTGGGGTCCTGGCAGCCCCCTGGGTACATTTTCGGAGCCGACTGTGTGGGTTCCCTTCTGCCCTACAGTAGATTTTTCTGACCATGAGGAGGGAATTAATTTTGGGGCGGGTGGATAAACTAAAATGATACTACCGGGCTCCATGCCTTGTTGGGAGCAGACACATTTTGAGGGGGCAGCGGTCAAACCCCCAGGCCTCAGATCTCCATAGCCTGCCAGTCTCTGTAAGCGTGGAATGTTGCCACGTTGCCGCTGTCTTCCCAAAAGTCCACACGGCACTAAAATACTGCCAGCGCGTTAAAGGTGTGTGATGGCAGCAGCTATCCCCAGCTGTGTGTGTCTGTTTCTGCGCCATGTGTTACAGATGCCCTCTTTGGCCAGTGCCAGGACTCCCAACACCAGCGGGTACAGTACCAGGTGTCGCTGCCGGTTCTCCAGAAGCTGCAGGAGGTTCTGAAGCAACTGATGATGCAGGGTGAGCTGCGATGTTGGGAGCTGATGCACCACTGTCTGTACATGACTGTGGTGCTTCTTGTCTAAAGAAGATGGCAGAGAAGCTGCATTCTTGCTTCTATGTGTGGAGACCAAATGAATTATATGCAAGCTGAATAATCTGATGTTACAGGGAGGACTGACTACATATAGGTGTGTGTTCAAAGAGCACTTTGTCCATTACATTTCATATTATACTTTTACATATTCAGTAGACACTTTTGTCTAAAGCAACAATTGGGGAAAATAGCATGTTACAAATATACCCACTGTCTGGGAGTCAAATAGGCATGAGTGCAGTTAGACTGACCTTCCAGTGAAGGCCCAGGTACCAGTGTAAGCAGTATAGGAGCAAGAGCTGCACAATGTCTAACAAAGCGAGAACCTAATGAAACTATTCAAGGACCAGAAGTGCAATCAGGGAATGTAAAGAGGCATCCTAGATAGTAGAGAAATTCGAGGAACAGATGGCTGTTGAGGTGTTGGTTGAAACATTTGGAGTGACTCTTCTCATAAGGTGAGGGGAGCACCAAGTGGCGTCAGTTTGCTCAATGAGGCGGGCAAGATGGAACGTGGGTCTGAAGGAGCCTTTTCAAGGAGATGAGTACCTGTCCATTGGTGGCCCTAAAGCCAGCACCAAGGACTTAAACTTAATGCAAGCACCAAGAGGAAGAGAGCGAAGGGAGATATGGAGGGGCATGGTATGACAGCAATTAGGCAAAATTAATATAAGATGTGTTGCCATCCATACAGACCTCACCTGTGTCTGTGTGTGTGTGTATCCATACAGACCTCTCCTGTGTGTGTGTGTATCCATACAGACCTCTCCAGTGTGTGTGTGTGTGTGTATCCATACTGACCTCTCCTGTGTGTATCCATACAGACCTCTCCCGTGTGTGTATCCATACAGATCTCAACTGTGTGTGTACATACAGACCTCTCCTATGTCTGTTTGTCTACGCAGACCTCTCCAGTGTGCGTCCATTTAGACCTTTCCAGTATGTGTGTGTATGTGTGTGCATACAGACCTCTCCTGTGTGTGTATCCATACAGACCTCTCCTGTGTGTGTATGTATCCATATAGACCTCTTCTGTGTGTGTGTATCCATACAGATCTCTACTGTGTGTGTACATACAGACCTCTCCTATGTCTGTTTGTCTAAGCAGACCTCTCCAGTATGCGTCCATTTAGACCTCTCCAGTATGTGTGTGCATATAGACCTCTCCTGTATGTGTGTATCCATACAGACTTCTCTTGTGTGTATATCCATACAGACCACTCCTGTGTGTGTGTATCCATAAAGACCTCTCCTGTGTGTGTATCCATACAGACCTCTACTGTGTGTGTATCCATACAGATCTCTACTGTGTGTGTACATACAGACCTCTCCTATGTATGTTTGTCTACGCTGACCTCTCCAGTATGCGTCCATTTAGACCTCTCCAGTATGTGTGTGTATGTGTGTGCATACAGACCTCTCCTGTGTGTGTATCCATACAGACCTCTCTTGTGTGTATATCCATACAGACTACTCCTGTTTGTGTGTGTATCCATACAGACGTCTTCTATGTGTGTGTATCCATACAGACCACTCCTGTGTGTGTGTGTATCCATAAAGACCTCTCCTGTGTGTGTGTATCCATACAGACCTCTCCTGTGTGTGTGTATCCATACAGACCTCTCCTGCGTGTGTATGTGTGTGTACATACAGACCTCTCCTATGTCTGTTTGTCTACGCAGACCTCTCCAGTGTGCATCCATTTAGACCTCTCCAGTATGTTTGTGTGTACGTGTGTGCATACAGACCTCTCCTACGTCTGTTTGTCTGCACAGACCTCACCAGTGTACATACACTGACAGCTGTCTGCATGCAGGTCTTTCCTGGCAGGATGACATAGTCCAGTACATCATCTCTAAGGAGCTGAGTCGCGTCCCTCAGTCCCGCACCCCTGCTACTCCCTGGGCCGGCCCACCTCCCCAGTAAGGATTTCCTGTCTATTCACTGTGGTACCAGCACCCTCCTCTGCCTCCTGTCACCACAACGACACTTAACATTTATCACGCTGCAGTTTTAACAACAACGTTCCTTCACATCAGCTCGTAATGTTGCTGAATCCCTGTTAAGTGCTTTAGAGTAGGAAAGACTTGCTATGTGACGGTAACTGCCTGGATTCCTCCAGGCCCTACCAGCCCTTGGACAAGTCGTCTTCTAAGCCTCGGCCAGATATGAGTCAGCCGAATCCAGCCACGGCACAGCGCTATCTGCCCCCTGTGGCTGCGCCGGGCCGACCCCAGGCCTCCCTCCGCATGCAAGCACCGGTGCCGGACCCGTACACTTACCGGCAGGTGAGCCGGCATGCGCTCACGCCCGCGTGCCTCATTCCCCGCCGGTGTTCCCTTTCCCGCCTGACGGTGCCCTCTTTCCTGGTTTCTGCACTGCATCATCCATGCAGTTCGGGTATCAGGATGAAGAAGAACGCTCCCTCAACTCTCTGGACGGCGCAGAGTTTGCCCGGCCTTCCGCCTCGCACAGCAGGGCCGGCATGCCGAGGGCCGGGGATGGAGGCCGGCAGCTGTTGCAGGACGTACTCTCCGTCTATCTGTCCCCTGGACAGCCATCCTCCCGCCACCAGGCAGGGGTCTCCTCCCGTCCCATCTACAAGGCTTTGGATTTGCCTTTAGACTACTTGGAGAACCTGGTTCTGCAGGAGGAGGAGGAGGAGGAAGTCGGTAGCCAGCCACAACAAAAGAAGGCACCGCCGAACTACGGCACTCTCTCTAGGCCGGATGGTCAGTACTTTGCCTGTTTCCCCTTAGGGGGGCAGTACCTGTCTCCCACAAGCTGACCTCTCACCCTTCCCCCCAGTACAGATGTGACTCTGAACCAGCTGGTTGGTGTGTTGAGGAGGTACGGAGTCAGCGTGAAGGACCTATCCCCGCAGCAGCTGGAAACCCTGATTAGTGCCCTGCAGCCTCATTCCGTCGAAACCCTGAAGGCTCCAGGTATGCTAATGTAGCCACATGTTAAAGGCTAATTCCTGGGGTAATGCTACGGTAGCCACAAGCTAAAGGGTACTTCCCAGGCGCTAAGAATGAATGTTGCATTTATATGGTAATTTTTCAAGACACCCAAAGCACTTTATAGAACCAATGGGGAGCCACTTCATCTGCTACCACTGCACAGACCTCACCTGGATGATGCGAAGGCTGCCATTCCGCACCAGTACACTCACCACACAGTAGCTCAGGGGGTGAAGGAGCAGAATATCATTCAGTTAGATATACAGGATAATTAAGAGGCTTTAGCCTGGGCATCCGGGTGCCACCCCTGGTCTTTTGAATGATGCCCATGGATCGTTTATGACATCAGAGAGTCAGGACCTCAGCTCTACACCTCATATGAAGGGTGGTACCCTTTGTACAGCATAGTGTCCCCATCACTGTACTGCGATCCACAAAGACCCCAGGATGGGCCGACACATCTTCCAGCAGCAACCCAGCTTTCTTAGCTGGTCTCCCATCCAATTACCAGCCAGCACCAGACCTGCTTAGCATCATGTGGGTTAGCCAGTCTGACCTGCAGGTGGGTTGGCTATGGCGGCCTAGTAGTAATGAGTACTTCCCACGTATGCAGAAGATATTATCAAAAGATTGATAGGAAATGTGGCATCCGTGCGGCTAGCTGTACATCCAGTCTTGTGCCCTTTGCTGCTAGGGATAGGCTGCATGTCGCACCGTGACACTGATCAGAAAGAAGAGTTAGAAGGAGGATGGACATTATATTCTTCTGGATGTTTATTATGGTGTGAATGCTCTGATGTTCTATTTTTATTGTCCAGATCGGCTCCAAAAGGCTGAAGTCACAGGGAAAAAGGTAAAGGGAGGTCTTGGGGTGGCCCTGCACTGTGTGGGTTAGCAGGCTGGGGCAGGCTGTTCTGCTGGGGCAGGCCGTTCTGCTGGGGCAGGCCGTTCTGCTGGGGCAGGCCGTTCTGCTGGGGCCTTGAAGTGCTTCATGTGTCAAACGACATCCGGGTAAAACAAGAATGAAGATGCCGGAAAGAACAGTCCGTCACGTGCATAAAAGGATGCCACCACCTTGCTTGTTTGGTGTCACGCCATAATCAGAGAGCGCGCTGGATGTTTCCGATGCAGCAGCACACATGCAGAGCGCGCTGGATGTTTCCGATGCAGCAGCACACATGCAGAGCGCAAGTAACGGTTCTGTGGCAGACACTTTCAAGGTGGAAACTACTCTCCTTTTTCACAGCCATTTTTGGTTCAATATGTGCATGAACACGGGCAGAGAAGCCAACAATCCACACGACACTCATGGCTAAGGAAAGGCAGACATTCCACAGCAAACATTACATCATTATGACATGCCATATTAATAAAAAAATCATGACTACATGCATTAATTTACGTTAACATGAATCACTTCTGGGGCCTTACACAGGCCATGTCCTCGTATGACATCCTATTGCTAAAACGACGTTGATTCTGTTTACTTTGTTTGAAGCATACGGCCACCCTAACCCAGACATGATTTGATGTAACACAGGTACAAGCTGCCTGAATAATACTGCAATAATCACACACCTTTGCACAAAAGCAAGGCTAACGTTGACTTTTGAAGTCAGTGGTTGCTGATAAACATAATGATTCTAAAATGTTCCATTTTTTACAACTGGCACTGGACGTGGATATGCTATGCAACCATTACAGTGTCCTTGTATTCATTCAGTTAGCTGTAGATAACATTTTAACATCTCTTTTATATGCTAGGATGTTAGGTATCCAGACATCATAGGCAGATTGACCTCATGCTTGTAATATTTCATTTTCCTATCATCTGTTGTTATTTCATCTACTGGCCATGAGAGGGCAATGTGTATTCATTGTTTGGAGTAAATATTTATGACAGCTCACCAATAAACCAAAGTAGATGATTATATTAACTAAAAATGGGACAATGGCAGTCCGAATCTGCTTCTGCAGGCACTGCTGACAGAAGGTGTGATGATGCACAAAGGTGAGCGGGACCCCTTGCCTGCCTCATCGGTGGACCTGCTCCCTCTCCAGCAGCCCCCCCCTACAGGGGCCCCACCAGTACAGGCAGTCACGGTGGGGGGTGCTGCATCAGGGTCGAAGGCCAAGCTGTCTGCTGAAAACACAGGGGGGAGGAGTGTATCAAAGGGCTCCAATGCAGCCCCTGGAGGAGCGGACAGCTCATTGGTCCAGAAGGAGTATGGATATATAGTCACCAACCGCGGGTACGTCTCACCCATTCTGATCCTGCTGGGAGTTTGTGGGTCACGTTGCTGAGGCATGATTGCTGAGGCATGATGGGAGTTTATGGGTCACGTCGCTGAGGCATGATGGGAGTTTGTCGTTCGCATGGTGTGGTATGACGGCTTGTGGTACTTACAGTACACTGCTGTGACAGTAGGGTTGTTATGGGGCTCATTGGTAAAATACAAGACCTGTTTTTGCATAATTTTGCAGAGGTATAACATTTGTGCACCCCTGGTCCCTGCAGACCACTCAGCCTCTATGACGGGGTGCGTCTTTTGGAGACCTTGGCTGACAGGATCCAGCTACCCGCCAGCACATTCATCAACATCAGGTGAGGTCCCCGGCAGGCTCCCATCTCTGTCAGTCCGCAGCAGCTGCCACACCCGCGACCTTGCCCTGCTTGTCGTTCCAGTGTGGTGGGTCCAGCCCTGATGTTCAGAGTCCGACAGAACCACCAGAATCTCAGTGCCCACGGCGTGGCTGATAAGGCCGGTGAGTGACCGCCCGTCGCGCAGAGGTAGAATCCCATCTTTCACCGGCTGCTATGGGTGCCCCCCCAACTCCACCCGAAACCATTTACTTCATTATGTCTGTGACTTCCGGCAAATTCTAAGAGAGCAGCAGAGACAAAGGTAAAGACAGACAGCGACTGATAAAGACTTTGGCTGATGGCAGTTATCCTCTGGAAGTCTAAGGCTATTCAGCGAGAGCAAGACAAAGATGTTTTAGCCCTTTCATCATCCACTGGCAGATAAGTGGAAATTAAAACATATCTGTAACAACATTTTAATTTCCTTTGGACAGCATGTGATGACTGTTGTCTCAGACACGTCCAGTTTGTAGAGGATTTTAATATGTTGTGCTCTGTAGCAATATGCTGACCTACAAAGAGCTATGTAGACCAGAGCTGTACTATCAATCTCTGCAGGTATTTTGATGCATGTAACATCACAGTGATACTGTAGCATTTAAGATGGCAGCCAGCGTGACATCAAACCCTTTCCTCTGGTATCGGCAGTGAGCTTGACAACCTTGTCTTTTACTTATTACTGAACCTTAACATGGATCATTCTGGAATCTGGCAGTAGCAGTGCAAAGACACTGGATAGTTTCTACCGCTTTCACGCCGTCGATTCTTCAGGTGTCGGCAGATCTCAGGAAACGCAGGTCGTATATTTTTTAAGACGGCTTTTTGATTGGTCCCACAGTGGCAGAGAAGACCTTCCTGGAGTCTGAGACGGGCCTGAAGATCCTCCAGACAGGAGTGGGAGAGGTGGGTCAGAACCTTTCAAACCGCCTACCCCCTTTCTGGACAAACCCCGGGTAGCCTGTCGCCGGAACATACAGACACAAGCTCTGTGAGCCATTAAGCAGCAGTTTCCAGGCTTTTCCATGAACGCTTGATGTTCCCTGATTGTGCCTGGATTTGGGGTGAATGCCCCCCCCCATTCCACTCTTTCCCTCTGCCCCCCTTATCATCTGCTGTCTCTTTTCCCATAGTGCTCTCTCTCCCTCGTCATTCTCTGCCTGTCACTCTTTTTGTTACCTCTGTCTCTGCCCCCCCCAGCTCTGGACCCCCACTTTCCTCTCCTCCTCTTTGTTCTCTCTATAAGAGTATATTCAGCACCCCCCCCCCCCTTCGCCTCGCTCGAATACAGCTGTTGTGGACCTTTGAGTCCGTGATAATGTCCTTTGTTGCCAGCCTGCTGTTCATATTTTTAATTATCCCACCGGCGTCTGCGTGGGGG
>JABFDZ020000039.1:20936624-20951728 GCA_019775955.2 Pollimyrus isidori
TTCCTTTCACATCTCACAGTCCTGGGTGGGTCCGCCCCCCCCCCCCCCCCCCCAATACCACAGGCAGGCAGTGCCATGAGTCATGAACGACACGCTTGTCCTCGCAGTCAGCCAGTCACATGAGGGCCGGGTGAAGAGCACATCCCTGCAGCAAGGGAGGGCTCCCCCCCCCTTCCCAGAACAACATCAGACGCGTTTCTCTGCAAATCATCGTCTCCTCTCTTCCCGACCAGTTCGACAACAACCTGCCCCATATGGCTACGAACCATTTACCTTTCGGAAAATTGCTTCCTGTTTGACATCATAAGAAAGTGGGCGAGTCATATGAAAAGGAGAGCGTTGAAGAGGAGCGAGAGCGTTAAAGAGGAGCGAGAGCGCTGAAGAGGAGCGAGAGCGCTGAAGAGGAGCGAGAGCGTTAAAGAGGAGCGAGAGCGTTAAAGAGGAGCGAGAGCGCTAAAGAGGAGCGAGAGCGCTAAAGAGGAGCGAGAGCGCTAAAGAGGAGCGAGAGTGCTAAAAGAGGAGCGAGAGCGCTGAAGAGGAGCGAGAGCGCTAAAGAGGAGCGAGAGCGCTAAAGAGGAGCGAGAGTGCTAAAAGAGGAGCGAGAGCGCTGAAGAGGAGCGAGAGCGCATTCCCTCACGTCATCGGTGTTTCAGCACCAGACCGAAACAACCTAGGCCGCTACGATGCTGCAGTCCGATACCCTTCCGCTCTTTCGGGCAGTCCTCCTCCTTCCTCCCGCGGCTCCTTGTGTGCCCCCCCCCCCTTTGTCAGCTGTGCCCCCGACGAGGTTTTGTTCCATCTATTTCGGGGCCCTGAGTAAGTCAGGCCCAGATATGTTAGTGGAACCGTGGTGTTCATGGACCCCAAACACCATTCCTGCAACAAAACCGGCTACCAAACACACATCTTTACAACAACATAGCCTAATGACTGCAACAAGTTCAATGCCCAACGCAGGTCAACACAAACACGGTGTCGCACGCGCAAGGCTGCTGCCACTGGGTAGGGGTATGGTGAAGCGACATCCAGGTGGGCTTCATTACTTCAGCCTTGACCACAGCGAGCCAATGGCGTGGCGGCCGGACCACAGGGGGCCAATGGCGTGGCGGCGTAGCTCTCCTCCTTAACAGCCAACCCGCTTGCCTACTCTCATGATTTGCAGAGACCTTTATTACTCAAACCCTTTATTTACAGCCTCAAACTGGTACCAGAAGAGGCAGCTTGAAGCACATCGACAAGCCACAGTACTCTGGATTGGACTCTGCATGGCCACAGAAATACAGAGAGAATTATAAACACACATACATGTTATTTTAATCAAACAGCCAGACGCATCCGCTGGAGTCATTTTAACACTCTGCTTAAGGGCATTAAATCAAGAGCATTAAGCTACGTCTGCACATCTTGTTTCAACTACGCCGAAACAAACCCCTGTTTCAAAGCGGAACCCGCTTGGACCCTTGACGCCATGCAGCAGAACAAGCAGCCACATGAAGAGCGTGGATGCTGACGGTCCGACACTCGCCACAGTCACACAGCGTGGGGGGGCTAACAAAGTTAAGGGGCCGGCTGAGTAATTAGGAAGGCAGAGTAACACAATGGGTGAGAGAAGCTGCACCTTTTAAAGAGGATAGACGCCTTGGGGAGCCCCACCCCTCCCTCCACAGGACTCCATCCAGGCACAGGTGCACAGGAATGATGTCATAGGGCGATGACGAATGATGTAATGCATTATAACACCACGCTGTAATTCCAGACAGAGGATCCTCAGCAAGCAAATATGCAACCGAGAGGCGGGATCCTTGAAACTGTAGAAAACAAACGTCAAGTCAAGCGGTCGAGAATTTTTCCGCAAACACTCCAAGTTACTGTGTCACCGGACTCTGTTAATCGGGCCACCTATTAACCGCCCCGACCGTGAGGCGGCTGAGGGCCGAGGGTGCTGTGACGAGCAGGATTCGGCCTCCGTAAGTCTGTCCGGTGAAGGAGGCAGGAGGGAAGGCGGCAGGCGCACACAGGAAGTGCTGAGGCCTCGCCGGGCCCAGTGCTGGGGGCAGATAAACCCCCCCGAGGCGAGGGACACACGCCGCTCCCCTGCCCCCGCCGGCCTCTGCTTCCGACAGGGTGCAACCAGTATCGCTAACAAACGGAGTCTGTTCTTTAGTTATTGCAAAGAACGCGTTGCACTGGGAAAGCTATTTCACATCACACGTGAGCAAGAACACGACTCACGCTACCTGTGGCCACCAGCTTGTGATATCATCAGTCCACTACTCATCTGGGGAGGCTTTCCATTGGATGTCAGAGCATTGCTGGGGGGTGTTGTGGCCATTCAGGGTGGGCGATTATGCTGCCTTGTCAGGTCCCTTTCTGTGAATTTGTGATGTCGACCCTCTCACAGCTGAATCTGCACCCTGGCGTGTCGATCTTCACCATCACTTGCAGTTGACCAGAACCGCGGTGTCAACCGTCGTGTCGGAGAGTTGGCGGCCTATGATGGTGACGAGTGGAAAGTCCCTAACCAATCCTGTACAAGCACTCATCTAGCTGACGATGCTTGTTGTAAGACGACGTGTTACTGTGTGCTTAATTATATACATCTGTCAACAATGATTGTAGCTTAATTAGGCAATTATTCTAATTTATAGAGGTGTCCACATGCACTGATAGCTCATTTCCTCTCAGCAGATACATCTGCACAGAGATCACTGACCTGGGCTGGGAAGGGGGGGTTGTGGTGAATTAAGAATTAAAAGGTGGTTAAAAAACAGCAAAGCAAAAAGCCCTTGAACTTAGAGCAGATGTCCAGGGACATGAAGTATAAAATTGCATGGTTAGGTAACCAGTCCTGTAGGCTAATTCAGGCCAGACCACAGCTGGACAGCCACACCTGCCTAGTTCTTTTAACTAGGAAGTATGTGGCTGGATGGATGACTTTGCACCGTATGTGAGCGAGAAGAGCTCTGTGGAGCAGGCAGCCGTACAGCAAGATGGGATGGAGAGACAGAGAGAGAGAGAGAGAGAGACCCCTGTCCGCCGCTCCAAGGGAGGGGATGGAGAGAGAGAGAGAGAGAGAGAGAGACTCCTGTCCGCCGCTCCAAGGGAGGGGATGGGGAG
This sequence comes from Pollimyrus isidori, assembly GCA_019775955.2. NCBI lineage: Eukaryota > Metazoa > Chordata > Actinopteri > Osteoglossiformes > Mormyridae > Pollimyrus > Pollimyrus isidori. The sequence goes on from JABFDZ020000039.1 coordinate 20,939,742, forward strand.
AGAGAGAGAGAGAGACCCCTGTCCGCCGCTCCAAGGGAGGAGATGGAGAGAGAGAGCAGAGTCACTGTCCGCCGCTGCAAGGGGCGAGCGAGCAGAGCCGCAAACACAGTGCAGTTAACCAGTGAAATACTGCATTGATGCCGTGAATGGGCCCCTTTTTCTGGGGGGTGGGGGGGTCTCCGGCTCCTCACAATGTTCCTTTTTGGCTTCGGGGAGAGTCGGGTCACGTCCGCTCGCTGCCAAGCCCGTCACGTCCACAACGCCGCGAGTAATGGCTGACGGCCGCCTGGCGTCAGGCTCCCCATGACTGGAAGGCGGGGCTTGGAAGACTGCGTCATGGACACCCTCCGACTGACGACAGCGCACAAGTGCGGTCTGTAGTGCATGAGAAGCGGGTCTTTCCACGCCGCCCCCCCCCCATCACAGGTCAGATTTTCCATCTGGATTCTGTGGCGGATTTACAGTGAAGCTCTGATACAAACTAATTTACACCTTACAGTTTTACACTTTGCAGAGGCCTGGGAAATAAGCCGACGGCACTTCGCAAAGACAGCAGATATTTGGTCTGTGGTTCCTTGACCACTACGCCACCTGCTGGCCATATGGCTCCATCCAGCCACACCCACTCAGCACAGAAACAGCGAGGGGCAGAAGTGTCCCACTAGTTCCATCTCCAGCAGAGTGGCAGTAAGCCCACACTGACCAGACCTGCACACAGACCTACACACAATACGGAGTTGTATTCACTAAACACAAAGACCTAAAAACAGATAATCAAAATCACTTCTTTTCATTTTGCATGGAAAAAAATGGATCTGCCTTTCAGGAAAATGTCCTTGTTTAAAAGGAAATAGGGCCACAGAGACACATCCACCATCCGACTTCAAAAGCAGCATCCGGAGCAGCGTGGATGAACTGGCCAGACGCAGCACGAAAAGCAAGACTGACGGTCACTTCCTTATTCCCAGGTGAGAGCGGAAAAGGTGTCAAAACGGGATCGTGGGAGAATGGATCCATTTAAACGCGAATCGACATCAGCCTGAGCAGGTCAGAAAGCAAGCAGGGAACGTGCTCTCAACGGGAGAGAATTTGGAATATTTCCTACCAGAGGGATGAGTATTCTAAGGGAACGTCAACAGAAAGGCATGAAGGATACTAATTCCCCGTCCTAAAGAGAAACACAGCATGCCAGCTTAAGTCTTCGGAAGCAGGCGGCCATCCTAGACGTACAGACTGGGTAGCTGCCCCAGGGGTAATTATCTGCAAACAATAACACATTCTAAACGACACGGACCTGCCACAGAAACTGAAGACCCGTTATCGGGAGCATCGTGTGTACTGACAAGACCGCAGGGCCTTGCTTTTCCGAGCAGACGACACCTCCAAGCACTTTTCTCCCTGCTGACTGATAATGTTGTTGTTATCTGCTAACTGTGCATGTCAGATGGGAGGTTTCATCAGTGACCTTCAGCACATTTAAAGCTTCTATTCTCCTCCCCAATACTTGCGTTTGGCTTCTCCTTTTGATTAGATAAAAAAAAAAAAAAAAAAATCGGAAATTGTGAAAATGACAATTTGTTCAAACTACTGCCTTTTTATTAGCATTTTTATTTTTTCCTCAGTAATTTGCATTTGTCGCCATCAGCAGAGAGGTCTGATGGGTCACACAGCACTGGACGTCTGCAACAAAAAAATCAGAGCAAGAACACAAACACCATACTATCCCGGCAAAGACGAAAACCAAGCGAGACTGAATAAGCTCTTGTACAATAACCTTGGATGCTACCTGCCCCCACAGTCAGTCCCAGATTATTGGGGCTTTTCAGGGAACGGCAGGCAAACACACCCTTACCCTTTGAGACATACCAGAATCAGAATTCAGACATCAATACCACATGTAGATTCCACGGTGACCGTTTCGTTGACATGATGATCTCCACAGGAAGACCAGACAACTTCCCCAGGAGACGCTAGTGTCAGCCTGTGGGACAAAACATGCTCTCCTACCAACGTTCCACACCACCGGCCTGGGATGTTTGACGAAAGACGCTCACTGGGTTCTCGTGTCTTGATGTATGGTACACACGGAGAAGCAGAAAGCACGTGATTTCTGCAGGGCTGAAGGTGGAGAGGTTTTCCTTCTAAACGCATAATATTTAAAAGCCTAAATAAATACTCATTACCACTGAAAAGGCATAATTACAGGTTGTTGGTTTCTTCACATTGTTTATGCAAGATGTAATAAGGCACCAACACGGGTGTGGAGTATCGGAGGGGTCCTTTATCATACCATCACAACATTCCTACTCCGAGTTTACTCACACAAGCTCTCTTGTGTTTGACTACCAACACAATTTCCTGGCGGCGAGGAGCACTGAGCCAACGACCTCTCCCGCAGCGGGAGACCAAGGAGCGGGACAGCTCCTGGCGGCGACGAGCCCTGAGCCAGCGACCTCTCCCGCAGTGGGAGACCAAGGAGCAGGACAGCTCCTGGCTGCAGGAGCTGACGTGCAGCAGATGCCGTCGTTCCGTATGGAAACCTGATTGACCAGTCTGTCCGCCGTCCCCACGCCTCCTCACTGGGCGGCACCATCCCGTGACACACGGCTCTGCTCCCAACATTACAGCTGGGGTTCCACCCACGACTTTTGCACGGCTACTCCAAGTTTTGTAATTCACGCCCAAGCCAGTGGATTCCCATTTCCCATTTCTGACAACTCCTAACAACGGCAATAACAGCAATAGTGACTGAACGGGATTTTAAGGGAACCGCTGTTCTGCATATTAAAAAAAAAAAAACTTTCAGTTTAGTCAGAAAACGTGAAGGGAACCCGATGTGAGACCAAGTCCCAAGAAGTGCAATGAGGGACGAGCCACAGGTCTGCAGGAGGTCTACATCCTCACAGTTAAATGTCCCCATACCAAGGGTTTCTCTCTTATCCTCACTGACAGCCGTGACAAAATAACATCTTGCAAAATAAACACGTCCCACCTCCCTGTCAAAGAAACACACGGAGGAATAGTGTTATCATTCAAATACCTCAACAGGAGAACAGCTACTGTCCATGTTAATCATCAAAACAGATGTAAATCTGAGTCGAACGGCAAACTGTTTTGCATGGAGCTGTTGTCTGGAACCTAGAGCACACGCATCCCAGTATCGTTTGCCAATGAAGATGCCATCCTCACTCTCTTCACTGGCATTGTGGCACCGGGCCAGATCGCCTAGCATGGTGAATTACTTGTCACCACAGAGTCTTCCTGCACCATTCGTGACAGAGAGCAAATAGGACTGAAATGGGGGCACTATAGCCTTCACCGACAAGACAGAGCTGTCCAGTGGAGTCTCAGGCAGTCTGTGCAGATACATCAGGCTTCATGCTAAGCCCAAGACTGAAGAAGAACAAGAGTCCACCTTCACTGGCAAGCATCAGCTGGAAACCAACGAGACTGAAGAGATGAAACTCCAAATCACAAAAGTTTCTAGATGCATCTTCCTAACATTTAATACATATGCATATATACACACATACATTCCCTGAGGCTGTGGGTCTATGCATTATTATTATTATTATTATTATTATAACAACAACAATAAAACATTCCCAGCAGTACAAGTTGGGGCTTAAATCACATCAACACAATATATAATGTCCATAACATTCATTCACTGGACGAGAATGGTCAAGTCATGGAACCGCGTAGACCCATTCCAACACTCGAGATTCACGCCCAAACGCAGCTCAAATCCATCCCGGCACCTGAACGCCATGCCCAACCCAAATGCACCACACACGCATTCTGGGACCCGAGCTGCATGGGCCCGCAAAGGGCAGCTCTCCCCAATCGCAGAACTTGGGCACCCCGTCCCAGTTGGAGGAACTCTAGCAGCAACGGAAAGGAGTAACGCACCGACAACGGCAGGACAGCAGCAGCAGCAGTGCTCCAGGGTCCAGCCAAAGCACCAGTGGCAAGAGCAGCAGCCCATTCCGCCTTTCATCCTGCCCTGTTAGAGTCTCATGGTAAGAGGTGGCTGGTGTAGGGGGTGTTGGCCACTGGAGACTGAGAGCGATGCACGAGCAGCGAGATCCACGAGCATAACTGCAGTGCCAGCGTCCGCTGCCGGCTCTCTGCTGCGCCTGATACTGTGGAGGAGGGTAGTGGGCGGTACCACCAGAAGGGGGGCGGGGCACACGGCGTGCAGCTCACCAACCCGTGTGAATGTGCAAGAGGAAGAGAAAAAAAAAGAAAAAAGCCGCACGCTGACACATATGCACTTAGAGCGTCTCAAGTTACACCCTTTTAAACAAAGACTCCAGTGAGGCTTAGCAGCCAATCAGGCGGAAGAACACCCAGAGCAACTATTACAATATAAACCAACTCCCAGAAAATATCCACGCAAAACCTCTCAAAACAAATCCCTCAAGCTCTGCCTGGCTTTTCACTAGCAGAGCAGGCATCTCTCACGATGAAATAAAAGGGACGCAGCCCTCAATGAAGGCTGACCGGTGATCATGCCAGCGATCATGCCAGGTGCCACCAGGGGCCCCCAGTCATTTCCTCACAAGGGCCAGATTCCACCAGCAAAGAAAATTGCCAACCAAGGCGGGGAGTCGCCCCACAATAAAGTTTGTCAATTGTGGGGAATCTTGACAAACATTTCAAGCCACCGCTTGTTCTGGATTGTATTTCAGTCAGAGTCCGTCAACTTGGTGACCACTGGCCTTGACAGACCAGTTATTAATGAACGAAGATCCGCTTAAATATTATCCTTGCTTCCAGGTCACATGGGGGCTGGAGCTCATCCCAGATTCCCAGTATAAATCCAGCACTGGGCACAGACACGTATTCATACTTGTACACTACAGCTAATTTAGAGATGCTAATTAGCCCAACTTGGACTGCGGGCAAACTGGAGCAGCCAGTGCCGATGGCGTGAGGCCGCAGCACCGATGGCGCGAGGCCGCGGCGCCGATGACGCGAGGCTGCAGTGCTGTGCAGTGACCCTTCTTCCATTTGAATATTACTTAACATACAAATGTAGTTCCTTCATTTACCAAAACAATATGAAGGTCTGTGACAACAATGACTTCTCCCAAAAGCAGGTTTTGACAGACATTCATCTTCATTCTCCTTCCAGTTTTATTTACCTGCTTACATCCCCTGGATGTATCAGCTCTGGAAGACACACCACCATTGTTTTGTTTCACTCATTTCATTTTTTGTGTGAGTGTGTGTATATATATATATATATATATATATATATAAATTTCTTCCAACTGCAGCCTTTCTTCTCTGATTCTCAGTAATGAAGGGCTTCTTCTTCCATGGTTTACAGGTCTTCAGTCCTGCTTCTAGGAGCCGAATATAAACCCTCCTAGCAGTGAACGTCACACCTGCACTTAATGCTTCTCATTCCTTGTCAAGGTCACTTCATGACATCCTTCATGAGAAGCTGTTGGATACAGTCATCCCTGCCTGGCTGGTTTCTGGTCATTGCCAGTGTCTCCTGCTTCGCTTTGTTCTTACTGCCGTCTCAGAACTTTTGAACATGGAAGCTACCTGCTGGCCAGTGTAGCCTGGATTAAACCAAGACTCAAAAAGGCAGATTTAAAAAAAAAAATGAAATAATAAAAATAGATTGGAAAGCCATGAAATTGAATTAATTCTGCATATCAGCCTTAATCTTGAGGGCCTGGCTTGGGGTCCTACATCACCACACTACCTGGATGTGGAGAGGACATCAGAGATACCTAGATGCTCCATCTGTGGGTGCCCTCCAGCTCCAAAGCAATGCACCTTTCTGGGCGGGACAGGAAAAAGACTGTCACACACCACTGGAGTACTTGGTACAATGACCTCTCCATCTGCCTAAAAGCAGGTCATGAACATACAGGTATTTCACTCGCTAGATAAGACCTGCAAGGCTGTCAAAAAGTGAAGACATGAAGACCACGGGCCTCTATTAGCCTGACTTAGGAAATTTTAGTCTGTTCCATCCTAACCAACCCAACCGGATGATACTAGTACTCCTGTGGGGCCAGTATACTCCTGTGGGGCCAGTATACTCCTGTGGGGCCAGTATACTCCTGTGGGGCCAGTATACTCCTGTGGGGCCATCTCTCAGTTAGCAGAGTGAGCTTAAGTTAGAAGTCATGGTTGTCCAATAGGAAGGATCCTTATCTAAAGGCTCATAACTGAAAGTTAGAAGCTCACCCCAGCTAACTGAGTAACGCAGATTTATAGGAACCCCCCCACCGGGCTGATGATTGCATTTATATACATAGCAAAACCTCAAAATCTACTGTCGATTTCATCCACTGAACGCACAAACCATAACACACAAAATCCTACAGGACAGTCAGGATATATATACACTGGCATGTACACTAACTTTGCAAGTCACCCTCCCACAGGGCAAATGGCGTACAGGTAAATGTCTCCACATTTCCATACCGCTACAAGGTCATCCGCTCGTTTTCCTTTGTATGGCAGCTTGGGAACGCCCAGACTCTATGCAAAGGAGCCAGGCCTGATGGACAGGGAGCAATAGCCGGCCCAACAAATTTGCATAACCACCTCCTCGGAGAAGAGGTGAACGGGTGACGTGGGCATGTCCTGGGTACTGAGGTGAACAGAACTCCTCACCCTTCACAGTTCAGGAGAGGGGGGGGTGTTAAGAAAAACAACTGGCCTTAAATCAGCTTTAATCAACAATAAAAAGGTGAAGGGGGTATTTGTTTTTAGAGAGAGTTTGTGCTATAACTTTGGTGAGTATGATATGAACTGCGATGCAAAAACCACGGCTGGATGTTTATATCGACGGGGGGCGGGTGGGGGAGACCAACAATGCAGACCCTTGTTCAGATTGTACCATTACAGCAAATGATACGTCAGAAGTTAATACAAGACTTAAATTAGCAGGAATGACCTTGCGGACACAAATGTGAATTTTTCACATGCAAGAACCTGCTTCTGCAGGGGAAAACACAGGCTGTTCCAAGACCAGCATGAGAAAAAGATAGAAAATAAAGGTCTGGGCGTCGGTGGCTGTGGCCAGCCAGCCCCAGTGTCCCCCCCAACAAAGAGTCATTGACAACCGGGACGCTGCTATTTCTGGAACAGGAAACCGCAAAGAGGAAGATGATCGGCGGCGGAGGAAACGGTCGCCTGCTAACACACTTCTGCCGCTACGAGGCAGGTGTGACGAAGGCGTCACCTGAAGGCGTCACGCAGGGAGACGGGGGAAAGGTCACCCTCTCGGGTGACGGCGCCCCAGCTGGCCAGTCCCACTCACAGCATGCAATCACCTACTGCGGCAGACCAGCTGCATGTGACGCAGAAGATTAGGGACGTGAAATGTCACAAGAGGGCGGGGCATAAGAGAGGAACTGCTGTTGGACCATGAAGGGACACACTCCCCTCATAATTTACAATTTCCTGGGGCGTAAATGGGCGAAATCTAAACTTTTAAGATTTAAAGACACGAGTGATGAAGATCTGGTCTATTCCCTATTCTACACATGAAAGCCTTGGACCTGAAGACCGCTGCTCCACATTAAATAGTTTAAGAGCAAAGCTCACTGCCGTTCCAGAAACATGCTTGCGGCGTGACTGAGAAGATGATTGGATCCCTGCCACCTGAATGGATCACGATTGGCTGGGGTCTCTCCGAAATGGTCCCAAAGGAAAACGTCTCTCCGTCGTCTTCCAAGCTGCCGCGCATCATCCAAATCACTGGCTAGTTGGAAGCAGGGATGTGAGTTTTAGAGGTTTTACGATAAATACGCTGCTGTTGTGCCTTTAACCATCGCCTTGTGGCGACTGGCAGCCGTGGGGCTCCAGTGATCCATGGAACAAAGCTGGTTGAGAAGCTCCCATTTTACAGAAGGCACTTGAACAACACGCCACACATCACTTTCACAGAAATTAATTTTTTTTGGTTAGGGACTGGAAGGTCCCGCAGCTCAGCAGTGCTTATGACTGAAAGGCTGTCAGCTCAAATCGCAGAAGAGTGAGCTTGAGTGAGGCCATTAACCCCTAATTATTCCAGGGACAGGTTAAGCCTCCTTTGTCAAATATGTGCACGTCGCTTTGGATAGCGGCCTGGGATGAATAAATAAAATGTAAATGTACTTCCACCGTGGAACACAGGAAGACACGATGAGAATTACGAATGTTCATGTTTCTACGATGTCGCCCTCTAGAGGATGCCATAGGATCTGCAGGCCATTTGCAGTGGCTCAGCAAACGGAGCATGGCCTTTGTGAGAAGACAATTACAATCGTATTACAGTTATTTTCTGGAGGGAACCTCAATCCTTTGGCCACACAGTTATTCGTCCTCTCTGTGAAAGAAGTGTATCTCATCAATCCACACTCCTTAATGGTGGTGCTCTCAGGAATGAAACCACTACAGAGCCCAGAAAGGAGGGCGGAGATATTTCAGAGCACTGGACTTACTCAGAGAAAAGGTGCTTCGGTTAGATGAGGGGCTGAATACAGACCGAACACCTTGCTACCGCTACAATGGAGCAGCGGACTGTCCGATAATCCCCAAGCAGGGACCGAAAAGCAGGTTATGATTGAAAGGCAAACGTACAGAGTAATTCCACAGACAAAAAGGTACAAGAAAACACATTCCAGTCAAAAACCTGCCATTAAATACAAAATAGTGCCACGCGTGAAATCAAAGAAAAAAAACGTCCCAGAATGGCTTAGTAATGGTCCAGATGAAAACTCTAATGCAGAAAACACCCAGTGACTTCAGAAAATGATGTTCCAAGAGTAAATCTGCAAATTCTTTGGAAATTTTAAAAAACATACCAAGGTAGACTTTACTCAATACCGCAGTAATAATCGCCAGAGTGCTTCCGATGAATACTCAAAGATACTCAGATACTCCACAAGGTCATAGAAAATCAGGTAATTAACGCATTTCATTTTCCACTCTGTTTCACCGTCTCTGAAACTACAAATTCGAATTCTTAGGATTTGCTGAAAAATGCAATTTTCCCCCAATTATATTAAATGGGACACGGCAGAGAGGATTTAAATATTTTCATGAGTCTCGGACTGACATTCATTATTTTACATAACAACAGTGATAGAAGCTGATAGTTTGTTTGTTAATGCTTTACATCAAGGGCACTAAACTCAGGCACCGCCTTGGCCTCGCACCCTTTGCCTAATTAGTTCATTCTATGCACGGCTTGTGCTTCCTCCAGTCGCTGTGAAACGGCGGTATTTTTATACGTGGTGCCTGCTTTCACTTGAGGGAAACATTTACCACATTTGGCGCGCTGATTCGGTAATTAGAAGAGACATATGGAAATACACAGTCCTGAGTGTCAACATCTCTCTTCCATGAAAATAAAATGGGTATTTTTGGGTTCCCTTTCAAGGTGTCGATAATACGGCTACCCCGGCAATAATGATCTTCAGTAATTACGGTCTAGAAATACAAAATATTTCTCGACTAATTACATATTTATACTTCAAACTGTGTCAATATCTCCTCCTTCTACTTAATGACTCCTGACAGAAGCATCAATAAGAGACAAACAAAATGCCGAAACTTGCAGCTAAAAGCCTAAAACCTTTTCAGCGGTGTCAATTAAAAATGACCGACCAATGGCTTTCCTTTTAGCCCACCTGTCCCGCCCTGCCTCTCTACGATTGGTCGCCAGGTGGAGCCCTACCTCTCCCTGAAGGGAAGAAGCAGTCCATCTCCACGCTGCTGCGCGAGTGCGAGATGCACAGGCTGCTGTTGGGCACCAGGCCCTCCAGGGGGGGGTTGCGGTCTGTGGTCCGCACCAGACACCAGCCGGGCCGATCGCCGGACCTCTCCAGCACCTCCACCGTCTGACCCGTCTGGACGTTGAGCTCGCCGACACCACCAGCGCTGAAGTCCTGCAAGATGACGGTGTGCTCACAGCCACCAGACAGCTGGGGGGGGCAGGAAAAAGGGGGACGAGGGGAAGAGGAGGAGAAGAAGAGGGGGAAGAGAGAGAGGAAAGATTAAAAACAATAGAAGGACCAAGGTGTGCCACACACATCAGCTGAAGGGAAGGTCAACCGCTGGCCTCCAACAGCCGTGTTTCACGGTCCACGGCTCCATCCCCCGCAGCTGCTGCCAAGTGGTGACATCACAGCCCGTCAGGCGAGCCGCGCCCACGGGGGGCGGCGACACGGCGGATGCAGCGGGACCCCGATGGCCGCCTGAGCTCCCCCCATCCCCTTACCTGCCTTCATTCTGAGCCGCAGGACGGAAAGCTAGAACGTTTTCGCGAGGTTTGGCACGAGATTCAGCACGATTCCAAAAGGCCGGCATGAGTCACACCTCCCAGCCCCCACCACAGTTGTAAATAAACAAGAAAAGGCATTTTGTTGCTTTAACATAGTCATCTAAAGGGTTTTTTTTATTAACAAAGGACCATTATTTTACTGTGTTAGAAAGTTATTTGTTACATTTCAATTAATACAGGCACAAAAAAAACTTTTTGTATTAGCACTGTGTAGTAAGTATGGGATACTGCAATACCCTGGCATGACCCAGCATTTGAGACACTTATCTCACACAATTGAGAGGGTGAAAGCATGCACACGCACACACACGCACGCATACACACACACACGCACACACACCGCTTGCACTCGCCTGCAATGCCTTAACTAAACCAAGAAGCTGATAGAGTTGGTGAAGCACAACTTATATGTTGATAAGAACATCACGCAAAGGGCATGTTCCTCAGCGACAGCCAGCTCTTTAAGGACCCTCAAGTCACATGATTAGATCACATGGAAGGGTGTCAGCCAATAAGATTTAGCTTTCCTTGGTATCCAACAGTGCTGGCACAAATGAGTACTACGATTGCATGTTTGCATGCCCCACACACACACACACACACACACACACACACACACACACACACACACACACTTTAATGGTAAGAAAGAAAGCATCCAGTCCTCTTAAAATTGCTGTAGCACCATGTTTTCATGATAAATTTGCTTACAAAACAGCCAAGACTGACAGGCCTTCAAATCTTCAGATCAACAGATCAAGATTATAAACTCCAACAGTTACTGGGCCCTAATTAGACAGCTTGCAGGTTAACGCTGACCCCAAGGTGTGGGTGGAGGGGGGGGGGGGCCTGACTCGGGATCCCCCCCCGGCTGAAGTGTCATGCCATCACCATCACACCCAGCTGCGCGGGAGACCAGGGGCCACACCAATCCAACCCCTACAGGCAGCAGGCCAGAAACCATTACTGTCCAAACAGTGGATAATTCACTGCACACCCTGGAATTCACATATAAACAAACATACTTAATTTCAGTGAAGAAAGGCTCCTTAGGTACATGTGATCCCTGCTGGCTAATCATTAGATCGCTGTAAGAGCAGAGAACCACGTCTGTACTCTTTAACCCCCCCCAGGATTATAGTGTTTGTAAATATGTTGTTTTCACTGATAAGTGTTCAGTTAGAGTTCTGTCTTGGTAGGACCAAAGCATTCCGGTCCGGTCCACATCACCCAGAGACAAAGACCAAGCCTACAGCCAGACCTCTCTTGCCATTTCCTCCCAGACAGTACAGTGATTAGAACAGGATCTTCAAAGGGAGAACCTGATCCTCAGATGTTCCTCCCTGGCTTTTCTCCTGGATGGTGCTTTGTTGGCCACTGATGAGATTCTGCGCCTTCCATTGAAAGTCTTTCTTCCTTTCAACTCCTGCTTTGTTCTAGAATGTTCCACCCATTTGATCCTGAGCACTATGATGTACAGTGTCCTTTCTTGGCACACTTTGTCTTCTTAATACCCTTAATAGAATCAAAGACCAATGCAGGTAACAGAGGAGTTCAACAGGTTCAGAGGGCAGAGACGCTGAGCAGAGGCTCGCGTGCCGAGATGCCACCACACCTCCCTCTGAAAGTCCTGGACGTAACACACGGTCTGTGTTAGTGGTGGGCACAGTAACACACGGTC
>JABFDZ020000039.1:20982965-21009072 GCA_019775955.2 Pollimyrus isidori
TACCATAGTAACAGTGATGTGAAGTCACAGTTGAGGGCTACCATAGTAACAGTGATGTGAAGTCACAGTTGCGGGCTACCATAGTAACAGTGATGTGAAGTCACAGTTGAGGGCTACCATAGTAACAGTGATGTGAAGTCACAGTTGCGGGCTTCCCTAGTAACAGCGATGTGAAGTCACGGCTGAGGGCTCCCTAAGTAACTGTATTGTGAAGTCACAGTTGAGGGCTACCATAGTAACGGTGATGTGAAGTCACAGTTGATGGCTACCATAGTAACAGTGATGTGAAGTCACAGTTGAGGGCTACCATAGTAACAGTGATGTGAAGTCACAGTTGTGGGCTTTCATAGCAACAGTGATGTGAAGTCACAGTTGAGGGCTACCATAGTAACAGTGATGTGAAGTCACAGTTGTGGGCTTTCATAGTAATAGTGATGTGAAGTCACAGTTGTGGGCTTCCCAAGTAACTGTATTGTGAAGGCACAGTTCAGGGCTACCATAGTAACAGTGATGTGAAGTCATGGTTGAGGTTGAGGTATTCCAGAATAACAGCAATCATGGCTTCCGACTGACTCCCATGCGGACAGATTTACCGCCACACACTGACCTCAGCTGCTGCATTAGCTCCTCCCCTTCTTTGATGACGTTGAGCGTGGCCTCCAGCGTGGCCGTCTGCTGCTGCTGGAACTGCTTGATGAGCTCCTGCACCGATTCCACCGAGTCGGAGCATACCTCCTCCAGGAGTTCCTTCTGCAGGTCCTCCATCCATGTCCACAGCTGAGGAGATTGATCATGTTGCCTTACGTTACTGGTGAGGCTCAGAAGTTCCCCATCAGGGGTGCATGGTGAATATTGGATAATTAAGAGGAGTCCTCAGCATTGTTAGAGCTGTGGTGACAAGACAAGCCCTGATTTAGAATAACACTACCAGTTGCATCTTTTCCACATATTGACTGAGGAGAGCAAGGCATATCCATCGATCATCAGCAGATGCTCTAACTGAAGAACAGGCAGTGTTATGGTGCTCTAAACTTCGAAAAGCTATTAATCTCAACCTTAAGTGTGACATGGGAGCTCCAGTCACACCCTCACGTAGAGGAGCTCATGAGGGCTAACGGCTGATGGAGCTACAAAAGCCCGCCGGCAAGCTCCACCCGGCTGTCCGCCAACCGTATCAAGTACATACAGCGACATCCGAAGCTTCGAGAGCTTTGCCGGCTGCCTCAACATTCAGTCAAGAAGAAGGAAAGCCCTTATGTAAGAGCAGCAACCTAAAGCAGTATGTAAAGAACAGGCGGGTTTCTCTGTACAGCCCGTGGAGGCCTCCCAAGAATCAGCAGGACAGCATGAACCGACCTTCTGATGGCAAACACGCAGCCGGAAACACGCTGGTATTCTTCTCATAAAAGAAATAAACAGAATGTATCGCATGATTGTTTGAGAATGTGAACTGCTGAAGGAGTGAATGACAAACACACAGTGGATGCCTGACTGAGACCTCTCTGCCTGTGAGTTAGGCAATGGGCTATGGCTCAGAATAAAGGCTCAGGACACAGGCCTGAGGCACAGACTCGGGGCCCAGGCTAGGGGCAGGGGCTCGGGATGGAGACTTAGGCCTCAGGTTCAGACGGAGGCCCAGGATACAGGCTCTGTGGTGAAACTCTCCGTCCCTCAACTAAGCATTTAATCCTCACTCTGCTGGTGAATTGAAACATTTAGATCTAATCAGAGGCAGATTACCGACCGTTTTTCAGTATCTGGCGGTGCTGTTGATAGTAATTCTGATGCTTCGAGCAACAACATTTGTCATGCTACATCTGATAAATGTAATTCTCATAATGAATACAGTGCCTTGGTACGGGGTGGTTCAGTAGGCTGGTATCTGTAGGTTTAGTCAAATATTCTGCATTATAGGTATCCAACAAACCTGGAGCACATGAACATGAGCATAATTATCTAGTTATATGAAGACTCTTCATACTCTTCAATCTCGCCTTAATACAAGTTTATTAGCATCATGAAATTTCAGCAGGCGGCATGGTGGTGCAGTGGTTAGCACTGTCGCCTCACACCTCAGGGACCCGGGTTCGAGTCTCCGCCTGGGTTACATGTGTGTGGAGTTTGCATGTTCTCCCCGTGTCGTCGTGGGGTTTCCTCCGGGTACTCTGGTTTCCCCCCACAGTCCAAAACCATGCTGAGGCTGATTGGAGTTGCCAAATTGTCCGTAGGTGTGCATGTGTGAGTGTGTGGTGTGTGAATGTGCCCTGCGATGGGCTGGCCCCCCATCCAGGGTTGTTCCCTGCCTCGTGCCCGTTGGTTCCGGGATAGGCTCCGGACCCCCCGCGACCCAGTAAGGATAAGCGGTTTGGAAGATGGATGGATGGAAATTTCAGCAGAGCGATGTTTGCAACGATGTGTAGTGCAGTGTTTTCGATAATGTTAGAATGATTCTAATCAGCAGAACACGAAGGTAGTTACACATCATGGAGATGGAACATTCCTCCCCATAGAATTCCCCTTCACAAGGGTTAATGCACTTGAAAAACACTTTCTGTGGTTCCCATAGAAACCTGTCTCCACATCAGTATCGAGGATATTCGTGATCACAGATGTCAATCTGGAACGCCTCTGTGCCTCTGCTCGCCCAAGGAATCTCACTTATATCTTGCACTGATTGCTGCCTCGCTGTGCTGCACAGGGAATCACCCTCACTTATTTGAAAAATATCAGCGTCGCACAAAAAAAAAATTTGAAAATGTGATTTCCGTGGATCAAACTGGATGGTCAGTTTAAATGGCGTAAGCTTGAGGCCCGGATTACGGTTTTAGTCAATGGCTGAAAACACCTCTCTGTTCTGGAGACCTGATTTCCAACCGGATGTCTGTATTTTGCATTCGCCAATCTCACTGAAACATTTCATTTGAACAGCATTCCTGTTTTGTCTGTTTCTCAATTGAGTGTACCTCGAAAAATCAGTAAAAAGGAATCATACTAAAATCACAAAACATTACCCCACAAATTTTCATTCTGCTGGATCCAAACGATAATCATTCCCTTTAGCAGGACCTCAGCGTTAATTTTTCAGCTCATTATTCATCAGATATTCTGTATTTGTGCCTCTTTCTTCATCTAATGCCATTCCAAACAATTAATCCACTAATGTATGAATTACAAAGAAATGAACCCCATTCTAACTTCCAATCTTCTAATGATACACAAAAAGTCCATTAACAATCCAATTACATTTAGCTGGCATTCAGAACAGACTGATGTGGAATCTGTAGCTAATGTTTTAATGGGGGGGCGGGAGCACCAGTAATTACAGGAATAATTCTGAGGCGACTAAAGAATTCCGGCACCAAATCTAACCACTAATATATGTGTCTTTCAGCTAAAAGGCTTTGGGCTCTATTTAGCTTCCAACGCAAAGTGGTTCCGGACGCGACACAAGCGTCTTCGCTAGCATGAGGCTGACGCCGCTGCCCTGTCTCCGCCCAGCGCCCATGTCGTTTAAACCGCGAGTGTACTTGCGCCCATCTGATCGCCCTCGGACGTGTCGGTCTTATGAGGCGGAGATGGGCGCATTGCCGGCGCGCCGCCGCCTTGAGGCAGCAGAAAGCGATCGCGCTTTTGCCCGAAGAAACCCCGGCCTAACGTCAACGCCACAGTGTTTCACGGTCACTTTACGGGCGTTTATCGGGATAGCAACAGTGCACGTGCACTGCTGGTCACACACACAGGGACGTGCCGCATCATGCATGCCGGAGACTTTACAGGCTACGATATGAAAGATCATTAACGTGTGAGTCAAAATCAGTGTCACAGTGGTTAATCTCAGGACCTTCGTCTTCATTACGCTTCATTCATCGTATGGCTTTGCGCTAGGTAGCTTACTGTAAATTAATAAAATATTTCTTAAAATATTTTGTCCTGCTCCTCCTAGCATCTGTCACTCTTAAAGGAAGTGGGAGATGATTGATTTATAGCATGTCACACCCCAAAAACACCCATAACTAATAAGGAGTCTTAGTACAACAAATTTGGACCATGCACCCGGTGCAGCCACAATATTTCCTCAACTACTCTATTAAAAGTGGGCTGGCCACACCCTACGAGGACTTTAGATCATTAACAGGGTTCTTTGTCTTCTTCATTAAACACTACTCATTTTGTGAAATATGACCACTTTCTTCAAGAGAACAAAATCTACGGCTAACCTGAATAGGTAGAATCAAATTAATCTCTTAAATACCTCATTACAACAAATATCATGATTACTATGTTTTACACAATAGGAACCATGCGGTTATGCCCTTATATTCAATGGTGGTGCCTAACGGCGGTCAGTGACGCAGCATCTTATTGGGTGCCCCTGAATCTGAATCTTTCACGTGTGCTTTTTTCTGATTGGTCGAATCCCTGCAGGACCAGTGGGGCTAACCGCATCGAGGGTTCCTGCACACTAAGCAGTCTGTTGCCCTTCAAAGCTAATTGAAACATTATGCACTTGGTATATGGAGTATATTGAATATCAGTCATTTCAACAAAAGCCCTAGCCATTAGAGACTCCAAATGGGTGGAAGAATACAAAAGACACTTGATGTACAAAAATAGCCCACTCGCCCAAAAGACAGTCAGCAGTTGTTTCCAATCATCATGTGCACTTCCGCTATTCCCTCTGCAGCCTGAAATGCTCCTCAAAAAGTGCGGTAAATGATAAATGACCTAGACAGGACACATAAACTGAGCAACAGTGATTCAGGACCATCGTTCCACCAGGCCACCACCTCCCGGATTGACACTCTGCCCAGGGGCTGAGATTGGGAGCAACTCCCCGCACAGTACGCTTGCCCCGGGGGAGCCAATGCTTCCAGTAATTCATACTGAGCCCCTGTGACCAAAGGACATGTGGAAACAGCATCCAGTGGCTTCTGAGCCAACACTCTCCCAGAAGCTTCCAGAAAGCCCATGGGGTTGAGGCGCAGCTGAAAAAAGGTCTGTCATCCGGGGAACCTGCAGAGGTGAACCAGGCGCCAGACCCCTTCGCCGTCCACAGAAACCTTCTTCACTTCTCAGTACCTACTTCCCTTACCAACCTCCACCCCTCGTCCTGGTCCCAGTGACTCCTGCCGTCTGAGAATAAAAATGTCCGAAGTACATGATGGATTCCATACGGAGGATGCTGCATGCACGATCAATTTAACATCGAGTTAACGTGATCAACATCACCAAAAAAGCAACCGAAACAAGGGCTTATTGTGGGCTGTCACTAGGGATTTTGGGCCCTATGAAAGGATTCAGACCCCAAACCAGACCAATCAAATTAAATGTAGGGCCCCTGTCACTCAGGGAACTGAAAGCAAATTGCAACAGTCCAGTCCTGCGCAGGAGAGAATATTGTGGAAAAACCACAGCTGCTTAAAATAGAGCTGAAGCTTGAGTGCAGGCACGTCAACAGCAGGACGGAGCCCATTGAATCCGGCATAATCCCATGGCCCAGGAGGCAGATTAACCCCCAACATCCACCATTAACCCGATCCTGTCTGAAGGCCAGAGGCTTAGTGTAGTTTGGGTGAGCTTCAGCAAGACGCCGACATCTACAAAAGCGTCCTGGTGGAGGGAGAGTCAGCGGGACACTGACTGGCGAGAGGAGGTCCCTCAGATTAATAATGTTGGGATGCGTCCTCTTAAGGTCCCAGGAGGGAGAGTCAGCGGGACACTGACTGGCGAGAGGAGGTCCCTCAGATTAATAATGTCGAGATGCGTCCTCTTAAGGTCCCAGCAGTTTGTCTCCATCAGGGGGGCCGGCTGAGGGAGCTGACAGCGCATCACTGGAGCATGTGGCGGTCGGCGAAGCACCGCATCGATAAAACGAGGTTGGGCCGAGCCGATAACTGTCCAGCCCCATTCGACTGCGCAGAGACCAGGGGGATAAAGGGGAGGAGGAGTTAAGGAGGTGTGGGCATTGGGGGGAGGCAGGAGCCTGAACAGAGGAGCGTCTAAAACGAAAGGCTACCCAAAAAAACAAAGGCGAATCATGAAGATCATCAATCCCTCGTTGGAAATGCCTGTATTCTGCTCACGGCAGAGTGCTGCTTGTTAAAGCTTAGGTGCCTCGTGGTCCAGACTGCCCAGTTTGGGAAGGGTGCAGGAGAAGTGAGGTGGGGGTCACCGGCACGCACACACCCACGCACTGAGACGTCGCGGCCAGCGGAGCATCACACGGGTGGAGACTCACCTCCTTGGTGTGGGTGTGGAAGGAGACCGACATGTCCAGGAGGAGCTTCCTCTGCTCCACCCTGCGCACGAAGTCTTGGATGCGCACCTCCAGGTGCCGGGCTGCCTTGTAGATCTCCTCCGGGTCGCACTCGCCCGTCTGCGCCAGCTGCTCCGCAGCTTCCAGCAGCTTCTCCGCGTTGGTGTACGTGTTCTGCGCAGCCAAGTAGCACCGATTAGACCCGATCTCCTCAGCTATGGTTCAAGTGACGGGTTTTCCATCATAAAATACAGGGCTCCTATCAAAATAACCTCTGTCACAGGGGCATCTTAAAAAAGACCACAACAATGGACTTAGTACTTCACGCCAAAATCTATCAAATACACATTTACACCCTGGTGGGTTTATCCGACACTAAGCACATTACTCGCCGTTAAAAATATATTTACCTATTCCTAACTAATCTGGCATCCTATGGTTTTAGGCTGTCTGAAACAAATAGCAGAGGGTTATTTATGGAGGAATGTTTTCTCAGATGAACCGTATAGCCAGCAAGGGACCTTGATCCTGGAAATGTTTACCAAGAGGATCATGTCGGATAAAGGAGGTCCACACTGAAACATCTAAACAATACCAGCTTGATTAGCTTTGAACCCCCCGGATCTGCCCCACCAATGTCATGTGAGTGTATTAAGCCGGATACAGAACTGACTCCATCTGTGTTCACTGTGATGATGGTGTCGATCTTAGACACATGCTCCTCCCAACAGTGGATAGCACCTTTACTCCCTTGGATGTTTGAAAGCCCCCATCCCCCAAGGCACATTAAAGCCAGTGAGTCTACCTCTCATCCCATGTGGAAATGAAGCTGCTTCAATATTCGTTTCACTCTTGTTCTAGATATAACCCAATTTCCATACACTCATTATACTCATATTTAGGCGTTAGGCTTTGGATTGGTACAGCCCCTTCCACACTTATGTAAAGACCCTGTCTCTGGGTATTTTGTCCTTACATATCACCCAACTAGACTTTGGTCCCACCCACAGCGAAATGACCTGGACGTCCTCTATACCAGGGGTGTCAAACTCCAGTCCTGGGGGGCCGGAGCTCTACACGTTTTTGGGTTTCCCCCCATTTAACACACCCGATTCACATCCTTGTGCGAATTACCACACAGCTCTTGAGCTGAATCATTTATGGTGAAACAGGGAAAGAACTAAGGTACGCAGGGCTGCGGCCCCCCAGGACTGGAGTTTGACACCCCTAATCTATGCTCTCGGCAGATTCACAAAGTTCCAAAGGGCCTCTTCATAAAGACTCCACCCAACCTTCCACCTTGAAGAAGCTTTCAGCTTCAACCTATAATACCATCTGAACCTTGCCTTCATCATTATTATTCTGCAGGCTCTAAAGGAGGGGGGGGGGTGGGTTCCAGGAAGTCAGATATGCAATGATTCAAGCGACCTGCTTCACGACTCCTTTAATTAATGCCTCGGTCAAGATGAATCATCGTTGCACCTTCTGTTACCTGAATGTGCTCGGGGCCCGGTCATCAAAGAGGAATCTGTCTATGCTGGAAAGGCTGCGTCAGAACTGCTAATAGGCACCGGGGTTCAACGTCAGGCAGTCCTACAGGCAGTCTACGGTCCTCGAGTTTATGTTCGTACCGGCATCGGTGCTGAGGAACAAAACTATTCTTCGGCTGTCTGATGTCTTTAATCAGCACAGCCAGCCATCTTAGTCAGTTCCATTATTTACAAGATGTCAGCACTTATTGTCTCTACTATGCCTACAAATGCAGCACAGCAGAAGCAGGTGATAGTGACATGCAGTTCATCATGTGGAGCTCTTGGTAATAATGCTCTTGTTATACGCAGCTCAGTCTGGACACCCTGGGTGGGGCAAAATTAGCGGTGAGTCTATTCACTCTCCTCACCTATTTCCTGCCCCCCCATATTCACGCCCTCCTGATCTTCACTCACACCCTAGCAAATGCATCCGGACTGTAGTCCGTGAGAAAAACCATTCAGGTTTCAAATGTCTGTCCCCCCCCTGTTGTTTTTAATTCCACCTCTCTGGCTTTGCTATAAAAGCTCCCATATTCCCAAATAAAATTCCTGCTCCCTGGGTCATGTGACCTTGGCGTTGGATGAGTTCAGGCAGTTTGCCGTTTCACAGCTATTCCCTCTCAAGCTCGGCGGGAACAGAAACCAGGACGACTCTCTTTAAAGGAAAAAAAATATCACTAATAGCACAATTTGATGTTTTCATATCTTGGAATCAACCACATGTCTGTATTTAGTTTCAGTCCTGAAAAGATGTGGTGTCCGTTGTTATTCATTCTTTTTTATTTACTTGACAGTCTGAGATATCAGCTGGACCTGAAGTCTCACTGGAAAGTCCGCTTGTGCGTTTCCCAGATGAGTAAACACGTCCTTTTGTCTACGGCTGCCAGATTAGGATTTATGTACCTTTACTAACTGAAATCATGAGCTGGTTAACCGCCTGAACTCATTCATCTTTGGAGCTAATTGTCCCAGACTTAAATAAATCTGTGTTCCCAGGACAGGTGAGCCACATGATAACCTGTTACCGTGTGTGAGCTGTCTCTGTCATGTGTGTAGTCACAGGCTCCGATATCCATCCATCCATCCATCCATCCATTCACCAGCCATTATCCAGTATACGGTAGCAGTAACGATAGCGCATATCCCAGGCAGCACAAGGTGGAGGATTCTGAATAGGACGGTGGACATTCTCCACTTTTTATACAGGTGTTCTACACCCGGAACACTGTAGTATAAAATCATAAAAAGGTCTTTGTATCTGCATTTAAAGAGTCGTCCCACATTTCCAATACTTCCTACCCAAGTTTTTGTACCTGATTTTATTCTGCAGCATAAACAGCAACAACAGGTTTAACTCTGAGGCTTTCAAGCGGGCTTTGGAAAAAAGGAACATCGAGTTTTCTGCGCAAGCCCACACCTGACTCACACAGCTATTTCTGACATCGGGAATAATGAGATCCGGTGTCTGCTAGCTACATTTCCCTCCGCAGTCAATAGCCCGTGAATTCAAGCCAATTGCACAAGCGTCAGTCACCTGTGAAAAGCCGTGCGTGTGTTAGCATTTGTCCTACAAGTAAAAAAATACTGAATCCCTGGTTAATTTGCTAGAGATCTAAGACCCCAGTATATCAGAAGTGTTGTGGACCATCAACCACGTCTCCGTTTAAGGATTTTCCCTGCAGTGTCATATGTAAGCAAACTGCAGGCGAAACTTGTGTGAAACATAGTCGTCGTTCTCACTAGCCGGCAAAGAACTGAGAGGCTCCATCACAGAAGAAGTGTTTGAAAAAAATACATTAAGTGCAACGGAAATGAGTCCTACCATGCCCAGAGGGACATGTAGTACAGAGTGTGATGTATAAAGATACACTACATGGCCAGATCGATGATTTAAACCTCCAGTGCCCAGAGACAGAATTCAAATGAGATTCTTTTGTGTGTAAATCCCTCAGCGGAATACAGAACAGAACTACTCTATGACTTTGATTGGGAAGGTTAGCAGGCTTTGAGTGCATTTGTCGCTAATTGGTATTGTCTATTAGATCAGACAACCTTCTGCATCAATGGCTTCAGCCCGCAGCCAATGAATCATGGCTATTAGAGCCAGAGATTCTGGATGTTTTTGCCTATAGATGTTTAATATGTAAAATACCTTAATTAATTAATTAAAAGCTATGTACCTACAAAGATCGAGGTGAGTGTAATGGATGACCCCGGAGTGTTGGACAGCCTTCTTAAAGAGACAGGTCTCAGAAAATGAAATGTATGATGTTATACTCATATCCCCATCACAGGTGGGCCGCTCGAGGTCCACGTCTCACCTGGGCCACCTCCTCGAAGTCATCATGGCGCTTCTGCAGAGCCCGAGCGCGATGTAGCGACTTTCCCACGCCCGTGTGCTTGCTCAGGAAGGCCTCACCGTGATTCTCGATCCAGTCCAGCACCTGCAGAGGCGGGGGCGAGGATGAGGCGGGACACAGGTGTTATCTGCCATATGGGACCGTCAGAGAACCTTACATCCAGTGCTGGCACAAGATGAAAGACTGAGGAGTAGATCCAGTAAGCACCGGATGGATCTGAGGGGGATTCCCGCTTGTTGTGTGATGGTTTCTCTCAAGGGGTTCTGATAATTGTCCCTCCCTGGGAGGAGATATTCAGCTGCACAGCAGGAGGGGGGTCATTTGTGGTCAGTGGTCATGGTTGCCGTTGACTGGAGTCAAGAATTCGATGGCCTTTATCTCGCTGAGGTGAAGGCTGTAATGCATTACCAGCAGAGATGGGGTGGGCCGAGCTTTGTGAAGGGATAGGGGCAGCAAGAAGCAGCTCACTGCAGAAGTGAGGCTCTGAGAAACATAAAACCTACAGTGCAGAAGACCATTACGCTCGGAAAGTACTGATTTAACTCAGACGTGGGGCCTTGAGGGATTGTAAACACTTCCATGAACACTGTAATGTGACTTAAACCCACCCCCCTAAAAAAATCTGTTCGTGTTTAACATTTTTTTAAGCAAACAAGCAAGTAGGATGCCTCAGGGGAAGCACTTCAATAATCCCAGCCAAGGTTTTGCCAAAATGACACGTTTAACATTTTTTTCTCCTTATCCCCCATCCCAAGACTCCCCAAGTACAATTTATTCTGACCTTGAGCTGAAGGTGAGGTGTTCACAGAGCAACGTGATTTGCGGCCTGTGAATGAGGATGACTCCTAGGGAGGGGTGACAGTTAACCAACGGCGATGTAAACAGCACGGCCTTAAACTCGACGTTGGGGTTTAATGCTTAAACATGAGCCGGGCGCACAGACCCGGGGGGCCGTTCTGGGTCAGCATCCTATTTACAAACAATGCGCGTAAAGTAAACAAGTGGCTGGGTCCACACGGCCTTCACAAACCCCAAAAAATCCAGGCAAGATCATAAATCATCATTAACGTCTAAGTGGCAGTCGAATACCCATGCGGCAGAACGTCGTGTTTACACGACGCAGCTTTTTTTTTCATATTTCACTTCGGAATGAAAGTTGGGGGCAGTCATTAGGCAGTCTGCAGACTGTCGGCATGACGGCGAGTTCTCAGAGAGGTGCTGTCCTATTCCCGTGTGGCAAAACACTGAGAGAACATCTTCCTCGTATCGTTGAAATGAGATTAACGCTTCAACGGCGGCCGCTGGAAAATGGGGCAGAAGTATCCTGGCAGGTCTAGGTCCCTGAAGCTTCCTGAAGGGGTTTAAATCCACCCCATTGGGGATCTGGATCCCACCATTAGAGATGCACCCCCTCTGTGATCCGATCCCTCCCCCTCCAGAACCCTCCGTTCTGATCAGCGGGTTTGGGCCACAGGCAATGTTTGATGGGTTTCCTTCAGGAAGATCCGAAGCAGACTATCCTCTGTCTAGATGAGTCTCCCCACTTCTCATGACGGCACTTCACTCCAGCCATAAATACAGGCGGGCGATAATCAATTATCCCCGCTGTACCCCCCCCCCCCCCCCCACCCCCCGAGGCTGGGATCTAAAGGGCAGCGTTGTCTGCCGCAGGAATTCTGCAGCAGAGTGACGGCAAACGGGAGTCGGACAGTAATGAGCAACACGACTACATGGCAACAGAATGTCGCCTCACATGTCCCATCCACACGTTTCAGAACCACCCGCCCCCAGAACCCGAGACCTGCATGTCTGATTACAGGAGCCCACAGCTCCTGAAATTGCATATTTTGTCTGCAGGTTCGCCACCTCAAAGGAAGATTTGCCCTAATTTGATATCTTTCACCGCAGAACACAGTTTGTGAAGCATCTCGCCCCACTGACAGCTTAATGCGCCTGGCCGGCTCCTGCTGCTAGCACACACTTTAGGGAAAATTACATTTTGTGCACAAACCTGGGGACCCAGCAAGGACCAGGTGCCAGCCAATCAGCACTGGGGTGACAGTAGTGCTCGTAACCCAGTGGAAAGGCTTTGACACACTCGCATTAACACGCATTTCACACACCTCTCACAGACAGGCAGACGTTTCACAGTAACTCCTGGGCAAAATATGTGGGCAAAACCCAAAATTGTCCAGATTCCAGCTCTACTGAGAAAATCTGCTCTGACATCAAACACACACTAGCCTGAAAATGTTGTTAACCTACTGATCAACTGTTTGAAGCCATTAACACTGAGTGGAACGAAACAGACTCTTTGTTTCTGTAAAAAGCCGTTGGCATGGGAAACGCTAAGTCACATTATCTATGTGCTCAATTCCAGCTAACGTCCTGATTATTTCCTGTTGAGACCCTTAAAGATTAATGCTTTGCAGTCTCGGGTTTGGTCCTTGTGTTTGGGCAGGTGTGTTCATGCCATAGACACACACTGGTGTGCATTTCATTCACACACACACACACGCGCGCACACACACACACACACACTTACACTGTAATATATAATACACACACGTACTTCCTGCACTGACACACTAAGCCACAGGATGACATAACACTGTTATCTCACCTGCAGCGCCCTCAGTCTACACAAGGCATAGGAATTATTCATCAAGTCAGGAGAGCCAAGCCAACCGCATCCCTGACTCCCACCCTCAGCGCAGGCCTGGGTTTGTTTAACTCCAGCTCTTGTTTTCGGCACTGGGGGTTGGCATAATGGCATAATCCCATTGAGGATCCCCATCCCCATATACTCGAACCCAACGTCGCCCTACCATTCGCAATCAGGGTTAGCGTTGGAGGATATTAACCATGCTTCACGGCCAAAATACAGAGGAAATTACTGACAGAGTGCCTTTTTCATTAGATAGCCATTGTTATTCCCATTTTTCCGCCTACTGAGTGCGGGGCGGTGGTGAGCTTGGGGATTGTCTCAGGAAGCACTGAGCACAGAGAGCAGCAGACATGCTGACAGTCCATTGCAGCGCAAACACACACACACACACCAACACACACATACAGAGACACACACACAGACACATACATACACACACAGACACAGACACACACACACCAACACACACAGATACACACACACACACACACACACACAGACACACACACACAGTCATGTAATCATATCTTTTTGGGGACTGCTGATTCATTTCTATGGGAAAAATGCTAACGCTAACTATGACGACCTTAACCCCTACCCAGCCCTAACCATAACCATAAGTAACTGAACAAAATGCGAGACTTTTGGCATTTTTAGTTTTTTGATTGCAGTCATGGATATTTGTGGGGACCTG
Source organism: Pollimyrus isidori (assembly GCA_019775955.2). Lineage (NCBI taxonomy): Eukaryota > Metazoa > Chordata > Actinopteri > Osteoglossiformes > Mormyridae > Pollimyrus > Pollimyrus isidori. Next base: position 20,996,476 of record JABFDZ020000039.1, read on the forward strand.
AAAAAAGGCCCCAGGTTTTATCACATTCACACACTATAGGCAAGTTGGAGAAACAACTTAAAGTTTAATAGACACAGTGAGATCTGCAAATGGCTGGACTGGCAACCAGTGGATGAATTTAATCTATAACTGGGAAGGAGCCAGTTGCCCTCCATTCTGCACCCCTCCCCCACCTGGTGACTCAGGGCTGCAATATAACATCAGCCTGACACTTCAACTGTGATGTATGAGTCTAGCATTGGGGGACTGACCCAGCGAAAAACTGGGATCAAACCCATTTAATACTGGTCCTGGAGGGCCCTTTGTGTGCTCTCGTTTCATTATCACTCTGCGGTCTCTTGGATGTTAAGGGTGGTTATTTCATATATCTTCTCCAACTGCAGGTCCTGGAGTAAATCAAGCAAAAGAAGGAACTGGCCTAACGCCTCCCCCCCCCGCCCCCCCCTACCTGCTGCACGTCCTGCTGGAAGACGCAGAGCTGCAGCCGCTGGTGCAGCCGGACCTTGCGATGCTGCCAGATGCCCTCTAGGCGGCGCTGGTGGTGCAGGACCTCGTGCACCACGTCCAACACGCAATGGACCGCCTTGGAGTAATTGGCCGTGGCCGTCAGCGACTCGGAGTTCCCGGGGCTCAGGGGCCGCTGTAGGACGTCCAGCAGGGCCTTGCCGTCCTGACTGACCTGGGGAGGGGGGGGCGGGGTTGGGGGAGCACACAACAGACACGCCGTTCATACACCGGATCCTTCGGTAACGACGTTAAATCACGTAGGCCGACGCACAAAGGAGCGGAGCGGAAAAACAGTGACATTTACGCTTGACGAGAACATTTTCAATGAAATGGGTAACAATGAAGAACAAAACCTTCATCCATCCATCCTGTTCCGCTGACGGCTGAACGGGAACAAAACATGGAGGACATAATATATAATAAAAACAAGAAAAGAGGCAGCCTTACATTCAGATTAAATTGTGTTTTGATGCACGATTCTTTTTTTTTTTTTTTGACATAACTGGCAGACAAATACACATTTGCTGTATAAAGCAGCATACCCGACAAATTCTTGTTGTAACAGCGTAAATGCTTACTTATTGTATTTTAACCGAATGTGTACTTGGTTCACAGTATAAAGGTTAAAATGCGTGGTCAGTAATATATGCATCAGTGGTCCAAAACCTTTTCCTGATTTGGCCATAAACCGCAAAGAATGTTACATAAAAAATTTAAGCTCAGAATATTGTTTCATCCAGACAATAACAAAAAGGAACAGGTTAAACAGACACATTGGAGATCGGCGTCTTCGCAATAAGAGATGTGCTGTTTCATCAGAAATCTGACAGTCTGTCCAGCAATGAGCCTTCCTGGTAAATATGGCAGTAAATCTACCTGCATGTTCGCTGTCATTTCCCTGTTGTCTATCATCTCTTGAGAGCTATAAGGATCTTGTCGTAAAAATCAATATTGTTTGTTTCAGATACATTAGGATCAGCTTATTTAGTGCTCTGGGCCAGAGGGCTAGTTGAGTGATAATCGCAATAAATCCGAATCATACTGGGTGCTGATGCGTCACTGAAGGCTCTGCTAATGTTTCGGTTTCCGGTCGCCAGCCCCACAGCCCTTCCTGTATCGCGGCTTCCCGTGTGGGGAAAAAGTCTCCAAGAGGTACTAAGATACGCACGTTAGCAAAAGCCGAGAGAGAAGTGCTCGTATCGGCAGACGAGCAGCTGAGAAGTGAGGGGCGGAAGTGGGCGGAGCCTCACCTAGGCATGGGCGGAGCCTCACCTAGGCATGGGTGGAGCCTCACCTAGGCGTGGGCGGAGCCTCACCTAGGCATGGGCCGGAGCCTCACCTAGGCGTGGGCGGAGCCTCACCTAGGCATGGGCGGAGCCTCACCTCAGCATAGGCCTGCGTGACCTGCTCGTACAGCGTCTGGTGGTGGTGGATGGCCCTCTCCAGCTCCTGCATCTCCGAGGGCAGCCCCCCGTCACTGCACATCTTGCACCAGGCCTCGACACCGGACAGGAACTGGGGGGAGGGGGCGAGCGAGACGGGTTATAATTAGCCGGTGGATCTCACGTAGCCTATCTGCTATCTCCTTTAGCAATCTGAGCGCCTGCCCACCCAGCGGAAAGTTCCGGTTGCCACAAAACCACTGCTACTAATGTGGAACTCAAGACCCATGTCCCCCCTGGCCGCCCCCGCCCAGGGAGGCACAAAGCGGAGGATCCTGTGGAGCTACCTGCTCGGCCTTCTGGTGGAAGACGGAGGACATGGTGAGGATGGTGCTGCGCTCGTCTAGGGCGGCGGCGAAGCTCTTCCACTCCTGGTCCAGCTGGCCTGAGATCTGCTTGATCTGCTGTGAGGCGTAATGGCCGCCCTCGCTCAGCCGAGCGGCCACCGACACGATGCGGCTGATGTTCACGTAGGCGTTCTGGGACGGGGAGGGACGCAGGGCACGTGTCATGGTATCACGGCTCCTGTTGTATTTGGGTAAAAATCTCTAACACTTCTGATCAGAGGGATGTCTGCAAGGCGACTGATGTCGTACTGATGGATCTCAGTCATGAATATCTATCCATCTCCTATAACTGCCTACCCAATTCAAGGGGACGGGACTATCCACCGACTATCCAAGACTAAAGAAAGGAGGAGACACCTCAGTATGTGGGGCAAACCCATCGCAGGGAATGCTCACACATCAGTCACCCACACAAGCATGCCTATGAGCCATTTAATAACTCCAAGCAGGTTTTTGGACTGTGGGGGGAAACCAGAGTACTTGGAGGAAACCCCATGATGACACGGGGAAATATGCAAACTACACACACAGAGGTGAAGATTTGGGGTCCAGAGAGTACAAACCCAGACCAAGATTTGGTTTCAACCAACCAGCTGAGTATAAAGAGTCACAGTCACAGAGTACTCAGCTAATTGGTTGAAGCAAAATCCTGGTCTGGATTTGTACTCTCTGGACCTGAAATCTCCACCTCCATTCACACATATGGAATTTTAACAGAAACTGGAATCCTGGTCCTACAGGTGTGCGGCAGCAGTGCTGAGCTCCGCACCAGCTTAAAAAACAAGACTCCCTGCAAAACAAATAATATTAATAATATTCAGAGTGACGATGAGCAGCCTTGAGAAGCCTCCCAGGGAGGTCTGCTGGGTGGGGTTAGCAAAGTCAGCAGACTCTGCGTGACTCTGACAGGAGACTCTCTGCCCCTCAGCCGCCCCGCCGGCGTCTGATCCGCCCACACACGGGCGCGCACTCGCTCGCCCGCCCCGCGCGGCCATCTGCCTTCCCTCCCTAGCAGGAGCCCTGGCACTCCTCCGCTCGCTCCCGCCACCATCCCCCTGCCCGCGGCCAGTGACCAGATCCACATCAGCGGCGATGGGCCGTTCATCTGTGACCAGACCGCACCTTCGACCCTGCTGGGCCTCTGGCCGAAAGCAAGGCAAACGGCCAATCAGGTGCCGAGCCCCTTTTAATCGGTTTGTGTCCTTGTATCTGCGGTTGAGTTACATAATCTAACTGTTTATCTTGATTGGGCTGGACCAGAGGAATAACTGGCCAGGAATGCAAGAAAATTGTTTACCATTATGGGGGCGGGGCCAGTCAGTAAAGGGGGAGGGGCTAGAGAAGACACTGCTGCACCGCCAGAGAGGTGGCAGGTAAGGGGGCGGGGCTAGTGGCCCATGCCTATATATGTACTGGAACACATTCTCCATGGTTCCTTCCTTCAGTCATTTGCTCAGTAGGAGACACTTTTAGCCAACATGCCAGGAAGTCCCACACCTTCACATCCCGCACCGTGTGACTCTACAGCCTGGTACCGAGGTGAGACCATGTGTTTTTCTGTCAGTCGGCTATTGATCAGTCAGATTGGCCACACTGTTGAGGGGGGCTCTAATAAAGGCATTCTGGGAAAAAAGGCTCTACTGAAATGCTGTTATGATGCCGGGGCTCACACGGCTGGGGGCCAGGCTGCACAAATTCTGCCAAATGCACCCCCTCCAGACCAAAGCCACCATTACGTTTATGGGGCCCCAAGCATATGGGCCCGTGATGATCTTCTCCTTTAACCCCCCTTGCAGCCAATTTCAATACATGCTGTAAGTAAATAAATGCGAGTCAACATGGATGAGGTTCTTCGTGAGCCCATTCCCTGACGTTCATGGATCTGCTTAGGCCACGCCTCCCCAATGAAGACCCGCCGGCTCCTGCCAGGCTGACCTACCATAGAGTTCATGGCAAAGTGGTTGTGTTGCGTCTGGAGGTCCATGGCGTGCTGGTAGTTGACTCCTATCTCGGTGTGGCTCTGCAGGAACAGCTCCTTATTGTGACTGATCCAGTCGAACATCTGCAGGGAGAGGAGAGTGAGGAGGTGAAAAGTGAATGAAGTGTAGCTGTCTCGCTTGGCGGGCCTTCAGGCTGATCTTCACTACGGCTTGTCATACTGCTACAGAATCGCACTAAGCTGTCCGGGCGTTTGGAGTACAATACTAAGGAAGCTAGATTTCCGCTAACATGTGAAAACAGTCACTTTCCTCTCCATTTGTGTAAAAAAAATGTCGGAAAAATATCAACCTGCAAAATGTTGGCCTGCCTCGGCCTGCAGCAAATATCATAAGAATATTATTTGAAATGTGCAAGGTTATCATTTCACGGCATCGCCCGGCATCGCTGGCGACCCTTCTACTCGAGACAAAGAGCAGAAGGTATCAGTTGTCCCTCTTGACTTTCGGCCGCCTATCACTGAGAGACAGTTGGGGGGTGGGGTGTTGAGTAAATCATTTCCAAATTGCTCTTTTATACTCTGCTCTGAAAGCAGGCCTTGTGCTGGGAAGGGCCCCTGTTTGTGGACAGCTGACGGCTCACGACTCAGCATCCAGGAGGCACAAGGGGGGGGTCATTAGCTGACAAATAAACAGCAGGGCCTCATCTTCTAGCTCAGGACCCTGCTGCAGGGGGGACATCATGGATGCGGAAGCGGCCTGCCACTGCAGCCTGCCACTGCGGCCAGCCAGAAGGACAGCTGCTCTGGTCACGAGCAGGTCCCCTTTAATGAAAGAGCCTGGTGTGGCGGATCCGGACAGGGCGATCCCTCACACCCCTCCACATTCTCCAGATGGTACGCCCCTCCACATTCTCCAGATGGTATGCCCCTCCGGGCCCCCAAACAAGAACGTGTCATGAGCCGCCCCTCTGGGAGACCGACCCCGCTAAATGAGTCGCTAGATGTTTCATCTACAGGTGTGTGTCGCCGAACATCACTGCTGTGCCTCTGAAGCCCGGCAGCTAGCAAGCCTCCCGCTCTGATGTCACTGTCGTGGGGAGGCCCGGGCCCTGTCTGTGGCGGCCGGCCGTGCCGCGTTTTCCGTTGCCGTGGTTACATGTCTGCATTAGGCACGCATTCCTCTGCTTCATTACTGAGAGAAATCAGGGGACAGGTTCTGCTGCTCGACTGCAAAAGCATAAAAACGCCTGTCCTGTGTTTTGGGGTCGGTCACCCTCAAGACAGCGGTTTCATCCGAAAACGGCCACTGGCAGCACAGCGGCTAAAGGAGAAGCAGCATAGCCTCACACCTACGGGACGGGGGTGAGAGTACAGTACATGGGCTGTACATAATCTCCCGAAGCTCCTGCACATTCCCTCCCACCACTCAAAGATGTGCAGTTAGGGGAAATGTTATATAGTATGGGTGGCGATACGGGGTACAACTTCTTGAACAGTGTCACTGACCAATGCAGCTGGTGCGATTTCTCATTGATATTGGGGAACAATAAATATCTCTAAAAAACTTGAATCAGCAGCAGGCAACTGTGAAAGATCATCAGGATCCAGACGAGTTGTCCTTTGTCTCTTCTGGTTGGCAACTGCCCGGTATTGTTGCCCTGTGTATCATCACCATAAGAATAAGGGTACATGTGACTGACTGGCATCCCATCCACACCGAGGCCAGGTTTGTGTGCCGTGCTTCCCAGGCTAGGCTTCACGAGCCTGCACTGGATAAGGGTATATGGAGGGCAGATTCTGCAGATAACCATGATATTGTATTCTGTGATGGGGGAGCAGGGCTTCCCCCGTAAAATATTCGCCGGAGACAAAAGCACGTCGCCTCTGCAGATCTCATCACCAGCGAATCGCATTTGGAAACCCTTTCTCTAGCAGGCTAAGAAGGGGAAAGCATGTTGTCAGTGCTCACAGCGTACAACTGTACTGCCGCCACGGGGGGCCAGGGGGCGACAAAAGCGTGCGTTCAATAGGATGGTCGTTAGCGTCTCCGAATTCTGACACGTCGTGAATTCTGGGAAAGTCACTGGGGAGCTACTTAGCTACCAAACGCCCGCACCAGCAGCGTATATAACCAGAGAAATTCTCTTGTGCTTTTCAGGTCAAGTCTTTGCCTGCGTAGCCCCTGCCACTGGTGACATTGGCGTAGTCATTTTTAAACACGGAGAATAATTCCACCAAACAGAGAGAAATGTGCTTCAAAACATCCATCCTTCTATCTCCCACCCTTCTGATCCCACAAAGACTCACTGAGCCTTGAGTTTATCTCAGGATCCACGGGACACAAGGCAAAGGACCACCCTGGACTGAATGCCGCTGAGAAACGTTCAGCAGAATTAATTTATCTGAAACCTCATAACCTCACCAACAGTGACTGTGAACAGCACCAGACGCAGCAGGGCTCCCCTCAAACGGGTCGCACACTCATCACAAAGCTCTCCGGCGACTTAAAAGGGCCCCTTCTGGGCTCCATCTCCTCCGACGTCACGAGGGGACCACAACTTATAAACCCCACCGCTTTTGAACATAAATTCCAGTCTTCAGGAAAGGAGCTCAGATGCTCGTCTGCCTGCCAGCCGGAGATGTGATTCGTTACTGTGGGGCGGCGGGGAATTTGAGGCTGAGAAGACGCCCCCCAACCACCCCCCCACCCCCACAGGCCTACACCGCTTATCATTATTGCCCTTTTGATTCCTGGCTTCCTTCTCCGGCAGAGGAGATCTTACTCCTCTGACTCTGGGGCTCTCTGTTCTCCACGGCGGCCTTTCCGACGTGAAACGTGCGTGGAGAAATTCCGCCTGTGGGGGGGCGGTGGTCCGTTTCTCTGTCGAGTGGCCGGTTCTGGTGGAGCGAACAGGCCGTGGGGAGTCTGCAGCCAGTCAAGCCTTAATGACATGGCTAGTTAAACTAGACGGCTCACTCAGAGGCAGAAGTGCAGTTTTTGAACTCGCTGTTTCTTCAGTTCAGAGATATTAGCATTTAAGGTCCGCGGGCTCGGGCCCGACACAACACAAGTGTTGAAGTAATATTTAATTTGTATCGAAATTATAACAATTATTTGTTATTGGTGGCTAAAGGAAAATCAGTTGATGTTACTGTTATCTAAGAAAACATAAGTGACAGGGGCAGACTTTAGTTGGGTTTGTCCCCCATAAATCAATCCATCCATCTCTCCATCCATCCATCCATCTCTCCATCCATCCATCCTATCCTAGGCAGCATAGGGCACAAAACAGGGAGACACTCTAGGGGAGGGACTCAGACCTCCATTGGGGAGGTGTGGCCAAAGTGAGCAGTGGAGAAGCACAGGAAATGACCTCAGAGCCACCACACCCACCTTCTCGGCGTCCTGCTCGAAGAGCCGCAGCTGGAAGCACTGGTCCAGCTTCAGCTTGCGCATGTGCCAGATCTGGTGCAGATGCTGCCGTGTGGAGTGCAGCTTGTCCAGCAGGGCGGTGACCTTGGGCACCAGGCTCTGGAAGTCAGCACGTCCAGAGGCCCGACCCCGGGTGGAGAAGCCCCCGCCGCTGGCCTCGGCCCCGCCCCCAGCCGCAGCCCCGCCCCCTGCCCCGCCCCCGGGGCCACCCCCACGAATGCATTGCAGCAGCCTCTGACCCTCACGGTCCAGCTCTTCTACGGGCGCCTTGAGCACCAGCTTCTTCAGATGTGCGTGCTCCTCGATGAGGCGCCGGGCCCCGTCCACGTCCACCGGGAACTCCTTCTTCGCCAGCTGCTCCTGCAGCTCCTCCAGACGGGAGAGGAGGTGCGAGGCGTTGCCGATGAACTCCTCCAGGGAGACGCGCAGCTCCAGCCACTCCTCGTGGTCGTACTCCAGTGAGCCATCGAAGTCGTCCGTCAGCTGAGAGGGGTCCACCAGCTTGGTGAGGCCCTCCACAGACACCATGCTGGTCTGAGAAAGCAGGAGAGCGGGAGCAGGAGGTCACCGTACCGCCGCGGGAGCAAGCTGTCCGCGTGCTCCTCCGCTTATAAATACAAATAGCCAATAATGCAATTAGTTATATGAGGGTGGCACCGTGGTTAGCATTGTTGCCTCACACCTATGGGACCCAGGTTCCATGGGTCTATGTGCGGAGTTGGCATGTTATCCCTGTCGTACTGGGGCCGCCCCCCCCCCCCCCCAGTGTAAAAACATGCCAGGGTTGGTTGGAGTTACCAAACTGCCTGTAGGTGTGTGTGAGTGTGCCCTGTGATGGGTTGGCACCCCATCCTGCCCTGTGCCCATAGGCCCCAGACCCCCTGTGACTATGAATAGGAGAAGCGGTTACCCAAGATGGATGGATGGAAGATCGCCATGTTAGTTAAGTGCGTGTTTATATTTGAGCAATTCCGTAAAGAATTTCGAAAAGGTATTCCACGATACACGGCCTTTTTGAAAGATACACATTTTTTGTTCTGTCCATTTTCCATGTTTATTCTGTTTCATTTGCCCGTGTTTGCACGCTGCTGTGATAAAACTGCTCATACATAATGATTGCAGCACATATTTTATCTATTTAAACACATAAATATGCTGCTTCAAAGTGGTCATGCTGTTAAATACGTTAATGGCTGGTGTATATTTTTGTGTTCCAGAAGGACCCAGAGGCTCCACCGAGGAGTCCCTGTCAGCCCAGCGATTTCTGCCTCAAATCCACAGGTGTGCAAAACAAATTCCATCCCCACTTCAGCCGCTCTTCTTCTTCTGTTGCGTTAATTTAAAGTGCAATTAAATATGATTAACTGTAGAGAAATCATCACGTTCTTCATAGTGGCCTCCCTCCAGAGTGCTCACCTCTATCAGCATGAAATATTAAAATGTGAAAGAGGAAAAAAAATAAGAAAAATAAGCACGAGTGGGACTAAGGAGTCTCCGGACAGGTATCACCAGGCAGGATTAGGAAAACAGGGGAGGGGCTTTACGGTTAATTAAAGTTAAATTAAAATGTAGTGACAGAAACCGTTTCTGGAAGTTCAGTTGAAGGCTGCATTGTAAAACATGCAATAAAGATATCACTTCCATACAGCCTTGATTAATGATAATAGACCATGATCTAAATTAAGTGAAACAGAGCTGATTGTTTATCCTGTTCCTGATTGTTTATCCCGGTTGTGATTTCCCAGAATCCTTTGGCGCGCCGCAGTGTGGGATTCTAGGACAGGCTCACCTCGAAGCTGAACTTGGCGCTGCCGAAGTTGGTCTTCTGCTTCTGCCAGAAGTTGTCGGGTTTGATGATGAGGGCCACGCAGATCTCGGCGGGGAAGGCCTCTTGCAGGGTCTTCAGCAGAGGCTTGATCAGGTCCCACTTGGAGCCGCGCATGTCGATGATCACCGTGAAGCCCCTCTTGCACACGTCCTCGCTGGGGAAGGGTGCGCAGGGGGCGGAGGATTAAACCTTCTCCACCCAAAGCCTGCGCCCACACAGGCAGCCGCTCCCACTGCCGAGTTCTTAGTCTAGTTTTGCAGAGCTGTACAGAAGGGGGTTCACTATATGGCCAAAAGTATGCAAACACCCCAGTTACTCAGAGGAATTTCCAGTTTAATCCACACCCACCTCTGACACAGGTGTACAATTAAGCACAGTCTCACAATCTCCTGCAGCAAAGAATATCAGCAGAGTAGGTGGCTGTACAGAAGGAGTGACTTTCCACTCGGCACGATTAGACGCCATCTTTTTGCCCTACTGGAGCTGTCCTGGTCGAATACAAGTGAAGTTACTGCATATGTCAAAACATCTGGGAAGAAGTTTGGTTGTTCAGCCACAGAAACTCACAGAGAGAGACCAGATCACCCAGCATCAGTACCCAAAATGAATGAAAATTCAGCAATGTCCCAGTATCTAACGGAAAGGTTTGGCAGAAACGTAGAGGCTACTAAAACAACAATAAATTGACTGACTTCACATCGACATCCGTGTTTTCTTAATGAGATGTTGGACAAGCTGGTGTCCACATGCTTTTTGACCATGTAGTGTAGCTGCCACTCATTGGGTATATCTGAGTTTAAAAAGTATGCTATTGGTCACTCCTATTTTAGATATTTTCACTGCATCCCATTCGTGGTCTATCCCCGCCGTGTGTGGGTAAATCTCCCAGAATCCCATTCAGGATTGGTGATTAGAAGATGAATGTATAGTTGTACATGACAAGGATCTATGAGCCATATGTGAAAAGAAGCTCACAGGGAAGTGACATCGTCACAAGCTGGCACTGGCCCCAGCTACCGTGGGCCCCGCGTCGCCACCCACGCGCCAACCTGACGGCACTGCCAGCACGTGAGGCTTAAGCCTCTTAATATCTTGCCATTGGCCACGAGGACCGTGCCACAATATGAAATGCCCTGACAACACAGCGAGGATGACCGAACTGGGAAAGATGGCGTCTTCTGCTCCCAGTCCTCTAAGCGCCCTCGGGCAAATCGAAAGCCAGCTAAGGCCTTACGCCAGGGGTGCCCAATACGTCGATCGCGACCTACTGGTCGATCGCGAAGGTGATGTAGGTGGATCACATGGCATAAAAAAAACGGAGGATGGTTGACGCTGCTGCAAGATTCCAGCAAGCGATCGAGTCACCCAGTCAGCCTCCAATTCGAGTCGCCCAGTCAGCCTCCAATTCATTTCTACTAAACTTAAAGGGCATAAAGATAAATGGGGCAACTGGACCAAGTAAGAAGGCAGAAACCTGCCACTTCCATACGGAACGGGAGGAGGACCGTTCTCCACAATGTCATATTCGAAATGCGTTTACTTCACCAGTCAGTCTACCACCGCTATTCCGTAAAAGGGAAAGGCATTTTCGGACTGTTCATAAAAACTACGACGTTAACTTCCCTCCAAAAAGCGAGCTGAGAGAGAGACAGGTGAAGGAACTAAAATCCCAGGTCAATTCAAAAATACTTTATTTATCCTAAAGGGAAAATAATAATAAAGAATACTCAATATATTTATAAATATATGTTTCGCATTGTTGTAGTAGGTAGATCATTTTCACTTGGTCATTTATAAGTAGCTCGCAAGCTGAAAGGTGTGGAGACCCCTGCCGTTACCCATGACGCCCATCGACGGCCTTGACGTCAGCGAGCAGCTAACGGTCATGGGGTCACTCTGCCTCACTGTCCTCCTACCTGGGCACAGTGGAGAGGTAGGTCACCATTTTCCGCAGGTCTTCCTGCTTTATTCTGTCGTGGTTGCTCCTGGCTGGGAAGGTTAAAATCGGACCGCCCCGTTTATCCCGGCCACCTAAAAGACAACGGGTCAGGCAGGCTGTGATTGACAGCTCTGGCGCCGATCAGTTTATTGCACCAAGTCTGTACGACGAGTCGACTGCAATTATAATATCACATACAGAAATGCCTGAGTGCTTAAACGTTAATAATTCCATACCATATGTTTGGAAAATATCTTTCATAATTTTAATATGAGTGTAAAGAAAATACTCTTCAAAAACCTATTGTGGATAATTGAACGGAATAATGAAGTCATGCAGGTTAAGTACATCCTATAATCTTCCACGTTCATTCGCAGCACTATACCCATAAAAACACCATGTTAGGGTTAGTGATGGTCAGTCTCCATGATGATTCCACAGAATAACAGAAAAGGGGGCCTATTGCACACAGACAGGTGCAATCACAGCGGTCCCTGACCATACATTAAAATCCCCTCATCCGTTCTGCGCCTCTCCGGGAAAACCCAGACCTCCCTTCCCCCAGCAACAGGTTCCAGCACCGCCCCAAGGGGGCCTGGGACTTCCCAAGCCAGCTGTGATGTAACCCCTCTGCCGCGGGGTCTCCATCCAGTAGGATGTAGCTCAGGAACTTTCTCATAAAAATGAATAAAGAATGACTAAAACAATCCATCTCCCTAACTTGGCTTAAGTAGGCTGCCCCCTACCTGCCTGCGATTTCCATTAGCGGCCAAAGGATGACCCACCTCCGATTAAAGTGGCGCGTTCCCTTCATCAAACACAACACCAATCAATCTGCACTTTTAATTGTCGCTCCAAACGAGCTGGTGATGAAGGGCCGCATCCGGCCGGCTGTGGGTTCCGAGGGGGCTCCCGTGGGGGGAGGGAATGCCGCCTCCTAATCACTTAACTGAAGACGGACTTTGGATCTGAACCAGCCTCACCTGGAGATCTGGCCGGAAATCAACAGCTAATGGAACGGCAGCTCGCAAGGCCGCAGGCGCAGGGAGGCCCCTCGAGGGCGGGGGCTGCGTCTCCCTCACCGTTAAAGGCAGTGTTGGGCATTTCAGGTCCAGAAGCTACAAATCCAGACCATGATTTTGTTTCTACCCAGCAGCTGAAT
>JABFDZ020000039.1:21093189-21106653 GCA_019775955.2 Pollimyrus isidori
AACATGAGCCACATTCTCGCTCAGGAACCTTGGATGGCGCGGTGAGGATCGTGGGAGATGGTGGTAAAGGTGGACGTCCTGAACTTGTGGAGATGCTGACAGTGTGTTACGGACAGGGGCTCACAGGCCTGTTTCAGCTTTCACAGACCCACAGTCCATCGGGCTGTCAGCGTCCGTAACCCCCGACTAACCTCCCGTGTCTGGAGCAGTTTGGGTAGCTGCACCCTTACTCTCGGTTGTTATGAACCCCAAGCTGCATTCAGAAGATTATGCTCCTTGCTTAGCTAAAGACAAAAACAAGGTGGGACCTTGATGACCGCCCAACCAAGAATGCATCATTGTATCCCTAGGGGAGGTGCCCCTTTCTGAACGTAGAAGGACATCTGCTAAGTGAATAGTAGCCATTTTTCAACTCAGAGGGTGTGTCTTTTGTCCTGACCTTGGACTCGACGAGGGTGTAATCGGTTCCCGGTGTGTGGGAAGTCGCAGGGACTCATGAAAGAGGTGCATTATCTCCTCAGCTGCAGGTGCTGTTAGGGCGGCGAGCCAGTGTTATTTTTGTCAGGCCCTGGAAACACTGTCGCGCATTGGGAAGAGTGGGGCGATGGACGGTTATTGTTTTGCGCGTCGATGTTGAAATGACAGCAGCAGAGACGTAAATGGGGTGGACACATGCACACACCCTAGCGTTTAGTTTGGGTAGGGTAGACAGAGCATGTTTGTTAGCAGCTTTCGTCTGCGCTGCCCATTGAGCCTTTGTCAGGCTGAGAGCACAAGGGGGCTTTTGTTCTAGGCGATTAACCACGTTCATATCGTTCCTTTTGGTTTATATAACGTGTTTTTTGTGAAACACGTGGGAGGATCGCGCTCTCAGAGGTGACTTAAGAATGAAGCGGCACATTTGAGGCGCTGTCCAACTGCTCCATCTAATGGTGGAAATTGCTAATGCTGATTGTTGACGCGCGGTTGTAAAGCTCTTCCGCTAATGGCCTTAAATACCCGCAGGGGCTTATAAAAAGCAGCACAGCACAGCAAACTAGTAAATAAAAACAAAAGTAGTTCATTAAGAGTAAATACTGACATAATCGAGGCACTCTGAAGACATTAAATTTAGCCTGAATAAATTATCTGAAAATGTTCAACTGAAGATTAAGCACAAAGAATGGCCAGACAATATTATTCCAACTGCAGGATGTGGAGTTCTTTTTATGTACAGCTTTTATTTTGTCTCTGTCCCATGTGATAACAGACTGGGCAAACCGCGTCTGGGTTCATCTGATAAGCACGGCTTTTCCTGCCGCACCCATCGGTAAAAGATCATAAAGACGCAGTTAACCACCGCTGTCTCTTTACTCATGACACACCGACAGGGATGGCATCCGACTGTTTGATAGATGATCGTAAAGATGAGACGCAGCCGCCGAGCCTATAAGTAATGAGGCGGCATCGCGGCAGAAATCACCGTTGGTTTTCATCACCGAAGTTCTATAAATAAAACATGCTTTACGAGCAGCAATGTGTCGGTGATGTTTTCACACTGGCAAAATGTCTCAGCCAGCCTGCTTTCACAGAGTTAGCTTAATGTCTACGTGAATGGCTTTGCAGCACCAAGGTACAGCTCCCGGCACGACGAGGGGCGTTTTCAAGTATATATTATTGCGAAATCATATAAATTTATTGCTGTGGTGAAATGGGCAATAATCATGCATGATTTTGTACAAAAGTGTCCGCTAAACAGTTTTTTCAATTTCAGTTTTTGCATTCCATAGGGCCTGTTTCCTTTTGGGTTGCTTGGGTATATGGATTGTATTCGGTAATTTCTGTGAAAAAACAGTAAAATGAAGTGGCAGAGGTGCCTTCTGCTGGCGGGTGTGCTTTACAGAATTGCATGATGAGGCACTAAGGCATTTTCCATAAAGATAAGAGGGCTAATACTGATCCCCTTTTGGGGGGGGGGGGGGGAGATTGTCTTGTCATATATAAGAAAAGAAAGCCTCCATTTACCCCCCAAAACAACATACACAGCAAAGACAGTGTATAGTACAGTGCAGCTGGCTAGAGGGTAGCTAGAAACATGCCTCGAGAATGAAAAGATGCTACATTTACATTTAGCATATTGCGATCTGACAGACACCTTTGTTAAAAGTGAGCCAGACGGTGTATCACCGGTGTACTGTCTGTCAAGGAGTCAGCTTAGGCACAGTTACCTCTAGGCTAACTATAGGGGGGCTTATTCTGATCCCCCTTCCAGTCAGTGCTGCTCAGTGCAGTGCTCACTGCTGCCCTTCTCCTCTCACGGCCATTTAAAGCGACGGGACGCCACCCCGAAGACCTTCCCACACTGATTTACCTCACCGCCACCACCATCTAATAGCATTTCATTCAACCACATCCATTTCTCCGCAGGCATCAGAGCGGACGGCCGGGCTCCGGTCTTCAGCAGTGTGCTGCAGGATCGCGTGGTGAACGAGGGCCAGGCCTTTATCCTCCGGTGCTCTGTACAGGGCAGACCTTCACCGCGCATCACCTGGCTCCGGAATGGTGAGGGGCTCCCGCAGTGCTGTCACCGCACCAGTAGAGGGCAGCGAAGTCCGTGATCTTATTCAGTTTCCGTTAATATGATTTTGTCTTTTTGTCAAAAGTACGCAGTGGTCTGAATCAGCAGGACAGGATACTTTAAGTGTCACTAGTGGAGTGTTTGAAGGTATTGTGGTTAGACTGAAAAATATTTCTAGGTTTGAGACTATTTAATCCCATCCACCTATCCATTTCCCTCCCCACTTGGAGATGTCGTGTGCTTTAAATTAAATTTAGATTTAAAATAACCGAATGAAAGCCATCGCCTTGGAGCCAAGTGTGAGACACCAGAAACCTTCCAAGCGTCTACGTTGAGTCCAGCTCACGTAGAGTTCGGGTTTATCTTTCTGAGGGTCTCGCGTCTGGCGGATCTGTCCTGTATAGTGTACTAGAGAACTGGGTTAAAAGTCTCTTTCCAGTGAAACAATGAGTGCTTCTGTGGAGCATTTTGAGCGGATGAGCTGGGGTTTTATCAGTCTAATGCTACAGTTTTTGCTTCATACTTCATTTCCTACCAGGAGACAAGTGACTCTAGTTATGTTGGTGGCCAAGCTTTGCACTGAATAGATGCTTGATATGTGCTGTGCACGGCACTTTACATTTCAGCTATATATTGTATAAGTATTATATGTAATAGACTATTTACATTGAATTCAGAATATTTTGCAAAGCCCCTGGTCACTAATTATGAAATTAATTGATGGATGGATGGACTCAAAAATATTTTTTTTGTTCTTTAAAAGAACAAAATGGGAAATAAAAGAATGTGATTTAAAAAAAAAAAACAGGAAAGAGAAACTTCCGGAAGTTGCAGAGCTGCTGAGCTTGGACATCTATTTGTAGGCTGGTGTACTTTTACCTTAAAAGCCAAACAAACCCCCGGGGAGGCTGATGTGGGGGCATGGCGGACCCCCCCAGGCACCAGTAGGGGGCGTCCCTCCCGTCTGGAGGAGTAGCTCAGTGCCTGTGTGGATCCCAGACCCACATGGGCGCGCTGCTGAGATTAGCGATCAGCTAGCACTGCCCCGCGGGCAGGGAGACTCACTGCTCCGGCAAATATGAGGCCTTAGAACCATATAAAGGAAAGGCATGCTTTGCTCCCCCCTTCCCCCCGGGCTTGGCTGGCGGTTACACCAGGAGGGGAGACCTGCAAAGCCGTCCCTGACATGCGCCATGTGATCAACAAAAGTGAACCGCCGGGCAAGGGGAGCATCACCCCTCCCCACATCTTGGGGTTGGGTACTGCGCCAGCATAGAGGCCTTCTCGTGAACCTCACTGTGGCACTGAAGCAGATTTCTACTTCAGATTGAAGTGTCTTCCCTGTTTAATGCATATGTGCACGTCTGTACTGTGCGTGAAGAATGGCAGAAGACCTTAAAGATTATACAAAGCACTTTTATAAATATTTGCTATAAAAGAAGAAAGAAAGTAGATTTTTGGATGATTCGTAAGGCTGTTGTTCATGCGGTTGTTCCTCGGTATGTGTGTAACTGTGTGTGTGTGCGCGTGCTTGTGTGTGTGTGGATTATGATCAAATGTTCCTCAAACTTTGATAAAAATCTGTTATTTTAACATTACTGACACTGTATTTTATGTCCTCACAAAGATCTGTGAATGCAATCAAAAAAATTAAATGTGTGTGTGTGTCTGTGTGTGTGGATAGTTTTCGGAGTGTGTGTGTGTGTCTGTATGTGTGTGTCTGTGTGTGTGTGTGTGTGTGTGTGTGAGTGTTCCTTGCCGGTTGCTCTCTCTCTGTGCGTCTCCCCATAGGAGTGTGAAATTCCTCCATGTTTGCACATGTGTGTCGGAGACTCCTCCAGGTGTGTGACCCCGTGCTGCTTCCCCTCAGACCAGCCCGTGGCTCTGGCCTGCTGCTCATACGAGGCCGGAGATGCCCGCCTGGAGGTCCGGGCCGCCCAGCCTGGGGATTCGGGCTCCTACACGTGTGTGGCTGAGAACGCTCACGGGCAGGCTGCCTGCTCGGCGGAGGTGACTGTCAGAGGTGGGTGCTGTGCTCGCCTCGCTCCCACCCTCCCATCCTGCCCCCCCCCGCACTTATAACCTGAGTCTCATTCTGCCATTAATCACGGCTCAGTCTGCAGAACATCTGCTCCTTGCTGAGCACTATGACCTCGGGCCCAAGGTCTCCCGGTGCAGATGTTAACGGTTAATGAGTTTGCAGCTACGCCAGGTGTTTACACTTCGCATTCTATACGGACCGGTTTAAAGTAAACTAATAAATAAACCCAGTGTGCACGGTGGCCAGGTGGTTAGTTCTGGTTTCTCACACCTCTGGGGTTGTGTGTGAAGGTTTTTAGGGCTTTTCTCCTTGCCCCTCCAAGAGGCGGTTATGCAGAATGAATGGATGCGAATGAAATAGGCGTATTAGGAAGTGTACAGCTGTGTGACTGCACCCCCTCAGGGCTGAGGATCCGTCAGGGGGTGCAGGCAGCGGAGTGCTATGCAATGGCTGTCCCTGGCTGCCCTTCAACCATTCCACAACTGCCCTGCAGCCGCCAAATAACTGTCCCCGAGTAGTCCCATAACTGTTATGCAGTCGTCTCATAACTGGCCCATGGCCGTCCCTACACCTGTCCCATAACAGTCCCACAGCCTCCCAATTACTGTCCCTCAGCCATCCAGTAACTGTCCCGCAGCTGACCAATAATTGTCCTAATGCCATCTCATAACTGTCCCTCAGCCAATTACTGTCCCTCAGTCGTCCCATAACTGTCCCTCAGTCATCCCATAACTGTCCCTCAGTCGTCCCATAACTGTCCCTCAGCTAAACCCATAACTGTCCTTGCAGCCATCCCTAAATCCATCCCATACCTGACCTTCAGTCATCCCATACAGTAACTAACCCTACAGCCGTCCCTCAGCCATCCTATAACTTCTCCTCATCTTTCCACCCAACCGTATTTTTCACTGGTCTCCAAGTCATGTTGCACTGTTGACTTTTAGCTAAATCATAAAAGTTCATGGGAGAGTGTGTAAAACGACGACGCCATTTTCAAGCATATTTAGTATGAGTAAACACTTCCAGGGACATAGAAGGGGTGGAATATGAGTTTAGAGTGGCAGGATCAGCTCTTCCCAGAACGCACGCTTCAGCTTCGACCACTATGGGGTGCCGATGAGGGGCCTGCTCAACTGGCAATGGAGAAGAGCAAGGCAAACGTGACAAACATCATGTGGGCAGAGGAGCTCTTCAGCATCTCTACTGAGCCAACAGCACCCATAATCCTACGGTCAATATGCAAAGTGTATATCCCAATGAAATTGCACGGTTTTATGATGTGAAGCTGGAAATCAAGAAATATCATGTCAGCCATTTTTACTTCTTTATTGTGAGCTGGGAAACAGCGAGATTCAAGAGAAAAACAAATAACTACTGGGGGAATTTAAAATTTAAAGCACTTTTGGAAACACATTTTACATTAATAAGAGTAGTAAGTCTTTGTGAAGCAGCCTGTGGACATCTTTACTAGGCAGTTTTATCCCACTCTTTCTTGCAAGCTCCTTCCAGCTGCCAAGGACTCTCCGGTGTAGGTCATTGCATAGATTTATGGGAGTGAGGCCTGGGCTTTGACTGGGCCATTCCAAAACATTGACCTTCTTTTTCTAAAACCGTTTTCTTGTTGACTTGGATGAGTGCTGTGGGTCATTTTTATGTTGGGAGGTGAAAGCAGTTAAAAGTGAAGGAAAAGGGATGGATTAACAGGGCTCTTCTGGCCACCAGTCCGGTGAGGAGTGTTGGCATCTGAGGGGAGGGGGTGGCCCGCGGGGACAGTCCTCAGCCCCCGCCTCTGGTGACCCAAAGGGCAGGGGCAGCACAAACAGTGGCAGTGACATTTTCCATACCAGCCCTCCCAGGCGCCAGGAAAAAGCTGCCATATTTGGGCCAAAGTAAAACCCTTCATTTGTATACAGAACAGTCATGCATTCACATTGTAGCTGTGTTCAAAATACAAATCGTGTTATAAAATTAGCTGAAGGAACTCAACCTTTCGTTGCGCTAACTGGCTTTGGCGGTCAATTCCCAAGGCCGGCTATTGGCTATTAATCATCACGTGACAGGCTGGCATTGGCTGTTCTGCATGCTTTTTTATCTGAATTTTTCTAGGAGACTTTGATGCCACCAAGGGCAAATTATGCTATCAGGCCGGTCAAACTTTGCATTTAGAAGTTGTCCTGCTCGCTGGGTGTCTGGTGGTCACCCCTGGGGTGTGCAGCGTCTCGACTGACACGGACATTTAAGCGTGCATCCCCGTGATGAAGAGACCGGGCTTTTGACGTAACCGGCGTGTAAACACTGGTGACCGACCAGGCCCGCCTGCGCTGTTTAATTTGCACATGTGGAAACATCTTCGAGAAGTCTTGGATCTGTCCTGCGGCATGCTGGGTATGTATACAGACGACGGGCCTGTGTTTAGAACCACGCGGAATCGTCCCTGGACGCCCCCCCCTGCTTGGGCCCTGCAGTTCTGAGTGCTTAGATTTATGGCTTCTGGAGAGACGACATATAACAAAATCCCTATATGGTAAAGAGGCTTGGGCGAACCCGGGCCCCTGACATTCACTGACTTTCTCAGGGTTCTGTGAACCGGGGGATGGGGCGGCCAGTTCAAACACACATTTAATCTACAGTAAACCGAATCCTCATATAGAAATTTTTCATCTTCCCTTTTGTTTCGCCCTTTTGTTTACCTAACTGTGGTATGATAAGAAGATAGAAGTTTCTGATGACCTGTTATACTATATATTTAAGAAAAAAAAACGTGCTGTTTCGTGAGTCTTCGATGTGCGTTTCCAGGCCGATGGTTCCTTTCAGGTCCACCTTGTCGGATTCTGCACACTCGTTGGGATCTAGACCTCCTTCATAAAGTGAGAAGGTGCCTTTGTAGATACCTTTAAGAGCAGCGAAGAAAAAAAAACGGGTTTGGACCCAAGTTCTCCAGCGAGACGTGGTATTTATATAGCGAGAGAGTTTGAGAACCATTTCACGCCGGGGCTTTGTGCTCTAGCTCTCCAGCCTGTATAATTTTCCACAGAGCATTTCTCATCCTGGACGTCTCACCGCTTCTTGGCAATAGATGGAAATGAGTGGACAGCTCTGCAGATGAGGCCGATAGATGTAAAAGGCAATGTTGGCCCGTTAGTTCCTTCCTGATATGCTGTAGGGCACGTGAGACGAGGGACCCTCTTCGGAGGCTGGTTCTCGAGTGGCTGCCTGTAATTGCTCGACGGCCCCACTGGACGTGCCCCTGTCAAAAGGCACTTTCGATGCGGACCGGGGAAGGATTCCTCAAATCCTGCAGTCACCACCCTCATCACCCCATTGCTTGAATGTTAAAGGACACACTTTATGGAACTCAACAATTACCCAAGTCCTGCTCCCGTAGAATTCCGGTTGAATGGCATTAGTAAATCTTCACCTTCAAACAGTTTCTAGGGTACAACATTCTTCGAAGTTTTGAAGTTTGATCGCTGCAAAACTCACAATATGTTCTGATCAATATACCAGGAGACCATAAAGTTATCCTTTAAAATAGTGTTTTTTTTTTGTTAAATAATACTTTTACCGTTATATATATTTTTCAAGTGTTCTGCCGACTGTTCATGGTTTGTTCATTTTAATGGGGCATTCACCCCCAATCATCTCAGAGCCTTTGCTGATTGGCTAAATGGCATGTCACTCACTCTTGCCACCCAGCAGCCTGCCAAGCCGTGCCAGGTCGTTTTGATCCTCGGCCCTCCCACCATGTCAGAATGATGCCAGTTACCACCACACCACAAAAGGAGTCAAGATCCCAGTAAAAAAAATTAAAATAAATAAAAAAACAACAGTTTCCAGGGAATTCTTTCTTGTCTGGTTTGGACATGGGTTCCCAGCCAAATTTCTGCATGCCAGTGATTATGGCAGAACGTAGGTCTGAAACTAGACTTTCCCATACAAGCTGCTGTTCCAGCCCATCCCCACCTCCCCCCGCCCTGGGGGAACCGCCAGGGCAGTTTATGTTCACCATGACTCTTGTATTACTGGAAATGAAAAGCTCCTTGAAAACTGGGTTTTAGCGGGTAAAAAAATGATACTGTAATTGCTTCAAGCATAAACATCACTCGATAAGCCATTTATCTGAACTTCCACAGCAGTAAAATCAAGGAGGGCTGGTGTTCCATGGTTCCATGTTGTTCTCCATAGTTTTGGCACGATAATCCTTGTGTGCCCTTCCTCTTTCTAAGAAATTCGAAGAACATGATTATACCGAAGTACTTCATTTGATGTCCTTAAGCCTCCCTGGATATCCGTATGTGATGTGGTTTGATGCACGTGCTTTCAGAGAGGAAGACTTCTGACGGGGCGAAGCATGGGAAGGCCAGCGAGGCGAAGAAGCCACTGGCCCCCGCCTTCCTGAGGGGACTGGCCGACCTGAAGGTGCTGGACGGCAGCCGCGTCTGCATGACGGTGAAGGTCACAGGTAGGGGGACCTTCAGGAAGCTGCGGGCGCCTGTGTGGCTGCTTAGCTACAGGTCGCCGAGAGTGAGGAGCTCTACAAGGTAGCACAGATGAAGCTGTTGTAGGCGCTTTAGATGCTACAGGCATCAGTACAAGTGCTTCACGGCTCTGCTAATCGCTAATCGCTTACGGTCCCTGCTTAAGGCTTTGGGTAACTGGGGTTCGTTTGTAGACACAACTGCAGTCGCCCTTTTATCCCTCAACGTTACAAACTGCCCCTAGCTACTCATGTACATCCCTATCTTAACCTACAGCTAAAAACGATTGACTCCAAACTACAGATAAAGGGTAAATATGAATGAGAGGCTCTTCTTTCATTGCCTGTTACTCTTTCCATGTGACTGCTGGTAAGTCGTCCCCCACGTGGGCTGCAGTGATGGACGTACCTTCACAGGACGCCAGGGATGATTTGTCTGGAACAAAGTATTGCGTGTTCTGCATTATCTCTGGATGGGAGATATGAGCAGAGGATGGATACAGTTATTCTAATTTGGTATTCAAGGTCTGACAAGCTATTTACCGTTAGGTGGACAGTATTCCATAGTTTGATTTTTAAATTATGCACCTTGAAGATTTAACTTATTTTGTTAAATAAAATGTAAGTAGAATGTATGTGTAAGGATTCTGGAAGGATCCTGGCCATTGTACTGTATAACTTTTCCAATAACTTCTCAGCTTCAAAATCGGTATTTCTTTTTGGTGTAAGCATTGACTATTTTAAAAAGTGGATTATTATATAAGTTAAAGGTAAAAATGGCAATATGGATGAGAAGCTATTTCCTTTAACAAACAAAGGCCTTCGATTTTCACATTCTTGTTTCAGTAACAGATCTGGATTTGCCCTCCAGTGTTTGATCATGTCCCTCCCTTAAAGGGGTGATACTGTAGCTGCCGTTACTTATTGGGAGGAATTCCTCGCATGCTTTCCATTTCCATTAATCTTCATTTCCCTTTAAATGTTTAAATGTTGAGCGTTTTGGCCGGGGCTAAAACACGCTCACACGAAACAGCCCCCGGCCCTTTCCTTTAATGTCGATAACCCTGGTCTATATTTGGTCTTCATAATAAATTCTGATAACATCTCTACAGGAACACGGTGGTGTCTCCAGGTTGCCTGTTTAATCCATGCTGTCCTCTCAGATAACAGATCCAAAGCATTCACACTATGTACTGGCTGTTCCTTTTACACAAAAGTTCACATCAGGCCAGTGGATTCTGTGCCTTTTCCGGATTCCTTGCTCGTTCTCGGGGCAATGAATCTCTTGAATATTTATGTGACATATTTGTTACATATCAGTTTGCTCGTACCTTGTCTTTGTCTGCTGTATAATTGGAGTTCAGGGATTTCAGAAATGCTGCTCTGCAGACTGAATTCAGTCTCTAATCCTAAACCTAACCGTACACCTAAACCTAACCGTACACCTAAACCTAACCCTGCCTCAATCACCTGGGATATGAATCATTTGGACATCTGGTTGTGTAACTATTATTTTGTCATTTTCACAAACATTGAAACACTTCGAAGGGGGCGAACAGGAACACTGACCATATACTTCAGGCAGTTTATGAAGAATAAAGCATGAAATGTCATTTTTAGATAAAACTTCATATTCTCAGTCCAGATTCAGAAGAAACATCCATCCCTCCATTTTCCAAACTGCTTATCCTACTGGGTTGCGGGGGGTCCGGAGCCTGTCCCGGAAGCAACGGGCATGAGGCAGGGGACAACCCTGGATGGGGGGCCAGCCCATCGCAGTTGGAAGTGTGCATAAGCTATACCCGGAAATTGCAACATTTGTCCTTTTGTTTTTGGCAAACTTGCCAAGTCACATCACTGGTGACACTGTGTAAGGCCCTCGGACATGTACCCCTGTGCCTGGGTCACCGTGTGTGGGCCCCTGTCACTCTGACTCTTCATTCCAGTCATAATTATCAGCATGTTGGCCGTTATTGCATCAGTCACTGCCTGGATTAACACAGGAGCAGCAAATAGTTACCAGTGGGTAGTGAGTTAAACCAGTCTGCGGTCACCAGTCTGCGGTCACCAACCTGCACACCCACTGCTGTTTTTGAGGCATCATTTTTCCTATTATTAGTATACACAGCTGTCCCCCCCACGGACGTCCAGCTTCGGTCAGCTGACCGGAGATCTTCAATTCAGACCAGTCTCACATGCACACGCATGTAATAGTTTATTACCATGTAAATAGTCTGTGGGGTTTGCAAACTACCGCGACACTTTTGGCGTATCTAATTGGAGGTTTTAATCAGCTTGATATGAAATAATTTAATGGTCAGTGGTGATTGTTGGCATACCACAGCACACCACATGTCTTCTGTATTTAACCCATAAGTGACATAGCAGGGGGCAGCTAACTCAGCAATCGGGGAGCAGTGCTTGGGGGGGGACAGGACCTCGGTGGTGCCTTGCTGGTCGGGGATTCAAACCAGCAATCTTTCAATTACAGTCGCACTTCCCTAACCATTAAGCCACCCCTGCCCACAGTGGCTATAAGAGAAAATATAATGCATTTTGATTTTTATATACTTCAAATGCAAGGTATGGCCATATCAGTGCAAATGCACATAAAATAAGCACGAATTTACACTGTTACCTCAATCGATTGTGGCACGTATCATTTTTAAAGGTGAATATGTACTTGTGTACCAGTTACGTCCATCTCTGTTTATAATGGAATAACATAGACCTGCTATAGGATTTCTTGCGTGAGCCTGAGACTCTCAGGCCGTGAGTGTTACAGTATGTCTATGGGAGTCGGCTTCCCTCTTCTACCCTCCCTGCAGAGTAAATATGGCTCCTTCACAAAGGTGCACAGCTATTCCCGCCATGCCCGTCCCGTATCAGCAGGGCATCCGCGATCCCAGCCCGATATGTTTCTCCCCCCTCTGGCCCAGGCTGCCCCCAGCCCCAGGTCGCCTGGCTGCACAACGGCCAGGAGATCCAGGAGTGCGAGGATTTCCACTTCGAGAGGAGGGGCAGCGAGCATAGCTTGGTGATCCAGGAGGTTTTCCCAGAGGACACCGGGAAGTATACCTGTGAGGCCTGGAACGAGCTGGGGGGAGCCCACACCGAGGCCACCCTCATGGTACAAGGTACGAGCCCAGGACCGTCTGCAAAGGCCAGCTTTTGGGCAGATAGCTGCACCTGGCTGTTTCCATGACCTTTTTTGGTCTTCGTGTATCTTTAGGTGTTTATAAATATTGCAAAAACTGTTGACAGTCACTCCCGTTATCTGCGATGTATCTAGCACCAAACATCTTGATATCTCCGCTGTGATCAATGTCCCTAAAAGCTTCCACAGCCATTTTTGCCTAGCAGATGACCAGCTAGGGTGTGTTGCACAGATTTCCTACTCTGACCGTTTATACTGGGAGCTCAGTGAAATAAATCTGCTTAAGTGCCATATGGCGGCTACTTTTTGTGGAATTTAAATGTTGGTTTACTTAAGTCTAACGCCTCAGTCACCGTGGTCTCTTCGTCCCCTTGTCATGGTATAATCCCAATGAACAAGGACGGTTCTGGGTTGTGATGGTACCGGTTCCTTTCAGAACCTCAGGATGGAGTGCAGCCATGGTTCATCACCAAACCCAAGTCCCTGGTGGCCTGCTTGGGCCAGCATGCACTGCTGTCCTGTGCCATCGCCGGGGACCCCTTTCCGCACTTCCAGTGGAAGAAGGCTGGCAGGGTGCTCTCCTCCGGCCTGGACTACGAGGTTCTGCAGAAGGAGGACGTGGTGTCTCTGCTTATCAGGAGGGTGAAGGCCCACCACGCTGGCGACTACGAGATCAGCCTGAAGTACGCATGTTCGGGCTCCGATTTCTGCTGGAATTCCCGAGGCCCGGGTCTCCATCACTTGTCTCTCGCATGCATCTCCTCAACCTCTAAATCTCTTTCCTATAAAGGGGGGAAGAAAAATGGTTCTAAGGAGCGTCGTCGACTTTATATACAGCTGAGGTTTATATTTAGCCTCAGACGGAGCTTAGACACATACCTACATCACTGCAGTGAGATGCAACTGTGGAAAAATCTTTTGTGTTCTTCCCCCTGGAAGCGCTCATCGCCATATAAGGCCGGTGTGTTTAACGGCGTAGCACAGGCACTGGGAGACGGGAGCCCTGTGCCGATTGGCCAGAGCCACGGCTCGATGAGGGGTCCGCTGTCATGGGGGGGCATGCATGTTCGGATGAACAGGAGCAGCAGAAGTTTTCAGAACTGCTGGCCCTTCTCCTGCCGCCTTGCAGCCTCCGGGACATAAAACGGGATTCTGTTCAGCCCTGCTCGTCCGCCCGCGGGGGGGGGGGGGGGGGGGGGGGGGGGGGGGGGGGGGGGGGGGGGGGGGGGGGG
>JABFDZ020000039.1:21106666-21121609 GCA_019775955.2 Pollimyrus isidori
GCATAAAAAATGTGGGGGGGGGGGTTGGGGGGGGGGGGGGCCGGGTTGGGGTGGGCCCGGGGGGGTGCACGGGGGTGGGGGGGTTCCCCCCCCCGGGTGTTTGGGGCACCCCCCCCCCCCCGTTTCCATATGCTATTTTTGGACAGATCCCATCCCCTTTCTGGCACATAAGTCAGCGTACTTCCGAGAAGTCACCAAACGCACTGTTTACCTCCCAGAGCAGTGCCATGTGGGGGGGGGCTGTTGGGAAGGGGCACGTTTCCTTATAAGGTCACTGGAGTCATCATTGATGCAACAGAAGGATGGATTGTGTTCGTCTAATTAACTTATTTTAAACCGTAGGCTGAGTCTTGAAACGTAGCTGCTTTTTTTCTCCCTTTTTTCCCCTCTCACCCCTCCCCTGCAGAGGGGCTTGTCAGGGCGCTGGGAGAGAGGGCAGCCCAGAGCAAGGCGGAGGCGCCGAGCGTGAGGAGCAGGAGCAGGAGCAGGAGTCCGGAGAGCCACTGGACAGCAGGGGCCTCCTGAAGAGGCGCGTGGAGACGCGGCAGCACGGCGAGGAGCACATCCGACAGCAGGAGGCGGAGCAGCGCGACTTCCGAGCAGTGCTGGGCAGGAAGGTCGACACCAAGAGCCTTTCCGAGGAGGACCTGAAGGAGATCACCGCCGAGCAGATGGACTTCAGGGCCAACCTCCAGCGGCAGGTGAAGCCCAAGACCCTGTCTGAAGATGAGCGGAAGGTCAACTCCCCTCAGCAGGTGGACTTCCGTAGCATCCTGGGGAAGAAAGGGCCTGGCGCGCCCAAGGCCGAGCCCGGCAAGGCGGAGGCGCCCAGAAACGCCACCACTGATTTTCGGTCGGTGCTGAGCAACAAGAAGAAGCCAGCAGCTGTGGAGAACAACACGGAGAGCCCGGCGCCCAAGGTGGCACCTAAGGAGCTGCCCCAGGTACCCAAGGTGGCACCTAAGGAGGTGCCCCAGGTACCCAAAGTGGCACCTAAGGAGATACCTCAAATACCCAAGGTGGCACCTAAGGAGGTACCTCAGGCACCCAAAGTGGCACCTAAGGAGATACCTCAGATACCCAAGGTGGCACCTAAGGAGGTACCTCAGGCACCCAAAGTGGCACCTAAGGAGGTACCTCAGGTACCCAAAGTAGCACCTAAGGAGATACCTCAGATACCCAAGGTGGCACCTAAGGAGGTGCCCCAGATACCCAAGGTGGCACCTAAGGAG
The DNA here is from genome assembly GCA_019775955.2 of Pollimyrus isidori. Classification (NCBI taxonomy): domain Eukaryota; kingdom Metazoa; phylum Chordata; class Actinopteri; order Osteoglossiformes; family Mormyridae; genus Pollimyrus; species Pollimyrus isidori. The sequence goes on from JABFDZ020000039.1 coordinate 21,107,899, forward strand.
GTGCCCCAGATACCCAAGGTGGCACCTAAGGAGGTGCCCCAGGTACCCAAGGTGGCACCCAAGGAGGCACCCCAGGAGCTGTCAATGAACGACATCAACTGCGTGGACGGCAGGATTAATGGGCAGCAGCACGGTGGCGTGGGGGTGGCGCCGGTGTTTACTCAGGCGCTGAGCGACGCCAACGTGCTGGACGGGCAGCGCCTGCAGCTGGAATGCCAGGTCAGCGCCGAGCCGCCAGCCACCATCACCTGGACGCTGGATGGGAAGGTCATCAAGCCCTCGAAGTTCATCCTCCTCTCTGAGCAAGGTACAGTACGCCCTCCATTCATCCAGTGAATTTAAAAGTAACCAGATACTCAGTGATGATTATGAAGATGGTGTTTCTGGATATTCTAACTATAACGTTTGGAAATTATAATGAAGGTGTGACTGTTACCCCTGTTTATGACATTGAAACTTGGGGAAGTCATACTATTACACCCAATGACCACAGACGTTCAGAGTTATTTCCGACCCCTGCGCTGTCCTGCCAGACGGTTTGCTCTGTATGTTAAGCCTTGTGGTTACAGCCGCCATTTATAAAGAGCTGGAATCGCTGTGGAGCTCCCTGTGGCTTTACAGGGCGGCTTGAAAGGTTTTCGCAGTGAAGTTATTCTGGAGATCTATCTACAGACACCTTCCTAATTCAGCACAGTTAACGAGAGGACTAGCATCTGGTATCAGCAGTGTGTGTTAGTCCTCAGCCTTTGGAGAATTGGCTCTCCATCTTGTCTCTGGTCAGCTTCTATATGGCTACGATTTCTTTACCAGATTCCTTTCATATCGCTATGTGGCTTCAGATGCTCTTCCTTAGAAAGTGACAGCAATTTTAGCAATTGCAGCCCCGTGGATTAAGCCTGTATTGTATAGGCAGTTGGACGTTGGGTGGCTGGATAGATGACTGGGGAATTTGTTGTGATACATATTTGATTAGATGTATGGTTGGATGGATGGATGGATGGATGGATGGATGGATGGATGAATGGATGGATGGAAAGACAGACAGTACCGGCGGAACTGCTTGGCACTTTCAGTGATTCCTACCAAATCATAAATGAATTTTATGTTGCAAAAATGTCAGTATTATTTTAGTATTATAGATATGGGATGATCACTTTTTTGATCGTCTTGGTTCAGCTGTGATTTCAGCCATTTATTCCGGATGCCTTTGCTCTGGGGGTGAATGGTGAGCCTTTCAAAATTCCAGGGTTGCGAGATGCGGTGGAGTCTTTGCTCTTAAACAGCTCCCTCTGCAGGAGGTCACTGCTTCCTGACCATCGACAAGGCCCTTCCAGAAGACGAGGGACAGTACAAATGTCGAGCTGAGAATGCCGCAGGGAGGGCGGAATGCGCCTGCATGGTCCTGGTGGATGGTGAGCTCCTCAGGGTCTCACGGCCCAGTCACGCCACCCCCACACACACACACACACACACACACACATACCTTCCGGTCGTTAAACTGTTTCCCTCATCACTGCTTCCACTCCCTCTGGCCCAGTTCTTGTAAACATCTTTATTGCTCAACAAAACTGCAAAGCCAAACAAAGTGGGGATGTATAGTCATCTCACTCACTGGGCTCCAGAGATCTTTCATACGGAGGTACAGTAACATGGCCTCCGTAAATCATTAGTTTTTCTTCATTTTCTGCATTGGATCAGTTTCTGAAAATGCTCCAATGTTCTAAGTTCCTCACTGAATGGTCTGACAAGGCAAGACATGGTGTTAAGACACAGTAAACAGTAAAAGCAAAATCATCATTGCCAAACAAATTGTGTCACACTAATTCCTGCACTTTGAGAATTCATAGCATTTTATTGCTTTACTCTCTTCCAGACCAGTTTAGCTCATTCATCTCCAAAATGAGGGGCTTTTATGTAAAGCAGCTTTCCAGTGCAGGTCCTTAGGATGCAGTAGCAGAAGAGCTTCCGTAATTCCGGTGCCATAAATGCACTGCTAAGCTACATGTATCATCTGTGCAGTGAATCATCTGTGCAGTGAATCATCTGTGCAGTGAATCATTTGAGCAGTGAATCATCTGTGCTGTGAATCATCTGTGCAGTGAATCATTTGTGCAGTGAATCATCTGTGCAGTGAATCATTTGTGCAGTGAATCATCTGTGCAGTGAAACATTTGTGCAGTGAATCATCTGTGCAGTGAATCATTTGTGCAGTGAACCATCTGTGCAGTGAATCATTTGTGCAGTGAACCATCTGTGCAGTGAATCATCTGTGCAGTGAACAGCTTATGTGCCTTTTCAAGCTCATAGAAAAAGTGCTGTGAGTTTGCATGTCATGTGGGCACCTTTTCAGATCCCGAGGACACGAGCGCGACGGCGGCGGACAAGAAGACCAAAAAGGCAGCTCCCACCACAGAGAGTAAGTTTCTGAAGCTCCATCCATAAAAATAAAACCACAAGCAGGTATGTGGCCAATCAAAGTACAACGCTCATGTTTATTAATAGGCAGAGCATTAAAACAGTGGCAAATTATCACTGTGTCCATGCAGCTGTGGAGAAACAGAGTATTTAAAAGCTGCTGCTGTGCCACCTGGCATTATGTGTGCATTACATTTAACACCATGCTGTACACTGGTCTGCATGGTCCAGGTATACATAACAGTGTGGGGACCACATGACTCCAGGGTTAAGGTTGTCATTGTTTGGATTAGGGTTCTGCCAATGAAAATAAATGGAGAGTCCCCACAAAGACATGAGTACAGGTCTGTGTGTTTGTGTGTGTGTGTGTGTGTGTGTGCGTGCGTGCGTCTGTGTGTCTGTGTGCGTGTCTGGTGCTTAAAGAGATAACCCTATGACCACAAGAAAGGCCTCTGCTCTGGTAACAATGAACAGGGTACTTACGTGTTAAGGTGAAAAGTTCAAGCGAAGGGTTAAATGAGCTGCATGGGTCAATGGGCCAGCTGAGCTGCGGTATGAAATATGCATAGTGCTGCGTAATGTAGGCCTTCATGGAGATGTTTAACGTTGCGCAGTGCAGAGTGCATGAAGCTCACTGAGCTGCGATATGAAATATGCATAGTGCTGCGTAATGTAGGCCTTCATGGAGATGTTTAACGTTGCGCAGTGCAGAGTGCATGAAGCTCACTGAGCTGTGGGATGTTAATGGCTGGGGGAGCAGTGCAGTGTTTAGGTGGGTGGGGGTTTAATCAAATGCAATCTATATTGCAAAAGGCTAATTGCGCTGTATGATTTAGTATGGCTAATTGAGCTGTGTGTAATGATATAATTAAGGTAATGTATAATGCTGATTGATTTGCATTACACATAGAGCTTACTCGGCTGCTTAATGTAATGGAATAAATCAACCGTTTAATATACAGAAATGGTAGTATTGTATTTGTTAGGTAATGTAATGCCAATTTACTAGATTTAATAGTGCTGTATATCATTCTGGGGTAACTGGGCCATGCTGTGCCGTTTATGGGATGCATTTGAGACACAGTCTCTCCACTTAGCGACTGCAGCCGCGTCCCGCCAGTTCACACCCAGCAGGCCCCAGATCTTCTCCCCCAGACTTCCATGTAAGGCTTGCGTCTCCCTGATCCCGCTGGCTTCCCGTGACGCCCCCGGACGTAGCGCAGCCACTCCGTGAGCTCGGGGGCTTGCACAGCCCTTCGTAGGATGCGCCTGACACAAACAAGACTTTAGACTTGAAGCCCAGTCTCTCCCTTCCTGTTTGTATTCCGCTGTAGGCGGGACACGTCCTCGTTCATCGCTGACATCTATGGCAGCAGACAATGCATGTTAGCACAGTAGAGTTTCAGGCTCTTCTTCTTATCCGTTACCTTCGACTGAGCTTTGTGGATGTCTTCAGTGCTGCAGGCTCTCAGGTTGCGTAAAGTCGGTTTGGGTTTTAGCGTGTTAGCACTGTAGCACTTCTTTCTGAAGAATGAGCCTTATTTTAACCCAGCGAGGAGCTCAACAGAGCCAGACGCTCCAAACTGAAATTCTAAACTCTTCTATCACTTCAGAGAATGAATAATGACAAACGTGAAACTCTCCTTTTCACAGAGTAGGCTTCCTCAGCGATGATCCGTCGTAGCCCAGAATGAATACACAGCGTCTGGATTTAATGTTGATCTGGAGAAGAGAAACTTGGACTGTTTTGTTGATATGTTCGACCAATAGGATAAATATTCTGTTCGTATCAATAGAAAAAAATCCAAGTTATAGTTATTTGGTTGTGGTGGTTTAGCTATTTGCTCTGTTTCCTGGCAGAATAGCCGTAGATGTTAGATAGAATGGCATTTTCAGAGGATGTTAATCAGATACTATGCGTGACTGGAGAATTTGATGTGATACATATATGATTTGATGGATGGATGGATGGACCTCTGAGAAGCACTACAGGTGGAAGTTGGAAGCTCCTCCACAGGCATCCCGTCCCACACAATCTCCGAAGCAGACCTGACCGCAGCTTGTCATCGGAGGGGCAATAATGGTGCGCGGGCGGACCACAAGGCCAGGCTGTGGAGTCACAGTCCTTCCTGGAGTCTCTGGGTTTAATACCCGAACAGCAATAAAGAGAGTCACAGTGGAGGAGGCTAATCCTGACTGCAGGAGTCCGTCACTTTTATTATCGGGCGTTTGGCAGCCGGTCCCAGGAGACAAGCTTTGGGGACGGTGTCAAGCCGGCTTTGCTGTCATCGGGGATGTAAGGGGACATTTCCGGGTCGGTGTGACTTCAGTGTCAGGGCTGTTCGTTTAATCCATGGTGCTATTTTCTCATGTGTGCGGTCGCTGTCCGGAGCATCCTCAGTTAGTCGGTGGGGGCGCCTCACACCCCCGTGCAGCTCTGTGTAGGAATCTCTGTTTTAATAGGGGCACTCGGGCGCCTGGGATACAGCTACAAAGTCAAGGGTACCGGTCTCATTTACAGATGAGAAGGTTTTTATCTGATATAGAAAAGAGCAGAAAAACACATCCTGAGATCTGCGCTGAAATGCTGCTTCTCAGTTTTATTCATTCCGTGTTTTTTCATTTTTTTTTTTGACAATGACTAAACGTTAAAAAAATAGTACTAAGAGCAATTTCCTGGATATTCTGGGCTATTTTTAGTATTGCCAAAAAAAGTAAAATCCTATTTAAAAAGCCGCAGACCTCCTGATAGGAAGTTTTCCTTTATTACAGCCTCAGTGACAAATGTTTTATTCTTCATGGGAACGTGGTAGAGATACCAGCATAAATAAATGAAAGCTGTTTCTAGCAATGTTCTTCTAACACTTCAGTCTGCTTCAAAGAACTTGGATGTTTAGGCGTCTTGAAGAAGCTGATTAATCAAAGCATTGAGGTGAACCCAGTGCATCTTGCTTAGCCATGTTTACAGCCGGCTGACATATCAATAAGTTTGTGTAGCAGCTATGAAGTACTGACATGTATGACACGACGACCAGAACAAAGTTCAAGGGGTCATTCGATACGCTTATTATTCTATAACCAAGTCCCTGCAGTGATACTGGCTGCATATTGATGTAACGTGTTTCAGATTTCTGAAGAATATTGTGGGAAAAAAATGAATTGCAAAATGTAATTTTATTAATTCAGTTATGAATTCTGCCCATTTGGTCCATTTCATTTCGCCGTGTCATAATATAAGCATACTCTCTACAGCTAAATAACCCAGCGGTTAATAATGTTACTAAAATAAACAGATGGAAATCATCACTACTCTTATTTACTTCAGAAGAATCGGAGGATTGCACGTTTTGTCCGGTGAGGACAGTTTCCAAGAGAAGGGGACCCATTCCATTCCCTGATTCGTTGTCGTAGACATGTGACCCTGCATGAGACACAGCACAGAGACACCATTCCTCTGCTCTTTATGATCAACGATGTATGTTTGTTCATCCTAGATGAGGCGCGGATAAAGAAGAAGCCAGCCCCAAAAACCCCCCCAAAACAGGGTAAGGACCCTCTGCACTGTCAAATGGCATCAGGCAGGACGAGCTGAAATGTCTGGTCCTGAGATGTATATCCCTGGGTAACAGGAGCAGAGCAAGGCCTGCTGTCGGTGGGGTTTGCGCTGTGCGGAGGTTGTAACACAATCCCCAGAATGCCTCTGTTCTTCCTGTGCCAAAGGTCAGGTTTCTTTCCAAAAACGGAGCTGCAGGCCTGGGCCAGACTGTCAGGCCAGCAGCTGTTGCAGTTGTGCATTTCTGGAGCGGTTCAGCCTTAAGTCGTTAACCCCGCCTCCCTCGGTACTGGGGATACAGGAAAGCCCTGAGCTTTGCCCAAAATCCCAGCCACAGATTGACAGAAGCAAGTGAGCCAGGTTGAGGGGGTGGGGGAGTTTATACTAGAATTCCCTGGAAGGGGGGGGTGATTATGAAAGTGAAACAGAGAGGTCAGAGGTCACAGGAACAGCAGCACGACTGTCTCCTCTGCGTCCTCTAGGCGCTCCACCTCAGGTCATCCAGTTCCCCGAAGACATGAAGATCTTAGCGGGAGAGAAAGTGGACCTGCTATGCAAGTTTGGAGGTGCTCCACCCATCACCTGCACCTGGCTGAAGTTCAGGAAGCCGGTGAGGACCAAACCCAGCCTCAGTGTAGAAGCTGTACCCACATCTGTTATCGGTTATAATCCAGTCCAGCTTGCCTTTCGCTGGTTGAAACTCACTCACTTAAGACACGTCCTTGTCAGCGTTGATGTTGATGTGACCATGTCCCCCCCAACAGATCCCAGAAGGGAAAGATGACATGACAATGGAGACCACTGAGTCCACCAGTCAGCTGACCATATACCCCACCAAGCCAGACCACTGTGGCTGCTACACCGTTGAGCTACAGAACAAGTTTGGCACCAAGCAAGCGTCACTCAACCTCACCATCGTGGGTATGTCACAGTGCGCTGGGGGCTGGAGAGCTGAAGTCATGGCTGGTGTTGTGCCTTCAGTCTGTGTTGCACTACGATCCAAATGTCATAACTATTAGTGCTGGGCTGATTTTTTAAAGTTGAGTATTCAGGTCCTTTATCGGTTATGGCTGTTTCTCTCATGATGAAGACCAGTTGGCTGATAGCTGGTTGTGTCATGAATCTCAAAACGTTAAACGGCAGAAGGTTCCTTTCGCGTTTTCTTCTGTTTCCTTGAAATAATCTGTTGAAGTTCTGTAGCTGTTTCTGTTGTAGTAATTAGGGTTGTAAGTATTATAACTAAAACCGAAGTCAGTAAAGTAAAAGATTGTTGCGTTAGAAAAAAAAGGTAATGATATATTTTCACGTGGATTTACTCACTATTCGCACTTTTGTTATTTGTGTTATATGAGGAATTGTTTTTACACTATAAGTGCATTTAGAGCTCTTTGCCACCCCCAGCATTCTGTCCCCCTCCTTTCTTGGGTATCCATGTTATCCCCCCTATCACGCCCACAGCGGCTCTGCGTTTTTAAGGCCTCCCTAGCTGGGGGGCTGCGAGCCCCCGTGTGGAAAACGGGAGCGTTCTGGATGCTAGCTTTAGCCGCTCCGTTTGCCGATTTCCTTCTACGGCTTTGTTTTCCCTCGCCGGGACATTCCGTTTAACGTGGGAGCCGCTGCCACCACCGTCGAGCGCGGAGTGTTGGGGGGGGGGGGGGGCTCGAAGGCGGCCTCCTGCCTCAGGCCTCCGTGTGAGGCCGCACAGGCAGCTCCCTGCGGAAGGAAAAAGCAGAGCAATGTTGAGGGAGGAGTTTGTGAAACGTGCTGACTCTGGCACATCACTCTGCCACCTGAAAGTAACCATTCTGCGGTCAGTGTTACCCAGGATGCTTCTGGGTGACGCCTGTTCAGTCCGGTAATATAAACAGGGCGGGTGAGGTTAGAACGTGAAATGGATACAGAAACATCTAGAGACATACAGTTGTTGAGTATCAGGCGTCCTGCCAGTCAGACGGAGGCCGCCTCAGTGCGGTAACCGAGTGTGTAAGTGGAGAGTAGGGTCTGTGTTCGGACTCATACGATAAGCTGGGGAACCACATGGACTCAGATCCAATGAATTGTAATGCTGAGAATTTGGGCGAGATATTTATGATCGTGGGCCGTGATGGCGGTCCCTCAGCGCCCTCAGGGGCGGAGCTCTGCAGTCTTTCCCATCACCAAGATAAAAGCTCCATCATTTACATTCAAACAAGGGTCGGCTGAGCTCAATGTTATTTTTTTTCCTTTTATATCCAAGCTCTATTCATGAAACTGGATGCTGGGATCATAAGGTTAACCAGCAATAAATGAATGTTTAAATCTTACTGTAACTGTGTAACTTATGTTGTAAGTTATACGGCCCTGGAAACACTGGTCTGCAGGATAATATATCTTTTACATGGTTTATTCAAGGCAGTGATGATTTGTTCTGCACTGGAGGTCCAACAGCTTCTGGGTTTAAATCCACAGATCTGATTATTTTTACTGTTCCTGTAAAACATGATAATTTAATTTCCAGATACACAGGTGACAACAATACTTATACGTTTTTAAGTAGCCAGGCCTGGTTTTCTTGGCCAAGGACACAGGAAGGTGACTCTGAAGATACTTGTGCTTGTCCTGCCCAGCACTAGGAGCCTCTGAGGTTTACTCGTGATTGGTGCATTTCAGACAAACCCGACCCCCCCGCCCGGGTACCAGCGGCCTCCGATATCCGCAAGTCGAGCCTCACTCTGTCGTGGTATGGACCCACCTACGATGGAGGCAGCGTGGTCCAGTCCTACAACCTCGAGGTCTGGAACTCAGTGGACAAGGAGTGGAAGCCGCTCACCTCCTGCAAAAGCACCTCCTTCAATGTCCAAGACTTAATGGCAGACAGGCAGTATAAGTTCCGGGTACGAGCCGTCAACATTTATGGCACTGGGGAGCCCAGCGCTGAGTCAGATCCAGTAACGGTTGGAGTGGAAGAAGAAGGTTAGCCCCCCCTAGTGGTCACTTCTAAATACACCTACACTTACAGAACACAGAACAACACTGACTGAAAGCAGTTCAGCGGATAGCAGATTTTCAGTATCTTATGCACCTTTTGAGTAGAAAGTATGGAAAATGAATCCCATAACTGGTCTGATCTCGCCAAAAAAATAGTCTTAACACTGGGCCCAAGTCCCTGCTCAGTGTGGTAACTGACTTATTGACCCCAAACCCTACAGTTAAATTTTAAGGGTAATTCTAGCCACTCACAGACCATCACCCAGAGGAGGGAAGGGGGTCCCAAGACGAGACCCCATAAAATTCCCACGGCCTCAGTCTAACTTCACACGAAGGGAACACACACCTTTAAAACAGCTTATGGTTCTTCTGTCGTCCCTCAGAAAAGAAAAAGGTTGAGGAAGAGGAGGAACCTGAAGCTTCTGATGAAGGTATGCACCTACACATGGTTTTCCTGGAGGATGGATTTATTATAGAGATAATACACATTTTAAAACACATTTTAATAGCAAAGGTCCTGTAATAAAACTATTCATAAGTTATGAGCAAATTATGGTTTTATTGTCACTACAACATCAACATTTGTGTTTTTAAACAGTGATGACTTCATGCTCAATCTGAGTATATAACCCTACATTTCTGGTTTGAGGATGTTCAGCTGTGTCCCACATGACTGTCTTCTCCTCCTTTATGCTCATTGAAAAGCAGCTCAGCTTAGAATCACTGAAGTTGCCTTCTTGCCGTTCTGTTTTGCAATGTGGTTTTATCCGATTGTTTTGCAGAAACAGAACCAGAGTACAGAGACGTGGTCATTAAAACCGACCAAACGGTCAAAGATCTCTACGACGTGGAGGAACGGCTTGGGACGTGAGTTACAGCTGGTGACCGTGGAGGCCACATATCTGAATGAAGGTGTCCAGGGGGGGTCGTTTGTAAAAAACACTTCTGTCCTTTTCTTAGGGGGAAATTTGGACAAGTGTTTAAACTGGTGGAGAAGTCCAGTAGAAAAGTATGGGCGGGCAAGTTCATCAAAGCCTTCTCGCCGAAAGACAAAGAGAGTGTGAGACAGGAGATCGGCATCATGAACTGCCTGCACCACCCCAAGCTGGTCCAGTGTGTGGACGCCTTTGAGGGCAAGTCGGACATTGTCATGGTCATGGAGATGTGAGTGTGCCCGTCCGTCGGCCATTTTTGTTGAGGGTGTTGAGTTGAACATAGTTCTTTTTTCTCATTGGCGTTGCTGTCTGATACTGCCTCAGTGGGCAGAGCTGCAGCCCGTCGGTTCGTGGGATCGATTCGTTCCCCGTCTCTGTGCAGGGTCTGCATGGGCTTCCATACGCAGTGGTTAGATGTGATTTCGGGGGGAGCTGAGTCTACCTCATGTCCTGTGCGCCTAGGGTGGCCTGCAGCTCAGCACGACTCGTCACTGCCTCACTGGCAATGGAAAATAAACGAATAATCACCTGCTTCTGTCTAGTTCTGGAAGTGGCGCTTTGAAAGAGGCTGATCTGTCTCCAGTTATCCCAGTTGTACCATATATAGAAAAAGGTAGAAAGTTAAAAATAGAACAAAACCCATAAGCCCCCCCCCCCCCCACAAAGCTAGTTCCTCATAAGGGAAGAAACAGCGTGTGCCCCCCATGTCTGAACAGCCTCCTGTCATTTTCTGAGGAATGTCCTGTGTAATTTTATTGACGAATGAAGTCTTATATGAGATATCTCCTTTTCCATCGTGCCATATATCATATGATGTATGCGTGACTGAGAACCTCTGCCTCAGAATGACTCTTATTTTTCCCCTTGCTGAGATTAGCTGTCCCTTAGAAGTAATCCAGACAATCATTAAAATATGGCACATAGGTAAAAAAATGTAACTGTCCAAAATAATAATAAAAATCGACAAATTAGGGTGCCTGGAATGACAATGGTTTGACATGAAAACTTTGGCAATGTCAACAATTATTAAGAACAGCCTTGTGATGACATGCCGTTGAATGCGATTTGACGTGCTGGTAGGGTAGGTAGGGCGATGTCGGCGGTATGATGCGACATTGACTTGATGTGTTGTGACCTCTACAAACCCACGTCGCATGTCTCAGGATCTCTGGAGGGGAGCTGTTTGAGCGGATCATCGACGAGGACTTCGAGCTCTCGGAGCGGGAGGTCATTAAGTACATGCTGCAGATCATCGACGGCGTCAATTTCATCCACAACCAGGACATCGTCCACCTGGACCTAAAGCCCGAGAACATCATGTGTGTCAACAAGACGGGTAGCAAGATCAAGCTCATCGACTTTGGCCTCGCCCGTCGATTAGGTGGGTCTCACCTGGGAAATAGAACTCTCACTGAACTCTAGAACTCTTGTCAGGAGGGCAGAAATGGTAGAACGATTTCTGAATGACTTGCCCGCTGACATCACTTTCCTTGAATATGGAAACCTTACTCCCCAAACATGGTTGACGCATCTTTTAATTCTGTTTTCCGTTTGCTCACAGAAAACTCTGGATCCCTCAAAGTTCTTTTTGGGACACCAGAATTTGTGGCTCCAGAGGTGATTAACTATGAGCCCATCAGCTATCAGACCGACATGTGGAGTATAGGAGTCATCTGCTACATCTTGTGAGTGAGGAACAGTCCCATCTGTCCTACACACCATATTGCTGGTGTTTCTGAAACAGCGAGTGAGGAATGTGACCGGGAATCTCAGTCGCTCTGCGTCAGACCAGGGAAAGCCAAGGCGCCATTAAATTATTGATTCCAGAAAAAGCTTCTTGAGAACATCCGAGAATAAAAGAATCCAACTTGCATTCTACGGCGTGTGAGGAGGTGTAACTGTCCTTTAAAAATTTTATCCCTTGCATGCCTTTTGACTAAAAGTGGGGCACAAAAATTCAACTTAAGGAGGAGGAATCTGAGAGCCAAAGCAATGGTGCAGTGATGACTTCACTAAATCGTTAGCCAAGCTGATTCAACCGCGAAGGAGTTACCATCTAACAGCATAGTTGCATACTGGTTAACAAAAACACAATCGATAACATTTGTCAGACTTAACAAGGCACATTTACTTTTATAGTCATTGAGGTGAGCATTTTTTGGGCCAATTAGGCCAAGGTTCATGTCCCTGCTATTCTGCAGGAACTGTATCATTCTTGGATTTCAATTAGCCAGCTAGACCTATTACTGGCGATTTCCGGCTGCCCTGCTCTGACTGTATATCCCATAAATCTCTTACAGATCGCTATGCTGTACATTTCTTGCCTTAGCTAGAGCATGGAGAAGAGCCATGTTAGCGCTAACTAGTAGCATTTTTGCTTTTGTTACTTGACTCGAAAGGTCACCAATTTAGCTTTCAGGAATAGTCTTGCTGCTGGTAACCTGTTATTTAGACTAAATTGCTAACATTGTATAAAGTGCATGCTATTTTAAGACAGTATAAAACACTGCTGCAGAGCTTCATTAAGTATTTTCCTGCCTTTATCTCATCATCTTCATAACGGTAGTTGGACTTGCCTTTCTGAGCCTCTCTGACAGCCGTGACGTTTGATGTTCCTCAGGGTGAGCGGACTTTCCCCCTTCATGGGAGACGATGACAATGAGACGCTATCTAACGTCACTTCGGCCACGTGGGACTTTGAAGACGAGGCCTTCGACGAGATCTCCGAGGAGGCCAAAGACTTCATCAGCAAACTTCTGAAGAAAAACCTAAAGTGAGCTCTGGTTGATGCTGCTAATTTAGAATAAACATTTGCGACATGTCACATGCTTACCTTTCAGAAATGGGACTTGCACCCATCAGTGATTCACAGCTAATGACCCTCTACCAATACCTTCATGGTGCCAGTCCGGTAGGGTGAAGCCTATAAGAAGGACATTCATGCATGTGGTCATCCTTCTCACTGCAGGTCTCGGTTGACATGTCCTCAGTGCTTAGACCATCCCTGGCTGAAGCAGGACACAAAGACTATGGAGGCCAAGCAGCTTTCAAAAGAAAGAATGAAGAAGTACCTTTTGAGGCGGAAATGGCAGGTAGGGAGATTCCCAGTTCTGCTGGGGCCACTTTACCCAGGTACCTCTCAAACGCAAGCCTTGAAGCCAACTTTTTCCAACTTTAGATGCTCCTAATTTCCTAATCTCAGTGTTCTCGGAATCATGAAATTAAGTGGCACAACTAACAGACAAAAACCCTGTTTATTGCTCCTCCGAACAGAAAACGGGTCACGCGGTCCGAGCCATCGGCAGACTGTCCTCCATGGCCATGCTGTCAGGCATCAGCGCGAAGAAGGGCGGCTCTCCCACTGGGAACCCGACCGAAGGTAACCCAGACACGCCAAACCGCCGCTTAGTCCACGGAGCCAGGGACAGTCCAGCTTTAAGGGGGATTATTTTATGAATGACTCTCTTTTTGACCCCACACTGTGGGCACAGATGATCTGGCCAACCAGTTGCTAGAGACCATCGAGGATGAAGAGAAGTCTCACACCAAGCCCATCTTCATCACCGTCATAAAGGACGTGGAAGTTGTAGAGGGCAGCGCCGCTCGCTTCGACTGCAAGATCGAGGGTAAATGCATTGCCATTTGGAACCGCTTCCGGTGTCGTGGCTTCCTATGATCAGGCCACAACCAGATGTGCGGTTTCAGGAGCCTTAAAATGCACCGGTTATGCAACAAAGCATTCAGGAGCCTTAAAATGCACCGGTTATGCAACAAAGCATTCAGGAGCCTTAAAATGCACCGGTTATGCAACAAAGCATTCAGGAGCCTTAAAATGCACCGG
>JABFDZ020000039.1:21171797-21185433 GCA_019775955.2 Pollimyrus isidori
TATACCATTCACCTGCTGGTATACCATTCACTTGCTGGTGTTCCATTCACCTGCTGGTATACCATTCACCTGCTGGTGTTCCATTCACTTGCTGGTATACCATTCACTTGCTGGTATACCATTCACTTGAGATTAGCACAGGTGTTCCTAGTAATTAGTGTTGATTCAGTAGGTGTTTGGAATACAGAAGCATCGCCTGTACCAAGAGGCAGCTTAGTTATACTGACTGAAGTTTACTATGGTGAGAGAGGTCTCGGATATATATGAAACATGTGACCATTTTGTGATAACGTAGAACATTCCATTTGCAGGTGGGAGGGGGGAGTCTCAGTGTCTGGTTTTCATTATCCATCAAATTAACATAACTACCTCATATTTCCTCAAACAAAGGCCTTTCTTGGTCTTTGGAGCTGCTGCTGAGCAAACCAGTGGCTCGTAACAACAAGAAAAGCATCAACGTCAAATGTTTACAGTTCATGTCTCCCGTAGTTTTCCGAATGCGGTCTATTGATTAAAAAAAAAAAACTTGCCAGACTGACTAGAAGAGAAACTCAAAACAGAATGTAAAACTTTAAACTGTTCAGGTCACCCTAACCTTTATTGAATCACAGTGGGACGTGCAACAAAAAATGTAAACTGGAATATTCCAGCTCCTATGTGAAGGTCGACTGGCTGATGCTAAACTAAATCTTTCAGTCAGGGAGGAGAGGAAAAAAGTTGAAGAAGGCATGATGCTGAAGTAGCCAGACAGTTTTCATTTTTATTATGCTTCAGGGTATGAGCAACAGATGCGATTAAAAAAAAAACTCTGGGATCTTGCAGACACCTGAACCTCAGACTGACAGCGTAATGCAACACAGGCTAGCCTGCCCGGTGTGTTCCGGAGCTTTCCAGCACTGCCTGTCAGTGCAGTAGAAATAAAACCTCCATCAGGGCAAAAATGACCTGGACACTGTAACATGAAAATACCGAGTGTGTATTTCTTCTTACCTCTGACTGAAAGGCCCCCCCCTTTATCGAAACTGTCGGCGGGGGATGTTTACAGGTGGGGGGGGGGGAGTCCAGGCCATGTGGGATCTGTAACATTCCGGAAAGGGGGCTGGGAGATGCCCGGCTGCCCCAAGGACGCCCTCCTCTGCCTCCCAGGCTCACCCTTCTTCAGCCTGGTTCTCCAGGTGTCCCAGCCTCCCTAAAAGCAAGCGGCGGGGGGGTTCCGGCAAATGATTTATGGCGAGCTCTCCACACACACACACCCTACTGCAGCGGGGTTCGTGGTCCTGTACGGAACACTGCCTCACTTCATCGGAACATTATAGGAGCGTGGCTTCCATGTTTAAACTCTACTAATGAGTCCAACCAGCCAGAGCAGCCAGTGGTAAAAACGCTTTGTGTTAGTCACACAACCCTGTCACTAACAATGTCTGTATAACTGCTGGTTTGGTGCCGATTTACTGCTGTAACTTATTCCTGGAGCTTCTCGTGATTCTTTCGGTCTCCGGTTCAAAAATCAAGCCCAGTAACATTATAATAAATGTGAACGACCTGGACACACTTGCTCATACAGACTATAATCCCAGTGTCTTGTTCAGAGCCATAACCAGGATTTTTTAAAACACTGAGGTCCAAAGTGTACCTGCTCCCTAGGTGTGGTCCGCAATGGATTGTGGGTATTGGATCTGTATGGACATGGGCATGGTCTTACTAACACTAATCTGGAGTAGGGTGCCTCAGATGTTTCTGCTTAGCTATTCTGAGGGACTTCAGCTTGGATTCTGTTAGAGTCCCCCCAGGTTCTGTTGTTCTTTATCAGGCTTTAATGGGGGCAACACGTGATAATCTGATCAACACTAGGTGTGAAATTCACTGAAAATGCTAGGATGATGGGTAAATATCTTACAGCACAAGGATGCACTGTAGATGGGCTGGTTTCTTGTTACTGTCTCCTGTATAACCAACCTGGTCCTTGGAACCCACAGCTGGTCGATATTTTTGCTCCCTCCCTGCATGACAGTGCACATGTCTGCTCCCTTCTGGGAGTTGAGAGGGTGCAAAAACTTGGACTGTCTCTGGGCCCCCGAAGACTGCATTGGAAAACACTGTCCTATAATGTAGTTCTGTGACAAACCACCTCTATTCTCAGATGAAAGACAGTTTGGAATCCACCGTGTGCTTCTGCTGGCCCACAAAACACAAGAATGAAGAGGTTTCTCGGGGTGTTTCATGGACTTCTAGGGCTTTCTGAGCAATGCTGTTTGTCTGCGACTGCGACACACAGAGCGTGTGCACTTTCCCGGTCCAGATGCACTGCCTTCCCTGCCACGCTCCTGATGACGGCAGATGGCCAGCAGATGCATGGAAATTCTCCATTTCTGTTTGCCACATTATGTGCAAGTTTGCACAAATCTCTACAAAACTCCACAAATTATATGGAAAGTGTGAGTTTGCATCTCAAGCACACTCATGCCGCCAAGCTCAGACCTTCTCACACCTTCAAGCTGTTACTGAAATCATGGAAAATCCTTTCTTTCAGATTCCAAAACAAGTCCTTGATGGAAGATTCCTTCAGGAATCTTAAGTAATATATTTTAAAAGGCAGACAAAAACTAGCCAACAAAATCCTGATTCTGATTGCTGAGATTAATGGAATGAAACCGTAATTTGAGAATGGAGGGAGGCTCAGGTTTGAGAGGTGAGCTACTAAACTCAAAATCAGGGACACCAGGGGTAAACTGACACCACCACCAACACTTTCGTATTATTATTATTAGCATGGTAACTCAAAGAGTATTTGATGGATCTTTTTCAATATTTGCAGACACATTGTGGATATGGAAATTTTGAGATGGATAACACAAAAACTAAAGCAATGCCACAGGGTTCCATCCATCCATTTTCCAAACCACTTATCCTACTGGGTCACGGGGGGTCCGGAGCCTATCCCGGAAGCAACGGGCACGAGGCAGGGAACAACCCTTGATGGGGGGCCAGCCCATCGCAGGGCACACTCACACACCAGTCACGCACACATGCGGGCAATTTGGCAACTCCAGTCAGCCTCAGCACGTCTTTGGACTGTGGGGGGAAACCAGAGGACCCGGAGGAAACCCCACGACGACACGAGGAGAACATGCAAACTCCACACACATGAAACCAGGTGGAGACCAGAACCCGGGTCCCAGAGGTATGAGGCAACAGTTCTAACCACTGCACCACCATGCCGCCCGCCCCCATCAAAGTAACATACTGTGGTATAATGTATGGACAGTATGACCGTATGAAAAATTCAATACCAACCCAAGCTTAGCGGGGAGGTGGGCTTAGAGAGAGAAGTCGGGGGTGTGGGAGGAGTAGTGATTAGATGGGGGGGGAGTGACAGAGGTGTCCAAAGAGTACATTTCCAACTTCCTGTTTCATTGACGAATGAAAGTATACTTTCACTGCTGAAGGCCATCTTGATATTGCCTCTGTCCAGGACGGTGCCAACGTCCTTAAGCTGGTATTGACCCCCACAGTGAACCCTGGAGGAGAACATGTATCTCAGCCACTTTCGGGAAGAGAAGGGCCACAGGATCACAGCGACTGAAGCATAAAGGACAAAGACCCGAGCTGTAAGGTCATTTTAGACCTTTTAAACTGAGGAGAAGGAACAGCAGCACGTTCTTCTCTCTCTTTGGGTCTGTGCACACATGAGCGACACCATCAGCTGAGGGGATGGCATCTTCCAGCACAGCCAACACAAATTTTGGAAACAAATGCAGCCGAGCTACTGCCTTCACTTTCAACATGTCCACGCCGCTCTTCCTATTAGCAGTAATATCTAGTGGTGTTCTAGGTTCTCCATGTACGAGGGGAGCAGACTGCAACAGCAATAAACACAAATCTCATCTCCCACTTCCAGCACCGTATTTAATAAACATCGTACAATATGTTCAGTGCACAAACTGCACCAAACCGCTGAGCTCCTGAGAAGGTCAGCCTGTCTTTTATCACCTGAGTGGGCATCTCAGCTGACAGCTGGGCACACCCCCTCACCCCCCACCCCAGCAGGCAGACATGGAGCAGGATGTAGTTGTGGAGTTTGTCCAGGGATTTCTGTGTTTGTCACGAGTGACACTCCCCACATATAGAGCATCTTTCCAACTCAATACTGAACCACCTGCACACATGTGGGAAACAGCTAGTCTGCTGCCTCATTCCTCACCTGGAAGGCCTTCCAGGTCCTGAATGGTCTGAACTCCTGAACATCTGTTTCTCTTCTTTCCCTTCAAGAGTGAGGATGTGCTCAAAGTGGATCAGAACATCCTTCTCGTCTATGTTTGGGGAGCATAGGGTGGAGCATGGGTAGGTACGGTTCATGGAAACACATCTAGTTGTTTGGCCAGTTTATGAAATATTTGTACATTTCTGGTTTGTTCACATTAAAAAGTTAGACCTCTGAGCATCAATGATTATTAATCAGTGGTTATAGGACCTAGACCTACTAAACGAGAACCACTGGCACCGCCCTGCATACTCTAACATACTGCATACTCTAACTGCATATTCTAACTCCCCGTCCACAGTGAGCAAACAGTGTGATATTGAGGTTCTGTACAGAAGAACTTATTTCTGCAGATGTGCAAATCCAGAAACTTTTAACTAATAAAGAAATGAATGAATGACTGTATAATTAAAAAAAAACAACTACTCAGGACAAGAGCAGAAGACTTTATAAATAGAAAGGCACTGTGGGTGTAATTGAACATCATCATCACCTTCTCCTTTTTGCCCAGATGAAAGATGAGATCCTCACAGATTTCCAGACAATCACGATCCGGAACGATGCTCCACACCTCCAGCTCGCCGAACATCTGCTCCACCTTCCTGAGTGAGGGGTCGGGACAGGCGCACATTTCACAGCAGGTCACGAGGAAACGCTCCGCAGAAATGATTCCGTTTGTTTCATCTATAAGCCGGAGACCAGAGTCACCAGATTCGATTAGATCCTCATTCCACCCAGATGAATTCGCTAATTACCTTCCTCGTTTAAGTGCCCCACGTAGGAAAAGAAGTGGAAAAACTGCAGATGGCGGCCATCTGAGCCCAGAGCCGTTAATCTTCTCCTCTGCAGTGACACAATTCACCACAAGGTGGAACCATTGCATAGCGCTAAAACAATCTGCCAGCGTACATGGAGCAATACGATTCACCGTGTCCACAATTTCCTTGAGTTGTTCACAGTTTAGCTCTTTCAGATTACCGATTAAAGGACAAAAGTGTTAGGGTTCAATACAAAGACAGTGTGTTTTCATTGTATGTATTTTAACTGTAGCTAAAATTCTGAGCACGCGGCAGCAAGACCAGATGTGAGACATATCTGTGATTAGGGACTGTTGCTATGGCGTCAGAGAGTTAAGGTTTCCTTGCCAGATGAAGATCGTACCTTCTAGCCCAGCCCACACTCAGAACCTAGAATACATACCCCCGTGCCCCCCGCCGCCCCCATCCCTCCTTACTCTCTGGCAGCAGGACAAATTGGCTTTTTAAGGTGAAGCTGGGAGTTTCTAGGCCTCATCTCTCAGCCACCCACGGCACATAGCTCCACCGGGAGCCCGTAAATTAGCGGCTGCCAGTGGCGGGGGTCACGCCGAACGTGGCCCCCTCCCACACGGAGCCCTCTGGATTAACGACATGGAAAAAGAAAAGGAAGAGATAGCAGAGGCCAAGGCTTCTAATGCCTCCCAGTAGCCAAAGCAGGCCGGAACAGAAATAAATGACTATCCGTCCCTCATCCGACCACTCATCCTGGTCAGGGCCGCGGGGGTAAGCAAGTATTGTTCCTGTTATCATTAATTAACAGTCTTATTTGATAATAACACAAACTTAATCAGCTGTCACCTGGGGTTGTTCCAAGAAGCAGGATTTCTCAGTTAATTTAAGCTAGACGGCACGATTGTCATGACTTCTGGCTTAGTTAACCCAGCTATATGAGAAATCCTGACTGAATTAACAAACTCCAAGAGCAAAGTAGGGAGGCAGGAGAGATAAAGGCTCTTCTCCATTCTGCAGAGACACACAAACTCCGCAATGCCCCCGCCTGCCAGGGGCCACGGGGACAGGGAGGGGCTCCAGGGAGAGCCAACTGGGCCGCCATCGCCACACAGATGTCCACCAGATGCCAGCCACCGAGAGAGCAGTGCTTCTGGTGGGAAAACACGCGGTCAGCAGGATGACAGCGGCACCGTGACAACAAAAGATAGCTGAAATGTTTCCTTCTGTTTATATACCGTACATTTCTGTGGAAAATAGCTAGTTTTCTAATAGTTTCTAATAGTTTTCTAAATCTTATGTTAGAAAAAATATGTTTTACTCAATCTCAAAAAACTGCAATATAAATATCTCAGTGGCTTCCATGGATTACTGCTACTTTTCCATATATCTGTCATACTTAATATTTGTTCCTATACTTGTAACTCAATATTATGGCATGGACACTTAAAATATACTACTGATACATCTGAGAATAAGCTAACTGTAAAAAATGAAATGGTTTATAATAGCTCGATATGCGCAAGGGGGTAGGAGGCACCATTAACCTCAAAATGATGTCAGGGGCCAGCAGAAGAGGCGAGTCAGCGGCTGGGAGCCCGGAAGGGAAGGCCAGCAGGCCCCTGAGACGGGGGCGAAAAGCGGGGAGAAGACGCTGAAGGTGGGAGCAGAACACAGGGCTGCCCAGCTGCTAAACCCAGGAGCCCCGTTCACTGCCACTCACTCTCATCTGGCGGTTGAGGGCATCTTCTCAGGAGGCTCCAGGAAGAGTTGGTACGGTGACTGGCTCAGTCTCCATGCCTGTGATTGGAAGATCGCCGGTTTGAGCCCGGACATTGGTAGAACAGCCACAGATCCATGGGCCCTTCACCAAGGCCCTTAACCCCCTACTGGCTGACCCTGCAATGTCACCCCCACCCCCCCAGCCTATAGAGATCTAGAGGGGTAGGTGAAGCAAAGAGTGCTAATGTACCTGTGCTTGTGCAAGTGGCAAATCAAGGACTTATCTTCTGCACGGTCTTCATGATGAGGCTCACCTTCTCGATCTAGAAGGTGTGCTTCTCTTCTGTCACGCTGGGAAAGAGGTGAGCGTTGGTCAGAAGTGACATTCCAACAAGTCGAACTTATCAAAATTACTATTATGAACCAACTCTACAGTAGGTTGCCGGAGTATCAAATTTTTCTTACTGTAATATGATCCAGACATTATACTGTGCTACATTTTGACCGTCCCCCGCAAAATGTTATTGTGTGTGATTCCCCTTGCGCCTCCCATTCAGCAAATTTTGTTGCCAATGTAAACATTATATTGATTATATTTTTATGTTCCTAAAATTCTGTGGCATACCATATTGCAGGGAAAGCACCTAAACTTACAGTACAGACGAGAGGCAAGAGAGAATTAGCAGCTGCTCAGAGAAGCACCCTGCAGCCATCTCTGGAGATGATGCCCCATGTCGAAGAGACAGGACACGTTCTCCATCGCAGAGTCACTCTGACTAGTGCACAGACACATGTGTTCATCACATGACCGTCCTGATCGGAGTCCAACTTCCATCAGTGGAGGCTAATTACAAAGACACGCCAATTAAGACTGGAGTGGAAACCATCTCGGTGGGATCTTTGCTAAGCAAATAAAACAAACGGATCTAAGAATAGAATCATTAGGTAGTTGCAGGGATGGAGCACTGATGAGGGACAGAAGGCTGTACGGCCTCACAGCCCATCTTCCCGCCTTCAGGACCGCGTTCCCCTCAGCTTGAATCAGAAGTAGATCCAGCAGCATGACTGTGTGGGACCTGCCCTCCCTGACCCATGTGCTGCGAGCCATCAAAGTAAAGAACTTTCTTCTTGCAGCTGGAAGTGGCGCACAGATCTCCAGTGGTCCTACCTTCCCCTTCAGGTGCTCCTTCAAAACCCCGACCTCATCGTCCCAGTCCCACTTGCAGGCACCTGCTTCACAAGCTCCAGTCTCCCTCCCTGCCCGGCCGCATCATCACTGAAGGTGACAGACAGGGCAGTGAAGATAAGACGTATTTTTAGCTCGCATCCACAACAATATCATTCAAAACGTTATAGGAGGTAACAGTTTGTCAGGAGGTTCGAGGCAGGGGGGTTAGGGGGATACCTCAGGCTCTGAAGAAGAGGAGGGTTAAGGATGAAGGTCTTAGGATATCTGACTGTGGCCTCCCACTCAAGTGTCTCATGGGAGGGGCAGCAGCCTCAGGCTCCGTCGTCATGGAAACAGCCTGGGGGCCCCTGATGTGGGGACAGCAGCCGTTGCCGTGGCAGCTGTACTGGCCGGGTCTTGATAGCATCCTGCACCTAAACAGATCAACGTCTACATCCCTGCCAAACTAACGGAGGGTGATGGAAGAGAGACAGAAGCACAGAGCTCCTTTTTTTTGTTAATAAAGCCAATATACACAGAGATGTTAGACGGTGACAGGTAGACAGGACACCATTACAGGCAAAGGAGACGTAAGATAATCACCGCCTCTTACCCACGATACCCTGCTTTCATCATGGCAGAGAAAGGCCTATTAATTCTCTCAGGAACTGTGAGCTTTTATCTGAGGAGAACAAACCAATCTGAGCAGGACCTGTGAAGGGATCATGTATAAATGCAGTCTTTATGAACCATTATCTGGCACCCGCTTCCCAACACACAGCGGTGCTTCCTTATCGATCCTGAAAGACCCACGCCGGAAGGATTGGCTAATTACAACTCAATGTAAAACAATTAAAGCTTTCGTGTCTAAAAATACACGTAAAACACGCCAGGCGGAGGAACCTAGTTCTTGGGTCCAGATCTACATGTGGAAGGAGTGTGAGATTGTGGATTTGAGTGCCAAGTCCAGCACTCAGCATCACACAAACACGGTTCTGAGAACGACAGGTCCTTTCTGTTCATTTCTCCCTCAAAATAAATACAGCTAAAGTACAACTATTAATGAGAAAGTACTGCACATCCTGACCGCACTTCGCGGAGATATTTCTGATGTATTGTCTTGTCTCCGGACAGCTCCCATGATTAAAAGCAATAGGTTGTTTAGTCAGATCAGCTGATCGTTAGCAGTGCGGCTCCAAAGTTCAGCCAATCGGAAGGCGTCCGACGTCGTCGCCACTGCAGCGACTTTATGAGTTAAAATAAGGGTAAAGTGAGATGCATATTAAATACACAGGCATCATTGGTTTTACTAACTGAAATCCAACACAATTCATATTGAGTAGCATTATGAAAATGACGACTGAGTCTAGTTTCCTTCTCATGCTCCATCACCGAGCGAAACTGTCGGACCCACGAATGGGAGAGAATGACAGGAAACACAGTCAAAGTGTAGAAGCAGTCGGCCTCTACTCAGGGTTCCCGAGTCTCCCATCCGGAGGGAGCAGAGGTCAGGGCGAGGAAAAGCACTCCGACCACACAGTTACAGTGCCTAATCAAATCAGCTCAGAGACAGCCAATGATTTATGCAGGGGGGTCACTGCTGGGCCCAGAAAAAGCACATTAATTATGCTTCTCCAATTTAATTAGCGCTGGTGAACACAGCAATATTGATCCAAAGGAAATTAGGGAGTTTGTTCACCCTCCCTTTCCTGAACACAGGTCAACCACTGGCTTGATTATGAGGGACCAATAGGGGGCGGTGCCGGGTTCAGCCGGTGCCGGTACAAAGCCCTCACAGCATCAAAAGCAGCTGGAGAGCATTCAGACAGAAAGGAGAGCCGCTTCCCCGGAGGATCAGGCTAAATTACTTCATTTAATTGAAATATCCGCCCAAGATTAGACGACAAATACAAAAGGCTGTGTCATCAGGTGGGGGCGGAATGTGGAAACACAATACAGGACAGGGGGTGGTGGATCTCTTTCCATCCCATAATGCCCTTTGTCTCAATCTGGAAAATGACAGATCTCCTTTAGGGGGCCGGCACGCTCCGCGGCTCCGCGCAGATGGCAGGCGCCACCGGTCTTGGGGCCCTCGGGCCGCGTGGCATCATGGCACCCCGGGCGTGGTCAGCGCCGCCATTCCGGGGGGACTGAGAAAGGCAGAGCCAGGGTGTAAATAAACAGGCGGGGGCACGGAGGGAAGGTGAGAGAAATGACACACCGGCGACTCCAAGTCAGAAACTGTGCTTTGCAAGTCTGGGTCACGAGATGCACAGCAAATCCTAACAGAACATTCAGTTCGGTTCACCCCCAAAAACCGACGAATAAATCCAAAAATAAGCTAAAATATTACATCAAGGGTGTGCAGCAGCCACGGGGGATTAATATAAAATTAAACATGTTGATGATCTGCAATATATCACGTAATTCATGCTTTAAGGCTTTAAATACATTATGCATTATTGCTCATGATGACCAGCCTTAATATTAAAGTTACAGATCATGAGTCTGAATAACCAGACTTTTCTTTCCTTGATTCCATCACGCCTGCTGGCAAAAGCAGCCGGGCGGACGCAGAAAAGACAGCTGGAATGTGCTTCGACTGCCATCAACTCACTCACACCACGGAGGTACAGGCTGCTGCCTCGTGGCAGGTAGCGTTCCTGGAGACATAGAGGCCGCGTCTCAGCTTTTCGTCTGCCTCGGTGGGGACTGAGGCAGCATTCCAGGAGGCCTCACCTACCGCTAGCATACAAGCAGAAGTGGATCGTTCAGGCCCACAAAGTAAAAACCCAGAGGGGGATTTTGTTTCAACCATCCGAATATAGTCAGAGTCACAGAGCACAGAAGTTGTAGGCAGAAACAAAACTGTGGTCGAGATTTTTTACGTTCTGGACCTGAAATGTACACCTCAGCATAGCGGTGATGTACTCAAGAAATGCCATAGTTCTCAAGACAGTTTTGGGTGTGTTGCACAGTGAACATGACCTGTACTAAAGGCCATCATGCCTTTTCATCTGAAATAGTCGTTTCAAAATATTCATCACCAGAACGTGAGAGCATTTAACATTTCACAAATCGTAGGTAAAAGCAGAACACGTTATTTCAGTCAGTGCTAAAATTCTGCTGCTTGCATTCTTCCCAGCTTTTCTGATTTTTTTTTCATGTACTGAATTTTATTGTGGACTTTCATTTTGGATTTGTCTGGATCACCCTTATTGGAATGGTTGCCCAGGTAGTTGCCCTGTTGTTTAGACTGTGTTGGCTATTGCATTCTCTTATTTGCTCAATAAATCTGTGTATGTACAGTTGTCTGCATTTGTGTTCCTTTGCTGGTCCTGACATGCAGTTACAGAGAAAGTAACATCAATTCATTGTTACATAAAACGTGTCGTGGTCAAATCGTTCGGTCACAGGCTTCCATACACAGTTTCTTTGCGCATTTTTATTTCTCTTTCTTAGGCCGGAAAAGTGTAGACTTCGATGCAACGAGTATATTCCGTATTTATCACAGGTGTCAGATGTCACGATCTTCAGTTTACTTTGCCATCTCGCGGTTTTTTTGATAACTCTCTGTTTTCATCAGATTTTAAATCATCCGTCTCACCGTTTTCGCTGCAGCTATAGGCGCAATGTGCTTTTTCAATGTCTTACTAACTGTCCGTATCATCCTTGGCTAGCAGCTTTCCATTTTTTACCAAACCGCCAATCGACGATACCTATCAGGTGACTTATGTGCAAATACATCAAACTGTTAAGTTGAAATTTATCTGTCATATCGGGTAAATTGCTGGATCTACAGACTGTCAACTGGGCAGCAATCAATATAAATACAAAATGTCATTTAAAAGCTAATGTTTCCTTACCTACCAGCATTTCTACAATTCTTGTTACAATAAAAACCAATGTATACATGTATTCATCAAACATATACAAACTTCACACACCACATGACTAAATTGCGTTCAGTACACGTCCCACCCTCACTTAGCTTTAAACCAATCGTCTATTAGTCACTCAAGTTCAAAGTGAAGAGTGCAAAGGCAAAAAGAAACAGCAGCTATCAGCTCAAGGCTAGCCTATTGTACGATGCAACCAAACATTTGTAATAGGCGCCGTTCCAGTTTTTATTGGCGTAATTTTTAACCAATAAACACGCGCTAAATTTCGCAGTGCTTGCAAAATTTTATCGTGATTGGCTGTGCTGTTTGGGTGTGGAAATATGGGTGTTAGATACGGAAATGAGAGCCGCGATGTTTTGAAAATAAAATAGTCCATATTTGTGGTTTGAGTCGTGTAGAGTTTTTTTCGAGTAGAAATACGTTATAAATTAATACTGTGATTCACTTTTACGCATCAATGATACGATAACTATAACATAGTTAAAATATCAGTTTTGGTGAAACACTTGTGTTTTTTTTAGTTAGCAATCGAGGAGAACGGGAGGAGCTACTGTATCTACTGGCTGGCGAGAGCAGTGTCTGCCTATTGAACATGCCGCGCGTCCAGGGCTCCGATGAAACGTCAGCTAGGCGACTTGATCGGGAATTGGAGGATCTCGAGCAGCGGCCGGGAAACGGGTCAGATAGGGAAGACGATGCGAGTCGCGTTGCGGTGTCTGGTCCCCAGAGCCGCCTGAAGTCCCTCAGGATCGCGTCGTTCAGGGGCCACAGCGGCACTGGGAGGCACTGGCCGGCCAGGATTCTGTCAATCCTCTGCTCCATTCTCTTATTCTTTGTCATCGCCTTTTTCTTGTCATTGTTCTACGTTATTTTAAAAGGTAATCTATAAGTCCAGTTTTGCGCGACTAAATTGTTTGTTACGATGTGTATGTTACAGTTGTAGTATTGCAGTTTGCCTTCAGTGTTAAAATAAACATTTCATCAGTCTTAAAAGAGCATTGTTGATGTATGCAAATATATATTTTTGTAGATTTGCGTACTGAAAAAGTGACAACTGAAGATGGTTCGGAAATCAAACTTTTAGGTAAACAGAAAGCCACACAGTCCTTATTTATTATCCTATTACATAATTACCAATACTTCTAATACACAGTGTGAGTTTTCCATGTGTGGCCTGTGCTCCTCAGGGTTCTGGAGCTTGCTGGTCCTGTCCACCATCGCCGGTGTCTCCTGCTGCAGCTTCTCCTGGACCCTGACCTACTTTGACTCCTTTGAGCCTGGCATGTTTCCCCCGACGCCGCTGTCCCCTGCCAGGTTCAGGTGAGCCTTCTCTCCGTTTACCCAACACTAAATTTTTACCCCTTCCTCTCTCCACCGCGTTAAGTTCGGTCAAATAGACCAACGCATCAAACGTGTCGTATTTGCGCCAGACCACGCCACGAAAATCTGTTACACTTAGCACTCATCACCGCAGTCCTATTTATTGCCTACCTAGCTTGTACTCCATTACCTTAAATAATCATTTAAACAAACTCAATGAGTACAGATGACTTCTATCAAGTTAATAAAAAATCGCACAAATAAAATAAATACTACCCCAAAAAGTTGGGACAGGGTGGAAAATGTGAATAAAAAAATATAGCAGTAATTCACAAATTTCCGTTAACTTTTATTTGACAGACAGTATGAACACAAGATAATTCATGTTTTTTTTGGTCAATACACGTCCATTCTTGCCGTTCAGGCTTGCAACACATTCCAAAAAAAGTTGGGACGGGGGCAATTCAGGGGTAGTAATGAGGTATAATAACTAAAT
>JABFDZ020000039.1:21185812-21196199 GCA_019775955.2 Pollimyrus isidori
GCCGTGGGCGGGAGCATTTTTCAAATGGCCTGTCGGGCACGGGGGGGGGGTTGGACACCCCGCCGGTCTGAGAGTTCTTCAACGGGTGATATTTGCATTCCACTGCTGACTGGAACGCAAAGCGAAATCTCACGGCTGGACGTTCCCTTTGACTGGATGGACCAGAAATCCACCATGGAGACTTGAAAGCTGCCCTCTAAGCCAGTGATTCCCATCTGGTCCTCAGGGACCCCACATGCAGTTCAAGGTTTTCGACTCCGGGAGGTGGAAGGGAGCAGAAATGTGAGCTGTCTGGCAGGGAGCTCAGGGGGAGCAAAAACATGGACTGGCAGTGGGTCCCCAAGGAGACTCTGCTCTAAGAGTTTGTGAGGGTCAGGATGCCGCCTGACAGAGGAGGAAGCCTCCGACACTCTCCAGATAAACACAGGAATGAATAAATGAAGTCAGGAGCACAAATGCCTACAGCACCCGGAATCCGGGTCGTGTTCATCTCGCGTGTCCTGCGGTGTGGCTGTGCTTTGGGGCTATAAATGGCCGCAGTTTCCCCCCTGTTAACAGCTGGAGGTAGTGACCCCTCTCTGTCTACTGCCCAGGTTGTCCGAACAGGCTGAGCAGTGTCTCCGCACAACACCACAGTCATCTGTCCGTTTTATGCTTCCTTATTCCATGTCCTTCGATGCCTGTTAATATTTCATTAGTCAGCTTTGAAAAGTCAAACTGCCCCATTTATCGGGCTCAATAATTTATGTGTGATAATAGTATATTTTCTTCATCACTTGCACAGTATGAATCTCATAGACGGTTTTCCTTGGAAATGTGCTCCCCTGTATTTAAACTACGTATCATAAAATATCAGCGGTGATAGTACAGTAATACTGATGAAGAGACACTCCGTATGTGTGCATTAACTCAGAGAACCATGTGGTACATTATACACTAAAATATAATATGCAGTACATGAGTTTTGAATGCTACGGTATCAGGTGTTGTGGTCCCAATCAGAGGTACCACATTACAATAAGGCTCCCTTGTTAGTAACTCATTAATAAAAAGAAAATTGTGTTACAATGTGTAACTTTGTTGTCTATTAATATTTTACAAAGTGTTAATAACCAGATTATAATCTATTCATAATCTCTGTATATGAGTCGTTTTATTGTAAAGTGGCATCTTGTCAGATGACCTCTCTCTTTAAGATGGCTTGCCGTTTATGTTTCAGTCCGGTAACATATGATAAACTGAATACATCTCACGGCATGCTCTGGGAACCGGGTGCCATGCTGCTGATTCGCTTGTCAGGAGACGGGTCTGTGTCATGGATTCATCATAGACCTCATTATAGGCCACCTCTCTTAGCACCTTTCACAGCAGCATTCCAGTACTGGCTGCACTCCCAGTGAGGCCTGCAGTCTTTCATCTGAACCATAAGGCAGACCACGGGTAACTTATGAGTTTTATACCTCGCTAGTTAACAAGCAGGGCTGTTTTACATGTTGGTGTCAATATTAAATCATTGAAATTGGTTAGTTGCCCCCAAAAAATAATGACCTTTTTAAATATCTCGATTCTACACCAACCCAAGCCACAACAAAGGAATTTTTAAATATTAGAATAAAATGATTTGAATTTTAAATGTGTATTTCAGATACTTAAAAGCAAAGGCAGATTAAAAGTCTGCAGCACAGAAGCTGAGGGGCTTGTAAAGGGAGAAACTGCTGTTTGGAGGTTTTTGACGAAACTGTAAGGGTGGAGAACTGCACAAAGTGTGGCTGCATGAGTCAGGCAGGGTGGCGGTGGCAGAGACACTGGCCTCAGGGCACCTTTGACCATGATTCTTTCTGTCCTGCTGTCTATATTGGTTCAGAACCTGATGTTAAATAGGAGCAGTAACCAATCAGAATGAAGCCTTGGGTCACAGTGGATTTATGCAAAGTTAAACCTCGATTCCACTCACCCACAGGTGCTGCGTGTTGCTCAGAGAGTAAGTGGGGTTCACAGTGAGAATGAGCCACCCCTCTTAGGAATGTCAGAGAATCTTCTGCATACATGTACACAGGTCTGGTGTCAGACTCCATCCCCAGTGTCGGGCATTTCAGGTTCACAAGCTACAAATCCAGACCAGGATTTTGTTTTTACCAACCAGTTCAGCATAAGGAGTCACGGTCACAGAGTATTCAGCTGCTGGGTAGAAACAAGATCATGGTCTGGATTTGTAGCTTCTGGACCTGAAATGCCCAACACTGTCCATCCCGCCACCCAGCGTCTGTAGGTGGCAGTGCTGGCCTCCAGTCTTTAATCGCCGGCGTTTTCCAGCTCCATGCCCTGAAATGGATATCGGAAAATGGGATTACAGGACCGGATCGTGTAGAATCGACCCGGACAGGTTCAGACGAAGGTGTCCCGGCTGGCTGTGGCGATTGTGCCGGGTGGGTGGCTCCGTCACCCTCGCTCTGCCCCCGCTGTGCCCGCCGTCTCCCGGGCCGCCTCGCTTGGCTGCGGGGGAGGCAGAGTCCTGCCAGGTGCTGCGCTTTACTCCGCATGAGACGGCAGCCAGGAGGAGGTGATACTGCCTCTGTCTCCTCTAACACACAATGGCGACGGATTTTATTCTGATCACCACATGTCCTATTGTGTTACCAGCTGTTTTGATATGTACGTGGTATAGAGCCATCTGCCCAATGCAAACATGCCGTTCATGGCTATATAATGATGAAAGACTCAACGTGACTCTGAAGTCCATGAGTTATTAGTTATAACTCCTTCAGTTATTAGTATGATGGTGACATTCTGTCATTAACAGTCCAGCTCATAATCGAGTTCCTGATTGTCACTCGTTTTGTTTGCGCTGACAGTTATAATACAGATTAATATATTTTCCAGGATCTGACTGGCGGTACAGGCTGGATTACAAATTAACAAGAAATTGCAAATTTATACAAATCAATTGTTTAAATCAGAAACTTTTAGCTTGTCGGGGGGGGGGGGGGCTAGTTTTCAGGCATTAAATTCACTGCAGGTAACTGTGTGATGGGGCCACAAGAAAACATTACTCAGTGTGGACGTGTTTTCTCTCTCCCTAATGGCAGAGAGGTAAAGCAGTGACCTGGCATCTTATGTGGCGTGTGTCTGAGGGTCAAAGCGACATCATGTTCGGGGAAATAAGTAGCCTGGGTATTTGTTTTAGTGACAAATTGCTGTCTCTGGTGCCCATTAGGTTTCCATTTAGTCGCTACTTTGAAGCAGCAGCTAATTAGAGCAGCATTATTTTCCACAGCGCTCAGCCTCTCCTTTTTGTCCGCAGGAAGATGACGGGACACTCCTTCCACATGGGCTACAGCATGGCCATACTGAATGGCATCGCCGCCGCCCTTACTGTCTTCTGGTGCCTGGCGTGAGAGCGCCCCCTCGGGGGCGGGGAAGGAACCACAACCGCGCGGAAGTCCGAGACGCCATTGGTGGTGGGCTACTCTGCAGTTCTGTGTAACAATAATTTATATAATGATTATAACCTTTTATGTGCGGTGTTTACTTCAGGTGAGGGATCCTCCTACAAACTCTAAGTATTAAAAGGAATCACTAGAATGGAATTTTTATTGTCTTATTTATGTTTTTAGACTTCACCTTTTTAAATGGCTTGAACGTGCCCTCAACCTATGATTTTGCAATAAAATTGTGGAGGATGTGCTTAGTGACTGGGTGCAATCTTAATGCGATTGGCTCTTCAGTCATTATTACTGGGCTTGTTTGTTTACAAAGTTTTTAAAGTGAAGGGTAAATATTATTTTTGTAATTTCATATATTGGTTTATGAATGTGCATTTCTTTATACTGCTGAAACTGGTTCTCCGGTCAGTCACTCACATCACCCTGCGGTGCTTCTGAAGAACGCCGCTCATAAAAATGTTTAACTTTATCTATGGAAAATTCTTTGTATCTGTTGTTTGATACCCCTTCTGTCTTTGTTACTGTTCCGTATTTTATGAATATCACTACTGGTATATATGGCATACTATCAGTCAAAATACCCCTGTTAGATTGCCGAGATCTTTCTTTTTAAACCTTTTAACACTTGGCTGATGTCCTTCTATTGAAAGAAATCACTGAAATTGTTTGCTACGTAACTCATGGCTGTGTGTTGTTTCACGGTTTATTTTTTAAACACTGTTATGGCTGTAATCCTGTCACAGTGCAGCTGACAGATGTTTGCTTATTATCACTAATGACTACTAAAATCATATTGTACAAATGAGTCACTAATAATTAGATGTAGTTGAGTATAAAGGATGTATGAATTTGCCAGGACACTGATTTTTCCATAAATGTGTCATTTCTGAAAACCTGTTTCTGGAATCATTTTAAAAACAATCTTGTGTTTTTCTGTGTTTGTTAAGCACAAATTAAACAATTTGTTAACAATCTGCCATTTCTTGTCAGAACTGTATAAAAAGTAAAATACACTGCTGCACTTAATTTTGTTTTTTGTCTTTTAGTGTTAGGAAAAATCATCCAATAGTATATACACTCAGTGGCCAGATTATGGGATGTTCCCCTGGCTTGTAATATTTAGGACTCACCCGTGCGTCCATAACAGTGGATGAGGTGAGGACTGCGTGTTCCAGCCTGCAGCTCAGGAACCCACAGTCAGTCCACATTTTTGCTCCCTCCTGGGTTCCTGAAGACCGTTGGGTGACGCTGGTTTAGGGAGTTACTGCAAGCCGCTGTTGTACTGCGCTCTTGTTTTTGCACTTGTGGCCTTTCTGTTAGTCTTCATGGGTCTGGGCGATCTTCTCTGATCTCTCATTAACCAGGCGTTTTCTCCCATATAAATGCCATTGAAGGGTGATTTTGTTTGTCACACTATTCTCTACACTGGAGACTCGGTAGCGTATAAGAATCCCAGGTGACTGCTTCCGAGATGCTGGTACCTGTGTTCTGTCGAAATTAGCTACTTTGTCGAGTTATCCTACCATAGCGCTAATTGATAGTCCTAAACCCCCTAAACTCTAATCCCAAAACTGTGGAACTGCACATGCGCCAAAAGGCTCGATAGTACATCTCAATAGGTAGCTCAACTCGTCAGAACACCGGCAAACCCACAATCCCTTACACCTGCCTCTTTTACTGTTGCAGACGAGACGCTACATTTTTCTGTGTATTATATACAATTATTTGTAATACTTTCTCATACATATTTGACTGAGCGGGTTTAATTACGTTTAATATTAAGTATCGCATATAATAAAAATGTATTCATAATGTGCTTTTATCCATTTTATAGCCTACATGATTCATACGCATAATTCATAATAATACATCTTTGGCCTGCGCAGTTGTTAAACTAATGATGAATTCACATTTTCTCAGTGATTTATACCCACTGCCTGCGCCAAGCAATAATCCCAATAAGCAGAGAGCTGCGCTTTAGCAGTATTAGCAGTATATGCCTAAACGTCAGTTAGTTCACTGCTCATTTTTTTACAATCACCGAGTGGTTGTTCGTCGATGCATTAATTTCTTGATGTTGTTGCCTACAAACTGCCAAGGAATCGCCTTAATGGTGCATTAAATCGGGGGTGAGCGTGTCACTTCTGCGGCAACCTTGCACAACTCTAGCAAATTACGTCACTCTCGCCACTGGATTTGAATTTTCCATGGCGTATCTCCATTCTTTTGACCACTTCGTATAATCAATCCATTTAGACACCGCGGTCATTTAGACCTATATAAGTGAACGACTCTCATATTTCTGCCCAACTTCCACTTTCTTTATTAATGTTTTTTTTCTCATTCAGACACCCTTGAGCTCACCCTTGAAAGATGAATTGTATTGCAGAATAGTCCTATTTAGCATAATAGATGTGTAATTATGCTCACAATACCAATGATCCAGCGGTAAATCACAATCCCACCCCACACTTTGCGTTTACTGCATCCCGCCACCTGCTTCCTGCTTAGAGCCGCCGGGCCCTTATCAGGAAAAATCCACATGGATATTAGATCATTACAACCAATACTGTTGCTAGGATGGGAGGGGGCTGAGGAAATAAGGTATGATGAGTTAATTAAAGCTTGGTTGGCGTCAATGAATCGTTCAGATCACTCATTATTTTATTAAGTCGTGCACCCTTCAAAATATTAGGCCTAAATATTTAAAAGCACTGCGGGCAACAACAAAGCAGGAGGGAAAATGGACGGTTATGGGAAAAAAGTCAGGTTTTCTAAACGCCTTGAGCAAACCTCACAGCGGCCTTTTTCCCCCCGTCGCGTCAGTAATGTCCTTTAATTGTTTATACACTGTCAACATTCATATTGGTAAATAGCCTACTCGTTATAAAATAGTATGCATTAAACTAAAGCATTATACCAACATGCTGATTCTGTCTAATTTTGTTAATTAATCGAGATTACTCAATTTATAAATTTATGCACTGACATATAGAAAAATGTCACCTGATTAGTTGACAGTTCACTTGTTTCTTTCAGGAGAAAATAAGCTACAAGATATGCGAATGATGTGGACTATAAATATATTTTGGGATACAGTGAAAAAAACATCGCATCCAAGACATATCGTCTTGCTGTTAGTTAGCGACTTGGGCGTTTCACATTATAGTCATATAATTGTTGTCATTTTAAGGCGCCACTGAATATGGGCTTCTTAATTTAGTCTTTAAATAACAAAAGTTATTTATGCTCCAGCTCATGCACTGCATCGCAGTTACCCATCTGTTCATTTAGGCTAAGTGTGTGGTGTGCCGATAAAACAGGTCAATTTGTACTGTAGTTGTGAGCAGGAACAGATGGTGCAGGAGAGGAGTTTGGCGCTGATTTCCCAACTTTGGACTGAAACACGGAAAGATTCTCCCGGGCTTGCAACTCCGGCGGCTTTGCCAGATCCGTTAGGATCTGCTCACTTACACGTCTTTTTGCTACTCTTTCATTCATTTTCCCAAGACATCAAAAATTTTGCCTAAAATGCGGGGCTCATGTCATTTGTATTTAATTCAAAGTCTCCAAATAATGAACACTTGAAATTTCATTTGTTAGTTGAATTTGGTCTCGATAACGCAACTTTATAAGTGAAACTCACGTGAAGCATGCATTAACAGTATGAATCTTATTCGTCTTTTTCATCCTATGTTAGGCTGGGTCTGGGATGAACATTTAGTGGCATTTTCTTTCGTGTTTGAACAGATTGCCATACTTACCTACGTGGAACCGCACTACAGAAAGACTGCGCATCAGCAATAATAGGCTACAGCACGAAGAAATGAATAATACATTTTTCTCGCAGCAGAATTTCATTTCCCCATGTAGGATCCGGCAAAGCATCCAGGCTCTGTACGGTACAATGCACACTTTCGCTGAACGTCCCCGTTAAACTACAAATTTAATCGAAGTGCCTTTGAATAAAAGGGCTTTTATTGCCTTCTCCGTCGGGTAGAGGGGAACACTTTTATTAGAATGAGTTATTAAAATCCGCTAGCAACTGCTGAAGCGAGTCGCCCGCAGTAATAGTTTTATACTTGCGTTGGCTTATAATATCATGCCTTTTGACACGTAAAACTAGCACGATGTTCATTTGCTGGCTTACAAAATAGGCTATATTTGGGCTGACTTTATTAGGCCCAGTAAAAGTAATTATTAGTTTATCATCCTTTCAATCAGAAACAAGTGATGAGGGAGGGCGATTTTTAAATGATATTTCTTAGAAAAAAGATAACGGAAGTTTTCTACATCAGCAGTAAACAAAAGTTACAGCAACAGATGTATGACATATGGGCTGACCTGCAAAATTAGTATGAAAAGAAAATATTTTTTAAAAATGTTTCATTCAAAATTTGTGAACGCCGGCACTGGACTTTACACAGGAAAATACACTTTTAAAAAATTAAAAAAATAAATTGATGCGGGCTAAATTTCCCCCCGGGCGGGGATGATAAACTAATATTTTTTTTACTGGGCCTTGTTAGATTTATTTATTTGATGAAAAAAAATATTTTTCCAATAAAAAAATCAAATGTGTATATTTAATTTGCATGAAAGTGCCTTCCTTGGCTCTATTCTGGATTGCATGCCAGGGGAAGTTCTTGTCTCACTCCGTGTCAATGAGCGAGTGGACAAGCAGGTAAGTCCGGCCAAACGTCAGGTAAAACAGGATTTATTGACACAACTGGGACACACAAACCGACCTGACCAACGTTAATGACAAATCTACCGGACTGAACGTCAGAGGCAGACTAAATACAGGGGATGAGCAGGCAAGAAGAAACAGGTGAGAACAATCGGATAGAAACACGGGGTAACGAGGTGGGCGTGGCACACAAGAGGATCGGACGTGACAGTTCTGAATTGCTATTTTATGTTCGCCAAATTAATCTTACTTGTAAAGAGTAACTTATTTGTGTTGTTCAAACCACTGCCAATTTACTTTTCCAAACTAAACCAGTATTTTAAACAGTGGGAAATCGAAAATGTAATGTAGAGTCAAGATCAGAAGAATCAGGATCAGATCAGAAGAGAACAATCAGGGCCATTTAACAGTAGTCACAAACACCCGGCCATTATTATATTTAAAATAAAGGATACGTGCAATTTTGCTATTCTTTCTCCCCTTTAAAATAAATTGTTTGCCTTTCAAACAATTCTGACATGAGATTTTAATGTGTGCTTCTGGTGATTAATTCCACATTGCCTCAGGGAAGAGAGTTGAATGTTGACTGACAAGACCAAATCACTGAAGGGAGCAGTGGAAGAGATAACTGGCAGGCCCATATTACCCGGGGAACAATATACAGTGTTGATTGGCTGGTCTGAATTACCAGGGGGACCACAGGGAATGCTGATTGGCGGGCCTGAATTACCAGGGGGGTGCAGGAAATGCTGATTGGCTGGGCAACATTACCAGGGGGACCACAGGATCTGATGGTTAATTTTTAACAAATGCTGCAGTGATTCCCTAAGAAGGTTCCATACTATTGGGAATCTCTGAACTACGTTAACTCTCTCCTCACAACTGTACAGTGCAGAGTACAGAGGGGGGCAGTGTGGAGTCCATTAGAGTGAATTCTTCCTGACAGCTGTCTGACCTGTGCGTGGACTGTTCGCTCAAGTCCATCCCTGCTTCTCAGGCAGACAACAGAGCAGATGTGACTTTACAGTAAATCCTCCATTACCCTCCATCACTTCTAGATGATAATCTAACAGGAAAAAGTGTTTATCAGTACTACTACACAGAGCAAGCGCGTTACTCGCCTTCTGGAGAATGTCATGGGAGTCAACGATCGCATTTTTAATGCGAGAGCAGCAAAAGTCCCGCGGGTGAGAGTCAGTGGCGGAGCTCCGCCCCCGCGTGCCTTATTTGGCTTTGGTTGCTGTGTCTCAGGTGGCCTAATTACTCTTTTCCAGGTAGAATCTTGTCGGAAGCCGAAGTGACCTCACAGAAGGCTGTTATCGCTGAGGTCCAGACAAAGAGCAGGGAAAATTGGCCAGAGAGGTTCTGAATCATCTCCCCGGGAACTGGAGGGAGTAATCCGAGACCCAGCCCGCGGAGGCCGACGGACTAATCTGAATGCAGCCCAGAAGAAAACAGGTGGCAAATTGTATCCTGAGAAAGCCCAGCGACGCCTAAGTACTCGACCAGGCTGCAGCGGCTCAGATAATGGAGCCTCAGCTCGCGGCTTCCCTTTGAGCTGATTCCTGAGATTTCTCACAAGTTCTCCCCTTCACAGCGCCTCTGCGAGGGTGGAAAGTTCAGCTATCCCTTCCTCCCATTAGAATTCGGAGGAGAGCTGATAGGCCGGGGGTTTGCGCCACTAATTATGATCACCTGCTTCCAGTCAGAGGCTGGTGTTCCGTTTTGGTTTTGCTCCAGTAAGCCCGACATGCCTGTCCCGAGGTCTGGAGCCCTGCTGCTTGGTTCTGATTTCCTCTGCGTCTGCCAAAATGGCCATTTTTATTTTCGTGTTCAAGTCCATGTTGTGCTGATTACTTTCTCTCCCAATTTGCTTTGGACCAAAACTTCTGCCAAGCAAACGTGAAATAGAAATCACAGCCCGAAATAAGCCTCTCCTTTCAGGAGGAGACCCTGTCTTCCCATTGGACCAGTGCTTTTCACAGATTCATCTCTTAGGCTATCGACCCCTGTAACATAACTAAATATCTAGTCTTGATGTACCACGATATGCGCCATTGCTAGTGATTGTCAAATGAAACTTCATGAACCATTTGCTGCTTTTTATGACCCCACTAGATGGCGCTCTCTATCCAAAAAAAGGGCTCAAAGCATGCACCAAAGCAGATCATCTAGAGCAGAGGTGGGCAATCTTATCTGCAAAGGGCCGGTGTGTATGCAGGTTTTTGGGATAACCTGTAGGTCAGCTGTTCAA
>JABFDZ020000039.1:21224464-21235901 GCA_019775955.2 Pollimyrus isidori
TTGATGGTGCATGGTGGGGTTGGCAGAGAGGGCAGAGCGAGTCTCTAGTTGTGCTCGCCATAGATCTTTGATGGTGCCAAGCCATGCAGGAAGAGTCGGTTCTCCATTCCTTCATCAAAGTATAAATACCATCCACATATTCAGCTGCGAGGGACCATCACCCCCTGGCAGTGCAGGAGATCCAGGAGATGGCGGCAGCAGGTGCCACTGAGCAGTGCAGTAGTGCATGGGCTGCACAGGCAGTCCTGCCTAGGGGAAGGATGGGCTCTGGGTTGGGGTCTGTGGGCCCTGAACACTGTGACCTGGAAATGTTTGCATCCACTTCCCCCATTGATGATGCACTAAATCACGTCACCTGATCAATGTAGTTTGGCTACATAAACCTCCAAAGTGAGACTGGGAGGTCAAACTGGGCCCAAATGCCCAACCCAAGACTGCATTCACCATTGCTCAGGGTCTGGTGCCCGTCTGGGTTCGGCCATATGCAGTGGAGGGTGCAGCAAGTCCCACAGAACCAGGGCATCAGCCACCTGGGCAATGTGCTCACTCACACATTTCTTTTATTTTTCCAACATTTTTATTATCTGTGAACATTGTAGTTTTAGTTTTTTAATTTTCCCTGAACATTGTATAATTGCCCAAATATATAACCGTTAATTTGTTTGACGATACACGTCGTTCTTTCCCCTTTTACCCCGATCAACACACATAAATTTAGTCATCGTATTTAAAACAGCAGGTCTCTTAACAATAACAGGAAAATCTCGTCTTAAATTTGGGACTCAACGCTGTGATACCCAAACGACAATCTGTCCTAAACTGGGCAGCAATTTTGTTCGGTAACCATAGCTCCACGTAATATACTTGCCGTATAACTTCTAATTATAAGTGAAATTAATCAAATTTCTATTTCGACTTGATTTAACTGTTATTGGTGTGTTAATTATGACAAGGTAACACCTGTGTTCAGTAATCCTTCCCACTGAGGGCGTCTTCTCGGTTGCGATCAGTAATTGCCAGCGCCCTTGTCATACTTGGGGTTTCAGCTGCCGTGTGAAAGTGTCACGTTGCTCTGAAATGGCAGGTATCGGGAGTGGTGGCAAGATTAGCCTGTGTCGGGGCTCGCTAAATGTAGACAGCAGAATGTGAGACAGATCAACAGAGAATAGGACTGTCTGCTCAGAGTCGAAGTTTGCAAGAGTGGATCGAGTACGAAAAGGTAATATCCGGTGAACGCTAGAAAATCAGATTGACACAAATCTTGCACGGCACGTGAAGATGAACATAATTTAAAGTAAAAGATTTCTAATTTTGGTAACTATTTAAATGTTCATAAAAGGAATCTAATGGCTGCACTGTCAAATACATGATTTGGCATAACGTGGTCGGTATTTGAAGTCCTCTCATTACTCACATCCCTTTGGCTGCCCTGATCTATTCCAGCTGTGAGTCTCGAGCATGATAGGTGGTCTCAGAAAACCGTATGTCAATTAGCCACAAGACTGCTCAACGGGATGGGTTTTTCGCAGCTTCAAAAAGCATGAAATTTCTATCAATATCCACGAGTGCTCTGAGCTGACCGGGCCCAGCTTTCCGAAACATGCTTCAGCCATTTGGAAAATAAGGTGATTAGTAATGATCTCACTTGGATGGCATTCGATACAACCGTGGTGATTTTATATCGGTCTCTCGCTTGCCGTGCGACAGTTTTCTCGTGTCTTCGCCGCTGCTGGGCTAAAAGGATAAGGCCGTTCAATAAAAGGTGGATAACCTCCCACCCACGACGTGTATTAGCAGGGAGATTGAATCAGATACCTCCAACGGCATCTGTTAATTTACAAAAGAACATGTGCATTTTTGGGAATGTTGCAAAGACAGTTATGACAGCTATTGTTACATGTCTAACCACTGACTTGAAAATACCATACGGTTTGAGTTTGGCACTAAGCAAACCGTGCGCGCCCTTAAATATAAACTGAACGTCACTGGCAATTAAATCGTGGAAGCATCGTCATTTTTAAACATAATGGTATTTAAAACAAATAACACTGCCAGTTTCCAAATTAACAATTTGTGCTAATTGTTCATTGTTTTAAAATACAATATGAAACTTTGATGACATCCCTTAATGTCAGAATTTAATTATATCAATTAAAAACATCAACAATAAATGCATTGACGTTGACTTCTGTTGAAGCAATCGCTGCAAAAGTTAATTACTTTCAAAGAAGGATTTAAACTGAATTGTAATATGCATTTATTAAAAATGACAGGGTACATAACTTCATTACATTTCATCATTCGTGCAATAATATATTATTAGTAACAAAGGCCGTAGCTGCTGAACCTGTGCCACGCTTAAATCGAAGGAATCGTTGTCCTTGCATATTAATGAAAATGAAAAATTAAACACGTTTCAACATATAGGACACCGCTGCTTTCGCAAAAAGGACAAAAAAGTGTATTAATGAACGCTTCAGTAAACACTAAAGGGAAAATTAAGTCTGATTATTTGAGGTTTCGAATGATATCAATTGTTCTCAGAACAGCTATAATTTTATTTCTGAGCTTTCGTCCGTTGAACCGTATAACATTCTCAATAGATAAGCTTTAGCCATGAAAATGCATTTGAAATGAATCCCAGGAAAATAACTTCAAATTAGTGTCTCAAAGCGTCCGATCACGCTGATACTCAGGTTCGAGAGTTTTCTGTCCAAGTCAGCACTTCACACTGGATCCCAGGTGCCGTCAGTTTCCTCACTGGATCGCCAAGCTGAATCGGCAGCGACAGTCGGTCGCCGAGTGGAAATCCCGGGATCCAGAAGTAGCGTGAGCTAATACGCGCCCACGATAACAGCCTCGACCTCTTTGGATGGTCTCCTGTCCGTTACCAGAAAGTTTATCATTCCCTCCGATTTTATTAATAAGTTGCATCCCAGGAAGAATATGCCGAAAACCACTGTCAGGGAGAGGACACACATGACAGCGATTTGCACAACCCTCATGATGAACAGACTTCGCTCATCTGGTGCAGCTGCAACAAAGCCGTCATCGGTCACTATGGATGAGAAGTTACAGCATTTGAAAATCCCGTCGCTCCTGTTGGAAAACAGCCCAGTGTCCGTTTCATTGAACGCTGTAGAATTCATCTCTGCTCACTTTCATGAAGCCGAAGACAGAAACAGGTGGGTACGTAGCCTACTTTAAAAACAACTCATGAAATCCACATTGTAATCGTGGCTGAACTGCAGTAAATCATCAACTGAAACATAAGCATAGATGTTTCTTACGCTCACGTCAGACCTGGAGAACTTCGTACGGCGGAGCGCGCGCGGCCAACTTTTTCATCATCCCGGGTAGCGCGTGGCTATATACCTGGCCGGGTGAAACCATTGCAGCTGAGAGGAGCCTGCATCACGTTTTCAGACACGCCGGTTCGTGTAAACGGCGCCCCTCTCAGAACAAAGCAGTGCGCGAAACCCCATCCCTCCCATTGTCTTCAGGCTGGTCATTTTTGTAAAATTTCAAACATATACATTTTGTAAAGCCAAAATAAATCAAATATTGAAATTTCCATGCATAGTAGTAGATTTAACTTTAAAATAATATAAAACACAATACAGTTGACAGGCGGAACTGAACTATGTCTTAGTTGAACAAAATTGCTATTTCTGACAGAGGAAACTGAATACCAAGTTCAATGGAATAACCTCCCCCACCCACTTCACTTTAGCTGCGGAATATCCCCGCTAATGTGAAAATTTGCAAGTAATACTTGTCCTGCCTCCCACCTCAGCCCATAACAACCTGCTAGCCTGAAGAATAGCATAAAGTCTATAGTTATTACCAGTTTACAAACAAGCAGTACTGCACTGTACGTTTTGTATGTCAAATTACTTTGGCATTTCCCATCTAGACATTTTTTTATAAACCCTCTAAATGATGCCCCTCTATGTGCAAAGTTACTACTGTACGCACTTGGAGCATTATGTTTTGGAACCGTTATTAATATTTCTTTAAAATAAACATATAGTAGGCCTATGCAATTGCACTGACAAATAGGCTATTCCATGACACTAATTGACCCACTGATACATTATGTAATTTTCTGTGATGCAAATCATTTTCAGTAGGCATATTGTTTACATATTTTAGCTTATGCTACTTGGCAAGTGCCTGCGATCTTTAGGCAACCTCCAACAATATAATTGTTCACGGCCAAATCGCGAATAAATGAAACCTCGAATGTCAGGAGAGGTGATTGTATCCTATATTTACACATTTACTCCCGGCGAAAAAAACACCCAAAAATGGTGGTGGTCATAAGCAAACAAGCACTGATGCAATTTCGCTGAACATATATTACAGAAGAAAATATATACACAGCTGATCTAAAGATCACGAAAATGAGCGTGTGATTTGGGGGGCCTGAAAGCAAGACGTACTGAAGAAAACCCCCCGACACACCTACAGAACAGATTAATAATGCTCTACTGACACCTGGTGGAGAAAACATTTCATAGCGGTGCTATTGTTTTTTTTTTTTTTTATAGGATCATATAATTCAGGGGTGGGCAATCTTATCCGCAAAGGGCCGGTATGTATGCGGGTTTTCGCTGCAACCTATTTAGATTACTAATTAGAGGACTGATTGGAGGCCCTCACACCTGGGTAT
Organism: Pollimyrus isidori; assembly: GCA_019775955.2. Lineage (NCBI taxonomy): Eukaryota > Metazoa > Chordata > Actinopteri > Osteoglossiformes > Mormyridae > Pollimyrus > Pollimyrus isidori. The sequence goes on from JABFDZ020000039.1 coordinate 21,229,140, forward strand.
GAACAGCTAACCTACAGGTTATCCCAAAAACCTGCATACACACTGGCCCTATGCGGATAAGATTTCCCACCTCTGATATAGTTGTTTCTTATTTACACCTGTTAATTTCTGAAACTGTATGTTAGGGATTTATGTCGTGGACAGCTTGGCTTAAGCCTTAATACAACACATTGTGGTGAAAGTGAAGTCTTTAAATATTTAGGTATTTTATATCAAATTTGTTCTCTGTGGATCTAGATTATTCCATTTCTGCTTAATCTTTTTCCAGTAAAAAAAAAAAAAACATTTTGGCATTTGTACAAAAATGCAATCTATGTTGGTCATGGTAACTGCATGTTAAAGGCATAGAGCACTGGAATATTTTAATTCCACGGTCCTTTGTGGGGAAATTCTGTCCCTGACACACAGACAAATGCAGTATATAAGTACGAGGAAGCCTGGCAGTGCAGGGCAGCCGCCCACAGCAGTGCCCACCGGGTTGGGGGTTAAGGGTTTTGCTTAAGGGGGTAAACGGCAACCTTGCAATCACGGCCACAGAGGTTTATCCCGACGTGCCACACACTGCCTTTTACAAATGTTTTTAATGACTAGCATACTGACCTTTCGATACGCCACATGGAGTGGTGTGTTCATCAGTAGGATAAGGGTCTCTGTATGTGTCCAGAAGGTTGTGGGTTCTAGTCCTGTGACTGACAGAGGAAACATATCACCATTGAACTTTTGAGCAAGTCCTTAATGCTAACTGCGATAGGGCACTGGATGCTAACTGACCCTGTGCTGTGGTCCCAGCCTTTCCTCACTTTTAAGTCCCTTGGGCAAAGCTTCTCCTAAATAAATAAACATTATTTAGTGTCTCCGTGTTGACAATAGCTGGTGATCACCTGACTGCTGGTTGTGCTTCATGATGCGCATGCAAATACATGTTATTTTCACTTCTGGCAAAATGGAAGAATTATGTAATTAATGATTCATTAAAAAATTCTACATGAAAAAGGTGACGATGTTTATAAAATCTGACATTCATTTGTTCTCACAAAGCAGTAGATGCTGGCTGGAAGGACAGAAAGCACATTAAAGCTTTGTGAGTAATTCTCGATGTCAGGGTCATCAATGTATATGACTACAGTAATATGAAGTTAAAAAATGTTTAAACTTATAAAAAAACACACTGGGGTGTAACCTATTGTTAAAAAGTGAAGACAGAAATTTCGATGGGGCCTCACATAGGTGTTATTCTGAATGAAATGTTTAGTTTGAATTTCTGTGTTATTTCTCATCGGAAGAAATCCAGAGTTTGGAAACCGGCCTCGTCCCAGAGTGCCTGAAGGGGGCGCTCGTGTGCCCACTGAAAAATTACCGTTGGCAGTCGGTAAGGTGATTTTTTTGGAGGATAAACCACAGTTTAACTGACTCAGATGGTATTTCTCAGATAAGAAAGATCGGATATGCAGACTTAATGTGAATATTGTATTTCCGATTGTCCACTTGAAGTTGCGTAAGAACATAATGTCATACTGTGTCACACCTAACATGTACTCTGGTGACATTAAACGGGAGACTGAAATTTAAATTCTCATTCATTGAAAGGGAGGAAATATAGAAGCTGCCTAATAAAAATGACATATTAAATCAATAGGATAAAGACTATATAAAACTGCATGGTACTAAGTCATAATTGTGATTGATAGAAAACAGGAACAGTCTGCCGGTGTTTTTTTTATTTCTTCATATGAGAGAACGGATATATGTCAGATACACTTAGCAGCAAATCTAAAGAACTCATGCAGTTCTGGGGTCAGCCATAGTCGATGAATCAGAATGGATTTTCTATGCCGCTTTGGCCGCCACTATCTGTCCATGTGTTTAAAAAGGCTGGCTAGTTCTCCACAACTGTCAGAAAGATGCCAGTTTTTTTTTTTTACCTGACTCATCAGAAGTGATATTTCAGTTGGATGTAAGTTGGTGTCTCATTAAAACACCCAGGCATGACTTATTGGTGGATATCTGTACGATAGCAAGTAGCCAGAAATAAATTCCGTGGTGGGTAACGCTTGGCAGAGAGGCATCCTCCTTCCGTGAAATTTTGCTTACCTTCGGGGGCCGGGGGGGTTAAAAACGAGGTAGGGCTTCAGACTCATAATTTTACGACATGTCTGATTCGTAATAAAAATAAATTTTAACACGAAATTGTATTTACTGGCTACCTGCCTTAAGTATTCGTGTGTCGGACTTAACCTTTGCTACCTTATTGATCGGCATGGTAGGACAGGAAATAGGTGCCTTCTGCCCCCTGGTGGCTGGTAGGGCTGAGCGCCATCCCTGCCCACACTGAATAATTTAAACCGTAACCTGCTATCCCAGTCACCAGAGCAGGCATTGGGGTTATTATTGCCTCAGTGGATATTAAATCACCTCTAAAAACATCAATACGAAAACGCTGACGTAAGGCTGACGTAGAAGCAATTGCTGTTTCAGTGACACAATTTTGTGTATTACTCACAGCACTGACCGTGATAAGGGGTTAGACGACTGATCTATGGATTATTATTTTTTAATCCCCTAATAATTAAATTCAAACGGAAATAATCGGATAATAGCTTTTTTATTGACAGGGGTAGCGCGAATGAAATGAATAACTGATGGATTCAACTGAAACCAAGTTGGGACATGAGGCGATTTCTATGCATATACATTTTCGGTAGCCTATCTTATAACTTCCTTGCATACATGTACTGAAAGTATTTCTTCGGTTTCTGTTTTGAAGTAGGTGGTGGGCTCAATATCCTTGCCTAATATGCAAAACTCGCCATTTGGCCAGTCAGAGTTGTCATTCTACTATCTGAACACAAATAACTGAAAGAAATTCGGGCAGGACCCCAGGAACCCCACTATTCATTTCAAATGGAAATTTATCGGTCTGTAGATGTACATATAAAGGGCAGATGTGTGTGTTTTCAGTCAGCTACTTGGAATAAACTTCGGAAGGAAATCGCCATTTAGGTAGCGAGGCCCTAATTCTGCAAAAAAAATGAAGTATACTGTACCAATAGACTGGTCGCATCTTAGACTGCACCCTACGTACCCACATATTTCGATGGATCACTTAGTTTAAGGACGCCTCATAATTCAGAAACAAATACATTTACCAGACGCCAGTTCTGCTCTGGTGCGGCATTGATTGGCAAAGGTGGAAACCAATAAAGCGCCGGAGAAGGCGTTCAGATGAGCTGCTTTCTGCTTTCGGAGCACAAGAGGGCATGTCTCCGGCTTCTGGTTCAATTCCATCAGAAATCAAGGGGGACGTCAAGGCAAAAATTGCCTCTACTCCAGACTGCACAGACAACATCGATCACACACCGGTTTGCAGGAGAGAAGACGGACTGTAAGGTGTTTTCGCCAGGTTCTTTTAACAGCATGCTTCTGTAACGAAACTGTATATATCCACCGCTGTATACCCGTTAGTATAGCGCACGCATTTAATTTGATGTGTGCATGATTTTTTGTTGCATTCGTTGTAAATTCTGTCATTTTTAGTTTATTGAATTTAAACCTATGCAACACGTCGGAAGACGGTACAGTAATTCATCGCCGTGTTTCTCAAATACCCTGCTAAGCGAATACTGAAGCCTAGTGTAACTCTATGAGCGGTATTATAAATTGTACAGTTGTATAGCCTAGACGGGAGTTAGCGGCAGTACAGGTTTAGTTGGGGTTACATGCATGGTTATTTAAAGGTTTGGATGTTTGCATTGGCTGAGTGTTGTAAATTTGATGTCGAATGTCTCCGGGTTCACGACTAACCGTATTATTTCATAGGTAATAAAAGTCATGACAAGGCTGTAGGAGCGCCATTGTATCCTGCAGCTTTAAGTTTGGACCGGAGGGGCTTTTCTGCAAGCGTGCATTGTCTGTGCATAGTTTATTCGGCTTTTTTGTAATGTCGGTCTTATTATTGGCGTTGAGATTTTGATATTCGGCAGGCCTTATCGAAGATTGCATGTGTTGGTTGACAGGCAGACTGACTTGATGATAATGCACCTTTCATGGTTTAATTACCAGCGGATACAAGCAAAAAGGGCAAAATCGTCCTCGTGTTTCATCGGGTTTAAACATCGCTCCCTCTTTCATCCAGAGAAGTTATTAATTTCCACAGTGCAGGCATGTTTACCTGCGGTCTGTAATATCTTAATGGTGGAGATAATAACATTAAAGGGGGTGAGTGAAGTGCAGTTACTATATGAGAAAACTGTAACCAAATGTAGTTAGCATTTATGAAATAAGAGGGGAAATTACCGCTAGTCAAAAAAGTCACGGATCTCTTAAAGTTCATTTTCAAATCGTGTCCGCTCTTATATTAACACCCTCCGCACGGTGGTGCGAGGAAAAGGGGACACTGGCGTAATTCCCTTGGCCAGTTCAGACTCCTAAAACAAGTCGATGAGACTCGCAAGCTTCCCGCAGCGTTAACGGGGGTTGAAAATGGAGAAGTGATGGCCCTAGATCGGTCTGAAGGGGAATTAAAAGCCTGCAAGTGGGCAGCATCCCGTCGTCGCTCTCCATCTTATTCATCGCTCCATTGCATGACGTAGTTCAGTCGCTTCACCGTTATCCAGGGCTGCTCGAAGGACCGACAGTATTACGATTTCGGGCATCTTTTACGGTACGGTAATATCAGCCTTATCCACCACTAATCAAATTTGAACCTGCAGCCTTTCCGAGCCAAGTCCAGGGTGTAACAGTTGTCTCCTGCCAGCTTGCCCCATGAACTGACAGGGACACAGCATTCCTAGTTAGGCACTCGGTATTCCTGTTGCCAGGGATACCCAGATGAGAGGTAGCCAAAGATTAAACGCCTAGTTTTGTTCCTTGCTGCCATCACCTGTGTGTTTTTCTGTTGATCTGGGAAATTCTCCATCACTCTGGCCAGAAGCATATTGTTACAGCACTGACCCTGCAAAAGATGGATTTGCACAGAATTTCATTACTGTTCCAGTGATCTGACACAGAAGCAGTTTCTCAGTTCTAAAGAAATACAGTGGTACCTCGGTTCTCGAACTTAATCTGTTCTGGACTCCGGATCGAATCATAAAAAGTTTGAGTTCTGATCGAATTTTTCCCCATAAGAAATAATAGAAAACCGACTAATTGGTTCCCGGCCCCACAAAATTACACCTAAACATATTATTATTATTATTATTATTATTATTATTATTGTTATTATTATTATTTTATCCTTTAAACACAAAATGAACAGAATAAAACAAGAGCATTTTTTCTTAATGGCTTACAAAACAGTAAAGATCTTACCCCAACATTACCCCTGTCCTGCCCTGATCGTCAGCTCCTTCCCCGTGCCACGCCTCCTCGTTAACCTCATGTGATCAGCTGTTTCTGGTTGTTGTCATTAGTCCTCTGTATTAAGTCTGTGTTTCAGCTTGTTTTCAAAGTCTAGTCATTGGGTACGTCCGACTTGCTTACGGGGTTAAAGCAATGCATTCTGATCCTGTCACAATGCATTGCGACCTCTCACCCCTGCACAAACTGGAACCGCCTCCATGACGACACACCTTTGCTCTTATTGGATGAAGAGTTTAGTTACAATCCCAGACAGTTCTGACGAGTAACTAGTTATTTCTCCCGAATGTCACGTAAAGAAGTGAGAACTGGTTTTCAGTTAATTTACCCGGTAAGATAAAGTTTAAAGAAATGCTCTAATAGTACATGTAGGTTAGTGGCTTAGTTACTGCATTGTTGCGCTGCTTTATTTGGTTAATCGTCCAATCTGTGAAGAAGGCATTCAAGTAAGAATTGCATTGAAGTATAACTCATTTCCTGGCGCATACAATTTATATTGGGTCAGTGTTCACAGTTCGACTTATGATATTCAGATCGAGTTCTAGGTCAAACTGGTTTGTTCGACTTTCAAGAAATTCGAGTTCTAGTGAGTTCGAGAACCGAGGTACCACTGTACTTCATAGCTAGTTATTAATTACCGTTGCTACAGAAAATGTCAGTTTTTGACACTATTACAGCTTTTTCAATAGCCTGTGCTGTTGAATATGGACAAGACCGATAACTTGATATAATAATTTGTATTTTTTTATCTGGCTTTAATTTGGTTGTTTAGTAAGGACTGCTGCTCCGTCTCTCCCCATGGTCCTGAAATGCAGACTAAAGCACACGGGAGATTGTGTGTTTGCAGTTATCGCTCCCTCTGCATATCCAACTGCCCCAACATTATGTTTACATTCCTTTAGAGCCCATCTTAAAACACACTCTTCTTTGGCTATTACAGTAGCACTGCATTGTTAGTTGCACAGTAAATGGGTTTGTGTTATTTCAATTGTACAGCACTTTGTTCAACTGGCATTGTGTGAAATGTTCTTTACAAATGAATTATTCATGCTCCTGCGATGGCCTCCTATCCATCTTCTCCATCGTGCTCCTGCGATGGCCTCCTATCCATCTTCTCCATCGTGCTCCCGCGATGGCCTCCTATCCATCTTCTCCTTCGTGCTCCCGCGATGGCCTCCTATCCATCTTCTCCATCGTGCTCCGGCGATGGCCTCCTACCCATCTTCTCCATCGTGCTCCTGCGATGGCCTCCTATCCATCTTCTGCATCGTCCTCCGGCGATGGCCTCCTATCCATCTTCTCCATCGTCCTCCTGCGATGGCCTCCCATCCATCTTCTCCATCGTGCTCCTGCGATGGCCTCCTACCCATCTTCTCCATCGTGCGCCTGCGATGGCCTCCTACCCAG
>JABFDZ020000039.1:21282863-21298401 GCA_019775955.2 Pollimyrus isidori
TGTGCCCTGTGATAGACTGGCATTCCGCTCAGGCTGTACCTCAGACCCTGTGCCCTGTGATAGACTGGGATCCCACCTGGGGTGTACCCCAGCCCTGTGCCCTGTGATAGACTGGCATTCCGCTCAGGCTGTACCTCAGACCCAGTGCCCTGTGATAGACTGGCATCCCTCCCGGGGTCTACCCCAGCCCTGTGCCCTGTGATAGACTGGCATTCTGCTCAGGGAGTACCTCAGACCCTGTGCCCTGTGATAGACTGGCATCCCTCCCGGGTGTTCCCCAGCCCTGTGCCCTGTGATAGACTGGCATCCCGCCCGGGGTGTACCCGAGCCCTGTGATGGACTGGCATCCCGTCCAGGGTGTACCCCAGCCCTGTGCCCTGTGATAGACTGGCATCCCGCCCGGGGTGTACCCCAGCCCTGTGCCCTGTGATAGACTGGCATCCCGCCTGGGGTCTACCCCAGCCCTGTGCCCTGTGATAGACTGGCATTCCGCTCAGGGTGTACCCCAGCCCTGTGCCCTGTGATAGATTGGCATCCCGCCCGGGTTACTTACCCATTTGGTGGGTAAGTTCTCTAAAGCGCGCTAAAATTAGCAAAAACGAGTGGTATTCTGGCAGCTTTAAATTGACCTTCATTTGAACCGCTAATTGAAAGTCATGTCCCCATCTCTGCATTGCATGCAGCCGCCTGTCATGGTAAGTTATGCAGAATATCTTTCTACTGAGTTTGACTTGGGTGTCCAGTCATCATTTTGGGGCCTAAATTTCGCTAAGATTCTGGTGCAGGTTTCTAACGCCTACATTCAGATATGGGCCAGGGAAAGTAAACCAACGGGAGGCAAAACGGCAGTCCTACCCTCGCCAGTGTTCCAGACGTTGAGTCCTTCACAATTGCACCGCAGCTCTTCAGTGCGCCCGTCGCTGCTAATTACGGACGGCTAACCTGTAATTTCTTACTTAAGTTATTTAACCTTCCCGTAGAATTGGCAGAACAGCCTCATTTGACTTCCAGGGAAAGGAGAGACAGAAAACAAACGAGCACAAATAGCAGTTGTGTTATTATTTCCCCAGAAAACTCAAGCTAGCGATTCCCGTAGCGTAACGCCGCTAGTTGATTCCTCGTACACTTTTGTTTGATAACATATTGTGCTTGGAAAATTTTCGACTTTTTTTTTTCTTTAAGAGTGTGCCTATCCATTAACGATCTGGAAGAACGCAGAGGCCATTGTTATGTAGAATGTGATTCGGGCTGCCTGAGACGCTTCATCCGCTACAGCGCGGCATCACAGCCGCTGCCACGATCTTACGAGCGAAACAGGAACCGTCTCCTGGGACGCGCAGCGTCGTAGATTTCCGAGCTCGCAGTTTGCGCTGGTGCACGTTCAATCTCGGCAGTGCACCGCCACCCACCCCCCCACCGCATAAGTCTCTCCCCCAGATGCTCAGTATGTGTAGCAGCCTGTTACCAGGTGCATTTAGGGGTAATGTGTGCGTTTTTTTAGGATCCATTTACATAATTGCCGCGAGTGAATCGCCGGCTCTCTCTGTGGCCGCTGTGAGTGTGTATTTGAGTCGTTGAACTTGGCCATTTTTCGGTCCATTTTAGCAAACCGGCTTCTGCATTTTGGCCCAGAGGATGGGAATCACCATCCAGCCATATTCACCATGTTTCTTTCCTAAAAAGTTTACACCTTGCTTTTAACAAGCAAGCCCACTCCTTTTTCAAAAAGTTTTGGCATACTTGGGGGGGTTGGGCAGCAAATTGACCTTGGACCCCCAGGGATTTTTTTTCTCGCTAATACTTTTTGGTTCCTCTCCTCTGTTGTTATCTGGCTTGCTTTCTTTCTTTGTCTTCCCTTTGCCCTGTTTTTGTATTATTCTGTCTTAATGAAGTAATGTATCACAACACACCCATGTAAAGCACCTCAGGGTTGGACTTTGTTGCAAAAGGCACTATAAGTATATAAATATATAAAAAATATATATAAGACACTGATCTTGTCAATTCTCCAGGCAGGTTGCTGGGAGGGCACAAAAACATGGACCGACTCTGGGTCCCTAAGGATCGGACTGGGCAAACACGGCCCTAAATGGGAGAGAGGCAGGTAACGGCAGCCATCAAACAGCAGGAGGAACATACAGGCTCCATGGCCAATTTATCCGCAGCCAGTGTGCGCCTCCTCTGTTTTGTGAAGGGTAGAATTATCCCTGTTGGCGTGCGGCCGCTGTGTCTTCATGGTGAGATGCGTGTAGGCGGCGTGGGAGCCAGGAGCTGTGCCTTTAGATTGATTTCGTAAGCGCTGTTTATGTTTATCCGCGCCTCCCAACTTGCATTAGAATACGTGTGAATCGCATGCATGTCGGCAGAGGAGAGTCCGCGGTTCACTTTCCCCGCGCCGGGTTTTCACGATCTCCCTCCGTATTCCACGTTAACGCGCCGGACGCTGTTAATAGTCGAGCTCCCTGCAAACCGGAGGATCTTTAAAAAGAAACACACCTCCGTCTGAGGCCGTTTCATAATAATAATTTTCACTAGGACTGACCCACTGGGAGCCCTGTCTCTTTCATTCTTTTTTTTTTGTTTGCAGTGTGCATTGCGATGATGGATGCGGCATGCGGCTCGTCGTGTTGCTGCAATTACCAGCGGCGTCGCAGGAGTTGCGATGGCTGTCTCTTTGTCCTCCTGACCTTTACTGCCTGCTGTCCTGCCAAATGTAATAGAGTCACAGATTGTTAGGTGGTTTGTAAGGTTGCTCGTTGAGTGTGAGGGATTATGGGGGGGGGAGGAATGTGTCCCTGCTGGTTTGCAGAAGAGTCCCCAGGACCCGATTCTTGTCCGGTGTGGGTGTTTATTTTGCCGTAAGAGTGTCTGAGGGCCGCTTGCCCACGGGGTTATGATGGTGCTTCCGGTCAAGCGGCTGTGGGGCAGGTTGTGTGCGGTTGATTTGCATTTGTGGAACTAGGCCATTAAGAAATGTCACGATGTATCCACAGAAAACAGGGAGTTGTGAAGACCTTTCATTAAGGAAAATGGTAGAACAAGCCTCAGAGTTAGTTGCTGGATGAGTCTCGAAGAACGATGGACTCCAGATGAGGACAGAAGAGTCCAGACATTGGCCCAGTTGGTAAGGGTGCAAGGTGACGTCTCAGGAACCTTCTGTGAGTAGGAATTGTGCATCACAAGAATAATCAACTGAGCTCTCCAGCTATGATGTCAACGATTAACTATGTGGTTTAGGTACACGGTGGTGCTGCTGAGGGTGAGGACTCTAATTACCTGACTGTAGAGATTTTTGTATGTCTGTGCTGGGTGGTAATAAATCATTGTCAGTAAGAGGCACAATCAAGGAGTCGGAATTTAGAGCAACACAACCTTGGTCAAATGGGGGATGTTTGTAGGCATTATGCAGCAGCCATCTTCCGTGGTGATTTATAAACGCCCGGTCGACACTGACCCCTCTAGGTATTCTTCCAGTGCCGCCCTCCTTGCCGTAGACCACAAATAATTAAAAATGGGCATTTTTAATACGCTGGCTTTCTGCAATTTGGCTTCCAGCAGTTTTATTTTGGGAACAAGGGAATGCCGAGCTGCGGCGCACTTATTGTTACTGAATAGAGCCAGAAAAAGAGGAGCATTTCAGGATGGAGAAACACTGTACAGAATTCCCAACGATAGTGAAGGGAGGCTTGGCCTAAGGGCTTCAGATCAGTGGGTGGGGGTGACTTGGAGGTTTTATGTCGGCCCTGAGCGGCGTGAGAAGGGCCTGGGATGTCTGTGGGACAGGGCTATTCAACCCATGGTCCTCCAGGGTCGAGCCCTGCTGGTTTTCCAGCCTTCCTTCACCTGTGAGCCGGGTGTGAAGCCTCTGACCAATCAGAATCAGTAATTATTAAACTAACTACCTGGGAGAAATGGCCTGGATTTGGAATGGAGCGCCTGAGTTGGTTAGCCCTGCTGTAGGAATAGAAGGAGTGGGCAGAGGAGCTCAGCAGAGACGCTCACCCCCTCATAGCGCCTCTGACAGCTGACATCATCCTGCTGGATGTCTGGAGAGGATTGATCTGCAGGGAGTCGCTTGGTTCTAAATCCAAAAACGAGCAGAAAGACACAGCCATCTTCTAAATGCTTCCTGGCTTGTGTGGGAGTTCAGGTTGTGGATTCTTGCGATTCACCGCGTCCAAGATGCAAAGCCGTGGATGTTTTGAGTTTCCTCCCAAGGGAGGATCTCCCATCTGCGCCGGAGACCTTCTCTCACGAGAGGGGTGTAGATCCTGAGAGTAGAGCTCAGTTGGAGTACACAGCATCCCCAGTCCAATACTGTCTGGGGCATCCTGGGCCCGAGGTCTCTGGCAGTGCAGAGCGGAGCCCTCATAGGCACAAAGAAACCAGGCCGTCTAGCACAGGAAGCAGTTTGCCCAGTCTGGTGCTGGACGTAACGATCCCAGTCCGTGCTCTCCATCGGAACAGTGCGAAATCCTTTCTTGTTCACCGTTATTGGTTCTGAGAACAGGCCCTTTTAAAAGGCACCGATCGTTCAGGCCCCTAATTAAAATCCTTTGCAGTGAAAATGAAAGCCTATAAAAGTAGAGGGGCATCCCCCAAAGTTGCTGGGAGAGGAGGCGCCACGCATGGGACAGATCTCTCACGTAGAGTGGGAGTGATAGGGCGCAATCCATACTGACGGTGATAGATCAGTGAATCACTAGTGCTGGGAAGAAAATTGAAGTGAATTTGCATAGTGTTATTTTCATTTTAACAAGGCTATTTCTGTGAGGTGTTTTCAGCCCACATTATGTTCGTGTACATTTTGAATATGCACACTTAAAAAACATAAATACGAAGGTTCAGTTCTCTCCCTTTTTCGCCTAATAAATCAAATTCACACATTGTTGGATGCATGCTGCATTGCGCTGTTCCCCGCAGACTGGACTAGGGAAGCTTGTTCAACCAATAGTGGAAAACCCCCGTGGGATTTTGGGAGGCGTCACGTGACACTGCAGGCCCCCAGAGATTCTGCAGTGTCATTCCCGCCGTGAGTTCAGTTTAATCCCTCAGTGATTGGTCCTTTCGCTACATTACCGCATCCAATGCGACATGCGTAGCGTCCACATGCATCTGAAGCAGATGAGATTAGGAACCCCGTACTGCAGCATTTTAAATCTTCTTTCTCTTTTGGCTCAGTTCCTCAAATGTGACCTCATAGTTTGGTTGTGATGTGACAAGAAGTGATGTCAGCAAAATGCGGCACTGGGCCTGGGGGTAGTGAGACGCTAGCACTGGGCCTGTAAGGGACAAGCATTACTTTACCGAGATATCTCTATCCTGAGTGACTGATTTGTTTCATTCTGATATGATCAAGCTGAGTAAACATCGTGTCTTTATGTTCTATCCCCATTCATTCCACAGCATTCCTGTCCCATAAATCTAACGGATTTCAAATCACCCAGGAGTCAGTGATATCTAATCTGTTCAGTGTGCTGTTGAGTTGGGAACATCTGGAACGTTCTCTGGCCTTCTGTGTTTCTCCGTCTTCCCTCTGTGATATTCCAGACCCTTTTCCCATCCATCCCGGCCTGTCCATGACCAAAGCCCGGTCCATGTCCTTAACCCAACGCTACGTCGACGCTCTACCTGTAGGGCCTGCGACTGACCTTCCCTCCCCATCCCCAACCCCTCCCCCTCAAAGCAGGATGTTTGTGTTTCAACCTGGCTGCACTACCCCCCCCTTGCCAGGCACCCAGCGCTTCATATGTATTCAGACTCACCAACAGAAGCAGTTGAACGTAACCCCAGCTCATATGGTGCCAAATTTCCTGCTTCCTCCACAGACGACAGGCCATAAACAGATTCCCTGTCATTTCTATGAGATACAAATTGTGTGTTATTTTTCTGGCTTTAAATGAAAAATGAAACATTTCTTTGAATGTTTTACAGACAGTATATCATTATTTTTGTGTCTTTGTAGGTAGCAGTGGTAGTAAGATGATAGACAGGTGGTTGTGGGACAGTTTTGGTTTCCTTTGATGCATTTTCCAGCTCGTCTTTGCCGGCTTTCTTCTGCTAACTTTCATGGCCTGTAGACTCTCCTTTTTGTGGCTGACCGCTCTCAGAACTGGGCCAGCGGGCGCTCTGCCACGTTATCATGTTTTCCGGTGCCGGGCTGCCCGTGGTACTGCCAGGGCCAACCGGAGCTCGTCCTAAACATCGAGGGGGAGGCACCAAGGTCACCCTGCGCCGCGTGGGGACAGGTGCGTGTTCTGACAAGTAGAGGTGGCTCCTGTTGAAACGTGCCTTTGACCTGGCCCCGAGCATTGTGGGTAATTTACACCAGGAAGACGGCAGGCTTTGGCACTGCTTCTGCGTTGCTGTGAGATTGCTCAGTCCTGTGTCTACAGCTGACCCAGATAATTAAACCCTGATGACCTTGATCAGGCTAATTGCCTGGTTTGGGTTTTTATAGGGTTGGGGGGAGGAGCCAGGGGAGGGTTTGTCAGAGAACGGGAAGGGCTCTGCGAGCACTTGAGAGTTTTTAGTAATATCTCCCCTGTTCGCTTTTAAGGGACACTCAGCCATTTTGTATTGATTTTTCTCAATAAAGGCCCAAAATAACCTTAAGGTTAACCTGCACCATTCTGCCCTCAGAACTCAGCCCCTGTGACATGCTTGGTTTTATTTAATGCCCCATCCACGAACACCAGTATAGCCTGGTGGGTGAAGTTTCTACCGCAGCGTCAGGGGTTTGAGTCCCTCCTCTGCAGTACTGTGTGGTCTTTGCAGGTTTCTTCTGTTTCCGCTTGTGGTCCAGACCCACTGACGTCGCGCATGTTTGTTTGCAGCGGACTGACGTCCGGTGCAGGTTGTGTCCCCCGCCTCGTGTTCTGTGCTGCTTGGGATGGCGCCCATTTTTTTCTGTGACCCAGAGATATAGCTCCTCACGTGGGTGTCAGGCGGGGAGAGCTGCCGGTCCTTGGGCCCCCATTAGCAAAGCGACATTCCCGCCTGGTCCCAACCCAGCAGGGATTTTGGCGCTCACGCACTTCGGAAATGTTTGCCTACATCCGCCACCCGCCAACCGGGGTCGCTCCGCGCGTCGACACTGACCGGGGTCGCCCCGCGCGTCGACACTGACCGGGGTCGCCCCGCGCGTCGACACTGACCGCGGTCGCTCCGTGCGTCGACACTAACCCGGGCGGCGAAATGTCTGAAGCTGGTCGCTAGTGTGAGATGAGCTGATGGAAACGGGAGGCTTGCGGCGGATCTTGCGGGCCGCTTCACCGCTGCGTACGAGTTGGTGGTGCAGAAGGCAGTGCTATTGGTCGGCAACCAGAGGGTTGCCAGTTCGAGCCCCGCTTCAACAAAGTGTCCTTGAGCAAGTCACTGAAGCCCAAGCCTCTGCCACCGGTGTATGAATATGTGTGTGGATGGGTGAATGTGAGGCATAAAATTGTAAAGCGCTTTGAGTACTCGGAAGAGTAGAAAAGCGCTATATAAATGCAGCCCATTTACCATTTACCCTCCCCAGCCACAGCGAGCGACACCGGGGTCACACCAATGACTTTAACATCCCCTGGGGGGCCACCTGCTCACTCGAGGGGCTGATTTCACACATGGAGCACGTCGCAGCGTGTGTCGGGGCCTGCTGGCCTTGCGGGGGTGGGGGGCATGCTGAGTGTGCGTGTAACAGGTCAGATAAAATAAACGCCTAATATCTCAGAGATTTCTCTTTTTAAAGAGATGGAAAATCCCACCACCCACCTCCCACTCCGGTTCTGTTTGAGTAGCTGTTTAATGGTTAATAAAGAGCTGGTTAATGATCATTCATTTCATGACTATAAATCAAGAATGAGCTGGATGTCTGTACAAAGATATCAGTACAAACATCTGAGCTCACTTGGGTGTTTATATATACATTACATTTGGGGAACCAAATGCCCCCACGGTGTGATGAACACAATGTGACATTTTGGTCCCCACAAGAGGAAATTCAGTTTAACAAAAATTTGTGACTCCAATCAAAGGAACTAGAAATGCTAAAAGACATATTTTGTAAGGTTATCGCTGGGTTAGGGGTTAAGGTCACCATTGTTGGGATAAGGATTTTGGCCAAAGAAAAAATGGAGAGTCCCCACAAAGATATGAGTACAGGTCTGTCTGTGTGTGTGTGTGCGTGTGTGTGTGTGTGTGTGTGTGTGTGCGCACACATCAATGTAAGGGTATACGAATATACAAAGTTCACGGTTTGGTATCTTCAGTTTTGGCTTCAAAATTTAGTTGAAAATTTAGTACATTAATGCCGCCGAGGCTGTTTCTACCTTCCTCCGGTCGTACACACACTCGCATGATGTCGTCTCAAATGAATTAGCATGTTGGAAGTCTACAAAGCAACGTATCTGAGTTTGGGTTTAGCAGAGCCAACAGACAGTCTCGTTCTACTCAGCTACACTGTTTCCAGTGCTTCCAGTGTAATTTATTTGGAAATGTTCCTAAACGCCGATTATGACTGACTGTAACCAGCATAAGCCGTAACCAGCTCACAGCCACAATTAGCATAATACTTTCCGTCTTGAACATCTACTTGTGAAATTAGGTTCTGCCTATGTGAATGTATTTATTCATTTTCTTTCATTGTGTACCAACCTGAAAACGGTGTATGAACGGTACACAGTGAGTATGTGTCCCATCGCAGCCCCATCAGACAGGTTTCGTGAGATGTTTCCAGATGAAGAGAGAACTGACCTTAACGTAGACCATCCGTCCATCTTCAAGCTGAAGTAGTAAGAAGTGATTCTCAATTGTACTGACCTCACAGTTTCTGTCATGACGGTAAAAAGCGTGCAAACACTTGGAGGCAGTTTGCAGCGAAGCGATGAGCTCAGGCATCTGTATGCGGAGGACATTCAGGAAACTGTGACGAACCCAGTTCCATTGTGGCTCTAAACTCCATTGTGGCTCTGAACTCCACTGTGACTCTCTCTCAGTCATGGTATCACTAAACCCACTGAGCTTCAAAATGCCATTAAGCTCACAGTCCACAGACGTCTGGGAAGGGGGAGCTCTGGCTTCCGTTTTGTAGATTTTTAACCCTTTTTATGCCACATTTATGACACTGATTTCCACACGGGAGAAGCAGGGAGACTCTTCGTTCAGCAAGAAGGCCGCCTGACCCAGGCTTCTGAGAGACACAACCCCTTAATCTGTCACCCACATGTTTGACACTGATGCATTTCTGTGATGTATGTGCAATAAATATTCAGAGATTAATGTTTCATTATTAGCTAAATTATTAGTAGGGCTAGTAATATAGTCAAGTTCTAGTCTTTTCTGTCAAGCAGTGATAGCTGTCCGCTAGATGGTTTGTGCTTCCAACTTGTTAGTAGCTCCCTGATGGGAATAGACCTTCAGTTGGTTTTTGTTGTCGGTGCCCGGCATTGGCAAACAAATGTGAGCGACGGACCCATTTCTGGTGCACCTGTAGGCATGGAAACGTGTTCAGTACATCGGGCCGGCTGTGTCCGCGCCGCTCAGCCTTCCCTCGGTGAGAGAAGGGTAGCAGCTCCAGCTCCTCTGCAGTTGTTCCCGCGGGGAGCACTAAGACGCCTGAGTGCCCACTGATGACGCCGCTTCCCCTTTCCGGAACCTTCCACCTGAGGAGACCGGCACGCATCCGCATACTGGTGCGCTTTGAGCTTCCTGGGGAAGAAGAAAAAAGAAGAGAGAATTACAGGGGCACGTGTGAAGAGAAACGTGGAGCGAGAGCAATGTTTGTGAGCTGGTGAAGAGCGGCTCTCGCAGGCGCAGGACAGAACTCGGGGAAATGGGGCTTTATTAAGGGTCCTGAGCACAGAGCAGACTGTCAGGCAGGCGGACAGCCCCCCCAGAGCGGCGCAAGCCAGGGCGGTCAGGCTGCTGCCTGTCACTCCTTTCTTTTCAGTCTCAGAGTACCAAGTGCTGACAGGACCTGGACTGCTGGCTGCGAGCTGCAGGCCCCAAGTGCAGAAGAGAAAAGGCAGAGTGAAGAACTCGGCTAATATGAACCAAGACAGAAGCAAAACCGAATCATAATCAAAACCAATTGAGGTGATCCAATAAGCCAGGCTAAGAGAAGCGAATGCATAGGTTAAACTTAACCTCGGGACTAATAGTGGAGACAGCGCATAGAATAAGTATTAATTCAATGACTTGACGTGTGGTTGATTAGGCATTGAGAGCATATGGAGGTGGGTGGGGCCATGGGGAACGACCACATGTGCGGCAGGTAACTGGATTCGGGACTGGGTGTGACCAAAGAGGGGAGCACTGAGATTCTGTAAAGCAAGTTTGGTCCTGAGGGGCCTCAGATGGTCCACATTTATGCTACCTGGGGCTGTCTGAGGATCGGGTTGAGAATCCGTAAAGGAAACAGCTGGCTTTTGGAGAGTAATGACCTTAAACATACCCTGTAAGGGTGGATGAAATTGTTCTAAGACACGATTTATGATTATAATATAACTATATAATTATTTGTAAGCAGACTGGTGTACTGAGTAAATGAAGACTTCAGGATGCCTTTATTATATATCGTTTGTGTGTCTGTCATTTGGTACAGGACTAGTATCATTATTAAAGTGATGAAACTGTAATCCATGTGTCTAATGATAAATCTGCCCTATTTCTAAGGTTTTTGGTGAGATTGAAGGGTCAATTGGAAGCCCATGGATAAAAAAGCAGCTAAATGCAGATATTGGGAACATTAGTGGCCCGACTTGATGTCGACCGGGACTCTTTGATCCTCTACCCATAATTACGCCTTGGGGCTGCAGCCTGCACTGCATTTACAGGCTGCTGTTCTGCCGGAGCTCTGAAAGTGAGCTGCACTCAGCCTCCATATAGGTCTGTATGTTCGGGCAGACAGTGGTTCCCATAGAAACCCACAGTTCTTGTCAGGTATGACTTTCCAGGATTACATAAGGCAGTTTAGAACACTCACGCCATTATTTCTGGTTTTATTTTAATGGATGGAGTTTATTGTTGCTGCTAATCCCGCTACGTTTTAAAATAGGATTCAGGCCGAATATGAGATGACGCTGTAATAACCTCAACAGTATTAGCAACCCAGGATGACTTTAATGTTCATAGGTCATCCCTTTTTAGGCGGGGGGGGGGGGGGGGGCAGGATATGGTCCAATACCTTTTTCCAGGGGTGTAACACCAGAAACAAATTTAGAAAAAGTACCCAATAATGTCTTTTAAGTTGATTAGTTAATTAGTTCATTAAGCGCTGTCGCTACCCGGCGCCCTCCAGCGCCCAGCCAGCCAGCGAAAGCGGGAATTTGCAGCCGCCGTGGGCTACAGCTCACCAGGCTTTTGTTCCGGCAGATGTTCCCCTTAAACTCTGATTAGCCCATTAGGCTAATAGAACGTTTCCCCTCGGTTGAGACGGGCCATTGACGAGGTTCTCGTGGCGCGTTGGGGTGCAGTATGGAGAGGGGTAAACACCACCATGCGCAGATGTGCTGCACAGATTTCACGTAAAGCAGACTCCAGAACAGACATTAATGTCTCTCAGTCTCTCAGTGAGTGTGTGTGTGTGTGTTTTTGTGTGGGTGGGTGGGGGGGGGGTTGGATTGGGGGAAAATAAAAAAATAAAAAAAAACACAGCAGAAGGTGCTGTGGCCAGGGCAGGTCAGATTAGAAGACAGATGTTATTTATCAAGCTGAAAGATTATGTCCGGCCTTCTGCTTATGAGAATTAAGCAGAAATAGGAGGATACGGCTATTTGGCAATATCTTATAATGAATAATCCTATCTTCCCACTGCGCGGGACAAATCTTACAAGAGACAAAGGAAATGTCCATCTGTTTATTGTAGACTTTTATTCTTTAAATTCATTGAATTACTGTAATAGATTTCATAATGATCAGTGTTGTGCAAACTATATGATTTATGAATTTCGTCCCATTTCATAGATGAATTGGATCTTGATAGATCACAGGATTTTGAAAGGAAATGGAATTGCAGGAAGAAAAATTAATTCATTTTATTTCAAACAAACTCAACGCAATCGCACATGAATGTCATTCAACAGAGGATGTCAGATGGACAAGCTTGTGACAGGGTCATTTGTATGGTTGTATGAAATGCTCTTCCACTATTGTACACAAAATGACAGCTAAATTATTTATTGTATAAGTGACACTTTAAATGTTGCATTCTTTCATTCTTAATAACACAACATTTTCAAACAATGTTACAGTATGTGTTGTGTGTATGTAACTGTTTTATATGTCTTTGTTAGGAGGCGAAAGCACCGCTACCATACCAGTTAACGTCTGGTGCCTTTATCTTTTGTCGTCCCCCTTCCCACACAGTCCCTTTACAAAGGTTCCTACCCGTATACATTTCGTGACACTACATCCTCCTTTATGAACAAGGATCTACCACAGGTAGATATTGGAACCAATATTGGATCCCAACTGGAATCCTGACATTTTATAAACGATACAACTGTAAACCTCAGTGCCTGACTTAGGAATGCATACTGGCACAACCGTGTTCTAAATGAAACCTTCTCAGAAAGTATTCTCAGAATACTTATGCTTAACCTGCCTATTGCTGTAATACTTGATTGTGAGGCATATACACGATGCGGATAATATAACACCATTCAGCAAGCGTGCATGTGAACAAGTACCTTTAGAAAGTCTGCTGAAACAGATATTAATGAGCCAAGTCTGGAACACCAAACATTTGTCTAACAATTAACTATCTCATCCACTGTGCCCTGTCGGTAGGGGATGGGGCGGACTACCCAAACCCTTTACCTCAGCGTGGGGATTATTCTGCCCCATTGCTCACTTGGTTCCTAAGTCTACGAACAAATGTAGTTCTTCAGATACGCTGATGGTTTACTGATTCTGGCAGGACCATGTCTCTCATGAACCAGAGTCTGCTGACTGGAGTCCTGCTGAACCTCAGTCGTAACCGGTGGAGTCACTGCGGTGGAGTCACTGCGGTGGAGTCACTGGTGCCTCGGTAGTTTCTGGGATGACCCAAGGGACTGTGAGAGATGGTACCAGTTTCTTTGCCGGGCGCCCCCAGGTGTTTTGATGATGTGGGACCTAGATGTGCCGGCGGCAGACGCGACTCGTTCAGACTGTGCCTCATTCAGACTGTCTCGTTCAGACTGTGCCTCGTTCAGACTGTGCCTCATTCAGACTGTCTTGTTCAGACTGTGCCTCGTTCAGACTGTGCCTCGTTCAGACTGTGCCTCGTTCGTTCACTTCCCTGATCCACACCCATTCTCCAGGGTGCAGGCGTGGCATGTCCTTCACTTTATGCCTGTGATCATAGCTTTGTTGTTGTTTCAATCTCTACTTTGGCTGAGCGTAGGTGCAGGGAGACCCATACACCCTCGGCCTGCTCTCCCATGGCGTGGATAAGCACATTTACTTGGCTCTTGTCCACCTGCGTTTTCAGGCGCTGTATCCAGTCATCAGCCTTGAAGGTAAATTTCTCTGGTGGAGGAACTTGAAACTAGGCCATGGTGGCGACTCTTACTAGTATTTTATTACTATATATATATATATTTATTTTTTTTTCTATTATTTTTCACCGGACCACTGCAGTGTCCTGAAGCCCCCCGATCTCTTGAGTGTTAAACCACTTCTGACACCATGTTTTATATGTCTTTGTTCGGAGGCTATAACAAGGACCCACTGCACACGTGCATGCCAGTTAATGTCTGGTACCTTTATTGTTTGTCGTCCCCCTTCCCACACAGTCCCTTTACAAAGGTTCCTACTCGCATACATCTCCTGGTACTACAGTAACCATGTTTATTTGTAAATCATGTTGAAATATTAAGCTGTATTCTCACAGCTGCAACCACACGATGTATATGAATGATATGTGAATTCGATTCCATTTTAATTCTGATTCCTTAAATTCAAATTCTCCATCTTGATTTCAACTATAATTCAAATTCATTAATTGAATTTCAGGGCCATTCTTAATTCAATTCTGAATGGTACACAACACTAATAACAATCTAACTGACAGTAGGGTAGATTCCTTAACTGTTATTATTTTTAACATTTCCTGCATTTGTATGCATTTCTGTAACCATTCCATCCATTTCTTTCCCATGACTGCTTATCCAGTATGATGTCACCGTGAGTCTGAGGCAGGGGCCCCCTGGCTGCCTGCCCATTCCAGGTCATATTCACTTACACTTTGGGCAATTTAGAGTCACATATATGTGACACCGACGCTGCATGTCTTTGGGAGGAGAGTGGAGCACACACTGAGCTGAGAGTATGAATCGAATATGCAACTCCGGAGGTGTCAGGCCGCAGCATTACCCACCCACGGCAGCCTCACTATTCTGGCAGAAAATCATGTCAGAAGATAGCAGGTCTTCCAGTTTATACGTTGCCTTGGCGACGGGAGTGATGTCACACCTGATTGGGCCATTGGCCCTGCTTGCCCAGGTTGGCATTTTACACCTTGCTAGCGTTTGGGTGTAAATACGTGGAAACTGCCTTAAACCTTCAACTTTCCTCACCAGAATTAGACCTTGTCGTAGGCGTCGACTCTCTTGCAAGTGGTGTAACGTCGAGCAGGGCAACAAAATGCAGCCTGTTCACCAGCCCTCGTATAAGTTTGTAGGGAAAGGTCGCATGCGAGCTGCGGAAGAGCAACGCCCGGAAGAATGCGCCGAAATGGCAAACCAAAAGGACAGTTTACTGCAGCATCATCCATCTGCCTTCCAATGGCTGCACCTCCAAGGAAAACAACATTAGTGTTGTATTTTGAGTTAGCAAAGAGGAGGGAATCGATATTTATGTCCTGAAAACTCAATTACTGGCTTTTTTTTCGGGGTATTTGGCAGGATGGCGCCACTGTGTGTGTTAAGTAAGAACTGTTGACCGTGTCACCTGGATCCCCACAGAAGGAGGGCTGGTACACAAACAGTGATCCTTAGAGCTGCTGAGTGAGTTAGCCTGAGAATCTGCCCCTCTGTTATTACACTGTGGGTCGTGGGGATTCATTCTAGAAGACATTCCTTTCTCCGGCGCTGCAGAATGGTAGTGACTTCATGACTCCACTTTGTAAATCCCTGGTGGATAATTTCCTTTCTTAATGGGCCACCAGCTCAGATGAAAGTCTCAGACCTCTGGTGGGCAGTAAATAAAGTAGGCAGGATGAGGAGGGTAGTGAAGATGAAGGTCATAATTCAAGGAGGGTAGTGAAGATGAGGAAGACAGGGAATATGAGGAGGGTAGGAAGGACAAGGAGGGTACAGAGCATGGGGAAGGAAGAGAGTACAAGGGGGGTAGACAGGATGAGAAGAAAGGTATGGAGGATGAGGAGGGTAGTGAAGATGAAGGTCATAATTCAAGGAGGGTAGTGAAGATGAAAAAGGTAGGGAGTACAAGGAAGGTAGACAAGATGAGGGTAGAGAGGATGAGGAGGTTAGGGAGGATGAGGAGGGAAGAGAAGATGAGGAGGTTAGGGAGGATGAGGAAGGGAGGGCGGATGAGGAGGGAAGAGAAGATG
>JABFDZ020000039.1:21314273-21326534 GCA_019775955.2 Pollimyrus isidori
AAAACAGGAATGGTTTAATAGGTGGGAGCCCCCAAAACAGGAATGGTTTAACAGGTGGGGGCCCCCAAAACAGGAATGGTTTTATAGGTGGGGGCCCCCAAAACAGGAATGGTTTAATATGTGGGAGCCCCCAAAACAGGAATGGTTTAACAGGTGGGGGCCACTGATGTCTTTCTCTCCTCATGTTTTCTGACAATTTTTTGCATTTGCCTACAGCCAGTGTCACTACTGGTAGCATGAGGCGATACCTGGACCCTACAGAGGTTGCACAGGTTGTCCAGCTCCTACAGGATGGTGCATCAATATATGCCATTGCCAGAAGGTTTACTGTGTCTCCCAGCACAGTCTCAAGGCCATGGAGGACAATCCAGGCGATAGGCAGTTACTATAGGGACAGGGCCATAGAAGGTCCTTAACCCATAAATAGGACCAGTATCTGCTTCTTTGTGCAAGGAGGAACAGGACGCGCACTGCTAGAGCCCTACAGAATAACCTCCAGCAGGCCCCTGGTGTGAATGTCTCTGAGCAAACAATTAGCGACAGACTTCATGAGGGTGGCCTGAGGGCCCGACGTCCTCTAGTGGGCCCTGTGCTCACTGCCCAGAACCGTGGAGCTCGATATAGAAAACCAGAATCGGCAGGTCCGCCACTGGTGCCCTGTGCCTTTCACAGATGACAACAGGTTCACCCTGAGCACATGTGACGGAAGTGAAAGGGCCTGGAGAAGCCGCGGAGAACATTATGTTGCCTGTGATATTGTTCAGCGAGTTTTGGTGGTGAGTCAGTGATGGTGTGGGGAGGCATATTCATGGAGGGACACACAGACCTCTACAGGCTGGACAACGACACCTTGACTGCCATTAGGTATCAGGATGAAATCCTTGGACCCATTGTGACACCTTACGCTGGTGCAGTGGGTCCTGGGTTCCCCCTGGTGCCTGACAATGCCCGGCCTCAGGTGGAGAGTAGGCAGGAAGTTCCCGGAGGATGAAGGAGTGGATACCATTGACTGGCCCCCGTGCTCGCCTGACCTAAATCCTCTGGGACATTATGTTTCAGTCCATCCGACCCACCAGGTTGCACCTCAGACTGTTCAGGAGCTCAGTGACGCCCTGATTCAGTTCTGGGAGGAGATCCCCCAGGACACCATCCATCATCTCATTATCAGCCATGCCTACAAGCACATGGGGGGCCATACACACTACTGAGTACGATTTTGAGTTGCTGCAATGAAATTTTGGCAAAATGGACCAGCCCACTGCATCATTTTATCACTTTGATTTTCGGGGTGTCTTTGAATTCGGCCTCTGTAGGTTAATCATTTTTATTTCCGTCAAACGATGTGGCATCCTTTCATTCCTAACACATCACCCAGTCCATATCAGTATAGATATACTGCATGATTTTTTTTCCCCCACTGAGATCTGATGTGTTTTCAAAGCGTTCCTGTAATTTTTTTGAGCAGCGTATGTCACTTTGCATTAGAGATGCGCCAATAGCGATCTTCTCGGCTGATTCCGATTACTGATTTCTTGCAAGTGTATCTGGCCGATACTGATTTTTGTCGGTTCTGATTTTCTTTATAAGAACTGTGATTGACGGTATATATAAACAAAAATCAGTTTTGTTCAATGCAAAGTTTTATTTTCATAATAAAACAAAATTGTTGAACTTTTCCCCAACTGCACTGTCATGGGGTCTCCTCCTTCTGAACACAGCACTCTGTAAGAGGTACAGACGACAATTAACTGAAAATGAGCTGCTGAACATCCAACTTTATCTGACATGTTTAACTTTACCAAACAAGAACAGGTGCATCAGATTTAAATAACAAAACAAATGTCAGCTTCCAGTATGTTTAAATTCATCAAATAACACAACGCTGACCATTTCCTCTTTTTTTTTTTTTACTTAAAAAAGTCTGTAGGTTACAAACCTCCAAATAAGACTGAAGTGTACTATACTCTTCTAAATAATAATGGGTGCATGGTAATATATTTAATACCAACACCCCATGTTATGCACATACAATTCTTACAATTGCGAGTCATATAAGTCAACATTACTATGCATGAATTTCCCGAATGTTGTAATTGCATACATTGAAGTCTCACTAACACACTGCACATTTGCAGGCATATTTTGAAACTTCACCAGTTTTTCAGTCACACACCTCATACACTAAACTCGTTACTGCAAGTTCAGAGCAAAGCACACCCGTTGTCCATTTCAGTAGGTAGTCTTTATGTGTGTGATAACATAGTGTCGTTCGAGTAAATTAGTTTGTACCTACAGAAAACTGTCAGACTGAACAAGGCACCCAACTCCAGACGGTATTCAGCTCCGTTCGTCTGCTATCTCAAACATAGGGCTTCGCTGAATGAGAATCGTCAAAGAAATCAAGTACCGGCTGCAATCACTGTGTGATCTCCTAGCCTCTGTCACGGTCTCTAACAAATGAAATGAAAAATATTAAAATGCGTTCACCTGGCTTGTGAGATAGGTATATGTGATGCATAAACGTACATGCTCAAGTGTACATGCACAAAAGCGGCTTGGAGCCCTATGAGATACAGAAGGTGTCCCAGATGTCACACCTCTGACTTAAATTAGTGGTCACACTACACATCCACAGATCCCAGCAATATGATTTGTTGGTCTTAAAAGCACCTCTGGGGGACAAGCCGTGAGAGAAGTTAGCATTACTAGATGCTTGTGAGCAGATGAGTGCAGTCGGGCTGGGCACGGATCAAAAAAACGCATTACATGCGCTGCTAAACATTTACCTATCACTCGCCAGCACCCGTCGCAGTAAAGTACAGAGATCTTTCAGACCTGGAATCCAACGCAAAGCCTGCCTTTTAAAGGTGAAATGTGATGATAATAAATGCATTTTGTTTACTTGCTGCAGAAATTTCCCTAGGAGGCAGCGAGTGGGATGTTTTATTCCTTTATCGTCATCAGACATTTACAGTGCAGAAAAAAACTGATGAAATTGAGGGGATGGAAAACACTTCAGACCATTTTCCACACATCTTGTGATTTTGATTTCCAGAGTGCAGTTTCCTGAGGTGATCTCTGGGTTGGTGATGCGGATGCTACCTGCATCTTCTCTCCAACCATCTTCATTTATATCATTTACTGCTACTTTCAGCAGCAGTTGAGGGCTCCAATGTAAAGGAATGAAAAAACAGAGTAGAACTGTCACTGTCCTGGAGGCCTTAGTTACCTAAACTTTTGATGTATGCTGACCATGTCGATGACATATGGTAACTGATACTCTTGCTCAAGGGGGTTTACAATTTTAGCCATTTGGAGAGCAGTTATTTATTTTTTTATTCAGGTTAAATGCCTTCATCAAGGGTACTGTAGGAAAAGCTCTTCCTGGGACTCAAAGCTTCAACTTCAACTGACAAGTCTATGGCCTCATGTAGTGCATCATGTCTAAGAGTTGCAATTAATCCTTCAGTCACAATTTTGCCATAAATCATGTGTTTTTCGTTTTTTTGGAGATGAATTACATCACCTGCATTCTGTCTCTTGAAGGTGATTTAGGTAACAACTAATTTATACGATTTATATTAGGTTACCGTTCACGGTTTGACATCGGATATTCAGATTGAGTTCTAGGTCAAACTGATTTGTTCAACTTTCAAGAAATTCAAGTTCTAGTGAGTTTGAGAACCGACGTACCACTGTAAACAGATGGTGTTGTGATTTCACTTCAGTTTTTAAGGATATTTAAAATACGACCAATTAAAGATATTGATAAATGTCAATGGAGATGATTAAGTCATATACTGTAATACCATCAGACTCTATTGGATAGAATCTGTTAATGAACAAAAATTTTACATTGCTCTTAATGACTCTATAAATGTATTTGCACAAATTCACCTGAAGAAAAAGCCCTAATTGAGGATCTGTCACAAACAAAGCAAAAGAAAAGTACTTTTCTGAATGCGAGCATGCACTGTATGTTTGGGGTTGAAATTTGACTGGGAATAGTTCTTATACTACTTCTTTTCTTTTTGTGGTAATTAGTAATTAATAATGCATTTTAAGTACTTCATGACGAAGGTTTTTCCTCTTGTTACCTAGCAACGGCAAGCTGCCACAGAATCAAATTATGTTCTCAATATGATGGGGGTTCTCTTGATTGTGTGCCTCATTCCGTACAGAACAATAAAAGGCTTTTCACATGCAAATATCAGAGTGGTTCAGTACAACATCCTTGCTAACAATCACGCTGCAGAATTATATTCATGTAATAACACACTAAGTGATGCATTTCAAATGAAATTGGCCTGAATGCAACTTTGACTAAGGTAACACAGTTTTTGCATGTCAGGTGAAGGTCCAGCCCATGTCCAGTCCATGAAGGTCCATGAAGGTCCAGCCCATGAAGGTCCAGTCCATGAAGGTCCAGCCCATGAAGGTCCAGTCCATGAAGGTCCAGCCCATGTCCAGTTCATGAAGGTCCAGCCCATGTCCAGTTCATGAAGGTCCATGAAGGTCTATGAAGGTCCAGCCCATGTTCTCAAAATTTCAGCCAAACTTGGACTATTTCTATTGTTATTCACAAGTTTCATTTCCGCCACAACAATATATCTCACCTGTATATTTCTGCACTGGTTGACGTGTGGCCTTTTGATATGATTCTTTAGCACAGAGGTGGCCAGTCGTATCTAGCAATGGCCACTGGGTATGTGGGTTTTCACTGCGACTCCCTAATTAGATATATAATGAGAGGACTGATTGGCTGAGGAGTCCTCACACCTGGGTTTGAACAGCTGACCTACAGGTTATCCCAAAAACCTGCATACACACCGGCCCTTTGCAGGTAAGATTGGCTGGAGCATAATGAACGTTTGGGCAATGCTGTCTTTAAGTGACACGAGATATTGTTTGTACTCCAACACATAACCCAAACCATAAAAGGCAGATAATTTCAACCACCATTCCCCCAAGATGGTCTCTCTCAAATCTAAAATGAGACGATCTACAGGACCTGCTAGTTGTATTCCCTCAAAATGTCATCTGTCAGTTACCTGTGCTTTGAGCAACGCTATGCTTAATGACAACGAACGCTCACCCGTGATGTTTAGTGTTAAAATACAGCAATTGTGTATGCAGTCAAAAACCTTGTAATAATTGACTCTAACACCGAATGGTTAAATCACACACCAGTCTGTAATACGCAGTTAAAATGTAAACACAGAGAGCATAATCTTATATTCGGTGTAAGAGAGCACTGCATGTCCTGGGTGGGTTTTATGAAATATGGGGAAATTCCCTTGTGCTGCTGAACCTGAACATTACGTCTCTAAAAGTGGGACAAGCCATAAACTCGCTTTAATCCTCTCAATGTGCACCAATGTCCCAGCTGAACTATTCACGACGAGAATCCATCTAACCTTCGGATTTACATCTTTGTCGTACATTTTTAATGACGCCTACGGTAAAAAATAAGCGGCATGAGGAGCAGGAAAATCCTCACCAGCTTCTTCAGGAGACGATAGCGTCTCACGGGAATGTGCCACAAGTTGGTCCTGTGTAACCAGGCCGTAAGAGGTCTTCTGCATTTGATATTGATGCAAATAAGGGGGTGAGAATAACTGGTATGATAGCATAGACATCACCGCAGCTTGAGGTTTTATTTGCACCGTGAGAGTTTCCTTCTGTGTTTCGAAGACTGCCATCCGGGGAGGCAGAATAAACTCCAGATCTCGGCTTCCTGCAATCACCAGATCACCATCCAAATGTTGCTTAAACCCGGACGGCTCTTAAGGAATAGAAGGAGGAATTAGAACCAGAACTAAACTGGAGCTGGATCCTCTGTGCTGCCTGGTGAAAATGCAAGACGTGGCAGGAGAGCCTGAAGGTAGAGTGAAGGAAGCAGGTCAAAGGTCACAGCTTCGTAAAGATCACAAACACAGCATCAAGCCAGATAAACGTCTTTTCATGACCACACTTGCATTATACATTAAACATGCAGTAGTTTAGTAACTTAAGAAATACTCCATAAATACTCCATAAACAGTTTTGCCTCTTGTCTGGCAGTCAGCTTGGTTAGAGACAGCATTTTTAATTGCCTCTCTCCCACTCCTGGATATCTCCCCTTTCCCCCTGTTTAATTTTGGTTCCTAGCAGTAAGCAGACTCTCCAGTATGGTCACTGGTGCAGTGCATTTTGACGTCGCCAAGTCTCCACAGACTCCAATTCTTGCATTAATGCACCGTGTTGCTTCACTGGCAAGAGCCGAGCGGGGAATCGCGCAAATCTGCTGACTGCTGGAGTCTATCCAGGATACAACAGTCTCTACTTCTAAGGGGAGTCGAATGGATCTTAAACGGACCCGCTGGTTCTCCGCGTTGAGCGGCAGATTTGCACCCAGAGAAAAAGTCCGAGCTTTTTATTCTTATGTTGCTGACGGAAGCGTACAAACCACCGCCACGCGGAAGAGAGCGTCACAGGCTCAAGATAACTCTGAAAGCCGCAAAAGTCCCACCTGTCGCTGCTGTGAACCCAACATTCCCGATAGGACTTTTTGGAAAAGGGGAATCGTCACTTTCCTCGTGGATCAGTAAATCAGTCGGTCAGATTTTAATTAACGCAACCCAGTTTAACAGCTGAGATGTTGCAAACCACTATAGAGTAGATTGCCAGGGTTAGTGAAATCTGAAAATGAGTTCCTGACCCCTTTAAAGATTCCTGGCATGCAGGGTCTATAAATACCTAAATCGTAAGATATGAATTCAGTAGCAGGAAAGACCATGCAAGATTCCCGATAATGGCTGACATCAGCTGCCCACCAGTGGTCTGGTCAGGGGAGGCAAGCCTTGTCTATATTTTTTTAACAAAAAAACAGGGCCTGTGAATATCTTCCTCTCCTGAAAAGAGCAGATGCTGTCTGACGCGAAACAAGCTTTTAATGCTTGGAAACCCTGTCCTAATTATGGACAGTGCTACAGCTGGTTAACTGCTGGACCGGAGAGACCACCAGGACCCTGTCGTGCGGCAGGGTCCTCGTCTGGTCCAAGACCCAGAGCTCCGTCTGATTCCAGAGGCAGGTCTGATTGCTTCCCACGTACATTTTAACATGGAGACTTGTGAGTCATTGCAGAAACAAAAGATTAAAGACACTCTGAGTTTAAAATGTCAGCCACTTGTGATATAACCGAAATTGCAGCCCTGTCAAATCTCAGTAATTGTCATGCTGCTGCCTAAACAATGAAAGGCCAAGATGCCAGAGGTGCTATGATAATTCAAGCAGAACATGTTTAGTAAATTTTAAATTTTTCATGCATTAATAGTCTATAGATAGTTTGAAATTTATTGTGATTCATGTGTATAAGGACGTCCTTGTCTTATTTGCTGTTGTAATATTCTGCGGTATATATTCTATTTCTTAGTACTCAATGTATTCTTTGAGAAGAAGAGGTTTGTGTAAATACAAGTTGCTTGAGCATGATATTAAGAAGAATGCTTTTCTTCCCTATTTTTTTGATTGTTGGGTTCATTTTTGAGGCCCTGTGGTGGCTCTGCGGTTACATCCACGGCTGGGGGTTCAGTTCCCATGAGCCTCTGCATGTCTAGAGTTTGCATGTTTTCCATATGCTTCTGCTGTATTCCTCCAAAAAATAACTGGTGCCTGTAAACCTTGCTTCAACAATACAGTAACATGTATGGATGCCCTGATCCACACTTTAGCCTCCCAGTCCAATCCAGTCCATTCAATATTTATATCTGCTGATATTTCATGAAATATTATATATACATGCACATACGTTAGGTGTTCGCACATTCTTCGTCTGAGAAAGCCTCACGATTGTGCAGAATTCTTCCTTATGTTTCTGCCAAATTGGATTTGATGTATTAAACGAGGCCCGTTGCTACCTCCTATTGAAAGGGTGGCTTTGCAAGCACCTATCTATGGAGCTACTCTGAGCTCCCAATTTAAAGAGTTTCCACGTGGCCGACATCTTGATTTTTGTAGTTTCAAACCGCACGCCTCAGGTTTACTGCAGCATGTGACAGAATCTTCCAATCTGCGCGGCTGACGTTAAATCTGGCGGACGGGGGAGCTGAAGTAGAGCAGGCTTTGGATCGGGCTGCGGTAGCTGACACCGCTCAATTAAAATGTCTGGATCGGCCCTGATTCCGATCTTTGACATTGGCTCAGGACGTTGCTGTTTTCACAATCGGCTCCTCGGAGTTTCTACCCCATCATCTGATCATCAACGTCCCCTGTGCTGAGCTCCTTGGGATATGCTTACCACTCCAGCTGTGCTTTTGGACTGTGGGAGAAATTCTGGATGGTGGCGGGAGAAAATACAAGCTCCGAACGCACGGAGTCGGGGGCAGGATTTTAAACCCCAAACCTGGCGCTGTGAGGTATTAGTGATACCCACTGAACTGCGCTGCTTTTAAACTTCATAAAAATGCTAATTAGCAGAGGCAAGTCCACTATTGACCAAGCACCGCTAGTCACTGACATTTTTTTTCTTTCAGCCCCCCCCCCTCCCAGTTATTTGCCTCCAGCTTCATTATATAAGACAGGCAGGCCAAGAGGGCCGGCCGAAGCCACTGCACTCACTAACGAAGCCTCCGCAAGAAGGAGCCTAAAATGTGGAAAAACATTAGCATGATGTCAAGGTTTCTCCCTGTGGAAAAGACGACCTGAAATGTCATGTTTCTGCTAGATATTGCACAAATTAATGAACGTAGATAAGGAATTACAAATCCTTCCTGATTTCCCTTTTATCCTGTCCTTCTGTGAGCTGTAATTCTACAGTGCTCTCCTCAGTTCACTCTTATTCACTGCCATCTTCCTGATGTTGGTAATTGTGTGCCGTATTTACCTATATGCTGTATTCTGTAGGCTGCTACATAAGCTAAAAAATTGAATGAAATCCACTCCATTTGAATTGCATGGTTTTGGCACCGGCCCTCAATCTGTGAGCTTTCTCTGCCCTATTTTTCATATGTTGCGAGTTATTTTTATATGTATGGCAGGGTGGCAGTCTTATGGCAGTGCTGCCTTAATTAGGGCAGAAACGAGAGATGGAGTGGGGGCTGTGCTCAGGAGACCCCCGTGTCGTTGGACCGAGCAGGATGGGCAACAAGGTCACAGAGGGCAACTTTATATTCAAATGGCTATCGGATAGCGTTCAGACCGGCAATTTCATTTGTTTTGCATAAACTTCTTGCTATAAATGTGCATGAAATAACCGGAACTGCGGCACATTCTGAGACGATTTCCACGCGTCCCATGCTGCAGACCCCTTCGAGTACTTCATGGTTTCTGAATAGTGCTACAGTTCATTTCGAGTACTCTGGTTACTCATACCCGGTGTCTACAGGCTAGAAACCCCCAGGTTAGTTTAGGTATTGGGGACAGCCGGTATTTCTCTGACTATAAGGACACCCTGTACGAGCTGAGCAGTCACAGTCACAGCACGGTCACTGAGGGTCTAGGTCTGTGCTAGTTCCCCAGTACCCTGAGGTTCCATTTTCTGTGTTCTACCTCAGAGCAGTCTCACACTGAAAGGTACAGAGGTGTCACAAAACATTGTGCATTCTGTTTATTTTGCTATTTTCTCGCAGAGGTGTTTGACTTGAACAGCTGCTGCTTTTCTACATGTCCTGCGCTGAGTCAATGTCATTAAGCTTCTGTCTCTAGCGATTTTTTTACCCCCAAAGAAACATGTTTGATGGCTGAACTCTCACAGTGTGACATCTGCAGACTGTGCCTTTGCCGGGCCGAGCACGTCACCTCAGCACAGACCAAACACTCCGGCGTTGTGGCGATCCGAGGGTGGGCGATGCTAAGCTGCTCTCCTGACACTGGCCTGATCCTGCACAAGTCTGCAAACTTGAGTTCAATCTGAGCAACTGGTAATGAGTTACTCTTCATTTATTTTAAAAATGAGAGTTGCTGTGAAGTACACTATGTCATAAATTCTAATTTTAGCTGGTATTTTATTTTTGTGTGCGTGCATGTATTTATTAACAAAAGCATACACAGTGGTACGATCAGTTCTCAAACTCATTAGAACTCGAATTTCTTAAAAGTCGAACCAACCAGTTTGAAAAAAATGAGCTAAAACTTGATCTGAATCTCAGAAGTCAAACCGACCTAAGATAACTTGTACGCGCAAGGAAATGAGTCAGGCAGCACGTCTCGCAGCAGAAACAAAACGTAACGCTTCAGTTTCAGCCTCGCATTTGCTGTGATAACATTGTGCATGTTTACACTTTCTGAATACATATATTTAGACAGTAAAAATACATTTAGATAATGATAGACAGTAGCAGTAATTATTATTATATAATAAAATACATTTAAAAATAAAGATTTCATAATAATTGATGTAATATTAACAATAAACCATTAATACATTTAATTATAATAATATTGTCCTGTTGTGCGAGGACAGAACGGAGACAAAGGTGCAGACGACAGGGTATCGGGGAATACGGGGTTTAATTACAGGTAAGGCAGGCAAAACGCAGTCAAACAATACAATGACCGGACTAGGGAAAAAACTGAAACGCGGACAAATTAAAGAGGACTGACGATAACAACCAGAAACGGCTGATCACACGGGGATTCCACCCAGGGTTAACGGGGGGGCGTGTCACACGGAAGGAGCACACCATCGGGGCAGGACACATTTTTTTTATTTTACTTTACACATTGCTTGGATACCTCTATTTTCTTACTTTATAAATGACTGTTTTGATAAATGTGCTTAGATGTGTTTAGTACAGTATATGCTGTTCTTGTTTTATCTAGTTCTTTTTTTTGTTTAAATGCTAAAAAAAAAAAACATATTTAGATTCCATTATTTCTTATGGGGAAAATTCGATCACAACTCGAACATTTTAGAATTCTGAACGGATTAAATTCGAGTTCTGAGGTACCACTGTATAGGGTTTTATATAGAGTTATAGAAATGCTACTTTATTATATGCAACAGAAAAACTGCAGAGGGCATTCAGAGGTTTTGTGGCCATAGTTTACCGTTTATTATTTTCTTATAGCAGTTTACAGAAACGATGAAATACAACTAAACAATACAGTATTTTCAGCCGCACTTTTCCACATATGTTCATGGAGCTGATATGCAGACATCTTCCATAGTGTGATTCTGCTTCCCTCGTACTGTGCATGATCGCACTGGCACACGCCGAAAGAGCGGTGGTGACATTTGAATGATTTTAAAACCATAAGCAGCATCTCCGCTTGACGAGCTCTCTGGCCAGGCAATTAAAATGGATAGCAGACATTTCGGCCTCATGAACTCCCAGGGAAATCATTCTGTGTAACTTTTCCTAAAATACTCCAGCCATCTGTTCCACTTTCTCCTCGCACTCCAAGCTCACACTTTCATGCTTAATTTATGCTTCTCAGTCGCATCGTCGCCGAGCTATTGGCTGTATTTATACCCGGATACCATCCTGCTAACCGGTGCATGTGTGCGCTAAGTTAGTATTCCTCCTGCTCATTAGTTTGGGGCGTGTCTTCATATTTAAGTCCTGGCGGCTTTTCCACGACTCGCCGGCTAATCCTCGGTATTTTTCCCATCTAATGAAAGCGACGTCTCATCCAGCCAGAGTCACCGTAATCCAGGGCCGGTCCGGGGGCCAATCCCAGGAAGCACAGGCCAGGCCCTGACATCCAGCCCACTACTCTCCGTGCTGTGGAAGCCTCACGCAAATGCATAAACCAATGCACCACAATGGCAAAATTATGCAGATGTGGTTTTAATTGCTCTGCGGCAAATTTGACAGCAAATTTGTGTGAGGTTGCAACAGTGTGCAACCGCTGCGGAATATTTGCATAATATTCGCATAATATTCGCATACGTGAAGGGAAATTTAGAGAGAGAATTTATGTGACTGGCGTACGTTAGGCAGTGAAGCCGTGAGAGAAGCACAATTTGACGTGAACGAAAGTGTGCTTGATGAGGATGAGCTGGGGGCAGCACAACAAGGTGTCTATGAAATGATTAGATCCACCAAACTGTGGTGGAGAATGAACATGGATACAGGCAGGCAACAGAAGGGCCAGGGGTGGGTGTCCAGTAAAGACGAGTTTATTGAAAACCAGACTCACAACTTAAATAGGAATGGGGGGGTAGGAGGGTGGCACCTGGGATTTACACCAGTTTTGGGAATTTCAGGTCCAGAAGCTACAAATCCAGACCATAATTTTGTTTCTACCCAGCAGCTGAACACTCTGTGACCATGACT
>JABFDZ020000039.1:21326634-21336634 GCA_019775955.2 Pollimyrus isidori
ATGCTGAACTGGTTGGTAAAAACAAAATCCTGGTCTGGATTTGTAGCTTGTGAACCTGAAATGCCCAACACTGATTAACAGAAGCAGTCAACAATCAGGTGCCATGCTTGCTGTGGCTACAGCCAGGGATTTGGCCAATAAGCTTCCGCTCGTATCTATCTGTCCATTGTTCCTGAGATGCCCTTCTTCCCTGGACCGTCAAGAACATAGAGCCACCTGGAGTCATTAGTGTTCCCCAGGCGGGTGAAATTAAGGGCATGGCTCAGTCAGAAGATGCCTGATCGCTGGCCCACAAAATGGACGGGGAAGGTTTGACAGGCGGCTGAAGAAGAGGTGCGTCCACCTGCCAAATCGGCCTGTCAGTCGGCTGGAGCAGCAATGGACTGCAGATTCCTGGGATGATGTCACCAGTACTTAAATGCACGAGAGCATCATGTTTCATTGCAAAGCAAGCAAGTGGGCAACTAGCCTTTTGTGGATGCTCAGCTACAGACTTGCTGATGTCTTTTACACTATTAAATATAGACACAAATACAAATGCAGATATTTCTAAAAAGCAAGAACCTTGAAAAAAACTCCTGATTCAGCTATTTAATGATGTGGAAGGGTGATCACAAAGGATCTGGCTACCTACCTCCTCCTACTCACATGCAGAGAAAATAAACACAAAGGGGTATTTTTAACGAATGCATCTGTTTCCTAAAGCCAAAGATTTCTCTGATAGCGACGCTTTTGAACACTGAATGCTTTGAGGTTGGCTGCAGCTACATTTGAATTATATATTTGTCTGATGTCCCTCCTCCCTAAGTCAGCCTGTGTCCGAATGTGCAATTTATACCAAGTAAGCTGAGGCTGAACCAACTACAGACTGTGATTTTCTTAATAATTCATTAAATGGGAAGGGAGGCACAATGACCCAAATCTGTGTCATTTTGAAGAAATACATATGGGACCGGAAATATGAAAAAAATGTGCAAGAAGATTCCTAGTCTTGTTTTTTCCCAGACTGAACTGAAGGGTCCATCACACAGGAGGTAAACATGTATAAACATGCATGAATTCAACTACGTGTCGGTGGTACATTCAACTTTAAAAACTTCATGCTGAGTTTCTTGGGTCTTTAGCTGAATGGCTGGCGGCATGGTGGGAATCATTCAGGTCCTGGCAGAACAGACTTATTCCCACATGAAACAGTGTCCCAGCGAGGGATCAAGGTGAGATGTTTGACCAAGCTCAGACCTGCATGGACCTCCAACGTATTTAAAGTACGAGCGGCTTTAGAAATGTGGGCTCCGTGTGCAAGATGTGGTGTTGGGTCCCACGTCCTGTGGGGACTTAGACATTTGGGCTCTATTTTTATCCTTTTATTTACACTTGTTCACATGATTAAACTCTAAATTAAAATATTGGGTTTTCCCAAAGAGAGCAGGGTAAAAATCCTGCTGAATTAAACATTGA
Source organism: Pollimyrus isidori (assembly GCA_019775955.2). Classification (NCBI taxonomy): domain Eukaryota; kingdom Metazoa; phylum Chordata; class Actinopteri; order Osteoglossiformes; family Mormyridae; genus Pollimyrus; species Pollimyrus isidori. Next base: position 21,328,093 of record JABFDZ020000039.1, read on the forward strand.
CCTATGTACACCCTGCTGTTGTGTTTATATCCGTTCTATCTCTTGTGAGTTTGGATTTCTAAATATGAAGTTTCTGGGATGGGTTGGGATGACTGTATGCTAACAGTCCTTTAATGCTGTAGACTTCAGGAATATCCCAAAGAATAAGGAGTGAATACGTCCACTGCATCCACCGATGACGTGAGGGGCATCAGACCCGGAGAACAGAGACGGCTAGAGCAATAGAGGACAGAGAATCACAGGAGAACCTTGCGATGAATTGGTCGCATCCAAACTCAGCAGAAAGCTCCCCAAAACAAGGATTGAAATCTGATTTCAGCCAAAAATAAGCAAAGGTGGCTGAACAGCTGTGCTGTAAAACAAGGAGAGGGGCCTGTGGGCCTCCGAGGGTCTTCAGCTTTTCAAGGCTCCAGCTCCTTTCTGTCATGTTGCTTCTGCACTCCTTTTCCCCAGTGAGAACCCCGAACCCTTCTGGCAGGTCTGCGGAGGGCAGCTTAAGTACAAGATTTTGCAGTTTTATGATTCTCTGTCACATATTGAACGGACTGCAAAGACCTAAAATGTAATCATTTATCCTCAGGTGGGACGGGGCCTCGTCTCAGCAGATGTCACTGCAGCAGGGGTGGGTCACCCAGAAGTCTGTCACTGAAGTTTCCTATTTCAAGTTACAGTGGTACCTCGGTTCTCGAACTTGTGAATCCTAAAAAGTTTGAGTTCCGATAAAAAGATTGGTTAATTGGAAAACCAATTTATTGGTTCCCGACCCCCAAAATTAAACCTAAATATGTGGGTTTTTTTTTAGCATTTTATAACAAAATGAACAATTTTTTAATGGCTTCCAGAACGATAAACATCTTATTCCAAACTTACCCCTGTCCTGCCCCAATCGTCCGCTCCTTCCATGTGCCACACCCCCTCATGTGGGATCCCCATGTGATCAGCTGTTTCTGGTTGTTGTCATTAGTCCTCTGTATTAAGTCTGCATTTCAATTTGTTTCCCCAGTCCGGCCATTGGGGTTAAAGCAACACATTCTGACCCTGACGCAATGCGTTAAGGTTAGATGCATTGCAGCCTCTCACACGGCTGCACAAACTGGACCCGTCTCTGTGACAACACACCTTTGCCCTTATTGGCTGAAGAGTTTAGTTACACGCATGACGTTTGTATCCCAGGCAATTCTGATGGGTAATCTACTATTTCTCCCAAATATCACGTCAAGCAGTGAGTGGAAGTCAAACCCTGGATTCCTTTAATTCAGCACTAGATAAGATTTTAACAACTCTGAGCTATTAGTTAAGTTCTCCCCAAACGAGCTTGATGGGCCGAATGGCCCCCTCTCATTTGTAAATTTCTTACGTTCTTATTAACTTAAATAAGAATTGCATTGTAGTATGACTCATTTCCTGGCACTTACAATTCATATTAGGTCATCGTTCACGGTTCAACTTCTGATATTCATATCGAGTTCTAGATCAAACTGGTTTGTTCGACTTTCAAGAAATTTGAGTTCTAGTGAGTTCAAGAACCGAGGTACCACAAAAAAGTGCACAAAAAATAATAAAACAAAGGTTGGAACACTGATGAGCATCAGGGCATTAAAGGCAACACCAGCTGGAAGGCAATAGCTTCTCAGTTTGCTTTTTGAGCAGTGCAGTAGCAGAGAAACCATATTAAAGAAGATGTAATGACAACTGTTGCTAGAGATCAAATGATAGATTTCAATGCCTGCAGAGACTTCATTTTCTGTCTTCCAGAAAGTGTATTGTCACTTATCTGCCTATGCTGTGAATTAAAAACCATTTATCTGGATCTTTTATGCGGTTATGAAGCACATTTACATATTTGGATACACTGACATGCACCGTTATAAGTCCGAAATTGATTTGCCGTCATTCCCTTTGTGGAGGAGCACAGCGTAAATGTTGAATGTCAAGCTGTGTCAGGAGGAGCCGGAGTCGCTTGTCCCTGCCGTCATTTGGCTTTGACATTTGCAGGTTATTCATCTGTAAAATACCATTTATGTGGAGGGATAACTTCTTGTGAATTTGTCTTTTTGAATCCCCAAAGTGGTCCGGGGGAAGCATTGGAAAAGCAGATTGTTACAAATAGGTATCGCTGCTTGTGACAAAGAACTCTTATAGGAGGGACGTCCTGATGGTCACGCAGGGTGAATAGCCCGTGGTGACTGGTCTCGCACCTGGGGTGCGCTTTCTGGAACGGAGGCGTGGCTCCTCTGCGGTGAAGCGGTGTTTGGCTGCGGGCCCTGGCCGACAGAGACCTAGGGGTATTTTCCTGCCACTCAGCACTTGCCAGCATTGCCCTCTCATACTGAAGGAAGATTAGCCCGGCCTGCCTTGCACGGGGGAGGGTTAGGCAGCAGACGCATCACCTGCGCAGCTCCTGGGTCGACTCATTCTGGGCATCTTTCATTTGCAGCTGGTGGCATCCAAAGGCTCACCAGGACTTTCCCCGTCTTCGCGTCCCGTCTCATGATTTTAAAACGCTATAAATAAATATTCGGCTCTCTGCTAATTTTTTTTCAAAGATTCGGATTTAGATTTAGAGGGTAGTGCGGGGAAGACTCTCGGCGTTGCTGAATTGTCCGCTGAGCTATTTGAAAGGAGCATTTGCATAACAGATGCGCGACTCCACAATGAGGAGGCACGTCTGTGTGCAGGTTGAGCGGAGTTCCCAGGGAGGCAGACACATCAGTTAACTGCGGGGTGTTCATCTTCCCCGGCTTTCATCCCCCCCACTCCTCTTCCGGTGTAATTGTTGTTCGCCAGGTGCTACAGCTGCCAGGAGTTTTCTGGGGGTTTTTTCACCGGACTTCGCTTTGATGGAGCGAGTGACCCCGCGGGACGGAGGCGGGGACGAGATGAAAGTTTACCTTCCCCTTGATCCTTCCGCTGCTGGCCCCTCGCCGGACGGAGCCTCGGGTCTCTGCCCGAGCTCAGCTGCAACGGGGGGATGGACGCCGTCCACAATGACCGTGTCCACGGTGGGACAGTGAGACCTCGTGACTTGAGCACCTGAAAACTTACAGAACTGTATAGAAGTAATCATTGGTTGTAAACAGCTTAAGGACATCGAGCAAAAACCTTAAGCCTGGAGTCGGCTGCCTGTTAAAATTCTTTATTTGGAAAAGCTTACAGTAAAAGAGGCAACTGAATGGATTCTTTCGGTGAGTCCAAGCCACACAGAATCAATTGTGAGCACAAGGAATATAGCGAAACGGAGTATGGCTATGACACGTTCATAAAGAGATCGGGTTCAACATCTTCCCCCCTAATTTGATACACGGGAAGGCTAGTTGGCATAGACTGGTATGGAGTTGTAAAAAGGTACCTCCTCTCCTCTGACTTTGTTCTGACACACTCCAGTGAGCTGAGCCTGAAGGAGTAAGTCCCGTAATGGGCTCCGGTGTAAGATTTATATATTTTTTTTGTGGGTGGGGGGGGGAGAGATGGAGCTCCTTGCAGGGTAAGTTTTTAAATATTTCATATGATGCCAAAATCAGATGGACCAACAAAGCCTCCAACCCTTAGCGCCTCGATGTTTCAGATGTACTATGTGTTTTTGTGAGATATCCTAAAGGCATGCGATGTCAACTTGTGTAGCCTAAACATAGTAATAAATGGGACACTGAGTGAGAGAGATTTGCCAGCCAGGTACAGGGTATATATAACTCTTGGGTTTTGCTGGTTCATAGTACAATATAATGTGCCTCTGTAATTTAATCGATTAATAGCATCCTGATCCTCTGCACGAAGGGGCCTATTCACCCTCTGGGGGCCCCATTTCTCTGGGCCCCAGTACAGCTGCACCAGATGCACTGCCTGTAGTTCCAACTGTGTGCAAAGTGAAGCCATTTGCAGGGTATGAACCAGCCTTTTTCTGGATCCTTAGCGTACAACCAAATAACATACTCCGATCGCGACGTCCGTGACCTGACGTCTGTTCATTGCCACGGTTAGTCTACTCTAGGCAATTTCAGGGAAGGTCCCCTGAAATATGTCACAGGGACGATTTTCTGGATTGGTTGCTGTAAAAAAACAGGTATAATAATTCATAAAAATGCCATTTTGCCAGTGATGTGCTGCAGTGAACAGAGGTTGATGGTCCACTGAACAGTGGGGGGAAAAAGTCATATGGTCAGATGAGTCACTCTTCAATGTTGTGGGTAAGCTGACAGTACATGTTTGGAGCACATCAACAGAAGCTTCCCTTTTTCGCAGTGATGGCAGCCTGGTTGAGGTGTGGGGTAGATCTTCTTGGCGTGTATCTGGCTTGTCCCCACAGAAGACACCGTAAATGCCAGCTCACCTTACGACGAAGTGTTTCTGATAGAAGCAAGATCGTCCAGAACGTCATTGCCCCATCCACTGGGAAATTTAGTGGTTTGGTAAGCGTGCAAATCATGTACATTTATAAACCATTGCCGCCCTGTAACTGGGTTTCAGCATCAGCTTAACACCTGTGGGTTTTCCTGGACAGGGGGTGAATTTTTCGCGATGCGACCATGCCAGGGTCCAGTGGAGCTGTTCTGTCACCTTGTGGCCGCCCATAGTGCCACATTAAGATACTCCGTGTTGGAACTGGTGTAGCTACGTCGACGTCTCCCTCACCAGTCCTCCCAAGGCTCACTGCCGCTGCTTCGCTCTCCGCAATCGTTTTTACCAGGTTTCCAAAACACGGACTAAACCGCAAGGACATTGACCTCCCGGTTTAATAGCGCCGTTTGGTGATGCTACGCATAATCGTGCGCAAGCTGTCCTCGTGAACACAGCACTCACGTGTCACTCTCTGTGCTCATGTGTCTGATATCAGTACTTGTAACGATGTCGGCCTAAAACGTGGCTTCCTCTACACGGGATTAGTGCGTCGCTCTCTCTGCTCCGAGTGTCTGAGATACATACGCTTATAATTCTAGAAATTGCCTTCGGTTCTGAGGGAGCACAGACTTTAGTAGCCAAAATGGTGCGGTAACGGCCGGGCGGCACCGGAGCGGGGGGACCTTCCAATTACGGGTCGCCGAAAAAGAAAGATGAGAACTGCGAAAACAGGCAGTTTTAGCAGCATCATAAATCTTTTAACGAGCCCTAGATGGAGGAAAAAGTGGTCCGGATTATGCAAGAAGCCCACAGGATGGAGGAGCAGAAAACGTTCGAGGACACGTTGCTAGGAGACGCCACTGCCAGCAGAGTCAATGAGCAACCCTCTGCCTCTGTGCCGCCGCGTGAACGGCAGGCGCCGGGTCCGCACCGTAATCTTAAGCGGCATCAAAAGTATGCTAATTGATAACCGCCGCCTTAGCTCGGCGGCAGGACGCACCTTCGGGAGCCTGTGACCTGGCTTTCCGTCTTAATCCGGGTCTGCAGCGAAGCCACGCGTCCTGGCCAGGCGACGGCTTCAGATTAGACCTTTTTCCTGGCTGCCGCAGATCAAACGCGGACGTATCCGTGTCTTCAGAAGAGGCGGCACACATCTCGCTGGCCTAAAACGCCACGCGCTCTGGGCCGCTACTGCATCTACAGAGCAAAGCTAGCACATTGTGCTCATGGGTCTTTAATATTAAAGGGCTTGCGCGATATATAAACATATAATGAATCAATTATTCTCATTAGCAATATTACATCAGAATAACAAGCTGACTGGGGTTGCTCTGAAAATTAGATTCTGCAAAGCCCACTTCTGATAAATTGCTTATATTGAATTTGATTTATTACATATAATGGATTATTATTCATCTTGAGAATGATGGTGGCTCTGTAAATCAGATTTTAGCATGTGCTGAATCTGAATTTGTCCTAGCAGGAACGTGAAGAGGCGCATTCGACTGGGGAATAATGGGGGGGGAGGGAGTTAATATGCTGTGATTTAATGAGGTGCACTTATGGGTCCTAGAGAGTCCTGACAGGTGCTGAGATGAACCCACCTTGGGCTTCGCGGTCTAGGGTCACCCCCATGGATCATGCATGGAGATGTTTCTCTCTCTCTCTCTCTCACACACACACACACACACACACACACTTTCTCTCTTTCGCAGCAATGCTTTCGATCCTAAGAAGCTTGAGGGGCTGCCAGGTTGGTGACCCCCATTCTTGTCCACCCCCCCCATTCTTCTGTGGCTGAGTCCTCGCCCACACTCTCTTCCCAGGGACTCCCGAAATAAGCTAACTTTCAGATCGTGATCTGATCTGAGGGTCAGCACTCAGAAGGAACCCTTCTCCTGTCAGCCACCCAGTCTTCCTTTAGAAAGCATCCACTTCTTTGTATAACAAGATAATATACCTTTGGCATATTATATATATAAAACCAAATCCTCCCCTTGACTTGCGTTTGCAGTTTTATTTTAACAGACAAATATATAAATTCCACATATATAAATCAAAAAGGTTCTAAATAAATATTGACTCGTGCAAATCTATAAGATGATAGGATGACACGATGACGCGGCCAGAAAAACCGTGTGACTCCAAGCTTCTCTGCTTGTACCCATCCAAAAAACACTAACAAGCCCGGCACCCCGCCCTTGCCGCTACGTGCTTAAAGTAGCAGTACCTATTTACCTCAATAAAGTGCAATGGCGCTAAATCCAAGTGTCAACCACGTACATTATAAATTCTACAGTAAACATTATGTAAATAATAAACATATGAAAAATATCAAATTAAATCCAAATTTAAATTCCAGTGTACACATCTGGCACCTACTTAACTAGCCCCTAATTGTTCTAATAACAAACATCTTTGAACAATTACCTTATTTCTCTTTACTATGCACCATATGAACAATATCCACATTAAGACATATCCAAATATCTCACATGAAAAAGGTGCTGTAATAACATACTAAATGTCCATTCTTTTGTAATGTCCATTTGCAAAGATAGGTACAGAGAGGAAAGAAAGCGAAAGTAGGAAATACAAAGAGAAACAGAGAAAGGCTATGAGATTCCACGAGCAGACAAATATTCCTAATAGGTTGGCCCAAGACGCAAGTCTTTGTCTTTATTCATACTCTGCGGACAAGACCCTTCTTGCCTGGAACTGCTTCAGTGATCTTGCCCATAATACAAGAATTCCTTGGCGCACAATTGTTGACAATTGTTGCACTCACCACCTGTCCACCAGAGGAACCTGAGTAAGTCAGAGTCTTCTTCAGGCACCTTTACCTGGTGGAACATTGCTTCCACGTCCACTATGATCACAACAGGCTCTTGTCTGAATTAGATCATGACTCCAATCCGACTGTTTGTCAGGTTGAGACCCTGAAGAAGTTGATCGTTCAGGGATGTACAGGGGTGGTATACAGCGTGGTGCGGTATATACCACACTTTTTCTTCTTTGTGTTTCAGTTTAGCATTGGACAATTTTACTGCATAGTCCCTTTTTTCTGGTCGTCCATGAACTCTGTATACTCCTGTCTAAAGACTGTCATTCCTGGGAAATTTCTGCTCTATGTTGTGTGCTCATTGCTCAGCAAATAGGCGATTATTTGGCATGTTGACCAGTCTGGTTCTGAGGGGTACACATAAGGAATAGTGACCGTCAATCAGTTTAGCAGATTCCATGACCATGCCCATGAACTAATGGTCCTCTCTTGACATTTCCACTTCACCTTCTGGAAAATCCACCTTAAACTGTTGTAGCCACAGGTTCTCTAAACTGCTCACTGATAGGAAGTTCACCGTTGTCTTCACTGCACTTGCCCTCTTGGCCTTGACCTGAAGAGGAACGATTGCAGGTGTGCAGTCATCTTCCCCGGCCCTAGTCAGCTCACAACCCTCAAACTCTGCACCAATGAAGGCACTGAAGATTACTTCAGTTTCGCTGCTCTTAGTCGTCTTCTCTGTTTCAGCAGCTGTGTTCCTTTTCATAATATGCAGCAATGTAGGATGAGTTAGTGAACACGCCTGACAGCTGACCTTTCCCTTGCAGAATTTGCTCATGTGACCTTGCTTCGAGCAGCCAAAACAAAATCCTTTTTTCTTTAAGAACTCTATCTTTTTGCCGCCTGTCTTGCCTTTAAGCCTTTAAGTCTATGGGGTGGTCACCATCACGAAAGAGACACGTCTGTGTTATCTTCACAAATTTTGTGTTTTTCTTTGACCTTGTGTCTGTCTCCTGATTGTTCTATAGCACTCTATAGCACTTTCGGCGAATGACTTCATGATTACACCTATTGTCTGCTCTTCGTCATTCCTTTTTTTAGTTTGTACATGTTTTAACAGTTCCAATATCCTTTAAGTCGCTGAAGACTGGATGAAGTGCAATTTTGGCTTGTTCATTAATAAACTCCACTAAATCCTTAAACTTTACTCTCCTGTCACATTGTCCCCGCATGCTGCACACAATGTTTCTCCACCTTTCACGTAGCTTTTATGGAAGCCTTGTTACAATAACGTTCAGGTTTGCAACATTGTGAAGCTCCTCCATGTAATGAATTTCAGCCATGGTGTTACAGCAAGCTGTCAGAAAAAGTGAGAAAGCCTTGAGAGCTCCTGCATCCTCTGGCTTGACAGGCGCCCAGTTCGAA
>JABFDZ020000039.1:21339995-21350634 GCA_019775955.2 Pollimyrus isidori
CGGAGGAAACCCCACGACGACACGGGGAGACCATGCAAACTCCACACACAGGAAGCCCAGGCGGAGACTCGAACCCGGGTCCCACAGGAGTGAGGCAACAGTGCTAACCACTGCACCACCATGCCGCCCCCTCAATGCTGTTTCATGGACAGGAAAAAGCCCAAATGTGAAGTGCAGGCAGAAAGATTGGGAGAGATGGGGTGTTTGCCCTTATCAGCTGGAAAGCCGTCATGAGATACCAGCGGGGAGACCCTAATGAACGCCTGACACATTTCCCGGTCTATGCGTCTCTCCCAGGTTCACTCCTTACATGCATTGGCATTCCGTGGTACCTAATGGCAGATCTCTTTCTGAACTGCCCCTTTTCTCACCTGCTCAGTCGGCAAACTGTGTGTCTGATGCGGTTTGTCCCAGACCATTGCTGGTGTGTGTGGCATTTTGGCTCTTACTCTAATTGCATTTTTACACTGATTTATGGTTTAAATTGCTTCCCGGGGGGGAACTCAGCCAGCAGTGACTCTTGGTCCCCTGTAGACCCCACACGGTCTGTGTTAGGCCAGTCTGCACTGGGGTGCTACCCTGCTTGAAGGTGCTCCATCACAATCGACCTGAATGGACCGGAACCCTCTTCGGGCAGTTCAGCGCCTCACTGGGTCTCTCACCTTCAGGCTGTGGGTTTGTGTGGTGCAAACATAATCCTCACGTTTTTTTGTCGGGGTTTCTCCAGTTCCATACCACTGCCCAGAAACAACAGCGGGGGCAGCGTGTGGCTCAGTGTTCTAAACCTCTGTGACCCCCTCCCCCCTCCCCCCCCCAAGGTTCTGGGTGGATGTGCATTCTTCGTTTACATAATCAAGGTCTGACAAAAAAAATTGTCCAGCCTTTAACACTGACATTACAAGCAGTGACTGGTATCGGTCATTAAATAGCATAAAAATGCACAAAGGTAACGCACCAAGCGAGCTCAAAATTCCAGTGTTTTGGACCCATTCACATGCAGGTTGTCTTTTGCTGTAATGTACCCAGCTGTTACTCCTTGCAAAGTCTAAACAGGAGCCGCAGTGCTGGCCTGGGTGCAGCTTAGAGTGACAGTGTGCTGCAGCAGTTCAATGATTCAGATATACAAATGCGACGGCCTGAACCGAGGAGACAGTGGATCAAAATGAAAATAAATCGGTCATGTGGGTTACGGAGTATGAGGGCACTACTGTATCAGCTCCCGTAGGGGATGGGATCTGTCCTCAATTCACACCCGCTGTAAACCTATGCCCATAGCCTTACTTTGCTGCACTTGAACGAAAGCCGGTGTCATTGTAGGAGACAGGAAGCGTGCGGACACACCCCGGGAATCAGGCGATCTAGGCGGCTCCTTTCCTGCTGAGAGCAAGTGTGACTGGCTGCTACCCTTTGTAATGTTTGCGGTCTTTAATGGAAATGGCCTTTCAGGATTTTATGCCGTAGTTTTATCATATGTGCTGTATTTTTGTCCAATAAAGCTAATTCCAACTGTTAATCCTGTAAATTTATAGTTTAATAACTTGCAATAGACAAGGTGCGGGGCAGGCGACGGGAGATCACCGTCTAATTAAACATGACACCAGTTGCAGGGAGGCTGTGGTTTAAACCAGATTCTTGGGGCATCTTTCTGATATCCAGCATTGTTTATTTGCTATTTATTATTTGTTTTCAAGGTGGCATTGTGGTTTTCCCCCTGTTTTAACCACTGAACTTTATTTCCTGCCGTGCCATTTAAATTAATGCAGATGTGTTTTCTCATATTAGCACCAGGCACTGTTTATTCCCAAGGGCTCGGTTTTCAGTCAGCTGTCACGGCAACGGCTGCTGTAGGTTTCCCGTTCGTCCGGGCAGACATGCCCAACCTTATTTCATTTGTCTGCAGCACAGTACCATGACGCATATACATTTGTCTGTATCAGCTTTTCAATTTTATTACTGATGCCCCGATTAATTTTGCGAACAAATACCAGAATTCAAGATGCCATGCACGCGCTGCACTCAATACTGACAGTGAGACGAATTGCATAAATTTGCGTCTGAGGTAAGGTGTGAACAGAAGGCCATCATCAAATTAAATATCTCTGAGAAACATAAATCGGAATATGCATGATGCTTCTTAAAAAAAACGTTCTGCTTTGATGTATATTCCACACCCTGTTCCTCTAGCCTAAGGAAATATCAGCCGTGTTTAGCCTGGTGTTTCATTCGAAAGATACAGTACAAATCTGACAAGAAAAAATATCTGGCCATAATTCCAGGGTTAAGAGAGAACTTTATGAAGATACCTACCTTGCACCCCCTCCTCTTTTAAAATCAAGAAATTTAGAATTCACATTACTGCTATATTATATTAATATTCATTACTGATGGGCGAATGAGTGCAAGCGCAGTGACTTGGATGTGGTCCCGAGCCTCCTTATATGCAGTCGGTTATGTAATGATCATTACTGTGAAATTTATACAGACTTACGGCAAATTACTCAATAATAGATGGATATCCCTAAAACCTCCGGGAATGGAGCCCCAGGTTAATGATGAGCCATTAGCAGCATATACACACACCCACACATGCCGGCGCCCCCAACTTAGAGTCTCTGTTTGAATATGGAATTTAATATGAATGGCATTTTTTTAAATGAAACATGGAATATATATTATTTAAGAATTATTATCAGTTGTGCTCTTGCTGCAGATTAGTGTGAAATTTTTGTGCGTTTGTAGTTTTAAATATTTTCCTCAAGATGGCAGTAATCACTTGGTTTACTCAAAATGAATGATTGAATTCCATATTGATCTTTCCAGCTACGTCAATGAGTTGGTTTCCATACATTTACAAATATTTAAAATAAATCACGTAAAACAGCATTTCAATGTTACCTTCTCCTAAACTATATTTTGTGTATTGTAAATACTCTATTAATGATTATATACATCAAAGATTAAGGACTTGTTGTAAGGGCTGTTTGATAGTGCGTCACACATCAAAAATCCTTTTATACTTGATAAAACTTAGATGAAATAATGCAATATTTGTATTTTAATCTTTAACCTAATGATTGCTTTTAGTATTTTGCAGATTGTTTAAGCCAGTGGCCAATCTTATTCAGAAAGGGCCGTTGGCTATGCGGGTGTGTTTGGATTACTAATTAGAGGACTGATTGGCTGAAGAATCCTAGCACCTGGGTTTGAACAGCTGACCTAAAGGTTATCCAAAAACCTGCCTTTACGCTGCCCCTTTTGCGGATGTTTGCCCACTTTCGGTTTAAACGTTCGCAACTCCCAAGGCAACACTAGAGGGTGCCATCCTTCAACAAAAGGGACTCAAACGATGTGTTTTCATGCTGCCATTACCTTTTTACGTATCTTAATCACACATTTCACTTTAACTAACAAAGATGTAATATGAAGACGTATAGCCATATACGAACCTGGGTTGTGTGGGTCACCCCACCAAAGACATTGGCACAGGGGTCTCCATCCCTCTGACACACTATATATATATACATACATCATTTCCTGATTTCAGAGCTTTTCCATGCACTTTCTGTGGTGTTTTGTGTGTCCTCTGTCACGTTAAACAGCAGCATCGTACTTTTCTGGAAGAGTGAGAAATGTGAGGGCAGTGCCCCAAGACCCTCTCTGTGGGGGGCAGCCAGGTCCCCATCACGCAGACTGTACTCCTGGGGAGCCGCAGACCTCTCCCCTGCAGACCCCCTCCTCCATGCGGGTGTCTGTTCCCCCCCCCCCTATTTCTGCCTCGCAAATTTCAGACCATGTTGTCTCCCACCTGCCTTATGAAGTTGAGTATTAGCTTTTGTTTGTGGGGGGCAAATGCACAGTATTGTTGCTAAATAAGATGGTAATATGTACTAAAAACTAATACTCTGAAACTGTATGTGTTATGATTTAGAGGAACTAGTCTTGTTTTTTATTTTAATGCTAAAGGGTATATGAATAATAACATTTTCGTTCAGTTTTATTTGTGTAGTAAGTTTAAATTCTGAAACTGTAGCATCAGAAAAGGCTGCATAGAACTTGGTGTAGAGCAATAAATGTGAAGGTTCAGCAAAAACACCCCGGAAAGGGATGAAACGTGACACTGAAGTATCGTTTCAATCGGCCTTTTGTATTTCTTTGATATCAATCCATTAATCCTCCAACCACTTGTCCAGTACATGTTCAAGGGGATTTGAACCTATACAGTATTTAATGTTCATCCAAAGCATCAGAATCAACGTCAATGTATAAGCCTGCTGGCCAACTGGAGGTTCAGCTATTCAGTGACTCAATTCTACTTCTGTTTTCTTTATAAACAGCCCTTTCTTCCCTTATTGTCTCCGTGTTGATTTACTGTGTCTGGGTTTCGTACGGCTCTAATCTAAACGATCTGTGTTTATTTCCCAGTTTGGCTGGGCGCTCTGCTGCCACATCGGCCCCGACAGGCACAAAGCCGCCCCACCTTCTCCTGCTCACCCCCATCTGTAGCCGTTTGCATAGATTAAAATTTGTGCATTGTTTTACAGTGGGTGCACGGCACACTCAACTTTTTGAAATAGTGCTATTATTATATAGTTGTGGTTTATTCACTTGTTCAAAGAGTACTATTTGCGATACCGCAAAGCAGTGTGAACACAACGAGGATCGTGAGGTTCCAGAACCCTACGGTGAGATGTGGGTGACCTGAATATGATGGCTAATTGGCAATGAAGTATGAAACCTCTCCGTTGTTTATAGCAACTTCTCAAAGACCAAAGTCAACCTCGGCTGATAGCATGTCCCTGAAACAAGAACTGAAAGAGTGACATCGGATACGACCGACCGAACCAAGGCCTGCACTTACACAGGCAATGAATGTTACACCAAATGATATTCTGACTTTAAGGTTCTTTAGAATTTCTGAATTGCAAAGTTAATTTTGTCTTGTATCAAGGTCTTGTAAAAATGGTTGTTCGGAATTCTGCCTTCTGGAAGGTTCTTTAGTCCTGCTAAGGATGATTCATTCCTGACCTTTTGCTGTTTGTCTAGTTCCTCTGATGTTCTTCTGTACTGTCTCCTTCCTTCTACCTTATTTTTCTATTTCCACTGCATGGACGTTGGATGTTTTCCTATGTCGCCCTGGACAGGCTACTCTATATATTATTTGTAATGCATGTTTTTGCCAATTTGAAGACAATGTTTTCAGAAGGGACATTCAATTACCTCGAAGGTTAAACACTGACGTAAGCCAATGTACATGAGTTATGTCTGTTTTAAGCTTTACATAAAAGGACTAAAAAGTGACCAATTTGGTATCAACATTCATCCTGTGTGAGGTGCTATGCAGGAAGGCTTGAGCTGGACCCAATTCCTAACTGTTGTATAACTGCGATATTACTTCATAATTTAACTTTTTGTAACAACTGCCCATTAATGAAGAGTCTGATTTGACATCATGAATTATTCATAAATCTGTGGTCTCCCAGGACCAATGTCAGAACCATCCCTCTGGATAATATTCTTCCTTCCCCCATCGCACCCTCAGGTGTCCTTGCATTTTTATAACAAAAGTTGCCAGTTTAAACCGCTGAGAAATCCTGCTGTAAACAGTGGCATCCCTTTAGGATCATGAAGGTGGTTATTTGGTGGTCTTCTGATGCACTTTAGAGATCCATGCTGGTCTCCCAAAGCTCAGGTACGTTCTGCGGGGTTCCTGCCTCCATCACATCCAGGCTGAAGCTTCTCACCGTGACTCATGCAGACCCTGGATCCGATGTAATGCATTTCTAAACAGCGATGGTCCATATGGACGCGTGGAATGTATCAGAGGAAAGGATTCATGAACATTTTAATTTCAGCTATTATATCAATATGCACATAGCAATAAGCGATCTGCCCACCTCACCCAGTGCTAAGCGTGACCAAGCTACGCGCTGCCCGCAGGGGCAATCAGCTGAAAAGGCCTGAATGTCAGCCTCTCTTTTGTTGTTTAATTTATTTCCTGTTCAAAGCAGGGGAGGGTGGCCTTGCTGTGCCGGCCAGGCATTGATGTGGTCCTGGCTGGCCCCTCCCCCGCTGTGTCTGACTCGGTGCCCCCCGGCCCTCCTCTATCCACAACCCCCCACACCACGCCCGTGGTGTCAGTGCTCACAGTTCTCTGGAGGCCTGGTAAATGTGCACGCTGGGGGGGGGGTGCTTTTTTTTGTGGTTGGAGGATATTTATTTTTTAGAAAAGGAAGCCCCTCTGAACATCTAATGGGTGTGTGTGCTCCACTTACTGTGATCCGGGTGCTTTTTTGACCGAGCCGATTTCGCTGTCGGCGGTGTGGATTTGGGCCGCACAATTAATCGTAAAAAAAAAAAACACTTGGATCTCGATTCACATCTCTATGCGATCTCATTTCTGAATTACAACGGCTTTCCTGCACTTTATCACATCAGCTGGATCAAAACAAGCGCTCCTACTTTTTCCCAGAGTCTCAAACATCCCATAATTCCGCGTTCTCTTTAAAGGGCACTTTTCCACGGCACCAAGTACCTTACTTTTGGCACTTCAACAAGGTACCAAAATTCCGGTAGATCAATGTGTTGGTTTTTCACTGGCGTATAATCAGTACCGGCACTGAATGACATCACAGCGAAAAATGACTGTATTCGAAAAATGACTGTAATACATTTAAGGGCCCAGACAATGAGCGATATTAATACCAGCATCGCATTTTATGCACATCCAGTTCTTACATGGCTAGTCAGCTAGACGAAGATCAGTTTTTTTCTTACCTTCAATTCTGTATGGACTTCATAGCAAAGGGAGGTTTTGTTCTGGATTCATTTGTTTTATTTATTTATTCTTTTTAAACTCATCAGATTTAGCAATTTTAATTATTATTCATTTTCAAGATTATCTAATACGTTTAAAAATCAGTTTAAAGTTTACCTCCATTTCTCTTGCATGAGCACTGTATGTGATCATATCATAACCAATCATGACCATTTTCATCCTTGCTCCTAGATGGGTTTGTGAAATATCCCAATATTTATTACAACAAAATCAAATTGGCCATAAGATTGCAATACTTAGAAACCCCAGTAGTGAGCTGTCCTAATATACTATACTAACTACTTCATTACTTTTTATGCTCTCCTAATCTCTGGTTCTTCCAATCAGATCATTGTTAAAGCAATGGTCACTTCCTTTATCTGCTCACCCATTTTTATTGTATTTATTTTTACCTCGTCAATCGTTGTTTGTTGAGTTCGCAACTGTTTTAATGTCTTTTTAAAAATGTGCCCTTCAGCCCATGCACTTTGAATTCCATTGTACCTGAATTGTTCTATACTGTATAAATAAACTTGCCTTATCTCACCTTGCCTTCAAGATGGTTGCTGTATTGCATTTCAAAGGCATAACCGATCGACAAAATTGTTTCAAGTCCCACCCCAAAGTACCAGAAAAGTACTCAACTGGACCTTTTGGTATGCCTTTATATATTTAGTTACCCTAATTGAATGGCCAATTCCTTTCTGTTTTTGCTATGCTGGTCCTGAATCAATCACATGTTTGGCAAAATCATTTTGTTGTGTTTCCTGTTGCCGTTTACTGAGTGCAATAAATAATTACATTTTTTTCCTCAATGTTATGCTTAGTCAGAAATGAATTCATGCAATATTTTCCTGCTAGAGTTTATAATGAACTATTTATATATTAAACTGGTTGTTTATTTTCAGGTAAACACTCAGTTTGAATTTAGGTTTCTGAAATTAACAAATGAGTCACATACCCAAAATATACTATGTGTGACGTGTGTTTCTCGCCGTACACATGTGCATCAGCTGAGCATTTTTCAGCACAGGGTGATACTCCCTTGAGTTCCTTCAAGGCCGACAGGTGTGCAGTCCTGACCCTAACCCCTACCCATCACGACCCTAACCCCTACCCAGTCCTGACCCTAACCCCTACCCATCACGACCCTAACCCCTACCCAGTCCTGACCCTAACCATAAGTAACCAATCAAAAGAGTTTTGGAATTTTAGGTTTTTGATTGCAGTCATTTATTTTTTTCATAGAATTGAGTTTCCCATTAAGAGGGTTAAAAAATGTCCCCACAATATTGGGTTTTTATTACATTGTGGGAACAGTTTGTCCTCATAATTATATACATAAGCATACACCAGGGGCATCAGAAGAATTTTGAATGTGGGGGGGACACACTGGCATGGGGTCTGGGGACCCTCCCTCAGAATGAATTAGATGCCGTATGTGTATTCTCATATCGATCAAGTGGAATGGATTCTTTCGCGAGGCGATAGAAACAGCGCTGGGTGAACTAATATTTTACGTTAAATGTGGGGGGGTTCAAACGAATTATTATGAAATGTGAGGGGGACACATCCACCCCAGGTTTAACGGTGGCGACCCCCTTGTCACACACACACACACACACATACAAAGGATACAAAAAAATACTCCTTATAACTATGATTTCTGTAGGACTAAAAATTAGTGAGTAGCTCATGGTACTGACCTTTTAAATGTTTTTTTGGAGGGGGGGGGCTAGGTTCCAAAAAGGGGGTCTATGAGCAGTGGAGAAGCCCCGCTACTGTAGCAGTTTGTCTTCCTCTTCGTGGCTTTAGGGCCTAAATTGAGCGTCAGAGGGGTGTTGGGTTGATTGCAGTTGCCGTACGGCGGTGCCCAGCACTGCAGTGTGCGGCCGGCCTGACTGGCATCCCAGCGGGCAGCAAAACCAACTAACAGAATTGTCTTTTCTCAAAGTCTTTTCTTTTTCTTACCTCAAGGCTGGCGGAGTGCTTCCTGAAGCGCATTTCACTCAGGGAGAACGGCTAACGTACCTGCAGAAGACCTGTCTGCGGTTCTGACAGACACACCGACCGGCGCATCTTGGGTATTGATCCCTTGCCGCACTGCCAGCACCAGCAGATCGCGGGTCGAGGTGCGCGGTGGCAGAGGCTCGGGATCCACTCACAGCTGGACTCCAGCTGTTAGACCCCCTTATGCAGTAGCAGTAAAGGAAAACCCTAAGACTGCTACCAACTGCCGAATTGTGCACAAGCGCGACTGAAGACTGTTTCTGTGAGTGATGGATTCTGAAGCTTTATCTCACAGATTCAGCGTGAACACAAGGCCTTGGTTCAGTGAGTGAAGGTGCAAGACATGGCATTCGGGGTCAGTCTGTAGTGCCCCACAGTCTGACCACTGCATACGGTTCCCTGTATTGTACATCGAGATATAATCTAGATAAAGCTATTTTTGACGAAGGCTTTCCTAATTTAGACCTGTAGACCTTTAAAAACACGTTGCGTTATGTTATTTTCAGATAAATGTTGCTAAACTAAATTTGCAATGTGCCTCAAAACCACCTATTCAGACATAGAAATTGAGTGAAAAATAGTTTCCTTCATCTTAATACCCGTGTTTGGTTAACCTTTGGTTAGACAGTAAAAAATGAGGTCGAGGACCTTTTCTTCTCAGAAGCCGAAGACCTCCTCCCCCCCTCACCACCCACCCCCCAAAAAAAGAAGAATTTTGAAAATGGCTGAGGGTCACAGTGCTATAGAGTCCTAGGAGATGCATGGTGATGAAACCTAAATGACAGATGTTCCATCCCATACCTGATGTGCCTGTCTGCCCTGATCCCAGATCCCAGATCCTGGTCTGATGAAGCCTCCACCATCTCACTGTTTCTCTGTGTACAGTCTGTTTAGTCCCAGGCTCCACAGATCATAGACAACAATGCGAGGTTCTGCAACGGCAGGCCACACTCTCGCTCGCCACCGTTGGCCAGAAGCAAACACATCAGACACCCTTCTCCCCTGGAAAGTCCTGGCAATCTCCCGCAAACTGACAGCAGCTTGCTGACGCCCAGGGACGGTGCACAACGCCCAACAACCTCCCCTCAGTCAGAACCAGGGCATTATCTTATTTATAATACTGTCATACCGTCAGGATGCATTCTGCCATTCTGACAACGTGTTTAAAAGCACCACAGATCCTACATTCCCTGATAAAATGTGCCACGCAGGGGGTGGGCAGCTGTCCCCCCCACAGATGTCCCTCATCCACCTCCCTAAAATCAGCAGGATATCTGGCATGTTTTTCATCATATCAGGTCATATCAGTCTTTGTGGATGACAGCTGCTGTTAACTCACTCAGTGTTTGATAACACATGAGGTGAGAACCAGGGACAGCCTGTGGAGTGATGTGTACCACTGCTAAGCGGCTACGCTATGGCGAATAGAAGTGGGCGGCCTGTGTAGTGATGTGTACCACTGCTAAGCGGCTACGCTATGGCGAATAGAAGGGGGCGGCCTGTGGAGTGATGTGTACCACTGCTAAGCGCTTATGCTATGGCGAATAGAAGGGGGCGGCCTGTGGAGTGATGTGTACCAGTGGTAAGCGGCTACGCTATGACGAATAGAAGTTGGCGGCCTGTGGAGTGATGTGTACCACTGCTAAGAGGCTACGCTATGGCGAATAGAAGTGGGTGGCCTGTGGAGTGATGTGACCACTGCTAAGCGCTTATGCTATGGCGAATAGAAGTGGGCGGTCTGTGTAGTGATGTGTACCACTGCTAAGCGGCTACGCTATGGCGAATAGAAGGGGGCGGCCTGTGGAGTGATGTGTA
>JABFDZ020000039.1:21390618-21402181 GCA_019775955.2 Pollimyrus isidori
CCACCCCCTCCACCTCCATCACGGAAGCCGGCGGCGTGCCCCTTTCTGCCACTCTGCCTCCCTGCTGTCGTCTGGAGAGCCCTTCACCGGTGGCCGGGGATCACACACCGGGAGGGAGCTGAAGGTCTCTCAAGGGACGCAGCTGGGCGACTCTGCTCCGCACCATCCTGCTGGTCAGCATGCCCTCCACTTTCATGGACCCAGGTGCAGTGCTTTTAAACGGGGCTTTGTGGATGCCAACAAATATTAAATATTGAAACACCTGCAAAACACCTCAGAATTATCAGACGACAAACAACACAGTGGTACCTCAGTGCCTGCTTTTGTGTTTCGTTTCTAATCCCTGATTAATTTAATATAAATCTTAATTTTGTGCTTGAAATGTGCCCAGGTTTAAGCCTTTCCGAAATACTTCATTACTGTGGAGAACCTGCCGACCCCTGTCGGGACTTGCGTGGTGACGCAGCAAAGTGCGTGCGCGGTAAATTTTCTGACAGTTTTGGGCTTATTGCCTGTGACACTTGGCCATTTAGCGATCTCTCTGCAGACTCGGCGTACCCACGGGTGCGCGCTGACGTGGGCGCGTTAACGGAGAAGTTACCGCGTGAGGGCCGCAGATGTGATGCGCTGGCTGCGGTGGACGGTGATGTGCAAGAGCACCGCATAGACGCACGTCGCCTAGATCTCTGCCTTAAGGACCTTCAGTGAAAACACCATTTGTCAGAATAATATCATGCATGAAAAACGTTTGTATTCATAACCGATATGTCCCTTTTTGCGATTATACAGTAGTGTCTGCAGAAACAACTGATAAGCTGAACATTCAATTTCCCTAACAATTACTGCAATATTGGAAATGAGATGAAGAAATTAAAAATAATCACGTCTATGAATTAATGATTCGATGTGGATATTTTTAACTTTTAAAACAGTATGACAATATCTTATTTAACTCTGAATGTGTAAGATTTTTCATTTTCAAATGGTTTTGGTCTAATTTAAAACTAAAAGCAGTGTCGCAAATGCAAAAAAAAACCACTGCTTGATGTGTACCTTATATTAGAGTTAAAACAATTACTTATTGTCCTGGTTAGGCGGTAATTTGGCTACTGTGTGTTGCCTGGTCGGGTAGCATATTACGCTGTGAATTATTACTGGTAAACCACACGCCTGATATTATTCTGGACCGCAAGCACTTCCTCGGTCAGAAGTATTTCACCACCAAAATGTTTAATTTGCTTTATCAATATGGTCAACTTCAGAACTCGGGATAGCTCAGTTTCAGACCAATTGCGACGCAGGCGCAGAAACGGTAGTGGTTCAGCACCATGGAGAGTAATTTGGCTGCGCCACTTCACGGCAGCCCTGCATGGCGCTGGTCAGCATCCATGTGTGCTGGCAGGTGAGTGAGGGAGTCCCATCCCGAGTGACAAACCGACAGCTAGCCCCAGCCATTGACCACGCTGTCAAGCGTGTGTATCCTGCATAGCTAGTAAAATTCAGCTCAATAAAGAAGCATAGTAACCAATAGATTTACAAGTAGCCTATTGAAGAAAATTACAGTAACCAGTCGTTCAGTCATTAAAGGTTACCTCTTGTGCTCAGTCCTATTGAACTGTTCGTCCTTATCCGACAGAAAATTAGAACTTTAGTATGGTATATAAAACCGCCTAATTTTGGGAAAAAATATCTAACCCTTTTCCTTTGGCATTTTTAACGTATTTCATAGTTTAAGTAGTGTAAATAAACTTCTTTCTGTAGCAAATGTTTTTCCAGGTGGACCCATTTTCTTTCCGGTGATCTATATGTAGGCCTGTAGGTTACTGTTCGGTGGTTTTAAATGAACGATCTCTTATTATGCTTGTGATTAAATTTACAGGCTCTTATTACGGTCCTGATTAATTTTCTGTTTTAATTAGCGTAACGGCATTCATTTGCTGCCAAACTAGAAACTTAGCCCACGCAAGCAAAACTGTCAAACAATCCATTGCAACAGCAGTTTAATACATTAAAGTACCCTCGACCGTAACAATCTTATGAGACACTCTGAAAATGTTAACATATTCCAGACGCGGTATCGGAAAAACAAACGGAAGACGATTGTTTGCAAAACTAAATGATGTTTAATCATTAGGGCTTTCGTAATTCTGGCAGGTGAATTTGTGTAACTATGAGGCTACATTGTTTTTACGAATCGCCGAAACTATTACGTTCTTTTCATGAGCATTTTTCGGTGTTATGGAGGGCCTAGCCACCTATATAGAGCTTGTATTACAACATTTTGAGATTTATATTTGTAAGATAATACGAGTTGGAACACAGCTTAATTATTACATGCATGCTTATCTTATTAATTATTAAGTAGGCCCGCTACTACTATTTCATATCTTTATATAATACGTGTAATATAATAAATGTATAATTGTCGCAAAATGGAACACGTCTTATATTTCTCTCAATAGATATTTGCATGTTAAGGCATATGTGTATGAAACTGATTAATACTTTCGGGAGATCAAACAGCAAAAATGACAGGACTTAATGATTTTTGATTTCGACTCCACATTTCACTTTCATGTTATGCTATATTAACTTAGGCCGATTTGAATTTATTGGCTTATTTTCCGTTGCTATCCCTGTAACATATGGTTTAATCGAAATAAGAGATGATGGAAGTTGGTTATACCATTGTATTTTTATTCCCTGTTCCTCATTAAAACCGATGCCAAAGTTCACACAGACCTCATAATAACGTGGTGTTGAAATGCCCCGGTGTTTTCCCTTCGAGTAAAAACGAGAAAGAAACCCTGCTTCTCGTGAATTATTTGACATTTTCCTCCCGTGATTGACATGTAAGGAATAAAACCGCCGAAGTCATTCTTTGCACTGCGACAGACCATCTTAGACTGCGCTACCCCCCAGTGCGACGATTCCATGGTTCTTTTTTTCCTCAGATGATGAACTGATGAATCAGTTGGTAATAATTATTAATCGTATAAAATCTCACTCGTTTCTTTGCTTCTCGCAGTCCATGGGAAAAATAATCCCCAAAACAATTACGCTAATTTAGGCTAGTTGTTCGTAAATATGAGCGGAGTTTCAGTTAACAAATTGTATTTTATAGCACGTAGTAGCTTTTTAAACATATGATTAAATACTGCAACAGTATTTATAGAAATTGGATACATGTGGAGTTAGTTATAAAACAATGCATTTCTGAGGAGAATACAAGATTCTCTCTGCTTTCCCAGTGAACATAAGAGACTACGGTAAAAGAATTAAAAAATAAGGAAATTCTTAGTAGAGTTTCATTCATTCATCTTCATTTGTCCTGTGCACGTTAACCTCATAAAATATCGGTACATTTTAAGACGCTGTATTTTTGTAGTCATCAAGTCTACTGTATGTATTTTAAAACTGGCAATGAAATCTCCAATTCTTACTGGAGACTAATTGAATATAGCATACCTAACTAGATGGGTTGTTTGGAATCGTTGGTTTCTGAAATGGCTTACACACCTACGTCGAATTTGTCCTTTGAAATACTATACTTTCGGTCTTTAGAAGGAGATATTTCATTATTTCATTTTGAAAACCATAGGAATGAACAACTGAAATGCTGAATTTTCCTAATCAAATACAGAGCCCTAAAACGTGCCACATAATATAACGTAAGCCACGTAACACGGCAGGTGTTTAGGCCTAATTTTTATGTATATAAACGTTCCCTAAACGCATAAACCAGATCAACACTTCTCCGCAGTCAAGTAAATCATAGTTTTATTTAAAATAAAGAATTAGTCCACTTGGACTGAAATATTATTCTATGTGTTCATTTATAATATTTTTTAAATCGCAAGACAAAAAAAAACTTTAAACGACACTAGTATGTATTTTTAATTCTATAATAACCATGCGGTTTTATAATAACATCTAGTATTATTTCACTTAGTTCTTGTGAGGCTTGACAAACCAAATTGTTTTGTAAATTATGGTTGGAAATCGTATAAATGTAAAACGATTTAATAAAAATGAAATATAGGCTATCACATAAACGCCTTAAAACCACATATCTAAATTGTTCGTGTTGTGCTAATCATAATGAATACACAAGTATGCTTTATGTGTAAACACCATTTCGTTAAAATAAAATCAACACATTGTGTATGAAATTTAAGGCTGAAGTTCAACAAATTTAGTTTGACAGTTTTGATTTACTGC
The DNA here is from genome assembly GCA_019775955.2 of Pollimyrus isidori. NCBI lineage: Eukaryota > Metazoa > Chordata > Actinopteri > Osteoglossiformes > Mormyridae > Pollimyrus > Pollimyrus isidori. The sequence continues at coordinate 21,394,840 of JABFDZ020000039.1, forward strand.
TTTCTTTAACAAACGGGAATTATTTAGGCTTACTAATAAAAAGTATTCAGCTTTTGCATATATTTTCAGTTTCTCCGCAGTAATCGATTTATTAATATGCTTTGCATTACATACTAAGGCACTATATATTGCGATATTTCCCACGTATAGTGAAAAAGAACTATATGGTCATACCAAGTCACAATCGCATTGACTATTTAGTGTCGAATTTGTAAGGACGAAAAGAACATGTATTTAAAATGTATTTATTCAAATTGTGTTATTCATCCTACAGCCTTTCGACTTATTTGGAATGGAAACATTGTTAAAAAACAATCATAATTATATAACGTAATAATTTTATTTGTAAACATTTTAGATATCTGAAATGTACATTTAAAATGTGCTCGTTTCCAAAATAGTACGGCGTTACAGCTGACTTGTCTTTTCAGGACGACAAAACAAAGTTCAAAAGTATTGACCCAACCGTGATTATCTAGATTTTTCACTGTAAGCATGCAAAATGTAGCACTTGACAAAAGAATAATAAATATAAAAAAATTATATTCAACAGCAACAGTACATACGACACATACAAACAAGGAATGTTGGACAAATATACAAACAACATGACCCTTTTACATGTGTATGTGTCGTCACACATTAACGCCGCCCCAGCACGAATCAGACTACATGGTGTCCAGGATATAACGGATAAAGACTTGACTTCGATAGCAAAGGGTCTGTATAAATCCTACAACATGCATTCTGTTTTAAAATAATCTCAGTCTTCTGTAAGACTGGCCAAAACACATATGCACAAAGTATAAAAGCTAAGCTTAATCTTGCAATTTACGATAAAACACTTCTTGTAAACTGACGCGTTTGACGCATGGCGTTTATTCATTGTATAGCCTACTTTTGTATAAACCGAATATATTACACTATAGCATGTCTATACAGTAAATATTTTACGTATAATAAAGTATGTGATTGCATGAAAATGTTCACTTTAGTTGACAACAGTCCCAGTTGAATACAGTCTTCGTAAATACTATTCCCCAAAGACTTACGTAACACAGTAAATAAATCGGCGAATTGCACATTTTCCTTCCATTTTCCATTTTGGTGATATCATGCTTATTTTAACTGATCCATTACCAGAATGTAATGTTGTAAATGTTTGTCGGTTTACATTTCCATTCAGTAGTGCTGAGCTCAAATAGGCCTAACACAAACGGAGACAGCCCGGAAATGTCACTTGCGCAATGATCAGAAAGGTAATGTATCTAGAAACAGCTTATCGATTATTGCCGGTGGTGGAACCAAGTCTTCAAGTTTCAAGTAGAAGATGCGTTGAAGGCCTTGCGTGCACAGCGTTCGAAGTTCAGGGAGTTTGCCCAGAAGTTTCGACAGGTAGCTGGGACGATTCACACTGCCACCATTAAATGTCACTTGTTCCTTCAGACAATTTACAATCTTGTTTTGAAGTTCTTCAACTCTCTTTGGCTCTTTCAGCCCATGTCTCTCTGTAAGTACAATATGCATTTTAAAAGTTTAAAAATCGGCATATTTGAACACAAGCGAAGAGGTCCCTACGGCGCAGATCAATCTACTACTATAATTATAAGCAGCTTTCTCTCACCTGTCACCATGGCCAGGGCTGCTACACAAGAGAATGCAGAAAGGTCGATGTTCAGGCTTTGAAGGTTGGAGGAAAACTCCGCTATCGAGTCTATCCATTCGCCAAATCCTCTGACACACTGGAGTCTGTGCAGAACCACCCCGTTGCAAAAAATTAGCTTCCCTTCCATGGGATTGGACCTGAAATTAATAGGGAACTGTTAATTACCTATCGAGCAATAAATGCTAGTTTAGATAGCAGGCTATAGTTATTGGAGAGCAAATTAAACCTAAGTTAATGGAGCTTGAAAGAGGTCGATCTTTATTATGGTGGAAGCCAGTTGGTAACCGCGTACCTGTACGCTAGTCGCAAAACAAAGAGTTCCAGGAATGCTGACTCAAAAAGGAGGTCTTGGTCCTGCTTGGGGAGATCGGGGAAACCGGGGATCTTCTCCGCCCACCCTCGGATTATCTCCATGGAACCCGTCAGGAGATCGTAGAACTGCTGAATGTGCCGCATGTCATCTCCGCTTATTTGGTAGTCGAGATTTGCCTGAAACTGCAATTTAATTTTTAAAGTGCTTAACGAAGTCCACTAAAATATATGACACTCGAACAAAGCTCGTTCCTAGCGGGGCAGACAAGTTTTTTAGATAACAATTAAGGGCTTCCCCTGTTGTTTTTGCGTTCAGTGTCACAAAGCATTTTTTTAACTAAAGGCATGCTTAGAATTAAGACGTCGACATTTTGAACATATATATTTTACATGAATTGTTATGAAGGGGGTGGTATGACTTGTTTTGTTTTCGTAATACTGAAATCAAACTGCACACGCACGTAAAGCTGTTTACTTGACATTTCTTGTATTTCATCCTTTTAACGTAAATCTGCGTGACTGCGTTAGGTTTTGGGCTGCGTAATTAGCTCAGCCTGGTCGGTTTTGCCTTTTCTGGAATCTTACTTACTTTGGAGTAATCCAGGCCGGACATGGAAGGGTTCGAATCCACGTGTGCTCTTACCAGAGCACTAATAAGACTGACTTGCGGTAAAGGTGGCGATGGCTCTGGTGGAGGTTTCGGTTTGGAGGGCAGGCGACCTCTTCGCCCCTTAAGACTCGCCGTACGAACAACTGAAAAATATGTACATATATATTGTATAAATAACCCATATAAAATAACACAGAGAGACACATTCTTCGACACCCATTTGCATTTGAAATCTGTGACAGTGAACTGAAGGTTTTTATACCTTACCTTCTTTCACCATTCCTACAACAAGGCACTTCTGGAAGCGACAATATTGGCATCTGTTTCTTCGGCGTTTGTCAACGGGGCAGTTTTTATTTGCCAGACACACGTATTTAGCATTTTTCTGAACAGTGCGCTGCAACCAAGACGAGACACTGCAGTTATTAAATGCGTAAAGACGTGCACGCGGAAAATTGTATTATATAAGAGGCATAGAGGGGAAGGCCCACATCTGCGGCTTCACAGGACAATAATAAAAGAAAATTGATGGTGTTAACGCCACAGCGAGCCCTCCAGTTTATAGCCGTGTTTTATATGCAAGGAGACGGAGGAAGAGACGTTCAGTAAATACAAATCCGTGGGCATTCATATTTTACGTCCCTTGGAGACCCTCTCCACTTTAAAGGAAAGGATTATTCAATCAGAACAGGGAAATAAAGGCACCACTTAATTTTACTACTGGGAGTTCTGTTCCGCTTGGTTAGACGAACACGATTCTGCGCCCAAACCGATTAATTCCTGCCGAAATGTTACAGACAGGGTAGCAAGGGGAACTCGCAACCAAATAAAAATTAAAGTCGAACCACACAAACATACCAGTTTAATCTCCATGATATTTCTGAACCATATGGCGTTCAGTAACACTTCAATAACGCAGCAGTAACACCTGTATCCGACTTTGGACGGAATAAAGAGACCTGCATTTATGCTTAATTCACTTAATGTCTACTGCATAAATGTATACAAGCCCACCTTAAAAAACCCTTTGCAGCCTTCACAAGTGCGCACTCCATAATGCTGACAAGCGGCGTTGTCTCCACAAACTGCGCAGAGACCCTCGTTGGACGGTGATCCCCTGGGCGGCGGCGAAGGCATCTGCCTGTCCATCAAATGGTGCCCATGGCCGAGTTGAATAGAATGAGGGAAGCCCAGACCAGCCTGTTTCCTGATAGTGCCTGGAACAGCAAAGTTTTGGGTCTCTAAGGCACGGTGAGCCATTGAGGCGTCGGGGCTCACAGACAAGTGAAGGGGACCGTCGAATCTCATTTGGCAGCTCGGCACCGGGGTTCCGGGCGGAGACTGTTTGAAGGAGAACAGGGAAAGACGCGACACCGGGGTCTTGCGCTGATCTATCATGTGGGTAGTCGCCACATAATTCTGGTGGAAACCGTGAAGGGAGGGAGAATCGTCCCACAAGTGGTTCGCCTGAACCTGAAAGTTTGGCGTGGTTGGAGTGTGGGGAGAGGAAGGCTTGTAGAACAGTGATCCCGAATGAGGCATCACCTCCTCCGAGTGCGACGGCAGGTGATTCTGCTGGTGGTAACCGTGCATCTGAACATCTTCCACTTTAATGGACGACTGCTCCCCGGAATGCGGCATTTGGTACAGACAAGGGGGCTTGACGTCGTACCCAGCGTTGTAGTTATCCATGAAGGTGCTGAAACTGGGAAGAGACGTCGTGGCCGCGATTTCAGTGTTAGTCAGGTCCATACTAAACTTGACGAATTCAGGCGTCAGAAAGTCGCAGTTATATTCTCCAGCGGTGTGGTAGCTGTAGTTTTGGGAAGCAGGACTTGCTCCTTGAGGTGATGACCCATATTGTGCTTGAACGCAGGGCATGGCTGTGGAAAAATAAAAACGTAAAATTGTTACCAAATATATACATTTATGACTATTAATTAGCCAAAGCAGATTCATTCAAAGCCCTGCCGAGGAGCCACCATGCGGCGTATAACGTGGACAGGATGTCAGTTCATTACTGGGTTCAAATATATAAACAAACGCAATCACATGCTTAGTCAATTAAATTACAGCAACGGGCCCAAATGGCAGATGTTTGGACTGTGGAGGAAACTGGGATGAACTGACAAAACCCTCGCGATCAAGAAAAGGTCACGCAAGGTCCTGTCACAGAAAAAAATGACCGTTAAACCTGTCGATCGGTATACTTCACATTGTAATATTTAACCAACAAACAAATGATCTGACTATCGGATACACAGACATAATGTGAAAGAAGCATCTGTACCTTCAGGCGAATGACTGCTGTTCGACGACACTAGGAAGTGGACAATGTTAGATGTCGTCTGTGCTGTTTGGGTCAAATTTCAAGTTAGCACAGCTTTTCTTCGGTGCTAGAATAAAAGAGAACACATTTAATTCACGTCTTCTCTGCTTGAATTCCACCAGCGCTGCACGCACTGTGAAGTGTATTTAAACACGGAATGGTCGGTCGAGATCCGCTTCCACCAGTAGAAAAGATTTTCCCAAGAAGGCGCAACTTCTCGTGTTTGTTGTTTACAGTCCATACCCATTATTCAAACAGATGCTGTTAATATATTAAAAGAGTGTGCGTAAAACTGTTCTACCTTTAAAAAGTAGCCAGCAATAACCTTAAAACAATAAGAAAAAGTCTGTGTGCCGAAACATCAACAGGTACATTAGCGTGTTCTTTAACATCTTTGGCAAGTAGCCTATCATTAACAGGAATCGCAATAGTTGTATTTCAACGGTGTTAGCGAATTCGAACATAAATGACTGTAGTATAATATGCTTACATATACTTTCAAAGTTGCAAAACAGACCTATCTTTTCCAGAAATACTTGACAGCTAATAAAAATAGAACCATGAGCCAATGCCAACGTGAAACGTACGTTTAATAAGTGATGCTGAAAAACTGCGGATTCAAGCAGAAAAACACAGATAAAATTAATTCCACCACTACCTTATATTTTCATTAGGAGAATCGTTGTTGCTTATCCATAAAGGTTAGCTTGTGTTCTTGGATCTCCAGCTCATGCGCAGCTAAAGCCCCAAACCAACAGCGAATGTAATAAGTCACAGAGTAAGAACGGCTTTCGCACAGCTCTGTCCGCGACGTGAGCAGGCACTAAGCTCTCCTGCCAATGTGCCTTTGTTTATGTGAGCTCCGGCTACCCCAGCCCATGTGTGTAAACGTAAACGTCATCTGCGTCGTCACTTACTGGCACCAATCTCTTTTATAGCGGAGTCAGTTCGTTTTCGCTTTGCACTGGAAGAGAACGCTATATGGTCAGGTAAAAGCTCTATCTACAGCTGCAAATGCGTACCTGCACGAACAATAGATCACTGAAGAAAAATTAAATGAAACTGATGCTTTTGAAAGAGTGAATGTGTAAACCCGGGCTATATGTATATCCGTTTTATTACACGTTAAGTTTCTTACAGGAGTGATGTAAAGATTACATTAAAGAAGAACTTTAAATGATGCGATTTTCAGTAGTCTGTCTGTCTATCAATCAATCGATCACATAAATTGGAACAGAACAGCATAGACTTTTCATTTTGGTAGGATCACTAATAAACCAATGGTTGAAGTGTTCCAGTTGTCCAAGCACAAATCATGGTACGTCATCCTTCTACTAAATAAGGCACACGTTTCCCTATTTAGCTTTCTTGACAGGGGGGGGTGTGTCCTCACCCTACTTACGTGACTGCCATCGTTTTCCCAGGCGCTTGTGTTTTCATAGTTGACAAGTTTAGATAGAGGGTGGGGGTCGTTAACTGCGGAGCAGCGGCGATTGTAGCGGGGGAACCTCGAGGGAAATCGGCGGAGCGCAGAATGGTCCGTGACGCAAAGGAGTCCGGCAATGACGAGACGCCCCAAAATAACCACGCCAGGCCTTTTCTTCTCGGTTATTATTACAGTACAAAGTGATCTTAAACGTGATCGGTGTGCGCCTGTTATTTAATAGCGTATGAAAACACAAAGAAATATATGGGGTTATTTTTAAGCCGATACTTTTGGCACAATAGCTTAATGCCAGCCTTGATTAAAAAAGTTATCACGGTCTATTGTGGGCGCAGAGTTGACCTACTGCTGCGCTTAGAAAAGTTATCAGAAAATATAATTAAGTAAACTTTATGTTTTCTTTCATTTTATCTTCTGGGGTTATATGCTAGAATCAAGAGAATGGTATGTTTCGTTTTGCGGTGCTACTTTTCCATATCTCTACAGCAGTGTAACTTGAGGAAAGCGGAATAGTCGTGGACAATACAGATTTTAGGAAGGTGGGAAAGATATCAATAGCTCACAACTCACAGTATTAAAATGGCAGAACGTAATATTAGAAGATTTAGAAGACTTGTAAGAGTAATCGAGTAAATTCTTACATGAAGCAACAGCATCCACCGAAGCAGTAAAAACACAACAATACTGACGTGGAGTAATAGCTAATTTCAACAAATATTAGTACTTAGGGATTCCTCTAGAGCCGGGGTCACCAACCTTCTTCAAGCTACTTCAAGGGTACTGAGCCATATGAAGGGCTACCACTTTGAAATGCCCCCCTAAACTTATCTAAACCTCATGTACAGTATAATACACAATGGGGGTTAGATGACCTGGGCTCAGGCGTTTATCATCATGACCTTGGCACGATGCCAGAAGTTCGTCATCAGAGCGATGCTCTGTGGGGTGAGATGTGTGCTAATGGGAGGTGGAGAGGGCAGC
>JABFDZ020000039.1:21407071-21417765 GCA_019775955.2 Pollimyrus isidori
TTTAATAATTGCTGATTCTGATTGGTCAGAGGCTTCACACCTGACTGACAGGTAAAGGAAGGCTGGAAAACCAGCAGATTTGAATAACCCTGGTGTAGGGTATGTTTTTGTCTGTCTGCGTAAATTCCATGGGGAATGTGGTCAAACTGTCCCAGGATGGTAACGGTACCAGATCTTTTTAAGTTCACCCGGTATGCGAATTTATATTGCTGTAATGTTGTCCCAGTGTTCCATTGTGGTTGTGATATGGAGAGCAGAGGCGTGAGATTTTTCTCAGAACGTTTTATGCTCTCAGGCATGTGTGCTGTTCTGTGATTGGCCGTGCCCACAAAGGCAGCTGGGGGAGGAGCGGGGATCCTCTCAGGTGAGATGAATGCTCCCTTCTGTGGAGATTAGAGGGCACCACTTTCACTGGGCTAAACCGGTCTGGTCAAGGCACAAAGTGAAACTGGGTAACATTTCCATGACAGGAGTGGCAGCCGCACCGCCCCATGTCACTTCCTGTCCCGTCATTGTTCTGGCTACACAATTGCAGGAACACTTACCAGCACCTCAGAATCACTCTACATTAGACGTGAGTCGATACTCAAAATTCTAACTTCGATACTAATACCAACTTTGATACCTCAGTACCAAATCCAAACTGTACAACATTCCCATTTAAATATGATATTGCTTTGAAATAAACAGGCCCATTTAGCAATTAAACCCACAGCAATAGCCAATAATATAGTTTTAACAGGATCAGAGAAATGTGCATAGATTAATTAACCTCCATTCACTTTATAGATTTTGGTATTAATGTGTTTTAAGCTGTTACTAAACTTCATTGATATTATACTAACATTTACATTTTATATTTGTGTTTGTTCTGGTCATCATTTAGCCTAATGTACTTTTCGTCACTGAATGAATGAACTGGCATGTAGGCTAAAGTTGACTATAAACAGAAACATGGAACATAATGAGTCCTAAATCACGTCACTATAGACAGTCTTGTATCCTTTATTATGCATGACCTTTAACCTCCAGATATAAATCATGGCCCCGCTGCTTCACAAGGTTCATGTCCCCTTACAGCTGCGTCTGCGTACTGCGGCTTTCCGGTCTGCAGACTCATCCCAATTGTTCACCTTAAATCCAAAATACCACGATATCTCACTTCTGCCGCATGCTTTTTAACTAGAGGTGGAGAGTGTGGTTCCCATCTTCCGTCTGCGCAGATTCTCCACATAAGAGACACATACAGTGCAGCTGTGTCTGCCCCAGAGCGCAGATTCACACGTGCGCTACGCAGCTAACTCGCAGAACTGCTTTTTGTTAAGCGCGATAACGACGGACAACACATTTTCATCAAGTATCGATATATGCAGAATGATAATAATTGTCCCAGTTTTAATCTGTTGTATCACGATAAGAGACCGATACTGGCATATGGCGTAGTGCAGTGTACACACACAGAAAAATGCAGACCCAACCAGAGCCTCAACCACTAGGGTTGCGGTTTGATTCCCCACCTTGGCTGTGGAGCCTGCATCTTCTACCAGACTTGTTCTTCTGTGTAATCACGCAGAATGAGCCACACCACTGTTTCCCAGTCTGGTCCTCAAGGGCCCACAGGGGCCCACGGGCAGTCCATGTGGCTCCCTGTGTGGACTGTCTGCCAGGGAGCTCCGAGAGAGCAAAAACATGGACCGGACTGGGAAACGCCAAGCTACACGCCTCCATCTGGCCCCTCACAACCTTCAGGCGATCTTCACTTCTGAGAACATCTCCGCTTGCCGACCTGTGTCACTGACCCTGCTTTCTGCTGTCGACCTCCATCTTGAAATGGTTACCTTGACACCTGCTAGATGAACTTCTTTCCTTTGGTATATTGCACTTAGACTTCGTGTCTTGCCAGTTCTCTCTGGCACCCAGTTGCAGGATGGCCTGGGGGGGGGTGTTTGTTCCAACTGGTTCAAAACTTTCTTGTGTACTGAAATTCTCATGTCACTCCCGAAAGTTTGACAGTTCTAAACGAGTGAATGTCATACGATGTCTTTTCTAGATCTTACCTTGTGGCTTTTGCTACCTGGACTAGGTTCTTGTGCTGGATAAGCATTTATAAAAATCTGATGGACGTGTGCATAGTTCTGCACACATGATTCAGAACATGCTGTCTGTCAGGAAAGGTGGATTTTTAATATTTTACTATGTATAACTGCATTGTACCATCTGCACACAGGACTCTGCTCCCCGATCTCCCTTCATCCGAAGAGCGGCTCCCTCTTTTTTGTTCAGGAGAAGACATGGCCTTCCGAAAGGCGGTGCGGCGGACGGCCCTCATCGGCGGTGGGGTCCTGACTGCCGCCTTCGGCCTGTCACAGCTGTCACAGTACAGGAGGAAGCAGGTGAGTGGCTGAAATGTCAGCGCGTCCGCCGGCGCCGAATTCCACCGCGTAATTATTACGCGGCGAGGGCGGCGCGGGGCACGCGTCAGCGGCTTCAGTGAAGACAGATGGGGAGGGAAAAGGTTAAGGTTTCCGCTGCGTTTGTAGACCCCAGCGTGTTGCCGCGCACCCCCATTGCTGATACGACTCCTATTCCAACACTGTAACGCCGCAGAGGAACAGGCTTTGTGTGGTACAGAACACCGCCCGCAATACAGCAGTTTACTATCTTTTTATGAGTGTTTTTTCCTCTTCTGTTATACTGTGAGGTTTATGTTCTGTTAAAAGTCACATGTATTGTCCTGTCTGCTTAATTACCCTGTTGCGTCTAACAGAGAATTCCTGTTACAGTCAAACATTCGGCTGCATTCGCGAAGGCGACGGCCCGAGTTTACCGCGCTTATTGGCTGTACGACTGTCCCTCAACCTCAATCTATCTGCCTCCTCTAGTCATGAGAGTGGACATTTAGATAGATAAGAGTAATAAAAAAAAAAATGGCCGTCTATATCTTGTGCTGGCAAAGAGAGCAGATTTGTGCTGAGCTGGTTCTCCACCCAGTGGATCCTCTGCCATTTTGCACCGAGTCCTGCCCCCGTGACACACCCGGGTACATGAGCACCTTGCTGGGCAGCTGCCAGCCTTGTGTGCCCGCCTGGTCGTGTCTGGTCATGACTTTGGAATGCACTTCTGCGGCACTCGGCCCGGAAAATATTACGTTGTTTTTACCTTTGCATGTAATTTTCTGTGCATGGCAACCGTACTGCCTAATGGCCACAGGAGATTTTTGTGTTTATGTGAAATAAGAAATTAGCTGCTCTTAAATCCCACTGTCAGTGCCCTCCTTGTGCCGTAAGCTACAGGAAAGCACCTGAAATCACCATGAGAACAGCACGCAGCCGGAGAGCAATACAGCGGCCATTAAGCACCCGGTTTGTTTATCTCTGTCCTCAGAGAAAATGGCCTTTACCTCAGGCGCAGCCAGAAGATGAAGAACAGCCGGTCTGATGAGTTTGGTAGCTGTTATAAAAATGGTTAAGGATACCGACTTGTCGGGTCAAGTGCGATGCGTTCAAGAGGGTGGCCTGTTCTGCCTGGGCGTCCACCAATAAGAGCACGTCAGCTGGCCTCTTCCTGTTCACTCAGCCAATCACAGGGGTCCTGCCTCAGCCTCCTGGCATGTCAATGGTCCCTGTAGAAGCATCTCACGCTGTCTGTGCATGTCTGCCTGACAGAAAAACAGCCTGACATGCGTGCACTGGGTAGTCAGAGTGGAATTCACAGTTCCCTAATTCACTGAGTGTATCGCCACAGCTTAATTATCAATTTACGCTGAACATTTAAGCAAAACTTTGTGTGCATTGAATTTCTACATGCAATGGAAACAATTCTCCCCATACCTCCTTATATCAACAATAAAAATGTGAGGCTAGAATTTCTTTGTCTGTCTGTCTCTCTCTCTCTCTCTCACTCTCTCTCTCACTCTCTTTTTAAACATTAAACAACAAGATGGATCTGATCAAGTGGACGAATACGGAACGGTCTTTCACAAATGAAAACCACGGAAGATTAATAGATTTCCCATTTCTGTAGTTTATTTACATCCATTGAAAGCCATTTTCTCTATAATAATAATCATAATAATAACAACAATAACAATAATGCTTCATTAGAATCAGTACTTGAAAGAAACCCTCAGAATGGATGTATAATAGCAAGCTGGGATACGGTTACTATGGCAATATTTTGTTTGATCTTCTACTCAATTAAGCAGAAAGGCAGCAGAAAAGGACAAACCAAAAACTGCCCGAACACTTTTAAAGACCTGCATTCTACGGATGAACCTGGGGGCACGTAGACCATCCTGTACAGACAGAGAAAAACATCGTTTGTTGTGGCACAATGGTGAAAATACTTCACTAATGACTAATAATATGAAAATTGTCATTAAACCTGTTTTATATTTCGAAATGACCTAAATAGCAACTTAAAAAGTTGGTCTCGCTTGAAAATCTCGTTTTGTGCATGTTGTATAATTACAGTTAATACGGCTTCTGTCCAGAACTGACCTTTCTGAAAGGAAAGGGGGTCTGCTGTGTATTAATGTCAGTCTTTGTTTTCCCTTCTCTTCCTGTTTGTTTTTGTTTGTTATTTTATTAATGCATCATCTTCCCGAAGCTGCAGCTGGTAAGCCGCGTCTCCAGTACACGTACGGTATCCATGCATGTGGCACGTAAGCGTCTAACTCTACGGCATCGCATGTCAGGTCGTCCGCCGCAGCACGTCGGGCACACGGGGGACGCCCTGCCGGATGCCTGCCGTCGCCCTAACAGTCCTACGCTCTCGTTAACCTGATAACGAGGCCGGTCCGGCTCCCAGTCTCCCGCAGTTTAAATTTGCACATCCTTAGAAACGGACACTAATTATTAAATCTTGTTTGCGACTACAGTCTAAATTGCTAATAGGCTCCATTCATAAATCTGCAAGTCTAATGAAGCACCAGCTTGGAGAAGCTATGGGGAGGCGGGCGGGTGGGTGGGGGTCATTCAGACTGAATGTTAAATACTAGATGATTTCATTATTGTTGACATTTTAACAGGTTTCTCCCATGTCCTCTAATTGGCATCGAATCCTCTCTTTGTATTTGGGCTGTAACAGACTCACCCTTCATTCACCTGTCATGCCGGTTTATGCACTTATTTTCTTAAGCAATTTGTTAATTTGTTAATTGGGCAGTAAGGGCTATCGCCGGCCATTTTTTATGGGGTGGCTCTTAAGATCAGTCTCCCTCATCCCGTGTTTATTCTCATTTTGTCAAAAAGCGAAATCCAACAGTCTGTTTCGCTCGTTTACGCTATTTATCTGACATGCAGTGGTATTTTCCGCTTTGGACAACAATACTGCGCCTTGCCGTGTAGGTGTGAATTAAAGCCGTGTGTGTCAGTTTGACACAGTCATTATGCGCGGTAACAGTGCAGATGATCATTCAGGATAAACAAGCATGCAGCATGCGGGGGGGGGGTATTTTGAATGAATCTGCATGAGAAGCACTGCATGATGGGTGTATAATGAAGTAGCATGTAATTCACATTTGTGTTTATTTGGGCTCATTTTATTACCCCGCAGATGATTCCGCATGATTTTGTTTTTTTTTTTGTAAATCTCCCCCTCGAAATATGCAGAGTTCTAGAATGACGTTCTGCGTCTCCCTCGGCCCCCCCGGAGCGGCATGTTAATGACCTCGGGGGGGCCGGTCTTGTCTCCCCTTGTGGCCCAGGATCGACTGGCGCGCGTACAGGCCGCGGACCAGGTAGAGCTGCCCCGCCTGGAGCAGCTGCCCTCCCGCGCGGCCCAGCTGGCGGCGCTGCAGAGCAGCGAGGAGTTCGACGTCCTGGTCGTCGGGGGAGGGGCCACCGGCTCGGGCTGCGCCTTGGATGCCGTCACGCGGAGTGAGACTGCCTCCGCTCCTCAGTTACTCCACCCGACACGCCTATGACCTTGAGATTTGACCTATGACCTTGAGCTCGGCTTGTTCTCCTTGGCCTGTAACTTGCTCTACGGTTTTGTTGAGAGAACAAAACATCTTCGTTTCTGCACGACTGGCCCGCCCGTGCCTTTGGTTTGTCTCGCCGCAGACTCAAAAACATTCTGTTTACCCAGGAAAATCGCCGGGCCACTTCTGACACTGTGTTCTGTCCCGTTTGCCATATTTTGTAGGACTAAATGACGTGAAATTAATACATCCTGTAAAATTGGCACCGAGCTTCTGCTCTGGAAAGTCTTTTTCCATGTTGTCTCGTTTTTGAATTTGATTTGTTTTTTTTGTGGGGAAAAACACTTCAGAAGTGCCCTGCAGTTTCATGCACTTGTAATGTACACTTATAACATATTTGCTCCCAGGTTTTGCATATATAATGTAAATCATAGGCTTCCTGTGTGCCTGTTTCATATGAGTCTGGGAAACGGGGGAAATGCTTGGGAACTGCGATATTTTTGAGATATTGCCTTTGCCGGAGTTTTGTCTTTTGTTGCGCGGATAATCAGTCTTTTCTTAAAAGACAGCATGAGGTCCCTCCTGCATTATGCATGTCTTTATGCCTGATTTTATGGGAGTCGGGGACCCATAATAGGGCCAATCGCCGCCGCGTGCGGTGAGGGCCCCAAACATCAGCCTGTTGCTGATCCGTCGGCCTGATTGCCCCCCCCCAGATCTTAAAACGGCCCTGGTGGAGCGCAGCGATTTCTCATCGGGGACCAGCAGCCGCAGCACCAAGCTTATCCACGGGGGGGTCAGGTACCTCCAGAAAGCCATCATGAAACTGGATTACGAGCAGGTAAATGCACCATTTTTCCTGTGTGCCTGACACTGATGCGTGGAATTCCTGCTCCGTCTGGTCATATTGCTTTATTTTCTCCCTGCTCTCATTTTTCTTCCAAAGAAGGTCTTGCTTCTGTCACTGCCACACACACACACACACACACACACCCTCAGGATGCTTCTCTCGGATTCTTTTTCCCCATAGTGCTTCTCAACTACTTCCACAAGTTGTTGGAAGTTCTGTGACTTGCAGGTAGAGGGGGGCTTCCATGCCAGAAGACAGGGTGTGGAGATGGAGCCGGAGAATCACGGTTTAACACCGCATGCATCAAGTCCATCCCTCTTTTTGTCTGCATATTGCTAAGGAAACCAAATGGACTTTTCCTGGCAACCTGCAGCTTAAAATGTCACAATTTTCTGTTATATTTCACCGGTCCTGGGGCATCTCATTACTGCGCCCCCCTGCTTTTCACGGCCGGTTTCCTCCAGCTATATGGACACTGTCTGTGTCTTAAAGGTGAGATGCAGGGGAGGCCAATTACTGTATTTGCAGAATGTTGGGCTGCATTGTCAGCAGCTCTGCAGTAAAGTATGAGCTTTTGGGCCAGAACAGGCGAACATGTGACGTGATTAACCAATGGGATCGCGCTGCAGGTAGTAGACGATTGGAAGTTCTTGAGGGCCAAGCTTGTTATGTTAGTTCCAGAAATTGCTGTTCGTAGAATGATGCACAATTTGAAATATCAGTCCTTCGAGTAATGAAGTTCAGTGGTTCGGAGAAGAAGGAAACAATTGCTCTTTGAGGACCACTATTACTTTCCATGGAGGCCTTTGAGTTGCTGGGTCAGCTAGCAGGCCTCCATTGAGGAAATGAGAGGCCTTCAGCCCCCAACATAGGGCTGGGGCAACGCCATTGGCTTATTGTGTCCAGCAGCCCCTAGTTGTGGAGGAAACTGGCTTTGTCACCGAGGGAGGGGGGTCAGCTGCACTTTATTTCTCCTGTCCCTCCTCTAATCAGCACTCAGCCATGCGATGGATGTCCCGTGTCTGTATGGAAGGTTACCACATCATTCATGTCAGGGAGGACAATTTCAGTGACTTCAGGTTTTACGAACTACGTTAAAACTTAACACACTCCTGTACTTGGCTAAACAACTAAGGTCTTCTTGTGCCTTCGCTGGTTTGTTTCCTTGACTGAAAGACTCATTCATCTGTTCCATATTAGCATTAGTGACACGTGCATGATTATAGGAGACTGACCAATCAGCACACAGCAAGAACTCAGCGCTTGCCTCAAGTGGAATCCTTGGGTGCACGTCCCGAAAGTGTATTCGCTAAGTTAACAACTTACGTAATTGGACTTTGCAACTGAACAGTTCCAACTGCGATAGCTGCTTCTGGGAAACATAGCCGAGGTGCTTTTGATTGAAATAGTGGTTTACAAATCCTATCCCAGATGAAAGTGCCCGCCCCGACATGGAGTAGGTGGTAAGCTTGGCATGAATCAAACGATGACTGGCAATAAATAAAGAACTCCTGATACCCAAACATCTGCAATCGAGTATTAAAGGAATAACAGAAGCCGCTGTGGGATCACTACATTCTCACAATAATGATCATCTGAGTAACAGAATATTTGAAAATGCAGACTGCCTCCTTTTATGAGTCTCCGTGTCACCAAACACTGTTGGTATTTTTTTGGCCTGTCGGTATCAAGGCGTTATTTTTGGGATTCCAAAAAAAAAACCCGTCGAACATCTTTGTGGCCTCTAAATGAGCTTTTAATCCTGCCTGCCGTGGTGTGTGTGGTGGGTAGCCGATATAGTGCAATTTGCGCACACGTCAGCCTTGAATGAGGAATGATTTGAAGATTGGCTCCTCCATAGTGATTATTTAGGGCTGAGATGCCTGGTGTGAATGTCAGGGACAGATGTAGCTGTAGTCAACACCTTTGAATGTAAGAAATTATCAAGAGATGGACCAGCATGGTGGGATCTGGTCTAAGGGCTGAGGTACTGACTCTAGTGATTTTCCAGATGCTGCTAAGATGCAATGCAGCCATGACTCACCTCCCCACATCTAACAGACGTCAATCATGTTTCCTGTTTATCTTCCAGTACCTGATGGTGAAGGAGGCTCTCCACGAACGCGCCAACCTGCTGGAGATAGCGCCCCACTTGTCTGCTCCTCTGCCCATCATGCTCCCAGTCTACTCGTAAGCCCGGCATCACCTGTCACCTGTGTTAGAACATAGAAACACCTAAAGGGTAGACAAAGCCAACCCTTAAAATCAAACCAGATGTTCGGCAGCACCTTGGTGGAGGAGCGGGTTTGAAGCCATGGGCACCGCCAGCCTGCCCGCCTGCTCACCACGCCCCCAACCTCCGCCTCGGCGCTCCACTCAAGCCGCTGGGCGCCTTGGGTGTCACTTTTAATTGTGCACGACATTTCTGCTTTTTATTCTGATATTTAAATCTGTGGTTCGGTACCCAAAGGAGATCCTGGAGGGCCACCTCCGGTGGGAGGCTTGATCTCCATCCACACACACACACACACACACACACACACATACACACACACAGACACACACACACACACACACACAGAGACACACACACACACACAGCTTGCATGCAT
Source organism: Pollimyrus isidori (assembly GCA_019775955.2). NCBI lineage: Eukaryota > Metazoa > Chordata > Actinopteri > Osteoglossiformes > Mormyridae > Pollimyrus > Pollimyrus isidori. The sequence continues at coordinate 21,416,457 of JABFDZ020000039.1, forward strand.
AGACAGGCACAAATTCCCCCTGCATGCAGTAGAAACCCAACATGCATCTCTCCTTGTGAGAATCACCCTCTTTGTCCAGTAGAACTACAGAAAGGCCTCTGTTGGAATGATGATTATTTATGAACAAAAGAAATGGCTTGAACTGTCAGAATACTCAGTAGTCATGTTTGTCTCATGAATGGATTGAAGCTCTCCTGCTGTTACAATGCTCGTCGTTCTCTGTGTTTGCATAAGGTGGTGGCAGATTCCATACTACTGGGCTGGGATAAAGATGTACGACCTGGTAGCCGGAGCCCATTGCCTGAAGAGCAGCTATGTTCTCAGCAAGTCCCGGGCTCTGGAGCTCTTCCCTATGCTGAAGCGGGACAAGCTAGTGGGAGCCATCGTCTACTATGACGGTGAGACGGGCAGCGTGAGAGTTTAGGCGTGAAGAGCCTGACCTGTCAGGCAGAAGGTCAAAATGCAGGAGAATCACTGAGGCCTAACTGTGATGCATCTCTACTAAGAGGCTCTCTCTGTTTTTGTATATTTAAGCCACATTTTAATGTCTGCTTCCTGAAAGTAATGTCACTAGGGAAATTAAGTATATTTCTAAAATATTTTTAAATTGTCAATTAACCTATACTTCCAGTCTCTGACAGTGTGCGTTGTTTATGGCAGAATTAAGACGCTTAATTATTTAATAGTGGAAAAAGTCCCTGATTCTGCACTGGCAGACCAGACACACAGAACTCTGCTTTACATCTTCTGCCCGCTGCTGTGTCCATCAGGTCATATAATTAGGATTTCATCTGTAAAGTTGGCACACAATGCACATTTGGCTTTTGCCTTTGAAATATTTCCGTTCCAGCTTCCAAAAAAAATGCAGCCTGTTGATTGGATGATTCCCATGTAACATTATGACTGGACCCTCCCACCGCCGTGACCACGCCCATTTGCCTATGACACCTGGGAGCATGTTAACTCCCACCTGCTCTATCTGGCTCTAGGGCAGCACAATGACTCTCGGATGAACCTGGCCATCGCACTCACCGCAGCCAGACATGGCGCCGTCACGGCCAATTATACGGAGGTGCTGCACCTGCTGAAGAAGGTGGACAGCCAGACGGGGAAGCAGAGGGTGTGTGGGGCGCGCTGCAGGGACGTACTCACAGGTAGCCTGACTCTATACCGGCCCCTCCCTATCTTGGTTCCTCCCTGTAGTCCTGGCTCCACCCCCAGAATCTCCCAACCTTGGTTCCTCCCTGTAGTCCTGGCTCCACCCCCAGAATCTCCCAACCTTGGTTCCTCCCTGTAGTCCTGGCTCCAC
>JABFDZ020000039.1:21468354-21479201 GCA_019775955.2 Pollimyrus isidori
GTTTGTGCCCGGATTTGTGAATAAAGAAGTCTCCTGCATTACGGGGTTCGCCTGCTTCTTGGCTGCTCGGCGCGACAGGCAGTGTTGCTCGTGTTTTGGAGTGGTTTTTTTCCAGTGGTGCCTATATACTTTTTTACTTAACTGTACGTTATTGATTTAATTTGTTAAAAACAAATTTGGATTTGTTCATTTAAAACAATTAACAGCAAAGTTAATTGTTTTAAGCAATCATTGTTTTAAGTCATAACTCACAATGGGCCACTGTAAATAAATTTCCAAAAATATTACACCTGCCCAAATAGTTTTTAAAAACACTTGTCTTTATCAATAGAAACACAAGATTAGTTATCGTCTTTTTTGTACTATCAACACAGGGCACAGCGGTAAATATAATTAATCGCTTTATGGTTATAGCCAAACCATACACAGATAAATATAAAACCACGTGAGAAGAATTCAACCCTGTCTGATATGAAACTGAAAGGTTTCTGACCTCTGAAATCAAGCTTGTAGTTTTCGCCATATTTGTTCATATTTACATCCATGAAACCCAACGGTGTTTTCTCCGTTAAATTTATAACTGATTTTTAATTTAATTAATGCACATTTAGCGTTGCATTTATAATAACAATGTAAAGACAAATGTAATGCGCTTTTTATATATAAAAAAGGTCCTAAGTCAATCATACAATAATGGCATCCCAAAGTGCCTGAACAGGCCCCACATGTTCTACCAATAAGCCAAAGTGACCCTAAATCAAAAGTTAAAAATGTACTCTTTTTTTCAAAATAAATCTGTCGATTAAGAAACAAATGAATGCAATCAACAACATGTTCTGACACTACATTGCAACGTTGCATTACATTATCTAACTGCTGCAGGTAAAGGCAGAATAGTTACTGTCAAATGTGCATCATGGACTCAAACTCATCGATCCTCTGCTTGGTATTCCCCTTGCGGATTCTGCGGTAAGACACGGTGCTGTACTTGGCATGGCTGCCTGTGGCACTCCCCTGCCCGCTAGAGGGCGTATTTTGCGAGCCGAAAGGAGGACTGGCCACAGGGCGCATTGCCGATTCCTGGGGGCTACTACCTGCTGCTTCTTCTTCCTCCTCTTCTCTGTGGCCCTCGCCCTGGGAATCCTCGTCTCCTGGTTCCAGGACCTTTGTCTCCCCGGCTGCTCCCTCAGGGGGCACAGGGGAGGGATCAGCCACGTGCATCACCTCCCTGGACTCCTCCTCCATCAGGCCTGGAGCTGCTGCTCCTGCAGGTAGAGTGTGAGCGTCACCAACCGACGCCCTTTTCATGGCCGTCTCCGTAACTGCTGGCCGCTGAAAGTTATTTTGTTCTGCTTTTCACGCATCCGAGAGAGAGAGAGAGATCATGAGAACATACAAAGCTTTTCTTCATGGTCCAAGGGGCCTACAGTAGGGCTTCCCAGTCCCCTGTCCATGAATTGTGTTCAGCCAGGTTGTGTAACGCTGGCGGGGGGTTCACAGAGATTAAATTTATGAAATCCCTGATCTATCCTCTAGTACCACCTTCAACCGTTTTATTACAGCTGCCAAAGCTCCCAACATCCCTCCCCGCTAACTCCAGCGGTCAGGAGCATCGAAATATTGTGAAGGTCTACTTGACCCCGCTAAAGGTCAATAATCAAAAATAATAAACCAACAAATTCATGAATACGTACATCAATTAACAAACAAATAAATATATGCATGATGTGGAGGAATAATTGAGATAGATCTCCTCACCTTGATGTTTCCGACGGACTGCGTTGGGTGTTTCTTCAGGAGGTCCTCTGGGAACGCCAGTGGATTGGTCCCCAGTGCTCTACCTTGTCAGTGCTTCTGTACTGGGAGATGTGGACACTGATGTGAAAGGCGATGTGATCAGAGCAGCGGGAAATGCGGAGGGACTGTCTCTGCTGACCATCTCAGCCCTCTCCGATGACCCGCTGCCCGCCGTTTGGGCATGCGCCGTTCGGGCTCAGCGATGCCACCTCAGACCCCCAGCCACTGGCCCTCAACGCAGCTCTTTTGGGTAAAGATACCTTCTCACCTTCTCCTTTCTCTTCTCGTGGGGCGACAGCAGCTCTGGTTGCCTTGCACAGGGCGTGGACATCACGATAGCTTCTGGGAAACCCCCAAATGAATGCTACATCACATCACACGTTCGCTGTTTCTCTGGTTTTTTATTATTCAGAATTGCTCCCTTGTGCTAACATTATGCAAACATTGTCTCCTGCCTCCTGAAAGCCCCTCAAAAATCTGATTGGATGCTACTGTTTCATTCATGCATGCCAAATCTGCTGTCGCTCTAATTGTCTGAACAAATATAATTGTTTGAAGCATGGAAAGGCATACATTTTGCACTGTGCAAATCATTAAGTGAGTTTGACCAATGAGGATCAGGAAATTTGAGTTATTTTTTTAGGTCAGTAAACGACCCTTTATAGCAGCATAAAAGAGACTTTTAATTCTGTCATAATTTCCGTTTGGCTGCCATTCAAATCTCGATAATAGTCTGGTTTGTGGGTCAGGTTTGTGAATGAGTATGCCAGCTACGAGATACATGTGAGATCCAGCGTTAGGATCACATGCACTATACAGACAAAAGTATCGGGACACACCTCTCAGTCATTGAATCCAGGTGTTACATTCAGACCCATTGCCACAGGTGTATAAAAGCAAGAACTCAGCCATGCAGTCGGGTTTACAAACATTCGTGAAAGAAAGGGCTGTTCTGAAGAGCTCAGTGAATCTCACAGAGCTCAAGCAGGGTGCTGTCATAGGATGCCACCTTTGGAATAAGTCAGTTTGTGAAATTTCTTGCCTGCTAGATATTCCACAGCCAATTGTAAGTGGTGTTACTGAAACGTGGAGCATTTAGGAACAACAGAGACGCCGCTTACATGACAGAGCATCACCGAGTGCTGAGGCACATAGTGTGTAAAAGTCGGCAGCATTCTGTGGACTCAGTAACAGCAGAGTTCCAGACGTCCTCTGGCATCAACCTCAGCAAAGAAGCTCTGGACTGGGAGCTTCATGGACTGGGCCTCCATGGCCGAGCAACTGCATGCAGGCCTCACGTCACCAAGTACAACACCGAGCGTCAGAGGCAGCGGTGTAAAGCACACTGCCACTGCACTCTGGAGCAGTGGAGACATGTTCTGTGGAGTGAAGAATCACACTTCTCTGTCTGGCAGTGAGATGGACGAGTCTGGGTTTGGCAGATGCCAGGAGAACATTACCTGCAGGACTACACTGTGCCCACTGTAAAGTTTGGTGAAGGAGGGATAATGGTATGGGGCTGTTTTTCAGGGGTTGGGCTGGGCCCCGTAGCAGCAGTGAAGGGAACTCTTAATGCTTCAGCATGCCAAGACATTTTGCACAATTCTATGCTTCCAACTTTGTGGGGACAGTTTGGGGAAGAGGCCCATTCCTGTTCCAGCATGACTCTGCCCCAGTGCTAAAGCGATGTCCATAAAGACATGGTTGGGTGAGTTTGATGTGGAAGAACTTGACTGGCCCACATCAGCCCTGACCTCAACCGCATCAAAAACCTTTGGGGTGAATTACAATGGAGATTGTGAGCCAGGCCTCCACGTCTAACATCAATGGGGAAAACTTCACCCATGAGATCAAAAAGATGCCAAACATGAGCCACCTAACTCTGCATGAATCACATACTTTTCCGTGCGTAACTGGACCATCCATGTTTTGGTGAAGACAGGTGTGGCCAGTCAGCCAAGGTACAGCCAAGGGCTTCTGGTCCTGGGTTTTCATGACATGCACGGTTAGAGGTCAGAGGTGAGACATCCTCACCTCTCTCACCTGAATAGTATTATCATCATTATCATGGGAGCAGTTCTGTTGGCACCTTCACTTTAAGGGGTTTTATTCATAACCACCCCACCACCACCACCACCCTCGAATTTAGTCTTTTGAACATTCTCTGCAAGTGTCCTTCTGGTGTTCCAGATCAATAGCATGCATTTAGCTCAAGTGAAGTCAAGTGAGACTTTATTGTGCTGTCAGTTATACACACGTATACAGTGATACACAGCACCGTGCCCCCCGTACCATGGTGAAACACAGGACACATGATATGGGGGCTTTATGTACACAACTACAGGGGTAAAGTGCAGATTAAGTATAGAAATGCAAACATGGGGGCTGGACACCCAAAGATAGTGCACATGACACAGCTGGACCGCAGACACACGGTATGTACACGAATAGAGTGTGGTTTGCAAAAGAAAAATAGGTCTGAATTAACATCTCCAAGTTGGTAATGTGTGAGCGTATGTCTCCAGAAGTACTGGCTTCCTATGTCTTCCACTATAGGCTCCCAGCTGCATGTTGGGCATGCAGTTATGGAAGATGGTTGAAATAATCTTCCTGTCTCACTCTGTAGGCAGTGGTGGCTTAATGGTTAGGGAAGTGCACTTACAACTGAAAGATTGCTGGTTTGAATCCCTGACCAGCAAGGCACCACTGAGATACCCTGAGTAAGGTCCCGCCCCCAAGCACTGCTCCCCGGGCACTGAATTAGCTGCCCCCTGCTACGTCATGTGGAATATGGGTTAAATGCATATGGTGTGTCGACATTGATCTCTGAGTTCTTATGTTTTTAGAAGTTCCTAAGTTTGTCCATCCTGTCTCCTTCACAGAAATTACACTTTAAGAAAAATTAAAATCTGCATTTTTGACATTTGCGTGCTTCCCAACACCGAGCTCACCAGATCGCACATCAGACGTCGGCCCGGTGGTGACGTCAGAGGCAGTAGCGGCGCTGGGGGGGGATTTCACGGGGCAGCTCCGGGTCACCCGCACCTCCGCCTCGCAGACACATGCAGGCACATGGGAAGTGGTTTGGCGCTGAGCTGCGCGGCCGTACCTCAGAAGTCGGGGGGGATTTCATGCGCACAAAGCACATGTGCAGAAAATTGTCAAGGTGGTTTTTTTTTATTTTTTTTAAGAAAAACAATAATAAAAGCACAAGCAGAAGGATCAAATGAAACCAAATCAACCAGGGAATTGTGGGTGATCCAATGTGAGTGGAAAAGCTACATTATTAGAAATACCTCCATAAAGGGATAAAACATCATATTGCAGACATTTAATCATAAAGCGAGGCAGGACCGGGAACCTGACCAGTGGAAACACATTCAGAGTCATTCCAGACTGGGATGCTGATTGGCTGAAACATCCATGGACACATCCTTTATCCAACAATAACACAGGCTGGAAAAAACATTTTAAATAAATTTGTAAATAAAATTTATCACATGGGGGTGGCATGGTGGTGCAGTGGTTAGCACTGTTGTCTCACACCTCTGGGACCCGGGTTCTGGTCTCCGCCTGGGTCACATGTGTGTGGAGTTTGCATGTTCTCCCCGTGTCGTCGTGGGATTTCCTCCAGGTACTCCGGTTTCCCCTCACAGTCCACAAACCTTCAGCGCTGTGCGAACTTCAACCTGTGGCATCGTAGGATGCTATTGTACTACACTGAGTGGTTTACTCTCGCACGCGTGTAAAAGGAATGAGGAAGTTTACACGCTAAACTGTCTCCACAGAATGAGAAAACGATTTTTACATCACATGATTTGACACTCTAACAGATCCAAAGAAGCAGTCTTCACCTCTGTGAGATTTATCTGCATCGTCTTTTAATTATGAGGCTTGAATTTTAGCAGTGATTCAGTAGAAGCTTGTTGCCGTATAGAAGACAGAAGGTTCTCAGAAAGTCCTCTTTACCACGGCAATTTCACAGTTCCTCTGTCTTTCTGAGCCAGCAGGAAGTACAGAACAGCCAGTCTGGGTTTTTCCCACGTAGACCAGCACCCCCCCGCTCCCCTATAAGCACTGGGCTCTGTACAGACGCCCTGCATGGCTGAACTCAGGTAGCACAGTGAAACCTGAGGGTTAACGTCTCTGGTGTGGTTTGGGAGTGGCGACAGCCTGCAGACGTCTTGCAGAGAGAGCGGCGTCAAACCTTATAAATACCCAACCCCTCCAGGGCCCCACTTACTTCCTTATACTGGGAACTATGGTTGAAGTACAAAACATCTAAGTCATTTTAATTAATAAATGATATGCTTTTTAAAAAAATTTGTGCTTTTAATATAAACATGCAATTGATGGAGTTTTGCTGTTGACAAACACGGGAAAACAATTTCATGCAGCCGATATTCGTATAAAAAAGCAAACTGCACCATTCTGAGATTGAGGTCCGGCGTTGAACATAAGGCCACAAAGTTTTGCAAATGCAGAAGTCAGCAGAACCAGACAATGGCCGACCGAGATGGGTGGCGTGTGTAAATATCCGCCCCACTTACTTCATTATACTGGGAACTATGGTTGAAGTACAAGATATCCAAGTCATTCTAATTAATAAATGTTATGCGATTGGAATTGGAGTGCTAACAAAGGGGGGTTACAGTACTGTACTGTACAAAAGTCTTAGGCAGTCAAAGGAATTGTTTAAGGCTGTTTATCTGGGTGTAAGGTGTGTTTGCATAGGGGGATAAAAAACTATTTAACATTCAAACATATTATAATTACAAGTAACACTGTAAAAAATAAGCAGAGATTTCTCCTGTTCTCCAAAAGCTGCCAGGTAAAGTCACAAGGAGAGTCACTGACACCTGCAGCCAGAGTCCCTGTGTATGTCAGCAAACGTTCCAAATCAAGCTGATTCTGACTCTCCCCAGAGCACGGCTGTGTGTTACTGAGGGCGTTACAAAGTCCTGGTAAACCTGTACAGAAACACGGCTGCATGCTGCAAGTGCGCAGCTGAAAAGCGTGAAACTCACATTTTCCAAAACCACATTTCCACTTTCAGAAAAAGCAAAATCAGAATCAGACCGCATCAGTTTGCTGAGCACCACAACAGCAGTTCTGCCCCAGGTGTTCAGAACTTCAAATGAAGCTGAACATGGTATAGCAGGTCATCTGAAAGGAATACATCTCAGCACTTACCAGCAAGCTGGACGCGGCTCCAGGGGAACACCTTTGTGTTTGGGGAACACCCTGGATGGGATGCCAGTTAATAGCAAAGCAGACGCCCACACAGGCAGCCATTATGGTTTACAGGTGCCAGCTCTCTTACCCGTGCAGGAGTGGGGTTACCCTAAGGAAATCCACTCAACATGGAAGAGGAACTCCACATGCACACGGCAGGGCCGCCAATCGAACCTGCAACCCTGAACTTCGGTCGTTACAGGTCTGCCCTCTGAGCCTTGAATGATGTACTTTTAAATGTCACTCTCAATAATGAATGTTTCTGTCAATGAGCAACATTTTTTTTTAAATTTGTGCTTTTAATATAAACATGCAATTGATGGAGTTTTGCTGTTGACAAACACGGGAAAACAATTTCATGCAGCCGATATTCGTATAAAAAAGCAAACTGCACCATTCTGAGATTGAGGTCCGGCGTTGAAAATAAGAACACAAAGTTTTGCAAACGCAGAAGACAGCAGAACCAGACAATGGCCGACCGAGATGGGTGGCGTGTGTAAATATCTGACACGGGACGGGGGGGTAGGGGGGCGCGGAATGCTGCGGCGGAAACACAGCCAGCACACTTCATACCTTCAGACACCCACATCCTGTTTTCGACTTCTGCAAAGCTTTTTCAGGGACGACAAGCAGGCCTGCTACTGCCGTGCTCCCCTCAAATGTCAGCTCGCCCCACTGCCCCACTGTAGGGGCCACAGTCTGCTGCCACCTTGCCTCTGATAGGGGCCCCTAACTCTGATAGGAGTCTCTAACTCTGACTGAGGGGCCCCTAAAATAATCAGAAACCAGTTCTGCAATGCAAACTCACAAAAGATGTATGCAAGTGTTAAAAAATGACAAAGATGGATGTAATTTACAGGGTGGGACACAGTTCTGACTTCCTTTTAACTGTAAATATGAGAAGAATGCATGTACTGAGTGTGACGGACAGGTGGAACAAACAGAAAAGAAACACACCGGCAAGTGTGTGCTTCAGACCACCGTCAACGGCGCTGCCTTCAGCCAAAGCCATCCATGAAGGACATGAAGGTGGATTCTCAGTTTAGTTAGCCTAAAATATCCATCCGTCCATCGCTTAATGCTTTTCGCCCTGTATGAAGAATTCATTTTCTGTCTAAGCACGAGCACACGTTCTGTTTTACTTCCATCTTAGAAGTTGAACCTGCTGAAAACCAAACCCTATCCTGAAAAAATACATCATGCAGCTCAAAAAAAGAGAGCGTTGCGTTAACAAGGCTGTTGGTTCAAATCCCATCGTGCATACTTAAAAGATTACCCTATCTGATGTATGACATAAAGGCCTCAAATAAACAAATGGAAAAAAATAAAACAAAAATAGAAAGCATTGCGTGACCTGAATTAAAAATCACCCAAATGCACCCAGTGATGAGTGGCGAGGCGTAGTGGCAGAAATTGTTGCAGATGTGTAACTTTAGACAGGAACAGCTGCTGTGCCCTCATATATATTCACACAAATACCAACATATATTTAGCAGAATTATAATGCTACTTGGCGGGGTAAATCGACCTCTTATCACTTATCAAACATTGAAGTCTGCTTCACTCTGTGATCATTTATAAATGTCTCTTATTTGTGAAAATGGAGTCTGGCAGAAAGTCTTCCCGAGCGTGTTTGCATGGAGGTCGGCAAACGAGTCCCGTCTCCCGTCCTGCCGGTAATGCTGACGTGTCACTGGGGGCCGGCTGCACGGTCACTCCTCCTCCACGGAGTGATGGAGCCCCGGAATGAACTTCAGCAAGCGCCTCCTGACGCTGCCCTGTCTCAGCCTGCGGGGGACCGTTCCGAACGGCGAGGACGCCTCTGGCAAATCCCACCGGGGAGAGAGCGAGCCACTGCTGCCCTGGCTGACGCTACGCGTGCGGCACAGGGAGGTCTGCGGCGGACGCAGCGGGAAGTCGGCGGGGAAGAAGCAGGCGTCGTCCGCCATCGGACTCTGCGGACTCGGCTCCTCGAACACGCTGGTGTCCTCGCTGTCCTCCATCGTGTAGCTGCGGCAGCTGCTGTCGCTGGAGAAGCGTGGACCGCTTCGCCCGCCAGGAGAGGCCACAGAGCCCGCCGAGTCCAGCGATAGGCAGTCGTTGAGATTGCCTGGAAACAGAAGAGAGGGTTCCTCACTGCTTCGGCCACACGCTTGGCACGATTGGTTCATTCAGGTCACCTGAGAGCAGGACGGGACTTTCACATAGGCTAATTTGGGCTGTAGTACAGGACCTTGAGCAATAGGACCTACATTTTTCCCCAGGTTATTATAGCGGCATTTTAATCATCTAAGACCATTTTCTTTTACTTTTGTCTTAAATGGTCTCAATTAAAGTGCATTATTTGATATAAAATAATTAATTTGCATGGTAAACAACGGAAGCCGTCAGCTTTAAGACATGATCTGAGAAAGCAGGCATTTACAGGAACAGCACCACGTTAGCATGGATTGTTTTTTGTTATGCAAGCAGAGAGGACATCCTGCACCTGTCGGTTTACCTCCGGTAAGGTGTCGCTCTCTCAGCATCAGCGCGCGCAGCTCCACGCACTTGTCACGCAGGCTTTTCTGAGCGGGAGAAAAGGAGGGTCACGTGAGAAAAGGGCCGTGAGAAGATGCGCGGACTCTTCGCGCGGCGGAAACGCCTCGGCGCTCACAAACCGCTGAGGCTCGAAAGCGGTGCTTAAGCGATTACTGCATGACCTCACTGCACGGGTCACTCCCAGAAGAAAGCTCAGCTGTTTTTATTTTCTGGGTGATCAGCTTTAGTTTTACGCTCAGGTCAGCGGGTGTTACACTGACGGATCCGGTAAAGATCTCAGGGAGCGTGCGATCAGCTGAAGCGGGAAGGCGAGGGGGGAGACGTACCTTCAGCTGCCTCAATCTCCGATCCAGCTCGATCATCTTCACGGCCGTGCCCCCCACCATCTCGATTCTGTCAGCCAGATGAAAAGGCAATTGGGGTTCTGAGTAACGGTGACTTAAGTTACAGTATAACGAAAGTTACAATGACTTGTTACAGCGTACGTTACAATGACGTTTAGAACATACCTAAAATCAGACTGATGAAGTCCTCAGTATAATCTTAAAATAGGGGCATATCAATGTAAAAAGCCCCCTGCTTTTCTTATTTTTTCCCACTTGGGGGTGCATAACCGTACTGAGGGAGTGTAATATTCAGCACCGCAATCAGACTTATTGTGCTGGAGATATCGTGTTTACAAGGGCAAGTGAGATCCGCCAACATGAATGAATTGCTGAGGGGACGTACTAAAGAAACAGCAGCGCGTCGCAGTGGGGATACCAGCGCTGTGGCTGTGAAGTCTAACAACGTAAATGGTACTGAAACACGACCTCACGTTTTCGCCAAAATAAGTCTGATGAGAAACGCGGGTGCAGAAAGGATTTCGGTTCGCGCCTATTTTTGTGTTTTCTCCGCAACTAAATGCAGGAACTGCTAGTAACAGCAGCCACCCTGAAACTGAGGTCGAACTCCCTGTTTATGTCGGATGTCATACTTTGTCACCAGATATAGTTAATCGTGCAGTTTACCGTTAAACATGTTTTGATAAGCATAATATATCAGTGAACATTGGGGAAAAGTTGCATTTGTATGTCTAAATATGATATAATTATCATGCAAAGCCTTGCTGGATTCTCAGGCTTTGGTCGCAAGTTCAGATTCCTGATTGTCATGGGTTTGTCTCAGGGGACATTTGTCTGGCACCCTAGCAATGCAGTGCCACAGCATACTCACGTTAAAAAGTTGGTAGACTCCCGGATCAGGTCCACAATGCCCTGGTGTGCAGACCCCTC
>JABFDZ020000039.1:21526068-21537616 GCA_019775955.2 Pollimyrus isidori
GCTTCCCCACACTGGCGAGAATGGGACATGGAAGCATCAACATATACACCAAGGTCTTTCTCATAATCAGTTACCTTGACAATACATTTTTCTGATACCAGGAATTCAACTGTAACTCCCTTTAAAATAAATGAGAAGCTTTTTGAATCTCCCAAACTAAATTGTATTTCTAATATCAAGGATTGTCGTTATAACTAGTCAGAATGAAATATCCCTTTGAAACGAGTTAAAGCTAAAATTGCCAAAAGAAAATGTTAAAAACATGCTATGTGCTATGGCTGTGGATAGTAGGGATTACAGTCCCAAGAGTTACTCCTGCCTGAAGATCCACTTTCCACCTGGTAATATAGGGTGTTTTCTAAAGTACCTCTATCTGTCCTCTGTCAGAAGACAAGGAAGTTAAACTCAAACCAAGCAGTGGTGGTCAGTTGGTTGGCCAAGCAGTTTTGATTGCAGCTACCAATTAATTGGCTTGTGTTTTACTCTGTGATAAGTTAGGAAATGATTATCCACTTATTTGTGGAAAAGGTGACCGTGTCCCGCCGTCGGTACGCAGGACCCTGAATCGCTGCCACCCCACAATGACATTTATCTTACCGCAGGCACGTCCGAAATAAGCATGGACCAGCTTATAGGCTGAGATCTTAACACGTGACACGGGTATCTCCACTCTGGCACCTCCACCGTGTCCTCGTCAGGGAGCCTGGAACATGGCGGCCGTGGGTCTGTCGTCACGGTGCTGGGTTCCGAACCCAGGGCGTGCTGTATGTGGTCGCTCTGTGTGCTTAGGGCACAGGCAACGTTCGCTTCTGTCTCTATATTGCTACCTCCATCCAGTTCCAGTGCATCAGCACTCCGCCAGTGCTGGCCTCAGATCTCTGTGGGAACACAGTCACCCTCACTGGAGACCAGCATTGTTTTTCGTCCCTTTCCCCATATCAAACGTGAATCTGCATCTTGTTTAACTCGGAGACCTTTGATCGCGCGCGGAGAGGAACACGTTTAATGAGCATGTGGATGGACAATTAGTGCCGAGACTCATTCCCTGGCTCATCGTAACCAATTACTCCTCTCTGGTTTCTTTTGAAACTGCACGGTTTGACCTTTCCAAAATAAATAAATAAAGGCCGTTAATGAAATGTTTTGATGGTAATGAGTAACCAGGCCTGCTGTTTACTCTTCGCCGTTTCCAAGGCCGCTTCCGGCAGACAGCTGAACTCCCGGGTGTCCGCAAGGGCCTGACCCGGTGGGATCCTCTCACTGTACTCTTGTGTACTGTGGAAGGCATAAGCTGAGGCGCTTTTCAAAGCCCTTAACTGAGCGGGATATTTCATTACAGCTATTATTAGACTGGGGGGGGCTTTCAAAAGGGTGTAATTTGAACCAACAACCTTCAGGTGCTAAGTCTGAATCTTTAAACACATAGCTATCTGCTCGTGGTGCCACTATGACCTTATTCCTTGGGCATGATAATCTCATCACATGACTGTCTCATAACAAAAATATTTACACCCCTCACGGGGCGGGGCGGGAGGGTATGATGTCATTGTTTGTAAAGCAAAAATAATACATTTGAATTAAAGTTTATGACAAATTCTTGGCGAGCGATGGCACTATATGTGCTTGGTGGCAGTATGCAATGACCAGGTGCTGTGGTTTCAAAGCCTACAGACCTCGAAGTGTCCATTTGGCTATAAGACTACGGTGGTAACTCCACACCCCCAGTACGCCGCATGAAACCAGCTGCTCTTGCGGCTTTGCTCTAATCTGGTCCCACTACGTTCCTTCGCCTCCCTGCTGCCAGTGGACTCGTCTTGAGGGTTGACCTCGTCTGGTCTTTTTCTCAATTCTGAGTGTTGGCATCATGGCCCCCCGATCCCCCCCAGCCCCGAGAGGCTTGGCAGAACCTCACCTGTTTTGCGATTCCCCGAAGGTCCTTCGAGAAAAAGCCGAATCCTGTCAGCATGTCAAAGTTACTGAGCTTCGGATACGCCGAAGACGAGAGGAAGTCGCCCAGCGGCGATGACGACGACCAGTCTAGTATGGGGCCTTTTATTTTGTTAAGGCATTTTCGCAGTCAGACTCCCACAATGCATTGCCACAGATTTCATGATCATGTTTTATACTATGCACCACTTAAAACTGTACGTTCCTTATACCTGAAAATGTTACCGGTACGACCACTATGAACTGCTACTCAGGAGCTCGATTCTGCTCCTCAGGTGTGACCTCTGACCCAAGAGACCCCGCCGCGGCAGAGGAGAGCACGAGTCCCGGTGAAGCAGAGTGAAACAGGAGCCGTATCGCAGATGCCGCCCATACAATCCCGCCTCCTTCACTCCAGACGGCCATCTTCTATCATTTTTTTGTATGCATCTGTATATATAATGTTTTTCACTGATTGTTATTGCCAACATCCGATGTTCGCGTTCAGCATTCCCTGCTTGGTCTGCCAAACGCGGCAGCTCCTATCGGGCATCAGAACCAGTCTGTCGCTCGCTCGCTAGGACCACAGCCCCCTTGGGACCCAGTCTGTTCAATCCTCTGCTTAAACTGTGAAGGAGCAGTCTTTCTTTGGCGCCTCAGGCCCTTCTCCTGCATTCGAGTATCGCTAAGGCCTTTGTAAAGTCAAGCTGTCCTCTTACAGAAGCATCTCACCTGCCGTGCATGAGTTTCAGTCCATCTTCCAACCTCTTATTCCAGCCAGGGTTGTGAGTCCGATGTTAGGCAGGGACCTTCTCGTAAGTTGCTATTAGTAATTGAGCAAGTTCTCCCAAGTTCTCCTCATCGATACCTTCTCTTGATATATATCTGGCTTCACTGTGACATTCTAATTTGCTTTGGTGTAACTGTTACTTTTTTTTTTTTTTTTGGAAGCTGTAGTGTAAAATGCAAGGTCTTCCGATGTTTTGACCAAAACCAAATGTTTGCATTTGTCATTGCTGTGAAGGCATATCAGCCAAACATTAAAGCTGCACGTGCATGGACTGCCTATTCTGTTGTTTCATTTAAAAAGGATTTTTCCGTGTCGTTTCAGTGTCATTCCCCTAATCTCCGTCAGAATCCACTGGCTACTTTCACACAGCTGCCAACTTCGTTCATAATCCGAGGAATCGTCAAAGGAAAATTCTAGATGTTTTGTACAGAGTCCGTTCCAGTGCTTTCTTTTGATGCTTATTGATTAACTTGTATTACCAAAGACCAACGTGCCTTACTGTCAGTGCTCAGGAACTAGCTGAACGTTGACGGGAACGACTTTCAAAACAAATCTGACCCCCACCTAACCCCACCCCAGACTGCAAACATCAAATATACAGTGTGTGTCTGTGAAAACTCCCATCGTGATGAAAATTGCAGGTGGGGGGGGGGCGGCTACAGTTTTTATCGACGAGCTCTGCTTGTATTTTGCACAGCATTTTACTCGCAACAAGGACGCACAGTGTTGTGATACCAGCCACAGGGGTCTACTGGTTTAATATGGGGAATGATTGTCGAATCATTCTGAGGGTTTGTAACGTGAAAACAGCAGCTACAGCCAACATGAGGGCGTCCCATGGAGCGGGGGGGGTTCTGGGGGCGGGGCTAGAGGTTCATTGTCCCCAGGACTGTTTGGTGACGTGGGCTAGGTGTGTCAAAGGCTATAACAGCTCCTCAGTCTGCGGCAGGTCTTTAAAATCCTCCTCGGGCGTGTAGGTGACAGCGGGGCATCGAGAGCAGAGACGACGCTTCTTCCCTGTAAGAGGAACCTGCCGCCACGCTGCACTGATATCACAGAGTCATGTGACACTCTGTCACACTTCCTGTGTTCTGACATTATTGTTATTTCAGGAAAACTGCTGTCAGTGAAAGATGCCATTGAAGCTACTGAAAAGCGCGGGGAGTGAGCACAATGAATATACGAAGTAAGTTCTTATGAATACTTGCTGTTAAAATGCAGCATTTATCTCAACGGGATTTTCAGCACAGCATCCTAAAACAATAGGAAGCTCTATTTGCGTAGGTCTATTTAAATTACGTGTACAGCGAGAACTTTCTAGTACGATCTGATGGAAAGAGGAGCGGGGTTGAGGTGATGAAACGAATCTTCCATGTTTAATTCATGAGTGTAAATTTTACATTATTAAGCCCTTTAAACAGAGAAGTGCCGTGCGGTCTAATTTTAACGGTGGAACCAGCGAAGATCAGCCTGGTTCTGTTTGTCAAACACTGCCCTGGGGTAGTGTCCCAGTGAAGAGAGGGGTTAATGTTCTGCAGAAACCAGGAGGTGCACGTGAGGAACCCACACCTGGACTCCATGGAAGAAGACATCCTCTATCACTTCAGCCTGAGCACCAGAACCCACAACCTGCCTAAAATGTTCGGAGACACCAAGGTGGGGAGACGTTTGGCTTCCCGTAGATTGTTAGTGAAGTGAGTTGGCTTCCCTGTGACATTGCCGTCAGGCCCTTAACGGCAGAGACGTATAAATATGATTAAAATAATGTTTAGCAATCTAAAACAAATGACAGCTAATCGAAATTTATGGATGCAAAAATCTAAAAGCGAGAGACGCCCCAGGAGAGGGGAAAATCCAATTAGAGGAATTTAAAAGAAAGGAGGAAAAAAAGGATTCTTGGGTCAATCGGGCCGCCTGGACGGCTGGCACAGTAGGGGTGGGGGGGCATGGGCGCTGCCGCCTGCATACTAAGCCGAGCGCCGCCTTCTGCCCCCCCCCAGTTTGTGTGCGTCGGGGGCAGCAGCAGCCGCATGAAGGTCTTTGCCGAGCTTATGCAGCAGGAGTTGGGTTTGTCCGGGAAGGCCGGGGACGTCCAGGACATCTGTGCCGGAACCGATCGCTACTGCATGTACAAAGTGGGACCTGTGCTGTCAATCAGTGTGAGTGAGCGCCCCTCCCCCCCCGTTCCCACACACACCTCCACCACATGCGGGGTTCTGAAGTTTCCACGGCAACCGTACGGAGCCCGTCTCCCTGACGGGCGAGGGTGTCCCTCACGCGGGCACGCTGTTTTGTTTAGCGCTGAGGGGTTGATCACTGCCTCGCAAAACGGCGACCGTGTCGGGTCAGAGGCGGGAGGTCACGTGACTCTCCACTGTGGTCTTCCAGCACGGCATGGGGGTCCCGTCCATCTCCATCATGCTCCACGAGCTCATCAAACTCCTCCACCACGCCCGCTGCCGCGACGTCATCCTCTTCCGCATCGGCACCTCAGGCGGCATCGGTGAGCTCATCTCCACAGGCCGCCCTCTTTCCTGAGGCTCGCTGCGTTCGGTGTCTGGTCCAAAGGTGAAATATCAAAGCCCTCAGAGTGAGGAACCTTCTCAGCATCCACCAGGGTGGCACCTCTCTGCCCAAACTTCATCTTTGGCTTTTAAAAATTTCATAAATCTAATGCTTTGTAATAATAAAAAAATAATTATTATTATTATCGTGGGGCTTTACAGTTTCGATATTTAGCGCAGTTTAGCAGAATTAAAGTGACACTTTTCAAATGTGCTCATGGATGGAGATGGAGGAATTCAGCCATGATCCAGGAGGGCTGAGCACTGGAGGTTCTTCTGAACCACCTGCTTAAACCTATTAAACCTCGTCAGAACAAACGAAGAGATTTAACTGCCTATCTGAGCCCCGCATAAGATAGTCGGAGCCGGAGAATGTTCCAGTCTCGGGTCTCCAGCACTATCGTCAAATAACCTTGCAGTAAGTCATGCAAATAGCTTCATTAGAAAATAGTCTTATGAACAAGTATATGGGTTTGAGAGGACAGCTTGCCACATGGTGTCCTGCGCAGACTGAATCTGACCCACTCGCTTAGCGACAAATGCTGCATCGCTCAGTGACGCCCAGTGCTAACGCCGTACCAGGCTGCTGTGTCGCTGCATCGCTCACTGCGGCCCAGTGCCAACGCCGTACCAGGCTGCTGTGTCGCTGCATCCATGGCGCTAAATAAGTTAGCGAGCGAGTGGCGAATGTCTCCTGCAGGCCTGCCTCCAGGGACGGTGGTCATCACCGACAAGGCGGTGGACTCCTTCCTCCGACCGCAGTTCGAGCAGGTGGTCCTCGGCCAGGTGATCGTCCGGAGCACGGAGCTGGACCAGGGCCTGGCGCGGGAACTGCTCCGATGCGCCGGCGAGCTTCCGGACCTTCCCGCCGTCATCAGCGACACCATGTGCACCTCCGACTTCTACGAGGGTGGGGGTCCCTTCCACTCTACCGCGACTGGGGCGTGGGAGGTGGGGCACACAGGCAGGACCGGGCGCCCAGCTTGGCAGAATAGGTGCCGATTCATGCTCCAAGTAGAGCGGTCGGTTGAAGTGCGTAGCCGGACGCGGGTTATGCATGCAGCTATGCTCAGTGGACACGACCTTCTATGAAAGATGCTGTTTGTTTTTGGCAAATGTTGACATCATCCTGGATGTTGGGGGTCTTGGTCCACGCCTACAGCTTAGAGCATAGGTTAGAGCAATCTTATCCGGAAAGGGTCATTGTGTGTGTGGGTTTAATTAGATTATTAATTAGAGGACTGATTGGCTGAGGAGTCCTCACACCTAGGTTTACGCAGCCGACTTGAAGGTTATCCCAAGAACCTGCATACACGCCGGTCCTTTCTGGATTGGCCACCGCTGGCTTAGATGTTTGACTTCCTGGCTGAAGGATAGTGCTCCCCCTACAGGTCAAGGGCGACTGGATGGCGCACTCTGTTCCTTCTCCCCCGAGGAGAAGCTGGAGTACCTGCGCAAGGCCCACAAGGCCGGGGTGAGGAACATCGAGATGGAGTCCACGGCCTTCGCCGCCATGTGCCACATCTGTGGGCTCAGAGGTAACCGGCTGGGCCATGAACTCTCTTTCTGAGATGTGCTGATGTGCCAGCCGACAGTAGGGCAACTGAACACCAAGGGGATTGTGGGTGTTCCGCTTTCAGTCCCAGGTGGTGAACCAGAGTTCCTGCAGAATGTATCTGGTCATTTGCACAGTGCAAGTTTGACTTGTAAGACTTTTCTCCTGCTATACCGTAAATAGCAGCCAGGGGGCATGGAGGTTAAAGAGAGCTGACGGGAAATCCCAGTGTGCCGGATCGGATGTGTTGCATTCCTGGCGAAGCCTAACTGCCCCACTCAAAACCAGCTTTACGGCCATGGGGCTGAATTTGTGTCTGTGCTTCCTGAGAAAGTGGCCAGGCCCCCCCCCCCACATGACACAAGGCGTTTGGGGGGAGGGTTTATTTCAGGTTCAGAAAGTAAAAATCCAGACCAAGATTTTGTTTCTACCAACCAGTTGAGTCTCTGTGACTGTGATTCTTTACACTCAACTGGTTGTTTGAAACAAAATCTTGGTCTGCTTTCAGAACTGGAACCTCTGGAGATGGGGGGGGCGGGCTGAACTGCATCGGCAAAAAGGGTGAAAGTTGATTGATTCCCTCAGCTGGTTTGGAAAAGACTGGGAATACCGTATGGGAACATCACACAGGCAAACGGGAACAATAATAATAATAATAATATCACCACCGTCCCTGGAGGCAGGCCTGCGAGAGACATTCACCACTCGCTTACCACTTAGTGGCCCTTGCTGGGGAAAAGAGACACATACTGGATAATAATAATAATAATAATAATAATAATATTAAAGCGTACCCATCTTGCTCCCCCCACCAGCTTATGACATTCCTAACTACTCGGTGGTGCTTTGCTGTGTTTTTGTGGGTGGTTCCTGGTCCTCACGAGGACCATCTGTGGCTTGTTCCAGCGGCGGTGGTCTGCGTGACCCTTCTGGACCGCTTCGAGGGCGACCAGATCTCCACCCCCCACGAGGTCCTGCTGGAGTACCAGCAACGCCCCCAGTGCCTGGTGTCCCACTTCATAAAGAAGCGCCTGGGCCTGAGTACCATGCCGACACCCCCGCCCCAGACCTCACAGGGGGTGTAGGGCTGCGATGGCAGCATGAACCTCCTCTGTAAATAGTGTTAATATTTACATTTACAACCTTATTTAAAGCGGAGACTTTGTTCTTCTTGATAAGAATGTTTGGTGACTATTGATTTCTGGAATCCGTGTTTTATTGCCGTAATCTTCATTTTTTTTTTTTATGCTGTCCTGCTTTAATAAATCGCTGTAAGGACAGAATCAGTCACGTTTCTCTTTGGGATGCTGGCGTCTGAGCGTGTCTGGGAATCATATATGATGCACGATGCGGACGATTGTGTGGCATGACGTCAGATAACATGTCTGGCCTGCGGCCGGAAGCCTATTGGCTTTTAAAGGGGTGTTTGGTGGCGTGACACCTGAGGTGGGCCTTACAGAAGCATAGGCAGAGGAAGCCCAGTACGTGAGCCGCTAAGCCTCTACAGCACCACCTACTGCTCAGCGGGTAGAAGTACAGTATGAATGGAGAGGAACTGCACCTTCAAAGGCATAACCTGCCCGATTAGGACCTGTGACACTGCAGCTATAACTACAAATCCATCTCTATTCAGCCAAATGATAAAACTCCATGTTAAAATAAAGTGACGCTTCAGACATGTGGGCGTGATTGATCGGTGGCAGGTATGTTTTACATGATTGTTACATCTATTTATCTTTTATTTTTGCAATATATTCCAATATAAAATAACAGCAATGAAATAATGTGGTCATATCTGGGACAGGCTGATGGTGAGGGGATGGGGTGGCACAGGGTGGGGGGCAGAGTAGATGGGCTGACAGTCCCTCACAGGACACACATTCACACACACCGCTCACAGCCACTGTACACCTGACCGCACAGGAGCTCAGTCAGACCTCCAGGAACAGCACAGAGATGTGGCTCTGGGACCAGAGATTGAACACGCAGCCTTGCAGAGCGCAGCACTGCGTGAGGTGGGTCTGCTTCTCCTTTTAGTGAGGATGAAGCACTGAGGCTCGTCCAGTTAGTTCAGGCCCTCGCTCTCACTTCCTCTCTCTTCATCTCCCCTTCTCTCTCCCTCTCCCTCTCTCTCTCTCTCTCTCTCTCTCCCCTTCATACTCTCCCTCTCTCTCCCCCTCTCCCTTTCCAGCTTCCCACCACCTGTGTTACTCATTGTCAGTTTATATTTCACTTTGCTCTTCTCCTGTCAGTTATTAAGATTTTCGCCGCCCGGTGAGGACATGGTCAGCTGATGACTTCCACTGAAATCTGCTGTCAGTCTTAACCAGTCATACAGCTGCATATTCGACTGCTAATTCAGATGAAGTCTGAAGTCTGAAGTCCTTTTGCCCTTGACCGCATCCTGCCCATCTTGAGAAAGCCCCAGTTCGGCTTGGTCCACACGGCCCCAAGCTGGGCTTACCCCAAGGGTGATTGCAGGCTGATTATGGGAGCTGGGAGGATGGAATGGGGGGGGGATTTCAGCTCTAACAATGGACTGACAGACAGGAAAGATGCAGGTGGTGATTAGAGGGGACCCAGCATTCGTTCCCTGGTTGGCTTGCCAGCCTTTTTAGCTCTCAGGTGACTCACTCCGTCCAGAGGAAAGGCTGCCTCACACTGGTCAGTAACTAATTGCAGGTGAGCGCTGCTCCGTAAAACACCCACTCCCCTCCCTGTCTCACACAGACCTCTCCGGGTTCGTTCTTCCCGACGGCGAGCTGTGAAGGTGTTTATGTAGGCCTCTCTCACATCGCTTTAAGCGTGATTCTCATCCACGCTCCTTTTCTTTTTTTTACAGAAGGTTAGGAAGAGTATTGCAGTCTCACTCACTTCTGGTGGCCAAGCAAGGTGTCGCTCTGCCGTCCTGCCATTCCACTCTGAGATTTCAGTGGGAGTTGCCTGGCCTGACAGCTCTTGTTGTGTAAGCGTCTGTCAGGCTTGAGAAGAGATAAAACTCTTCCATTCTGTTCTTTCACTGTCTGTCCTTGGCAGTTTAGATACAGTTTCAACAGGGCAAATATTATTGTATGATAACAACCCCATGCCTTACATAACAGCCATAACCCTACTCTCCTCCACTGGACAGTGAAACTCACAGGAAAGCAAAACCAAACAGTGGCTCTGGAGGAGAGGTGAAGCAAACAGACCCTCCTCTTCCTGCTATTGGCCTTTTCAGACTCAAGTCCCACCCACCGTCCTGCATGAAGTCAGCATCTGCCACCTTGCGAGAAACACCTGAAGGGGTCAGTGCCACACTGCATGTAGTAACTACACTGCACCAGCAGGTGGCAGTGGCAAACATGTTATTGGGTCACTGATGAACAAACCTGGCATGTGGTACTGGGTTCTTCAGCCAGAAGAATAGAAATGTAAAGCATTTTTAAAATAATTCCTCTTTCTAAGAGGACTAGGTGAGTTTGGAGCTACAGGCCTCTTCCCGTCCTGTTCCTAGCAGTTTTTATTATTATTATTATTATTATTATTATTATTATTATCCATTTGATTGCAGCCCTCATCAGAAGAAATCAAAGGGAAGTTAAACTGTCTACATCTATCTGTCCATCTTCCAACCATTTTAACAAACATGTTCTTCTACTGTAATTTCTTATGCACAAATTTGAACTGTATCGTCATTCTTAATGCATATGCTAGACAATTATATCCTACTAATGCACTCTTTGTATATTAAGGGGGGGGGCTGACATCAGTAGTGATTGAGATAATCATTTCTAAAAGACTCCGCTGACAGACAATCTAGACTGTTAGGGATTTGATGGACGACGCTGGATGAATTCCCAGCGAGTGGTAATAGTGTGAAGCTGCAGAGGAAGAGGAATAACATACTGTAAAATAACAATTCATTTAGCCGACATGCGGAGGACTTTGCTCGCACCCCCAGTAAACGTGCTTTAAGTGCCCAGCCAGCACTCCCCCATAACTCTTTTCTGAACCAGTACCATTTGTCCCCCCCCCCCCCACACACGCATATTCACTAAAATGGTTGTTTTTCTCTCCATTGCCCTGCCATGCCTTTGTTAATGTCAATACCCAACTGCCGATATTCATCAAAATAAACAGTGAAATCATAGCTCACAGATACTATCAAAAACAGAATAAAAAAGATTTCCTTTTAAAACAGAATTCCGGTGCAATAAAAATAAGGACAGTTTAAGGCAGACCTTAGTCTTCCTTTTCATTTGGTTGACCTTTTTTGTTTTGTTTGCCTGACTGCACTGGAAAGTCCTTAAGTGTTCCATCATTAAAATCAGTGACTAATAAGCCTATATTTTCCCCTGTCAAAGTAAGAGATAGCCCATGGCTTATTATTTTAAGTTTCAAAGAATATCGAGCGCCATTTATGTAATGATGCAGAAACTCTCTGCTAATAAATTGATGGGATTTCAGGCAGGGAACTTGCTTGACTGTGATTATTTTCTGTATTTCTTATTGCTGGATGCAGTGGTGAGTGCAGAACCCAAGGACCCCAGAACACAGGTCTCATCGCTATGTCTCCTCATTCTCTGTATCCTCCCAGGCTCCCCTTCACCTACAAGACTGCCCCCTGGTGGTCAGGCTTGTCATTACACAGGCTGTTTTTTTTTTACTAACAGCAGAGGGTTTATCGCATGGCTGGGTACGTCACTGCACCCCCCCCCCCCCCCCCTTCCC
>JABFDZ020000039.1:21626012-21637014 GCA_019775955.2 Pollimyrus isidori
CCCCCTCCCCCTCCCCCCGCCGCCCCCCCCCCCCCCCCCCCCCCCCCCCCCCCCCCGCCCCCCCCCCGCCGCCCCCCCCCCCCCCCCCACAGTGCAGGGCCAGCTAACATGTGCTGCCCTAAGAGCTGGGGGTTAGGGTCCTTACTCAAGGGCCTCCAGACACGTGACTATTCTGTCTAGGCTGGGATCTCAACCCATGAGCATCAGGTCACAGGTGTGTGTGGAAGGGGGGGGGATCCAGACCAAGATTGTGTTTCAGCCAACCATTTGAGTCCTTTGTGGCTGTGACTCTTTATACTCAAGTGGTTGGTTGAAACAAAATCTTAAATCTGGATTTTCAAGCACTCAACTCCATACATAGACAGCAGGGAGTGAGTCTCGAACCATGAACCCTGGAGATGTGAGCATAGGTGAAATTGCACCCCCTATTGGTTAAATGAAAATGTTATCTGAACATAAGTTTAGTTAAATTAAATTGTAACATTAGATTTGAAAATGTAGCTTTTGTTCGTCATATCAGCATGTAATAATAATTTATCGTAAATGTAATTATTTTACAAATCTATTTATTTAGATGAATGGGCTCTCTCACCTTGAACCCCCTGGGAGAAAAGCCTAGAATCGCCTATGGTTGAGTCACCGTGCAGCCCCACAGAATGGTCAAGCTGCGTTTCACTAAGTTAACTTTTCGTTATCTAGTCAGGAAATTAACGTAGGCCTACCTTCTGGCAGTGGGAGTAAATTTAAACCCACAGCAACAGTAGCGAATGTGTAAAAAAAAAAAAATGGGGGGTTCCCCGGTTAACCCCGCGATGGATCCCATTGTAACGGCAAAATGAACGCAGATATCTCCCGACCGCAATGCCAGACAAATAGGCATAACGCTGGAAGCCAGATTTTTCCTTATTTTCTGCCTCAGGAGACTTTAATTTAAAAAAGAGAGATGTAGCCTAGTTTTAGTCTATATTTATATTGAAAAGTTAAATAAACGTGATATGCTGCGGAGCAATAGGGAATGTTTTTCTACATGGGGTGTCACTAACTGCTATATATACATATTGGGACAGTCTGAAGCTCTAATCACTTTTACAATGGATGCATTTTAATATTTCTACTTCCTGTCGTCATTAACTCTGCCAATCGTTAAACCGTTTCATTTTCTAGTGATTTTCCTAAACTTGCATTATAAGTATTTAACTGCCATTACAGTGTTTCAGGAAAGCCGGAATATGCGCCATATCCTCACCAGCACCTACAAGCAGCGTCGTTACATACGTGTTATGAAGTTGATTAAAGTTTCTTTCTGGCTTTCAGAAGACACATGAAGAGTTATGACCTAAATTTCGTACGTATGACCCATTTAGGTAATACGTCTAGAATTATTTCCATAAATAACACATAGCCTATGAGTTAATTATTTCAGATTGTCGTAAAATTGGTTCAGTGTTAAAATGTGTTATAAAGACCGATAGCAATTGAAAAAATGATTAAGTGTGGTGAGATTCCTCACCTTGTGCGCGCAGCCGCTCGTTCTCGATCAGGTATAGAACACGATGAGCTTACACCCAATGGTCGCTAGGGGCGCTATCTCAACTCCCAGTTAACCCAAAAAAGTTTGCGCAAAAGTTTTCCACGTTACGCATTTCTCTTCGTCGGGGTCCGACGTTTGGGTGTTCGCAGTCTGTCTGCTGGCCTGCGGAACAAGCGGAGTGGCCGGCCGTTGGTCCAGGACTCGTAGGTACTGTACCCCGCCGAGACGCGCTCGCTTTCGGCTCTTATGAAGCTAGCTTTGTTCCAGGGAGGAGTTTAGCTCTCTCACTTTATTAGGGAACTATTTTGGAAATAAAAGACTAGGAAAAGTTTTCACTTCCTTGGACGGACGATTCGTGGTTTAAAACCAGGTATTTCTCCACATTTGCTGAAGTTTTATATGGTCAGAAACGTGTGTATTTATTTATTTTATTGTAAATGCATGATCAGCACCATTTGTGTCTGGGGAAGGATGTAGGGCGAGTGGGCTAGATAAAAGGTGGTAGTGAAATAAGTCAGGGCATGCCTCTGAGTAACGTTAAACCGTTGAATGTTTACAAGATTGTTAATCGAGTCGATAAAGTTTTGGTATTAAACTGCAAATCATCTAGATTATATGAATAGCCTACTGTAGTTTGTGGAATACAGCGGCATAATGACGAAGTTCTGCCTGTGTTTTGTTAATGTTCTTACCTGTACTAGTGCGTGTTTGGTATTCTGAATAAGATTACGGGTTGTAATGCTTTGATCGTCTCTATATCTCTTCTAAACAAATGGCTTGTCTGATTTTGACACCGTTTGCAATGACCGAGGTATAAAGCATGTATTTTTATTTCAGCGCTGAATAATCAATGCCAGTAACGTGTGAATGACAGTCGCCGACAGCTTGTTAAGTGCCGTAGACATTATTTATTGATCTCGTGAAGCCAGTGCAAATCATAGCGCCCACACTTTATGTGAAGCTCGTAAACCTGGTGGTTTCTAGTTTTTATGAGTCGTGGTCAGGTTTATTTTCAAGTGCATAAGCTTTCTATAGTATCAATAAATATGTTTCACAAATAGTGATGCAGGGGACACGCCGACTTGCGAGACGTCTCGTTTTTATGCGCTATATACGTGCAGTTTACTGTCTTTCTGCATGTGCGTCTTCTTGACCGCTCACCGCGCGTTTGTAACTCTGCTTTACTGATCTTTTCCCAGGTGTTTAATGCATACAAATCCAAAGTACATCCAGAAGTCCTGCAACTTTGGGAGATCAGCCCCTTGTCATTCCTTACTCTGGATGCACTATGGAAATTGTCATTTAAAGTTTATTACAACTCCCCTCCAACAGTCCGTATTGAGAGAGGATATTCGTTAGTGTTGTAAATTATAATCTTAGTAGCAGCCCAGGTACCTAACGATGTGAACGGGAAAGTTTGAAACACAAATCACTCTCTAAACGACAGTACGTGTTCAGTAAATGGACAGGAGGCTCTCATTAAAATTCCGGATTTTATTATAAAGGCTCTTTCTTAAACTCCCGCTTGGGTTTTGATCTCCCTGCTGCAATCATTTTTATGAGCGTGGATAAGATGAGAAACGCGAACTGGAAGCGTGGGTGTTTATTTTGCGTTTTGCATAATTAAATGGCCTTAAAATCGCCATTGTGTCTGCTTCACTGACTCATGAACGCTTGTGTTGTGCTTCACGTCTGGCTTGGCTGTGTGACTAATCTCAGTGACGGCACCCCCTTCCTCCCCCGTACAGTAAATATGTAAAAAAAAAAAAAAAAACGTATTCATCGCCATCTCTGATCACATGGAAAGGGCCTTTGGGTTTTCGGATCTAAAAGATCTGCGGCTTTTCATTCTTTTTTGGAGGGGGTGGGCGGTTTCCATGGTATCTGACCAGTTGGCAACGTGAACAGGTGCTGGCACTGGGGGCAATGAAACCTCCCTGACCCCGGAGAGGTTCGAGTCCCGGCCAAACCGTGCCTCCATTATGCGGTAGCCTGTGCAACAGATTAGACCGAAGATGCTCGTGTGAACGAGGGCACGGTCCAGACCCCGATCTGGACTCCCCTCACTGCTCAGCCCTGTTTTTTCTCGCGCAGATGGTGGGCTGCGTGGTTCCGCCACAGAACCCCGTTGTTTGTTTTTGGAGATACGGCGCTGGAAAGCCGGCGTAATCCGTAGCGCCTGGCTGATCACGCGGTGAAAACGGGCGACTTCAGACAGCCTGACAGTCGCCCAGCGCGGCCGTGATGGTCGTTCTGGGGTCAGGAGGGCTGGGCTGTACGGGACTGGCGTTGTATCCCTTCTCACTCCCTTCGGCGACGGAATGCGGGATGTCCGCTAAAATGCTCCGTGCAGAAGGGGAGTTCGCCGAGCCGCTCGCCAAGGCTCAGTGAGCTCGGTAAGCCATACCACCGCTACCCCCCGATCTGCTTCTCTCGCATCATCCCAGGCTATTGAGGCGTATCTGAGACGGGGAGCGAAGCGACTTTCCTAACCGCGGACGGCGTTTGCGGCATCCTGGCCGCCGTGTCGCGGTAACACGGCTTAGGCAGCACTGCTTTATAATTTAGGAAATTATTGAGGAGCGCATGCTTAGTATATAGGCCACCAAAGAACTGGAACCCCCCACCCCCGTTTAATTTTATCCATCTTCTAACCGCTTATTCTGGTCAGGGTCATTTAACTTGATCTCTCTAACTTTCCTGGAGAGCAAGCCTGCTCACTGACACGAAGAATGTCTGGGAGGCGCTGCGGGTGTGTGAGCAGGACTGGCCGGGCAGCCGGAGAGCTGGAGATCACTCACTGTACTCTTCTGCCCGCACCTTCTACCAGTGAGCTCGGCTTCCTCAGACAATGCCGCTCCCGGCTATTTTAGGGAACCAGATTTTTTTTTTTTTTTTTTTTTGGTCGGAGGTGTGATGATGTCATGCTGTTTGTTGCAGCGTTTATCTTGCTGAAATCCCCCGAAGCTTCTGAGTAGTGTTTCATGCCAGATTTGACTTGTCAGTGTGGGATATCACCTGTGGCTTCCCCGCTCTCTTGTTTAATGCATGGGCTAATTCATATTTCATACAATCTGGTGTATTTTTATTTATTTAAACATATCCATCTCAGTGAGGTGTGTACTGCTTACACATTTTTCTTTATTTTGTTGTGTAACTTCCTCCATATTTTAAATGTTTAATTTTCTGGTTTGCCATGTTCTGTGTGCGACTCTGTACTGGTTGTAGTGGTTGGAGACTGGATGGATGTTCAGACTTTCTATGGCAGAAAGCTGGAACTGGGGGGACCAAAAAAGGTGGGCCATCTGCGGGTCCCCATGGACCAGTTTGAGAAACACTCTTACTCCACTGAGTAGTACTGGTTTGAGCTGGAAGTACCTGGTTTGACCTTGCTGGTTTTCAGTTTACTCTCTGCTGGTCTACCTTGAAACACAACTCGACTGGCCCCTCCCCAAGGCCCTCCTTTCCTAGAAAGCCAGTGGCTCCCACCGCAGCCGCCCATGGTGGGGGCTTGCCCCCGCGTTGGGGTCCAGCACGCCGCGCGGACTGACGTTCTGAGATCTCCCGGGTTCGAGGCAGCGATTCTCTGCCCAGTCCACAGTCCTCAAGCTGATCTACATCTTGTGTTATACTCCTGCTGAAAAATACTAGTGGTGCTAAAATACTATATCTGCTGCCTGTTTTTTTTGCCCGTCAGGTGGGCTTCTCAGCCACCAGAAGACAGACTACCGGCTCTGTTTAGGTCTGCAGGGAGCCTTTAGCACAGCCCTGTCTATCAGCGAAAGACTCAGCTTTGGGGGTTAATCTTTAACTTTGAACACACTGCAGGAAGCCCAAGGGCACCCCTGCCAAGCGGATGCACCTGGATCCTGACTGTCTGGCCCCGTGTCGCCCGCCACCCGCCTGCCCTGGGTCACTGCGTTAATGCTGGATATGAAGGTCACCGCTCCAGCCTGGACGCAGGGTTGCCGAGGAAACCGTGGGGTGAGCCGGGCATGACGGAGAGTCGGGCATTCACCAGGACGGTCCATGCCTTCTCTGAGGCCCTCTCTATGGCTCTGTCATTGTTTGGTTGAGGTTGTTTGGTCATGTGACTCGGCGTAGAGGCGGAGCATAAAGAGACATTATAAAGTGGTCAGACGAAGAACTGAGGAGGGTGTGGTCAGCCGCGTGTGGCAGGCGATCCGCCGGTCTCCTCCTCAGCGAGACGACAAAAAACCTTCATGCATTTTTGATGGCGTCCCCGCTTGTTCTAGATCAGCCGCGCTTGACGTATGTAGGACGCCCGTGTTCTTGAGGGCCACAGCCCTCTAGGCACCAAGCTGCTGTTCCAGAATAGAGTCGGGACGAGGCGAGTCTATTCTGAGCCAGAGTAAGTGTAGAAGTAGAGCATGAGGGCGGAGGGGCGGGCATCTCCACCAGCGAGGTCGGTCACAGGCAGCCGCCCGCCAAACATTCTCTGAAGAGGAGGCCGATTCCCGTCAAAAGGAGCCGTCCCTCTTTCTCTACTGCCCGGCTGTGAGCGTAAGACTTGCGAGGATTAATGATCACCTTGTCCTCCTTGTGCCGGGGTTCACTGGTGCCAGACGGATGCCCCCTCTTCCCAGGCCGATGGCACTAACGTTCGGTCAGTACGTTTCTGCCAACGCTGGGCTCCAGAGAGCAGAGCTGCCTCGAGCTGGAGGCCGGTATGATGGAAGAGCTTGGAGATGTGGGCATTCTGATCACATCTGTCTCTTTGTCTCCAGGAAGAATAGAAAACCGGATCGTAAATCTTCCTGCTTCGTGTTTGAAAAGCTGCAGAAATGCTCTAATGTCAGGGATCACATCTCACAATACTCATTTCACCAGCCTCTTTGCTTTAATGGGAAATGACCTGCAGCAGTTTTTCCCCAAACGGCACGATCTCTGGTGTTGATGCAGTAAGGCAGGGGATGTGGAGTAACGTGAGTGCTGCATGACTTTGGCGTTTATATAAAAAACCCTGAATTATTTTCGACGCCACCAGGCAGAGTGAAAGCAAACGGAGGATTCTGGGATATCTCTCGTTACTAACCGCAGGTGACCAGAGTATCCGAATAAGGTCCCTCCTCCTTCCTCCTGTCCTCTCTTAATGGGTCCTGTCTGCCGTCTCACGCAGTGTGTGCAAGTCTCACGGTGGGCTTGTAATGGGATCCGCGTCGCCTGCATTTGGTTGTCGGTGCCTTTGCCCCAGCTAAGACCGGCTGGTCAGAAGGGCCAGCCAGCTGTACCGTTGGCTGGCGTCTCCCGACGAGGCCTCATTCGGACTTATTCTTATCCAACAAGGTCCTGTTCTTACCCAGAAATAGGTGGGTTATTTTTAAGGGGCCTCGTTTTGGCGCTCGGGCGTGGAGCTCCTGAGGAATGCGGAGCGCGACACGTGATGAGAGAACATCCGATAAGAGCGGCTAGACGAGGAGAACGGGCTCCTTGTCCGGAATTGGCGGCGTCATCTGCTCATTACCTCCGTAATGACAGGCAGGGATGCCCTTCTGTCTGTAAAGCTGCCGCTGTGTTGGTCGCAGTCCCGTTTCCAGCCGTTCCATCTTGCCGAGCATCCGTGTTAATTGGGCCGGTGATGTTCGCCCACGAACGGCTGATTAAGACGCTTCAAGGCCGTCAGCATCCAAAGAAGAGCGGCTACTGCTCTGGGCTGCAGATTCCAGCCTTGCTGTCCTGTTTCCACGCTCTCCTGCGATTTTGCTGGTTGAATCTTTCCATGCTTCTCATGGTTTATCCCTCTCGTAAAAGACTTCGGTAATCACTATCAGTGGGTGGTCAGGTGTTGTGCATGTGCCCCGATGCCTACAGGCGAGGGAGAAGGGGGTCGCCGGTGGCGGATGCGTGGCCATGGTAACGGGAGACCTGCAGGGTCGTCATGGTGAGGAGATCCCGTGATGCTCAGATGAGTTTTTCCTTGCTATGAACAGTCGTGATGTGGTTTCAGGATTGCTGAGTCAACCTATAATATTTATATTACGTGTGTGAAACTGTATCTTGTGTTTAGTTTTCCCTGGTGGGTCTCAGCCCCGATGTCAAGGACCCGTAGGGCCGGGGGTGTGACCTGGCCGCCAGCAGTGATTCATAATTTCCCTCTGCCTCATCTTCCTCATTTTATTTTTCCTTATTATTCCAGTTACCTAGCAGTGAATTTTGGCCCGTATTTGTTAGGGCCTGCATTGCTGACTCGGCTGTTTTATACTGGCGGATGTTTTTTGCTGAAGCAAATTACCCTGGCCTTAATGATTTCCAGTTCTCAGACAGGCCCAGTCTGCAAAGGTTCTGTCCAGTGGTACCCAAAGCTTCCCTGGATTGTTCTTTGACTTGCTTTTGAAATGGCAGAGCGGGCTTTTGCCTGCTTCATGGTCTCGGAAATAGAGCTCGAGGTGAAAAATAGCATCGCTAAATCCTCTGCTTTTCTGGGTTTAGGAGGGAAACGGCAGTATGGCCTGGGAGTCGTGCCACTTGGCCTGGGCGGGGCTTCCGATTTGTGTTTTTATTTGACTTGAAAAACATGCAGCAGTTAGTTGTTAATTTCGGATTGATCGATTGGCTGAACTGCAAACTGCTTTAGGTCCTGTGGCCCTGGTTTCAGTCACATCAGGGTCCTGCTGCAGACTGTGACTATAACCGTGACTGTGTTTATACTCGTTACTGTAACTGTGCCTGTGGCTTTTGTTGTTTTCATAACTGAGACTGTAGTCGTTACTATAAACCCACCTCCCCCCGCCAATTGCTGTGACCCATATCACTTTCTATTCTGGGACAGAAGCCCCACTGATGGGAATTGCAGGGAGAAAGTGGCCTGCCTCTCGCTGCCTCAAAATAAGCCATGGTTTGGAGGTCCTGCCAGTAATTCAGCACGAGGTCCGTTGGAACGGCCACAGTCACCCTGGCAGACCCTCGGAGGAGCTCGTCAGGGGTGGGGCATCTGCACAGAAGCTCCAAGTAGAGATGGAGATTCAGAATCTGGAGCTGTTTATGTAACGGAAGGTGAAGGTCTGTGCTGTCCCAGAAGGTTGCTGGGTCCAACTCCCAAGAGGAGTAACCTATCCACATCACAACGTTCTCCAGAAGAGTCGCTTTCCAGAAGGCCGATTGCCAGATTTGGCCTTCTCGTTATTTTGAGGTCAGCTTTCGTTCTTTCATGAAACCACACAATGCTTTAATTAGCTCTCTCTGAGGTCACGTTTCCAAAGGCCTTCTGACGACACTGGTGCTGTTGTGCGTTCGGGTCTGGACCTCATTAAAACCCTCACGCAGCCCCTCCACTCCGAGAGAAACGGCAATTTCAGAACAACCCTCAAAGGCCCGAGAGCTGTGCGAGCATAATTAAAATGATCCCATAATTCTGTGAGCGGCCACATCTCGCACTATGGAGAGATTACATTTGGTCACTCTCACCATACCATCTCGCACTACGGAGAGATTACATTTGGTTACTCTCACCATACCATCTTGCACTACGGAGAGATTACATTTGGTCACTCTCACCATACAATCTCGCACTACGGAGAGATTACATTTGATCACTCTCACCATACCATCTCGCACTACGGGGAGATTACATTTGGTCACTCTCACCATACAATCTCGCACTACGGAGAGATTACATTTGGTCACTCTCACCATACCATCTCGCACTACGGGGATCTTACATTTGGTCACTCTCACCATACCATCTCGCACTACGGGGAGATTACATTTGGTCACTCTCACCATACCATCTCGCACTACGGGGAGATTACATTTGGTCACTCTCACCTACCATCTCGCACTACGGGGAGATTACATTTGGTCACCCTCACCATACCATCTCGTACTACGGGGAGATTACGTTTGGTCACTCTCACCATACCATCTCGCACTACGGGGAGATTACGTTTGGTCACTCTCACCTACCATCTCGCACTACGGGGAGATTACATTTGGTCACTCTCACCATACCATCTCGCACTACGGGCAGATTACATTTGGTCACTCTCACCATACCATCTTGCACTACGGGGAGATGATGTTTGGTCACTCTCACCGTACAATTTAGTGGAGGGGGGATACTTTATTCCTGTTTGCCCAGAAGTATGTGGACACCAGCTTGTCCAGCATCTCACTCCAAAATCAGGGTAATTAATATTAAGTCAGTCTGTCTCTTGCTATAGTCGCCACTGCCCTTTCGTTAAGGAGGGCTTTTCATTAGATGTTGAAACACAGCTGGAGGGAATCAGGTTGGGTTCTGATGTTGGGTGAGCAGTTCCCTACCTGTGAGATTGTGGCTGCCTCCTAGACGTTTTCATCTTCACAATCACTTGCAGCGTTGGAAAGCTGGTGTCTTAAGATGTTGCCAAGTGGAAAGTCCCTAACCTCCTCTTTATGACCATCTATTATACTGCTGATGATGGTTCCAGGAGTTTGCAGAACTATGTGTTTAACTATATACCTGTGTCAGCAATGGGTGCCACTTAATTAGGCTGTTCATCTAATTAATAGGGGTGGCCACATACGTCTTGGCCATATGGTGTACGACAAGTCCCAGCGTCCTTTTGGGGCCCATCAATCGTTTCTTTTAAAAAAGCGTGCTCGTGTACACTGACTGTGGCGTAATCGCATTGTCGGAGATTAATCGCATTGTCGGAGATTAATCGCATTGTCGTCGCTGTGCCACTCTTGATCTGCTCCCCCGTGCGACAGGATTCGGGATCTGTGTGATGATCACAAGTATAGAAGGGAACGGTGGAAAATTAGAGAATGCAGGTGGCATCAGTTTGCTTTCTTGGTGTCAGGTAGAACCATGAAGGTGCCCCGTGATAAATCGCGATGGGGACAGTCTGGCCCGGACCCCGTGATAAACCGCGATGGGGACAGTCTGGCCCGGACCCCGTGATAAACCGCGATGGGGACAGTCTGGCACGGACCCCGTGATAAACCGCGATGGGGACAGTCTGGCCCGGACCCCGTGATAAACCGCGATGGGGACAGTCTGGCACGGACCCCGTGATAAACCGCGATGGGGACAGTCTGGCACGGACCCCGTGATAAACCGCGATGGGGACAGTCAAGATGTCAAATAGGCACTTTGCTGCCACCTGTGTCGCTTGATCTTCGCCTACATGCCGAAGCCCCTCCCTTGAAGGTGGGGATAAACAGCCACCTGCCCCCTTCACCTCCCCCTGATGTGGGCTCTGTGTGACTTTTATTTAAAGAGCCTGATGCTCCGCGTCGCCCAGCGAGGGGGGGGGGGTGGTGATATCGTCCTGTTCCGGAGCCCCCAGTTTGCATTTCCGTCTGCAGTGGTGCACAGATGTTGGAGACATTGCAGCCCCCCCACTGTGGCCTGTTATTCCAGAAGCATTTTTTTTTGGGGGGGGGGGGGGGGGGGGGCGTGGAATGTAGCCGGTGGTTCCAAGTGGGTCGCATTTCTACAGCCGTAGACCAGCGGCCGGTAATTGTGTC
>JABFDZ020000039.1:21693490-21706652 GCA_019775955.2 Pollimyrus isidori
TACTCAATAAAAATGGAAACATTGAAGTAATTGTCTTTTAGTTATGAAAGAAACAAGATCGGCAAAAAAAAAATCGATATCGGCAGGTAAGGTTGTCTAAGGATCGGTGATCGGCCAGAAAACTGCAATCGGTGCACCCCTACACTCTACCAACCAGGACCATCAGCACTCAACAGGAGTCGGTTCCAGATCCCAGATCGGCGACTGATTAGGCCGTCGCCATAAACCCAACGAGTATGTCCTTCAACATTGGAACGCTGCGACGTCTTGCTCAGAGGTGACAGGACATCTGGACTGGTGGTGCAGTGTACCGTAGCTGTGATTGGACGCATCCCTTGTCCTCACACTTAGAGAGGCGATATTACTGTTCTGTGTTCAGCCGCAGGCGGAATACTCAACTCATCGTGAGGCCGTGGCAATAAATCTCCAGGCGGCTTTCCACATAGACGCAGACTGGTATCGGGAGCAGTCGAGACCGAATTAACACACGGGGGGAGCTTGTTTTGAAATGCGGGCAAGTGGGGAGAGTAATTAGTGTTCCCTGGTCAATAAACGGTCATGTACTTTCATTTAGAAGGAAAGGTGATGGTGCGGAATCCAAGAAAATAGCAGAAAACAAATAGCCTGTTTATTCTGAGCTTGAAAAACATTAAACTCACAACGGTGCTCTGTGACTTCCAAGAAAATATAGATAAATTCCTTGATGCATTTATTTTGTCAGGCACATAGATCAGTCAGTCTCTGTACTGCCACAAATGGACCATCACACTAGCATTTTAAGCCTATTAAATTATTTTACACAATTTGCTGTTTGTTTATATTAATCTCGAGATTATCTTACTTCCTGGTAACCTCTGAAAGACAGGACTACGTTGGGTCCTGGTAACCTCTGAAAGACAGGACTACGTTGGGTCCTGGTAACCTCTGAAAGACAGGACTACGTTGGGTCCTGGCAACTGCAGATAGAATCATGTGGGAAGCCTGTGTGGGACAGAGGAAGCATCTTCTGGCAAGAGCAGTCTCTCTCTCTCTCTCTCTCTCTGTCTCTCTGTCTCTGTCTCTCTCTCTCTCTGTCCCGTGCAATGGTTTCTCCAGCCACTGGTCTGACACGCTGTCCCGAAATCCTCGAGGACCCGTCCGTTCCCTGAATCTTCGTAAATGGAGAGAACTGACACCCACCTTCCCCTGAGTACGCAGACGAAGCCGTTTCTGTAAACATTTATCCGTCGCCTGATAGCTGTCAGCTGTCAGTTTTACTGGGTCTCCCGTGTGCCTGAACACCCACTGCAGAGATGAAAACCAGGAAGGTTTGTCTGCACTGAGACCAGAAACTCCTTTTATTCTGTAATTTTTGGAATTTCTGCCTCTGGGGCGGTCTGTCGCCCTGAGCGAGCTGTCAATAAGCCGCCGATCGCTGCTCTGTGGTACACTGCAGGCTGCAGGTGTCACAGTTATGGGCCCCCGTGGTTCGCTACGTTCTGCCGCATTTGTCACCCTCATGTTTGGCTCAACTTTTACCAGCTTGTTTTTAAAATGCGGCTCGCAGTCAGTCCAGGTCGAACACACATGCGCTACAGTCAAGCCGGAGAGCAATGCAGAGTGAAATGGATGAACTGGATGTGGTTTAACAGAGATGCACTCTTCGCCATTAAACATGCACGCAGCTGCCTGAGATATTAGCCGGTAATCTACTCGCACCTTCGGACGGATTTGACAGAGGGCTGCAAAAGGCGACTGTAATTCCTGTGTATTCGAGGCTCCTGTTTAGCAGCGACTCACGTGACCCTGTTGCCGAGGCAACCTTAAGTGTGACTGTATGTGCCTGATGTTTGCAGGAAGGTGCGTTGCCTGTCCCTGCCCGCCGCGGCACCTGGCGTGGTGTGTTCTCCACCGGGCTGCCGTAAGGTTGAGAAATGAGGCAACATCAGCGACTGGGACAGAAGAAAGCATGCAGCCCACATACGCCCCCCCCCGGCCCCCCCGGCCCGGGAAACTTGTTTGTTAGGGCAGCATCCATCATGGAGAGATCAAAGGCGGAAGTGGTTGTGTGTGGCCTTTTAATGAAGTTCCAGATTAACAAACAGCAGGGCAGACGAGGGGGGAGCACATGCCCGCCCCCTAAGCCCACCAGCTCATTTGCTCGGTGGAGGACCCAGCACCATTTAATCACACGGAGGGTCCTGATGAACGCCTCCGTCGGTGAACTTAGGAGCGAGGGGAACGAGCGCATCCGTGATCTGCATTTA
Source organism: Pollimyrus isidori (assembly GCA_019775955.2). NCBI lineage: Eukaryota > Metazoa > Chordata > Actinopteri > Osteoglossiformes > Mormyridae > Pollimyrus > Pollimyrus isidori. Next base: position 21,695,737 of record JABFDZ020000039.1, read on the forward strand.
AATGTGCGAATTTGAAAGCGGACATGTTTGAAGGAGATGGTTCGGAGCGACTAGCGGCCCAGCAGTGGCTCTCTGGCTGGAGCTGAGTCACCCTTTGTCTTGCTGAGTCTTGAGAACTTCCCAGGGAATAACAAAGGCGTAGCCCTCACCTGAACACACCACATCACAGCTGCACTAAAACTGCATCCTAAGCATCACAGTTGCACCTGTAACTGCTGCCATTTGATTTATTTGTTTTTTTTTTATCTCTGCCATGCCCCACAGCCCTGACCAGGAAAAGTAGGTATCGGATGGATGGAAGGGTGGATGGATGGATGGACGCTGTGACAGTGACTGGCTAAGCATAGACTGAGGCAGCAGTGTATTATGGGATAGAGTGACTTAGAGGCTTTCCGTCCCCGGTAATGGCGCTCTGTCTGCCCACAGGAGTGGCCATGCTCTCATGGCCTTCATGCTGTCGCGGCAGGAGGGGAAACTGAACCGCCAGCAGACCATGGAGCTGGGCCATCACATCCTGAAGGCCCACATCTTTAAGGTAATGAGACTCGTTCCTGGCAGTGGGGTCCGGGGAGGGGGGTAGATCCCAGGGGTTATCACTAGCAGAAGATGCTGCTCTTTATAGCCTTTTAATGTATATATCTGAGATGGGGGCACATCTGTTCCTCCTTTGTTCATTTGATGATTTTCATCTGAATATTTTTAAATAATTAAATAACAATGAATGACAATAAGGGCTGGCACCTCCGGAATCGGAGGTTAGTTCGTGGGTCACTGGGCGGAAGGTCATGTGGGCCTTAGTGTAACACTTTCCACTGCTGGTGTCTCTCACCTTCACGCTTTCTGTCTCTTCAGGGTCTGAGCAAGAAGACGGGCGTGTCCTCCAGCGTGCTCCAGGCCCTGTGGATCAGCTACAGCACTGACGGCCTGTCCGCTGCCCTGGCCTCCCTGAGGAACCTCTACACGCCCAACGTCAAGGTAGGTGCCATGGTGGACAGGTCTGGACCAAACATCACCTTGGTCGGGAGTAAGAGAAAAGAAAATGATTTTGCCATGAAGCAGCTAAACTGGTTTATGTTGTCAGCAGCAGTTCTGATTTTATATGACATGTACATGTTACCCACCAGCACTGGTTAGCTGATGCCTTCTAACATGCAAGGAAATTGACCTTGTCAGGGAGATCCTCCATTTTTCTTAACCGTTGAACCAATGCTGGGTGGTCTTCAGCCAGGAGACAATCCTGCAAACCCAGGAGACACCCAGCGCTGGCTGCCACTCCATCACTGCATGACCTTGTCAAGTAATTTCTAAAAAATTATGCTTGAAATATTTCTCCCTACTACGAATAGTGAATTCTTGCACCACAGGGAAAATACAAACAGGGACATTTTTTAAAAAAAAAAACCTCACACTTTGTTTTTTGTTCTCAAACAATGACCTTCTCCTCCAAACTCGTTCCAAACGATTCAAGGTCGTTTTTGCTCTGAAAGGCTTTGCTTCGAGCCACTAATTTATTCCATTGACAGGGAAGTAAATAAAACCAGTTCAGTGCTTTGCCTTTCACTGCTGTTTGATCAAGCGTCTTTTATTCAAATTCCTCCCAGAAATGACGTGGTTTGATCATCCTGCGAGGGGGCGGCACGAGACACGCTCCAGTGTTTAATCAATTTGGGAATTGCGGTCTCTCTGCATGATGGAGCCAGCTTATGTCTGAGTTCCCCAAACAGCTAAAACCAAACGTCGTTTTTGTGGAAAAATCGAAGAATTATCCAGTAAACGCCTGAGTCACCTATGAGCTGCCTGAATTGGTTATTTAGCCAAGCTAACATGCTTTTTGGTGGCCAAGAAGCTGTTTGGATAGATGCGTCACAGTTTCTTTAACTAAGACACTGTTTGGTCAGTCACATTTCTGTTTGGTTAGTTAGGAAACTGTCGCATTAACTGAGAGTCAATTCAGATTTATAATTTCTCACCTGAAGCCATTCAGGGCTAACAAAATAGAGCTGCATACGTGACCTTGTAGGTGGTGCTGAAATACTTGCAAACTTAGGAGTCAGCTTCAGTGTGCTGCCGTGTGAGGAAGATCCATGGGCAGAGAAGACTGAAGGAGCAGCGGATCTTTTAATGGAGTTTGCGATCGGTTAGAACGGCGTATCCTGATCTGGTCCTCAGGGACTCCCCAGAAAGTCCGCGTTTTTGCAGGGCCGTCTGGCAGGGACGGTGGCTCCCCAAGGACTAGGCTGAGAAACGCCGAGTGAGAAGACTGGTTAGCTGTGCACTTAATCAGTTATCGTTGAGTTAGCTGCGTCCCTGCTGAACTCCTGTCCAGCCAAGCGGGTGATGGATCTGCAGAATTCCCATACAGCAGGAGAACTGGAGATGGATGAGAAGCCACAGGTAGCAGCACACGGAGATTGATGCTGGGAGTAGCTTCTCCTTCCTCCGGGGCGAGGCTCATCACTCACGGCCACCCTAGGTGGGCTTGATGCCTCTGCACCTGGGAGATTTGTGGCGTGCAGGACCCAGCATACCTCTCTGCTTGGGATCTGCAGATGAAAACACCCATCGTAACAATTCATTCCCCCTCAGCAGCAACTCGCCCCCTCCCAGACCGCAGGCGCTGGTTGTTTTCCTAGCAGGTCGATATTGGCACGTGAGTTATTACCCCCCCAAGACTGGGGGTCCTGCCTGCATTCTTTGCTCGTCCTCCCCATTTGCCGGTTCCTTCCCGATACGCCGGTTCCTACCTAAAAACCCTCAAAGCTAGTAGGTGACCAGGTGTCTCTTAATGGCTGATTTTAATATGTGTCCTGTGGTGGATGGGCATCCCATCCGGGGTGTCCCCTGCCTCTTGCCCTGTGCGGACCACGATTGGCTCCAAGATCCGCACTGCATAAGCGGTTAAGAAAAATGGATAGATGAGTTTACGTCATAGGCTGGACTGAGGTAAAAATAAGAGTCGGTGTGGGAGTGTCTATCTGTCCATCCACCTATCAGCAATTTAAGATGTGTGGGGGTTGGACAATGAAACTGAAACCCTGACCGAACTGGTGTTTGACTTTTCACGCCTATATATGGGCGGCCTGATGGCCGATCTTCACTGATTGCACGTTCTGTGAGTAATAACAGGGTGTGAAAACTGAATTGGCAGAGCAATGGCACAGGCGAACATAAAATATTGCAATCGACACAACGTGATCGGAAGCATATCAGAGTTCAAAAGAGAAGAAATTGTTGGTGTGCGTCTCGCTGGCACACCTGTGACCATGACAGAAAGACTTTGATGTACCAAGAGGCGCGGAATCCAGGGTAACGTCGACATGCCACCGCGAAAGATGGACCACGTCCAATAGGAGTAAATATGGATGTAAGAGGAAGCCGTATGAATGGGACGTCCAGGTACTTGCCAGGATCGTATCCAAGGAAACGTAACCCTACAGCAGCCCGGGTCACTGCAGAATTAAAAGCGCTTCTCACCTCTCCTGTTTCCGCCAAAACTGTTGGTCCAGACCTCCACAGGGCCAGAACTCATGGTCGAGCTGCTATAGCCAAACCTTTGGTCACTCATGCCAAACATTGGTTTCAATGGTGCCAGCAGGAAAATCTTGGGTTGTGGACAATGCAAAACATACTGTATTGTTCTCTGATGAGTCCACCTTCCCTGTCTTTCTCACATCCGGGAGAGTTACAGCGTATAGAATCCCCAAAGACTCACCACCCACATTGTTGTGTACCCAGTGTGCAGCGCGGGGTGGATCAGTGATTGTTTGGACTGCAATGTCATGGCATCCCCAAGGCCCACTGCTTGTTCTGGTTGGGCACGGAATTGCCAATAACTACCGAGCCAATTGTACCAGGTTCACCCAATGGTACAAACGTCGTACCTCGAAAATGTATCAGTATGATGATGCAACAATACACACCACAAGACTAGTGACAGAATGGTTTGGTGAACATGAAAATGAAGTTTCCCGCAGCCTTCACAGTCCCAAGATCTGAATATCATTGAGCCACTTTGCAGTGCTTTAGAGGAGCAAGTCAGAAAGTGTTTGCCTCCACCGGCATCATGCAGTGAACTGGCCACTATATAGGAACAGCTCATCCTTCTGGCCACTGCAGGACTTTTATCTCTCATTCCCCAGACAAACTGATGATGTAATGGCCACAAAATGAGGTCCTACACCATATCAATAAATGACTGTGGTCTGAAACCAGGTGTTTCCGTTTCATTTTCCAACCCATGTAAATCTTGTCATTTCCCAACCCAAACCCCGCCCCCCAGGTAAGCCGCCTCCTGATGCTGGGCGGGGCCAACGTGAACTACCGCACAGAGGTGCTGGGCAATGCGCCAGTGCTGTGCGTGCAGTGCCACTTGGGCCACCAGGAGCTGGTGAGCCTGCTGCTGGAGTTCGGCGCCACGGCGGAGGGCACCTCCGAGAACGGGATGAGCGCGCTGTGCTTCGCGGCTGCCGCTGGCCACCTGGGCCTCGTCACGCTGCTCTGCAAGCGCGGGGTCAAGGTCAGCATGAGTGAGAACTGCGGACGCGTCACTAGCTGTTAGCTACTGCTACATGAGTCTGAAAGTTGCACTTCAATGTCTGAACCCTCTGGTTCCTGAACCCCTCCGGGTGATGTTGATTTTTGTCAACCGTGCTGGTTTCTGGCTACCCTGATTCAGCCACAGATGCTCACATTCAGTGCCTGTATGCAGGTCGACCATGTGGACAAGAGTGGTCAGTGCGCCCTGGTCCATACAGCTCTACGGGGCCACCTGGATGTCATGCAGTTCCTGCTGGCCATGGAGTGGAGCCCTGGGGGTGGGCAGGGGGACTCCGGCCTGAAAGTCAGGGCCACCCAGCAGGCCCTTACCGCCGCTTGCAGCATGGGCCACACACAGGTGAGTCGGCTCCCAGGGCACAACTGGAGAACGGGTGGGGGAAAAAATTACTGAAAGGGCCATGAACTCATAGCTATCTTTGCCTCTTCTTCATAGGGTCAAAAACCATAGCTGTAACTAGGACATTGCAGGTTCAGGACCAAACACGGGTCTTGTAATTATACTCTGAGCGGAAGCCGTCACACTGTTGTCTGTCTTATACAGCTTCAGTGGATGTTAAGGACATTAACTGACTTGAGTAGAATGACCCCCCCCCACTAGGCTGTTGGGATTGGGCTAGCCATGCCCTTATTACTTCCTGGGTGTCTCTCATTTTTCAGTCAGTCAGAGATTTACGTGCATATCAGGTGTTTCACATGTGATCGGTTTAGGCGAACGTGCATTGATCATCCTAAGCAATTTCCCGGTCACGCTTTAAAAACCTGTTTATTCAGCTCAAAGCACAATCATTTGAATATTTAGTTCCTACCCAAGGATGTGAGTTTGTGCCATTAATCACGTCGCCTTCCTTTTGACAGGTGGTGCGGAGTCTGCTGGCACTGAGTAATGAACACGGCGTGCAGATTGATGGGCATGACACACTCTGGGGAGAGACAGGTACCACCTCCCGCACCTTTTCATTCTGTGGGCCTCCCATCTGGTCATCATTAGCACACGTTGGGCGCCAAGCATAGCCAGAGCTCTCTCTCTCTCTCTCTCTCTCCGGACATGTCGGGGAGGGTGCGGTGTGCATTATCCAAAAACATGTTTTAGACCTGAATACTGTAGCCTCCTTATGAGTGTAGAGCTCTGACCTCGAGGCACCACCTGCTGCGCTAATCGTGCCTCATCCAGATGGCTGTGGCTCTTCACAGCTGCCTCGCATTAATCCCATTCACCTGTGAATAGAGCAGCCCTCCGATGCGTTTACGTTTGCTAAACGCCGTTGGCTTCACCTCCTTCCCGCCACCGCTCCCGAAAAAACGGACCCTAGGCTGGGCTCATCCCGTGTCTTGTCCTGATGGAGCTTTGGCAGATCGTTACCTGAGTTTTACCGGCCTACACTAGCCTCGAAAGACAGCCCCACCCTCCTAAGCTCCCCCGAAAACACATACTGACGTTGGAGATGCTGGATCCATCAATCTGCTTACTGAGCCGTAAAGTTAGACACGCTCTGCTTTGGTTTTTTTAAGCGTGACTGAAACGGGATAGCAGGGAACTCGGTGCCTGTGAATCTTCATCACAGCTTAAAGCTCCATAAATGCCCAGCGGGGGGTGGAATCCATCTCCAGGGGAATTTTCAGGTTTGAGTAGCACCGGTTGTGTCTACAGTAGAAAGGCTTCGGTCGAAAAATTATAAATCTGTCTGAAGCAGTGATACTGCGACCGTCTCGTTGAGGAAAATGGTTCTCTCCGAGGCCATATGATCAGATTAGACGGCGCTTGTGAGGCGGACAGGCAGGTAGCTGCTGGACACGGTTGCCATTGGACACGGTCGCCGCTAACGACAACAACATGGTAATAGAGCGGGAGTAGGAAGGCAGAAGAATGGCAGCTGATTAGCTGGCAGTATACTGGGTGCTGCAGAAACGTGTAGCACACAGGTCTTATATGAGGATGTACACTGTACATGATGGGAGTGCTGGATTCTTCTGAAATAAATGATGTGGAATTATAACAAAAGAAAAAAATGAAGAGTTAGAATCTCTGTGAACATTTAGCTGTGAACCATGTTTTTCCCAGAGAATTACATAAATGGAGATGAACAGAGAAATGTTCCCTGGCTTGTGTCCCTGTGAAAGGGCGTTCTCAGCATTTACCTCTATGGATGGCCTGACGTCATATGATCCAGAGACCTGTCATGTGACTTATTCCACAGAGACATGGCATTGGGTCAGTGTCATTTCGTAAAGCTTTGATTGGTTCCTTCTCCCTACACTTTGTTTTGCCACCTTCAACAAAAGCAAGGCTGTGATAAAGAGCTGTGAATTAATTAAAACTGTGAGGATTGTTTTGGCAACGCTTGCTGTACTCGCACTTAATTTATTGCGCTCTGCAGCTCCAGCCGGCAGAGTTCAGGATTAGCTTGCTGGCCGCAGCGTCGCTGAAATGCTAAACGTCAGTGTGAAGACGTGAGCTAGCCTGTGTGACCTTGTGCTCCTGGTCTGCTGCCTGCTACCAGACGTTAATGGAGGATGAACCATGGCCGCCGCAGCCATTAAATCTGAGGGGGACGTGTTTCTTTGGACCCCCCCACATTTAGCATAAAATATTACTGCTTCTGACGCCCTTGGGATGAGCAGTGTTTACAGCAGCGGCGAGGCCATTCCAGAACGCATTCACCAATTCCAATCGAATCCCAATCCAAATCATTTCCTGACTTGCACTGGAATTGATTAATGGGTTCTGGAATGGGCCCCACCCTGGTTTACAGCACCCCTCCCGGGTCTAATTGTAACAGGGAACATAACCGTAAGCAGAACCTGACGGTATCGGCCTGGTCTGCATGCTGGTCTGAGACACACAGAGGCTCCGCTAGCCTTAATTATGTTTTCCTGCTATATCGAGGTGCTAGACTGTAGCAGGGGTTTGTTAATTGGATTCCCATTCATTTGACTTCCAACTGCTTATCCTGCTGTGGGTCACAGGCCTGGAGCCTATCATAGGCAGCACGGGGCTGGGGTACTGGATGGGTTGCCAGTGCGGGACCACATAGGCATGTTCACACAGCCTGAGTGCATGTCTTTGACGTGCCTGTGGGGAGACCCATGTTAGATGGGAGGACAGGCAGTCTCTAAAGCAGGGCTGCCCAGTCCCGGTCCTGAAAGGCCACTCGACACCACAGTTTGCTGATTTCCCTGCTCAAGCACAGGTACTAAACCTAATTAGATGGCAGGTTGTATAAGATGCATTTGAGCAGGGAAATCTGCAAACTGTGGTGTAGAGTGGCCTTTCAGGACCGGGACTGGGGAATCCTGCTCCGCATGCAGACAGGGGGGTCCGTACCAAACACTCCGGTGGGCTGTGCCTAATATTCTTCAGCGTCTTTATTGTGTCCAAGCTGTTTCGCTTCCAGAAGGTTGTCCTAGTCGACGGTGTGGCTGCTGAAAGTCACATTGCGACACCTGTGGGTGTCAGCATGCCGTCGACAGCTCTGGTCCGACCGGGGGGGGGGCACTTCCAACAGCATCCTTCATGCACGGCGGGTGACCTGTAGCAGAGACCGGGGGTCCCTAATGGTCACATAATGAGTGTGTATCGAAGCCTAATCGCATGCATCTGGCACCATCGTGGGATGGGTGCAGTCCCCACCTGCCCAGCCGCCCCCTGCGAGGAGATGAGGCGGCACAATTTGTTTCGTGCCGTTAAGCCCCCGTCTGGAACTGGATGGTTGGATCGTTTCTGCAAGCATGTCCCTTTCCCCGTGTGCTGGACACACTCCCCAGGGGAGTCCTGTGGAGTTCTGCTGTAGGACGTGCTTCTAATGCGTTTCTCAGAGAGGACGACGTCAGCGGAAATCATGCCGCCGCAAGAGCGGGGCTGCATTCTAGCATCCATCAACATCTGAAGGCGCGGAGGTCACCTACAGCGCTTCCAGGCCACCCGATTGTGATCAGAAGTCGATATTGCGGCTGCAGTACTGCCACCCTGCCGGGCGTCGTCCTATCGAGCTCACGCAGCTGCATCAGGAAGGCTCTGCTACTTCATCTCTTCCAGAGAGCTGCGTGTGGAGATGATCCTCCCTGAGACAGGCACCCACACGACCAGGTCCCGTGTGATTACATGAGTGTTAAGCTCATTTTCATGCCGTACAGCATGTTTTCCGCCGGGCTATAGGTTTACGGCGAACTGCAGCTGTCTAACAAATGCAAATAAAATACGGATTCCAGATTTTTCTTTACATAAGGTGCCTGACTTAATCAGGACGTCTTGCCGGTTAGACAGACCCTGTAGCTGATATGAATTTAATAAGGAAATAATTTTAGATAAATGTAGTCTGAATAGCTAATGTGAATTTAATAAAGACGTATTGATCATATAGATGTAGGGTAAAGAGCTGCTTTAAACCCTCTGAAATTATATGAATGATAATTGAAAGACAAGAGAGAACAAATCCAGACCAGGGTTTAGTTTCAACCAACCAGTTGAGCGCACTGTGACTGTGACTCTTTATACTAAACGGGTTGGGTGAAACGAAACCTTGGTCTGGATTTGTGCTTTCTGGACCTGATCTTTCCACCCCTGATGAATATTAAGATGTACATCAATACACTGCGATTAGTGCGGAAAAACGAGTCAACAGTTGGCCTCCTGGTCTTGCAGAGGGGTAATACAAGCACAATACAGGACGACCGGTGGGGTGACACAAACAGGTGACGATCATCCCATCTGCAGCCCCATCTAGGCTCAAGTCCTGGGGGAACTCGTGGGACGAATGGCAGCCTTGCCCTGGCGTGGCCCATAAACAGTCCTCCCCACCTCAGCTAGCGAAGGGCCCCTGGGTGTGATGGACAGACAGGCGGTCATTGACAGACAGGTTCCTCAAGCCGTGCTCTGGCTTTTATTTTCGACGTCTCCCCCGGCCGGGGGGGGGGGGGGGGGGGGCCGGCCCCATCCCTTACCTGCCGCTCCACTTTAGCGGGATTGGCAGCTTTCTCTGATGTGTATGGTCAGGAATGTTAATGGGGTTTCCGTGTGGAGAAAAGAAGGATCGAGACGTCTCAGCTCTGCGCTTATCAACCCATGAAGGACGGAGCCAAAAAAATGGGTTCTGTCTGGAGGCCACTGAAAATGAGAGGGCTGGCGCACGCTCCAGGGACCATGTGTGTGGGGGGGGGGGCTTTGTTTGGGGAGGAAGGGAGGGGTGCGCTGGGGGAGCAGAGCCGTAAATGCGACCGTTTCAGCACGAAGGCGTCCCGCATTTCGAAGCATTTCCGCTCTAGATACACACAACCTTGGTGGCGATGAAGAGTTATTCCCGCGAGTGAGACGTCGCCCCAAGCAGCGTCATTTTAAGATTTCATTAGTGGCGATTAGCGGTGTGGCTTTGCGGTAGCAGGTCAGCAGCCAGGCTGTGGTCTGCCCCACAGCACTGTCCCGTTCCTGTGGCCAGAAGGACTGAGAAAATGGCCATGCATTCTTTAAATATATAACAGAGAAAAGAAAAGAGAACAGAACTATAAATTGTTCCTTGAATGCGAGAAGCTGTGATTTTCTAAGATCATTATGTTTATTACAGCTATTCTTGGATAGATCTTAAATTAGAGAAGTCCCTAATAGGAAGATAGCCTCTTTCTCTCTCTCTCTTTCGATATTTCTCTCTCTGGTTAACATGGACCCCTGTCACAATGTGAAAATAGATTGGGAGGCTTATAAATGCATGTTTTGTTTTGGCAACTATTGCAAGCCTTCATCTGTGGATAATAACCCAATCTGTGTGAACCAATTTGGAAATCATTCCCTTCTCGTCTTGTGAAACGCTCTGTTTTTTCTGTGTCTTCACTTTGGTTTGTCCAGTTTATTTCCTAGCAGATGAACCAAGCTAAAAGCTTTCTGTTCTACGCTGTGTCTGGCCTCTGTAAGCATCATGATTGCTCATTGTAACTGTAAAGATAATGGTTTTGCTTATGGTACCCAAGTGTGCCTCTTGTATGGAAATCCATGCCCATAAATGGCTTGATTGTTTATGGTGAGTAATTTGCCCTTGTTAAAAGGTTGAATTGTTTATTATGGGGCAGATTGCAGGGTTAAGCTTTTGCTGCACCAGGACAAATCTGGAGACCCAGGAGAGACTGAATGTGGAAATCATAGTTGATTTCCATCGTCTGATGTGGTTTTATCATGCCTTTTTGCAGAGGGAAATTATATTTATAAAACGCTATTCTCTTATGGATACCAATGGGGAGTGTTTTAGACCCATCTCATTTTGACAGCTGATTCTAAGGGACGTGACCTGTGTCCACACACTAATTGGGGGGGGGGGGGGGGGGGGGGGGGGGGGGGGGGGGGGGGGGGGGGGGGGGGGGGGGGGGGGGGGGGGGGG
>JABFDZ020000039.1:21881266-21891364 GCA_019775955.2 Pollimyrus isidori
GCGTGTGTGAGTGTCTGTGTGAGTGTGAGCGTGTGTGAGTGTATGTCAGTGTGTGTGAGTGTCTGTGTGAGTGTGAGCGTGTGTGAGCGTGTGTGAGTGTCTGTGTGAGTGTGAGCGTGTGTGAGTGTATGTCAGTGTGTGTGAGCGTGTGTGAGTGTCTGTGTGAGTGTGAGCGTGTGTGAGTGTATGTCAGTGTGTGTGAGTGTCTGTGTGAGTGTGAGTGTGTGTGAGTGCCCCCCTCCCTTTATTTAAGCTGTATATCATTCAGCAATCGCCTCTTTCTCCCCCTTGGCACATTCCTCAAAAACATGTTCTCCAGGTTCCTGTTATATGCCCCCCTCCCCACACACACACAAGCGCACACACACACACACACACGCACACACACACACACACGCACGCACGCACGCACGCACACACACACACACACATTCCTCTGGCGCTCCCCCTCTTCCCCTAACCCTCCCCCCACCAAAAGTCTAGCCTTACTATGTATCAGACCTACAGCGGTTTGTTTGTCTTCCTTTGGTTTGGGGGGGCGAAGCGTCCGGGTTTCTTCCCACGTGGCTGGATGTGGACCATGCAGCACCAGCCCCCCCCAGGCCCCTGACCCGCTTGAGATTTCCCAAGTGTGGCTGGAGTGAATGTGCATGCGGGCAGGTGGGGGGGGGAGAGAGTCACTGCAGATGGCGGCATGTTAATCCTGCACAAAGCGGCAGGCAGTAACTACAGAAAGTGTCCTTTGCAGGTACATAGTAACTGGGATTATATCACTTTATTACCTCTTTTCTGCTTCTCTGCTACTAGCCCAACATCATCAACAACAATAATAATAATGACATTGATAATAATAATAGTATGTAGTGCACCCTGCAATGGGCTGGCACCCCATCCCAGGTCATTCTCTGTCTTGCACCCGCAGCCTCCAGTATCGGCTCCGGATTCCCTGCAACCCTGAATAGGACAAGTGGTTACAGAAAATGGTCGTATGGATGGGAGGATGGATGTATGGACAGTAATGATAAGAATTTATTTATGATGGTGTTTGTGAGTGAGTAAGGCTGGGTACCGTCCAAGCCGTTCCCTGGGTCTCCTGCCTATGTAACCTGGTTTTTTTCTTCTTCTTCTTCAGTCAGCATCTAAATGAATTATCCCCAAGGGGGCTGTTGATTGGAGAAATGGCACACATCCAAATGTGTTAAGAAGAACAAGCATCTAAGAGCTCAGTACGACTTTTCAATTGTTTCAAATGCTCAAGCAATCAGGTAGGGATTTGACGGAATTGAAATGATATTGTTCAGTGGTAAATTAGCGCTGATTTTATAGATTTCAATATAAAGGAAATGGCGATTAAAGCACAAGCGCATGGGAAACGTAGGCCTAAACATATTTAACTGATAAATTGTTATTAATTAAAGTAACGATTACTGCAGGGTACTATTCATCCACATTTCTGAAGCATCGTTAACGTTACCTTCCAGAGTGACAGATATTCCACGGATAAATTTGGGTGAAAAAAAAATGTCTTCAAGTATACATTACATTTAACACGATTCAATCTTCTCATTCGCTCAGGAAGCTTAATCAAAAATACTTAATTCTGAGCTCAGCTGGGGGGAAAAAACAGCGCAGTCGGCTGTGATTAGGATCGGATTAGGAATCAGCGACATGGTGGGGACTGTTTTGCAGATGATTTCTAATTTTAAATTTTATAAATATGGGTATTAAATTTCAGGCTTAGTACCAAACCTAATGGCCGACAAGGTCCTGATCGTCTCTTACATACTGCTGGGTGGTACGTTCCAGAAGACTTAGTGGTATGACTGGTCACTGAAAGTCGGACAACATAACAGTAACCTGTAGATGAGGCTGTTTTATTCTGGGAATTTCATCTTCATGGATGTAAGGCGTGCCTCCTACACACGGTGCTGCGTAAGGCGTGCCTCCTACACACGGTGCTGCGTAAGGCGTGTCTCCTACACGCACGGTGCTGCGTAAGGCGTGTCTCCTACACGCGCGGTGCTGCGTGAGGCGTGTCTCCTACACACGCGGTGCTGCGTGAGGCGTGTCTACTACACGCGCGGTGCTGCGTAAGGCGTGTCTCCTACACACGCGGTGCTGCGTGAGGCGTGTCTACTACACACACGGTGCTGCGTAAGGCGTGCCTCCTACACGCTGTGCTGCGTAAGGCGTGTCTCCTACACACACGGTGCTTGAAATCATCCGGCCTTAAAGTCTGAATTTCAGTTTGTTGATAACTAATTGCTTAACAAAGAGCACAACAAGCTCTTGCTCAGCTTAAAATGCTTGGCTGAACGCCTCAGGAAATCATTCCTTCTGCCGACCATAAGACTCCTCAACCACTGAATCACTCAGGGCACCAGTGCAGTCATACCGATTTCTATAAAAATCCCTCTGTACTAAACGGTCTAGTGCAATATTTATTGTATTAATCATCATAATCCATCCACCTATTTATCACCATCTCTTTATGTTTTACTTTTTATATTTATACAGAAATTGTTGTAGTAATGTGTACTGCCTGTTTTTGTCTTTTTGTGTGGTTGTGTACTGGGCAGTCTGTAAACCCAAACCATTTCCATCCATCTGATTCCGGTGACCCCTGATCCTCAAAGTCATGGGGGTCCGGTGCCTGTGGGCGCAATGCAATGCGAACAATTTTCTCCCGGATAATAGAAGTTTTTCGACTCCGATTGTTAATGTATACTTTACCTTCGCGATTCCAATAAAGCAGAGCTCTGAAGGATCATTTAAAGGTTACAGCATAAGAGAGTGACAGCAGTGCGTTCCAGGAGCAGTGCATGATGGGAGGGGAACCTGAGCGGAGAGACAGCCTGGCAGGGATGCTGGGAGGGGAACCTGAGTGGGGAGACAGCCTGGCAGGGATGGAGGCCAGGTGGAGATGCTTTCTCTGAGTTTAATCAAGTCGTTCAGTGGGAACCCAGTATGAACAGGAAAGGTGGAGGGGAAGGGGGTGGGGCTAAGGGTGGGGGGGTGTAGGGACAGATTACGCAGCTGCTGGGTATGAGTATTGGTCCTGCATGCGAGGGCAGAGGATCACATGCAGCGGATGCAGACGGTTCACGGCCCCCCAGGCCTGGCTTCCGGTCCCCCAGGTACCCCCCCCCAAGGCTGTGCCATTTACCCATAAACGCTACGGCACATTTGGAGTTGCGCCATGCTTTGTCCCCGTTCCACATATGTTGGCCATGTCTTTAGCTGGATCTCTCCTGAAGTAATTCTGGCCCACACCTCTGGCTCCGTGTGCAGTTTGCATGGCTTGCTCCCGCAGTCTGAAAGCACGTGGCAGTGAGCTGCAACCCTTGGTGTGCCCGAGTGCGTGCCCTACAAACGGCCGGCATCACCAGTGGGTGGGCCCTGCCTTGGGTCCTGTGCTTCCCAACATAACCATGTAATTGATAAGCAGTTTTGGAAAATGGATGGATGGAACTTTGAGCTTAACGCACAAAGATCCAGAGGAATGCTGTGTGTGGTGTACTGGCATGAAACTGAAGGTCCAACAGCAGAGAGGGAATTTGAACTGGCAGTGCACTGATTCACACACCCACTGCACCGACCGGTGCCCTGCTATCCTTGTGCCCGCCTGCAATCGTGCGAGCGTCTGTGTCGAGGTGGAACAATGTTCTGCTGTTCCTTGGCCACTGTCGTCCTTGCTAAGTGGCGTGATCACTGGGCCGTCAAGCCAAAGGGTGCCTACAGCGGAGTGACTGACGGCCTGGGATTCCGTGACGTTAACATCTCCGAGGGAGGGGTCCCTCTCGCCCTGCCGCTGCTAAGAATTTCCATGCCAGTTGCCTTGACAGCAACTGTAAGCAATTTTGGCAATATTTTTTAAAAATCGCCTCATATGCCAGTGTAGAACACAGGATGCGAGGATGGATTTGAAATGGATTTTTCACGCCGTTAGTTACGTCAGACCGTACAGAAAGTAGACCACCCACCAGAAATTCAAAGAAGATTTGAAAAGATCTAGTGGATGTGACAGGAAAATAATGGCAGTCCGGTGCCCAGACATGTTCAGGAACAATCCGCTGAATGTTTTCACTTGTTTACCTCAGCCCTAAGGACACGTTACCAGCCAGGGTCAAACTCTGCCTCTTATGTCGGCAGTGGGAGAGGCCAATGCTAAAAACATCTTATGGCTCACTTATTAATGATGAGACAGCATTTTCTTAATTGGTGTGAACGCATAACATGCTGCTATGCTCTATTGTCAGTCTGGCAGGAGCTACGGGGACACGCCTCAACCTGAACATGAACGATCGGGACACCCTTCCTGGACATTCAGCGTGTATAATGGCACCTATCTCCAAATAAGCAATAGTGGGTAATGCTGTACTCTAATTACACCTTCATAATGCATTCATAGATCATTCATAAGCAGCATGTAGGTATACATTAACGTCCGAACATACCCTAACAGGCTCAATATACATTAATGACAAACATTATAATCATATGAAGTTTGTTATTAATGTATATTAAAGCTGTTAGGGTAGGTTAGGACATTAAGGTATACTTGCATGCTGCTTATGAATGTTCTATGAATGCATTATGAAGGTGCAGTTAACGTACAGTGTTACCAAATAGCGCCAAGCTGTCCCTTGCAGGAAATTCCAGAAGGAAACTGCTCATCTCTCTCCTGGCTGTTCATTGATCTTTCTCCTTACAGGCTGATAACATTTCTGCAGCAGAATGGCTTTCATTCATCCGCCAACCAGAATCACTTCCGAACACTTCCACTCCACTCATAGGGAACAACAACGTAACGCAGGCAGGTTACTGGCTAACCTCAGGCACAGAGACGCTTGCATTTGTTTCTGGGGCAGAGGATGTCCATGGCGACTTACAAGTAAGATATAAGTACAGAAGCAGATGGTCATCAATGCAGGTACACAGTAGTGCAGCCTGGAAGGTCTATGTGAAGTTTTACTACAGTCTACACAAGCTGCTGAGGAGACCATCGGAATGACATGTACCTGCTTGGTAGAACATGTTTGTTTTCCTTCTCTTTGTGTGTTTGGCACAGCACTGAGCTCGAGATGTTGTCAGCAAGGGAATAGGCGTGTTTTCATGTCACGTGTTCATACAGTTACCCAGAGAAACTCGCAGTACTTATTTTCTTAGGAGACATTTTCAATCCAGAGCTAAACGACTTACAGTTTCACCTGTTTTCTCAGCTGGATATTAAGTGAAGGATTAAGTGCCACAGGGCAGGTTCCTATCACTAATGGGAAAAAAACCAGGCTTTAAAACTCATGGTGAGCGATATCACTGCATGCTGTCAGTCACTGCCTGCATTATACCTCATGGGAAGCAATAAAGTAGCCAATGGGAAGTGGGTAAAAGCAGCATGTGACCAATAAAGCAGAGCAGCCTCACCAACCGCGGGCTTGGAAGCCTTTGTCCTCCCTTTGCTGATTCCCCCCTTGGAAATAACCGTCGCCGACCGGCAGTAATCAGGGCGACCCCGGTGGTGCTGAGGTCGCTGCCCACTCGTCGCTCTGCAGCCAGGTCCGGCCGTGAGAGAAGCCCGAGACATGGCAGCTTTCGTGACCGAAATCCTTACAGGGATCTGCGGAAAGAAATACTACGCATCCTAAACTCGAATTTGAAATATTTTCCTGCCCGTGGCAACAGGAGTGACTAACAGGAGTCGGTGTGCTGCCATTTTTGACTTCGAAACCGTGAGGAAAAATAAGATGCTTACATACTGCATCTCCACAGACCTCGTGTGGCGTATTATACTGGCAGTCTGATTAGGAAAGCGCCTCTGTGTGTGGTAATGGCTGGCTCAGCATAATAAGAATAGTCTGAAGATGGCACCACTCCTTTGCAATGTTTATATTTTGACATTCTGGTACAGCTACTCCTACAGCTTCCACGGCGGAGTCGGCGTGAGGAAGTAAATTAATACTTCTGTGCCATTTCTTGGCTGCTAAATTGACTTCAGTTGAAATTGCTTCAAACGTCTGGCCAAGGGAAGGGTAATCAGGGAGGCAGAATTTTGAAAGTTTTCCGCCCCGATAGTTCCTCCCAACGGGCACACGCTTATAAATCTGTCCCATAATCCTGTTTTCCTTCCGCGGCACGTCCTGTGATGTCACGGCGAATTTGCATTACCATTGGTCAAATTCGGATGCAGACTTTAATCTTTGTTGGCCATCTCCGGAGGATAGGTGGCACTCGAGGGTGGAGTCTCTGGGTGAGTTATCAGGACATGCAGACTGTCATAACAGGGACACACAAAAGCCACAATGCTTTTACTCAGAACGAAATCCAATTGCTTACCTAGTAACTAGAACAAAATGCAACCACACAGCACAATTTGGGTGTTATATATATATAACTGCTTGTAATATCTTGTTATTAGTATAGTCATGCAAATGTAAGAAGAACATCAAGATTTATTTTCACCATACTGAGATTTTAATATTAATTATGCAGTAAATTATGCCTGCGAATTGCTCATGAGATTATGAATCTGATGAAGCTGTTTTATTGCAGGGCAGAGCTGTCCATCTCGGATTAGCAACCAATTGGAAGTGTCATTTGCCTCTGGGCTCTGATTGGACTACTGGGAAGGCCTGTGCTGAATGTTTAACTCTCAGGGGAGGGACATAACTTTTAACCCTAAGTCTAATTATTCAGCACAAAGGCTGACACTGAAATTCGGACAGCAGAACTAACACTCAGAGGATTTTGTTTTCATTCCAAGGTTCCAACAATGATCGTATTACAAAAATGTGTGGTAGTGTTTTAATGCACCATATAAATATTCACGTTTAATAAGTTTATATATAAATGTTTTAAATGCCATGCAAGAATTATAAGTGTAAGAGTGTATGAATGTTAATATTATCCCAGCGCTTTTCTCTTTTTGACTTCAAGCCCACTTGGCACCTGGCCTCATATGAGGAAATTAACTCTCTCGGAATATCTAGCATTCCTCCCCCCTTACAGTTATGCCTCGGAGGCTGTATTTTATGTCTTCAGGGGTCAGGAGGTTGCAGGAGGAATGTTGCAGACGCTGAGGGTGTGGCAGCCCAAGGCCGGGGGCCGGGGGCGACGCGGGAATCCCACTGACTAAACTGCGGGGCTGCCAGAGCCAATCCCGGCGGCTGTCTCATGTCTCCTACAGCTTAAAGCAGGCAAATAGACTTTTTTCACTTATCTTTCCCTTAATTGGCCATTTGATTTGACGACATCACGGGTCCTCAGGATAGCATCTCCTAAGGCTAAATTTGACTCTCCAGCGATGGCGGCTTATTTTCCTGATGTTAGCATGTACCTGCTTACCAATTCATTTACCAAGGCCTCATATACATGATCTGCGTCACCTACACTTCACTTTATCGGTTTATATTAATGACTTATCCAGGTTGACTCACAGAAACACACTTTAATGCACAGGTTCACCCGGGCTGAAAACCAGGGGCCTCTGTGAATAAGGGGCCTCAAGTAACCTTGCTCAATAAAATTTTAAACATCCCCCCCCCAGCCAATAACTTTTACCGACTCCCCATCCCCCACTTGACAATTACATCATCACTAGAAATGTTAGGTGGGGGTTCCTGACCATGTCAGTGTGTCTCTGGTTATGAGAGGCCTCCTGTGTTCTTGTTTAACAGGCAGTATGTCCCTTTTCGTCGATGTGAGCCGGCAAACTGCTAATCACACATCCGGTTTCTTATCCGCTGCGCGTTCAACTTCGGGCGGCTTAGCTGTCTGCACCTCCAGGAAAAGGCTGGTTAAAATGACTAGCATCCTGTCTCTCTCTCTCTCTCTCTCTCTCTCACTCTCTCTCTCTCTCTCACACACACACACAGGTGAAGAGAAATACAGAGGACAATACCCAAAACACATCATCCAAAAGGCCTTTTATTCTCTGCCATCATGAAATGCGTGTGGGGGGACACAGCCGGCGGCCCCTGCGTATAACCTCAGGTGGATGTTAAGCGACGGGAAGCAGGTTCGAACCCACAGCTGGCTGGTACAGCGCTAAGCGCCTGTGATGGTTCAGCCAAACTGCGGCGCTTTAAATCGAACGGACGGCGCACTAAAGCGTGGACTGTGACCTGTGCGTGAGACGCGGGTTCCGTGGGAATCCCTTGTGGTCCATATGTCTGTGTGTGTGTTGGAAACGCAATAAATTATTAACCCTGTCAAGACCATTCAGGCCGAGCGTGCTTATTGGAGGTTAGCCCTGGGCTCAGTGCTGGTGTGAAGGCAAAGAACATCTGGACTCCTTATTCACAGAGGGAACCCTGTTAAAATCCTTGTCACGTATGGTATGTGTACATAATGCAGTACATACTAGGTAAAATGTACCCCAGATTAAACTGTGCTCTTACTCAGATTTATGAAATCTAGCACTTAGGTTAATCTTATCAGACATGACTAATATCCATACCGCTAATACAAGGGCTTCTATTCGCTTTTACAGAACAGAGTCGTGGAGTAAAATGAATGAGTTAAAAATAAGATCTCTGATAAGCCACGATTGAGTTGTCAGTGAGGATGCAGTGAATGAATATAGCACGCTAATGTCGGCACTTAAATCTTCTACAGCTGCTTCAGGTTCAAACGAGGGTCCTTGGAGATCTTGGAAAAAAAGTGAAGAAACGTAATTATTTCTCATGCTTTTCCCCGAATCGTTTATAGAATACAACTTCGCTCCAAGCACGGAGTTAATGCCATGACTGCAGACAGTGCAGCTACACACTAAGGGTAATCTGCAGGCAGTGCAGCTACGCACTAAGGGTAATCTGCAGGCAGTGCAGCTACACACTAAGGGTAATCTGCAGGCAGTGCAGCTACACACTAAGGGTAATCTGCAGGCAGTGCAGCTACGCACTAAGCGTAATCTGCAGGCAGTGCAGCTATGCACTAAGGGTAATCTGCAAACAGTGCAGCTACGCACTAAGGGTAATCTGCAGGCAGTGCAGCTACACACTAAGGGTAACCTGCAGGCAGTGCATCTACGCACTAAGGGTAATCTGCAGACAGTGCAGCTATGCACTAAGGGTAATCTGCAGGCAGTGCAGCTACGCACTAAGGGTAACCTGCAGGCAGTGCAGCTACACACTAAAGGTAATCTGCAGGCAGTGCATCTACGCACTAAGGGTAATCTGCAGGCATTGCATAACGAAAGAAAACTCACAGGAACCCAAGGGAACCTGTAAACGATGCATGCGCATCTCTGTAAGTGTGAGACCGCAGGGTAACCCGGTGAACCAGCCTCGTTACTTCAAAATTCGTTCAGTCTGCCATCTAGTGGTAGGTAGAATTCTGTCCACTGTTTTCATACGTGTCATACAGAGATATCACAACTATATATTTTTCTTTTTATCATCGTTTACTCAGTGGGTTACGAATGTATCGTTTGTCATAATAATCTTGGTTTTCGGTTTTGAACCTTGTCGGCTGATGCAGTACATATATAGGTTGGAATTTTAATTGAATTTTGGACATTTTACTTAAGTCAGTTTATGTTAGTAACGTTTTAACTGTGTCGGTAGGGTATCGCACAAGTAAACAGGTAGTGATTATTTCAGACATACAAGCTCATAAGAAGCACCATGTAGTGTGTGTGTGTGTGTGTGTGTGTGTATATATATATAAACAGTATATACAGTGAATATAAAAAGTCCACACACCTGCTAAAATGGTAGGTTTTTGTGTGATTTACTTCCAATTGTTTATCCAAGCCCAGATCGCGGGAGATACATACATTATTATTATTTCATTAATAATATATAAGGGTTACACAAAGGCAAAAAGAGTGGCAGTGTTTCCTCACTCCACCATCTCACATTGAGCTTCCTGAGACCCAGTACAAGATAAGCACTTAGTAGATGGATGGGTGGAAGGTATCTTTTGTATGATGTAGCACTGGAGGATGTCAGTAGATGGCGCAAGATAAATAAAATCAAGTACAACGTCGTAGGAAATTTCACTTCCGGGGTTATATTGCTGAACACCTCTGGGACCCGGGTTCTGGTCTCCGCCTGGTTTCATGTGTGTGGAGTTTGCATGTTCTCCCCGTGTCGTCGT
>JABFDZ020000039.1:21891380-21902820 GCA_019775955.2 Pollimyrus isidori
TGCTTCCGGGATAGGCTCCGGACCCCCCGCGACCCAGTAAGGATAAGCAGTTTGGAAAATGGATGGATGGATGGATCAAAACTTCCCTTGAAGTATCTTAAGGCAGGTCCATTTAAATTAGAAATTTCCTTGGTTATTAAACATTCATCCAACTTTTAAACGCTAACCCAGTACAGGGTCGCAACATTGGACATTACTGTTTGGAAGTCATCTGCATTCATTGTTTTGCTACAGTTGAAATGTATAAGCGTGGGTTGAAATGTATTTTATCAAAGTAAGAATATTGCGTAAAAACAAGCTGGGTACCACTGGCCTGACGTTATAAATTACCTGATGACGTGGGGGGACCAGAAGTAGCATTCCCATTTACGCCGGAAGGGAATCAACTTTACCTTCTTGAGCAAGATACTTAAATTGTTTCAATAAAAGAATTACAGCATTAAAAAACGTGGGGCTGAGTAATATATTGTCCGATTAGCCAAAGTGACTATAGCGTTATAACGTAGCACATTACAGCACAGTACTGTGAATGAGTGTCGGGCACACATATCGCCCGATACATATGTAAAATGCATGTAGCAATGTACAAATACAAAGACACAGTAATCAGCTGAAAGTGGACGAGTTATATGACACATGAATAATTGCATATGACATAAATTATTGCAGCTGAGAAAGGCGGTGGTTGAGAATTGTAGTATTACTGCAAGATAATGATCATGACCAACAGTATTGTATAGTATAATGGATTACATAGAACACAATTGTGGTACTAAGATCACTGTGACAGAAGCATTGTCATATAGTCACCATTGGTGCATGTTCTGTGTGTGTAGTGCCTGATGTGTGTGGTATGGATACGTCACAATACAGTTCAGTGTGGTGTTCTTATGAGGAGGGGTCCAGTGTGTGAAGCAGTATGACAGACTGGGGGTAGAAGCTGTTGGGCAGTCTTGCCATGCGAGTGTACAGGACACTCACTAGATGGCAGATGTATGAAGGGGTTGTGTCCAGGGTGGGTTGGGTCCCGGGAAAGCAAGGTGTGTTTCTTTATGTGACTTTGGACCAGTCGTTCAAATCACTTCATGATTATGGGCGTCTGGACCACTGGACGACAGTCATTCAGGGACCTGATTTCTGCCTGTTTTAGATCAGGGATGATGGTAGCAGTCTTGAGACTGGGAACAATGGAACAATGGCCTGTTCTAAGGAGATATTGAACAGGCTGGTAAACCCTGTCACCAGCTGTCCCACACACTGCTTCCGGATCCGCCCAGAACTCCCTTACACCACCCCCCCTCGGGCCAATTATTGTACGATGTTAATTGTCCAGGACAGGGTAGTGGAAAGGATTGAAATTTCATAAGTTTGGGAATACCTATACACAGACCTAGTTTGAGCAGAGAAAAACTGCATTATATCAATAGTAGTAATAATAACAACAACAATAATAATCTGTATTTATATAGCACCTTTTATACCTGAAATGCAGCTCAAAGTGCTTTACCAGGCCTTGGCTATATACTGAGCGACTCAGCTGCTAGGTCCTTTGCTATACATCTGCTGAATCTCACTTCTGCTATCTACAGGCCTATGTATTCAGCTCCATGTTATGCAGGTATCCAAGGACATGTACAACTGTGCTGATTGGCATCTCTGAATTTCCTGTGGCACGCGTGTATATGTACAGTGATGGGTTGTGGCCCCTTTCTGTCCATTGTGAGATAAACTATTGAAAGGTGCATGGATTAATTAATCCAGGAGGTGGCGACAGCGAATATTGTATTGTTCGTGTGTTTAAGACGAACTGCCTTTTTGTCACGTATACCAGCTTTGTTAGGCTTGGCTTTAATTTTTTTTTAGTTTTTATTTCTATATTATTTTTATTTGAAAGCCAGTTTAGTTTCAGTTAGTTTTCTACGTGGTTTCATTAGTTTTTACTCTTCTTTATTTTAAAGATATATTTCTATTTAATTCTCATATGCAGTTGACCTTTTTGAATCGCGATTTAGCCGATACCGCTATTGTTTTTGTTTTTCTCTCGTACTCACATATGATGTACAATAAAATATATCCAAGCCCTAATTAAATGTGTTATTGGCAGTTTCCCCACACCAAGTTTTTAAATGTCAAGGAGATAAATGTTGATGTTTCAATATGACACAATGCAAGTGTGTTTATTTCGGACATTTGTTTTGGAGTAGATCAACATGATATTTTACACCACAGTGTTTGAAAACGAACAATTAACTCCTCTATAAGGTATATATTATAAAGGTTGGAATAATAGTGTGCATGTAAGAGATCATTCTCGTAATAGTTGGAATCCGTGCAATACAGTCTAAAAGTAGGCTAAGCTTAAACTATAGGGATTCAGCCGAGATTTAAAGACTGAGACTGAGTTGGCATCCCAAATATAATCTGGCAGACCATTCCACAATATAGCATATTGCAGAATGCTTTACTGCTCACTGTCATTTTATCTATATGTGGAATGACAAGGAAACCTGCATTTTGTGTTCGGTCGATGGCATGGCTTGTAAACTTGAAGTAATTCTATTAGGTAGGCAGATGCTAGACCTAAGTGCCTTATATATTAATATTTATCGTGGCCTATCATCGCCTATTATAATTATAATATCATCGCGAATAACTATCATGCCTAGTTATTCGCGCAACTATGCGAATATGGGTTAATTCATTGACTCTGTCTATAGCTGCCGAAGTATAATGTATAAGATGTAGGCTAATATAATGTACAATGCAGGTGTATAATTTGTATGATGGTATATTTTGTTTAGGGCATGTATAGTTTTCAAATATATATCGATTTTTGGTTTATCTCTGTTAATTTCTCATTAAGCCCATTATCCGATAGATGTAACTCAGGCTCCCACTCTCCAACTGGCAAGTCTGGAGTGTGGCGTACAGACTTTGTGTTTTTACCGGATCCCACGATCCGGAGGGGCGGACTGCACACGCTGCCCCGGAAACGTTCCTTGCGCAGCCGCCGTGTTGAATGAAATACGGCTGAATCACTGCGGGCTTCGTCGAGTTTTTCAGCGCGGAGTCTGTGTTTGTTCCGCTTTCAGGGGGTTAATACAGGTAATGAGTACTTTTTAGTATAATACATACATTTCTCTTGTCATGGGTCAGATTTGATGCAGCGGACTTATGTGTTAAAGCAGTAATAGGCGAATTCATAGCGGATACCGCAAGTGTTAGCCGGCTTAGTTAGCATGCTATGGCGCTAACGCTAGCATGAACGTCTTTAGCATGAGCTGGCTAACTAGCTGACTGGTTACTTGGGACGCACTCAAATAACTTTTCTAGAAATATTAATGCCGATTCCCGTGTGTCAAGAACTATAATACTGCCCATATCTGAAACTGGGTATCTAGTATGGAGCCGCGTCGATGGTTGTTCGCTTACCTGCTAGCTGACATCTGCACTGTCACTCTGTTATTGGTGTGGAAGAATATTATCAACAAACTAATAAAGGCTTTTAATAAATCAGATAAATCAACGAGTAGTTGGTTTGCGAACAAAACGAAGCATTTAGGCGACTTGCAGGGGGGGAAATAAGCTGTCAGAGACTTAATGTGTTGTTATCGTTGTTTTTGCATCCCCGTTAGCCCGACTGCCTTTGAGGATCGATATTGGAATGAAATACAAGCGATTAATAGAGGCACATATATATGACTGTGCCGCCAGTGCAGTTTATGATTTTGTAAGGCAATGCTTACTCTACATAGAGAGATTTACAAAAAAAACGTCTTTATTCAATTCTTGACTCTTCCAAGAATTGCAGTTAATCGGTTTTTAATCAACGTTATTCTGCGCCCATGTATATGAATAAGATTAAAGTTTTTTTTCTTTGCTAATGAGCATATAGATAGAATGGACACCTTCAGCTGTCTCTGTCAGAGTCTGGGTTACTTGACCATTTTGATCATCTGCAGACTGCAGTTGTTTTAGTAGATGTGTTCATTAGTGCCATTTGGAAGAGTAACCATGCAGCTGACCGGCAGCGCCCCTCGCTTCCACACCAGACCTCGCTTTTGGTGTAGGTCAGACTCGGGCATGTTTACTGACCAATCTGCCAGACTCCACGTGGAGAGGTGGAGAGGGTGGCTGCATGGTTCGGAAACATCGCCCTGGGGTCGACAAGACCTAATGTTTATTTGTGAGGCAGCTTATTTTGACATCAGCGAACAGTATGTTGTGTGACTTGTGGAAACCGGCTGTGGTTTTCTGTCTTGGAGTTCCCAGGTGTCTTCTGTACCTGCTTGGGTTGGAGGGTCATGCACTTGATGATTTGTTTTGTGTCTGTTTGCTTTTTCTCCCCGCAGAGTCATGGATCGGCTGCTCAGACTTGGGGGTGGGATGCCTGGCCTGGGACAGGTATGCTTCATGTCCTGAATAAAGCCCTAGTTGGATGCCAACTCTATTCGTTTCATTTGTAAAGTCATGCTCAGTTTTCCTCATTGATGAAATGTCGTATGTGCATATATATGCACCCAAATGACCTGGGTGGAGGAGGGACTTGTCTCTCATCCATCCAGCATTTAAAATTTTGCAAACATTTTATGCTTAATGCTGGAAAGACTTAATGTCATGTTTAAAAATAGACTGAAGAAAGACTGACCTAATATAGAACATCTATGGAATTCTGCATCATCCATGCTGTGTTGCTAATTGCAGGATTGTGTTTAAAAGTTAAGGTCAATAAGAAATTGAACAGGTTTATTAAGAATAGGCTATTTCTCAGTGAACTGGGTTTGGGTGAGACCTTGCATAGGAGTATTGCTCTTATATTCTGCTTTTCTGAATTCTCTGAGTCTTAAGGACTTCAGTGCAAGCGAATCTGGAGCCTCTATCATCGTGTGATTATTCTAATTTCAAATTCAACAGCCCTTTCTTAGTATTTTCTTCATTGTTTGAGGAAATGGCAGCAGGGGTGTGTGTGTGGATGCTTTTGAACAGCGCTGCTCGTGAATGAGGTGTCTTTGATATCGTGAACCACCTGAGGTGATACTTTGTTTGTCCTCTTTGAATACTAAGATGATTATAAAAGGACTGGCCCTGGGAACGTATTTGGATTTATTGTTTTAATCTGAACTTTCGGTTGAGGTTCCGGGATTCCGGCTCTGCTCCCAAAGCTCCTGTTAAATTATCACCTTAAATATGGTGCACAGACTGCACACCTGCTTTGTTTTCTCTGATATGTTATTTTGGCTGCATCAGGATACCTTTGCAGTATCTGCCTCATGGGTCCTTAGTGAGCTTTTTAAATATGTAAAAGGATCCAAGTTTAGCCCAAATTATCCAGTTCACACCCCAGTGCCAGGGAGGTCGGCTGGGATAACTGTGTTACTTCCTGCAGTGAAGCACGTGGCATTTGGCACTGGTCAGTCCTCGCACCAGCAAACGTCTGTCCTTGGCACATGGCAGATGGGCTGCTGTTGGCCACTCCGATGCGGCTTCATTGAAAGTGTGGCACAGGCCAGTGACTGTGTTTCCAGATCCTGGTAATTGTTCTGTTTTAGGGCTACAGCTGGCCTCGTCTCCCATAAGCTGTGTTATGTCTGCCTTGTCATCAACAAGACTGGATGCCTTTAAGGATCTCATTTTATTTATGTATCTCGGTCCTTTTTAAATGAAAGCTCTCCCGCAGTACATTTGAACTCTTTCTCATGGAGCTTTTTTCAAGCAGTTTGTTACGGAGATGAGTCTTGTCCAGGCGTCCTCATTCACTCGCAGTCCGGTGACGTCAGCGTCGATTCCCCGGTCCCAGTGCTGGAGGGCCACTCTGCACCACACTCTGCAGATTTCTAAACCTACTAAACCTGGCAATTAGCCGGCGAGCTGAACAAGGTGCGTTTGAGCAGGGAAATCTGCAAACTGTGGTACAGACTGGCCCTCCAGCACTGGAATTGGGGCAACCCTGTGCTAGATCTTTGTGCACTGGACTGGAGATCATTCTCAGGCTGCTACTTTGCTACAAATAAATGTGGTTAGCATTAATGCTAACAATGTTAATACCTCCCACCAGAATATCTATGATCTGCGTGTTTTTCCTCACAGGGCCCCCCGACGGACGCCCCCGCAGTGGATACGGCGGAGCAGGTCTACATCTCCTCTCTGGCCCTGCTCAAGGTGCGTTCAGAAACGGTAGCCGGGTCTCGGGCCGCATGTGAAGGCCGGCCGGCTTTGGCTGTCGCTAAGGGGAGACCCGGCTCTCTCGCAGATGCTGAAACACGGCCGGGCCGGCGTGCCGATGGAGGTGATGGGGCTGATGCTGGGCGAGTTCGTGGACGACTACACAGTGCGGGTGATCGACGTGTTCGCCATGCCGCAGTCGGGAACGGTGAGCGAGCGCCGCTCCGTGCCACTGCCATCCGCGGATCCGCTTGCGTTGGCGCTCCGATGGGCCGGGCTGCTTCTCTGACGCTGTCGATCTCTGCCTGGAACAGGGGGTGAGTGTGGAAGCGGTGGACCCCGTCTTTCAGGCGAAGATGTTGGACATGCTGAAGCAGACAGGCCGGTGAGCAACCTGCTGTCCGATCCCTCCAATCGAAAGCCGGCACGGGGCTCTTCGGAGCGTGTTGGTCTGTACGTTCTCATCACCGTGCCTGAATGTGGGTCGGTTGACTTTGGGGGTTGGTGATGAACGAGGATAATGATGTAGGGTCTCGTCTGACTGTCTGTCTTGCTTGGCCCTCCTGCCCAACTGATGGTCTGGGTGGATGGAGTTCTGGGGGAATAGCCTCAGGACAGCAAAGCCTCATTCCTGCTGATTTCCCATACCCCCCCTCTTCATCGGAATCTGCGACCCCTCCCCCCCTCCGTTATGTGCTACAGGCCTGAGATGGTGGTGGGGTGGTACCACAGCCATCCTGGGTTTGGCTGCTGGCTCTCGGGAGTGGACATCAACACCCAGCAGAGCTTCGAGGCCCTGTCGGAGCGTGCCGTTGCCGTGGTGGTGGATCCCATCCAGAGTGTGAAAGGAAAGGTACGGCACGGTCCCGGGACGGGGTTGGGGTCTGACCCATCCAATAGTATCTCCCTTTGGAAAATGGGCGATGAGTTAGCTTATAGACATAGATGCAGCTTATAGATGTAGGATTTTTAAGTCCAAGATTTGTTACCAGGATATGTGAGAGGTAGTTTATCTTTAGAGTTTTTCTTTGCTCAGTATATCGAATCTTCATCAGACTGGCTTTTTGACGTATGTACTGTGTGATATGCGTGTGTTTTGTTTATTTGTCTGAATTTTTGCATTTTTTGCAGTGCAAGAAGGCCAATGATCAGTTAGATTCTGTTTGAAGGGCTTTGTTAGGGAGGAAACGGTCATCACCCCTTTCTGTGCCCCCCCCACCCCACCCCATGTGCTGTTGGAAACTCAGCCCCTATTTCCTGCTCATAGACGGGGGGGGTGACTCTGTCATCAGCCTCCTCTGGGCAGTCTGTAAATCTGTGTGACACAGGGTTTGCACCATGCACAGCACGGCCATAAAGTGCGAAGTATTAATGCCAGCGAAGTACAAAGATGGATAGTCAGGCTTTTTTCCCCCACTTGTAACGCTGGATGATAGGTGGTGATGTGTGGGTGGTGTTGTGGGTTTTCTTTAAACAAGGATGCAGGCTGGAAGATGTGAGATTGGGTCATTCTTAATTAACTTGTGCCCCCCAACGCGGGCAGCTTGGAGCAGCCGTTCTAGTTGGTGTAGATCTCTGGAGGGTACCACTAATATGGACTTATAAACCATTCCATAAGTACAGGCAGGGCCCCTTCTAGACAGCTTGCAACCTTCTAATACACGTGGCATGAGCATAGCTCTTCTGACAACCTGTAATGAGTCTTACGAGGTCCGAATTATGCACATCGGACCCCTTCAATAAGTCCCTTACGGAGCTGGAGAACTGACTGTTTGGCCTGTTACGGTGATGTTTGACCACATCAGATGGTTGTTTGGTAGATGCTATCTGCGTGGTTCTTCAGCTGTTTGGTAGATGTCATCTGCGTGGTTCTTCAGCTGTTTGGTAGATGCCATCTGCGTGGTTCTTCAGCTGTTTGGTAGATGTCATCTGCGTGGTTCTTCAGCTGTTTGGTAGATGCCATCTGCGTGGTTCTTCAGCTGTTTGTTTGGCAGAGGCCATCTACGTGGTTCTTCAGACACCTGTGTTTGAAGCAGCTTGACAAGTTGGAGGGTTGAGATGGGCTTTGGCCGCTGCTGTCGAGATGTTCCTCCATTATTTTCAGTTCAAGAAAAAGCCAGACATTTTTTTTTTTTTCTCCCCTGAATCCTGTTTTTGTAGGTCGTCATTGACGCCTTTAGGCTCATCAACGCCAACATGATGGTTCTGGGGCACGAGCCAAGGCAAACGACATCCAACCTCGGCCATCTGAACAAACCCTCTATCCAAGTAAGCAACTCCACAGTTAGGAAGCTAATTAGATTGCAGCCGAGTGTGTCTTGGAAGTGGCTGATCAGTAGACGTAGAGACACTGTACTGGCAGAGCACATCATCATACTAATAACCCTCGTTGAGTCATCATGGTCGGTTGTTTCCGTCTATCCATTTATGTCCTTCGCTCTGACATGCTACCGAAGGCTGTGTAGAATTGGGTGGGCCTCCCCTGTCGAATCAGGCCTGCTCCTCTGCAGGCTAAGGCCTGTGTGGGGCATGGAAATCCACCCTCCATTAGCCATGGCGTTGCCTTGTTCTTTGGGGTGCTAATTCCATGGGCAGGTCAAGGGGGGGCTGCCTTCGCTTGCTCATTAATCAGTGGCTAAGTAATGGCCCTCTCTCATGAGACACAGGCAAGTCAGTTCTTGTCCCTTCAGGGGACCACGCATATGGACCTTAGTACGCAGCGATAATGGGCTATTATTCTCCCTTTTGTCTGGGTTCCCTATTTCCCGTGTATAAGTAGGTGTTTATAATATCTGAGTGACATTTGCATCTCTTACCATAAACGTTTAGTCCGGTGGAACATAAAAGCTCATATAAACTGAATCTGTTTGTTATAACTAGCGTCAGGCGTGATTAACGGAAGGACGACTTGTTTTGCTATAATGCTGATTGGCTTTTAATTCTGCCCTCGTTGGCTTTTGTAGCGTTGCTGTCGTTAATGAATGCTCTTGGCTCAGTCCCGCTTAAGGCTGTCCTGCTTGTACTGTCTTCCCAGGCCTTAATCCACGGCCTGAACAGGCATTACTACTCAATCACCATCAACTACAGGAAAAATGAGCTGGAGCAGAAGGTTTGTAACCTCTTACGTGGCTTTAAGACCGCAGCAGGAGAAGGTGAAAGGAGGAACGTTTAGCTTCCTCAAAGATGTGCTGGAGAGCACAGCGGCTTAAGCGAGTGTGGGACTATTTTGTGCGAGGGAGGGAGACGCGTGTTATCTCTGGGCGCCGCTCGGCCAGTCTTCCAACCGGTGTCCCCTTGATACGACGCCCAGTCTCGCTGCCCCTCAGATGCTGCTGAATCTACACAAGAAGAGCTGGATGGAGGGTCTGACGCTGCAGGACTACAGCGAGCACTGCAAGCTTAACGAGACCATCGTGAAGGAGATGCTGGAGCTGGCCAAGAACTACAACAAGGTGACCCGGCTCTGCGGCCCGTGGAATGTGTCTCGTGGAATGTGTCTCGTGGAATGTGGCGTCGTGCCAGCAGTGTTCGCACATGACTTGACTGACACCCTTTCTGTCTGACCTGTCCAGGCTGTAGAGGAAGAGGACAAAATGACTCCCGAACAACTCGCAATTAAGAATGTCGGAAAGCAGGTAAGGTGTCTCAGGATTTGGTCGATTTCCCCATGGATATGAAATATGCAAAATGCATAAACATCCTGGGTTACCTTGATTAGTAGTTTTTCACTGAAGCCTGGATCTATTCAACTAGCTTTTTGGATTTAATTGCACATATAAAGGGACTGATTTAATTGATAGATGTAAGGCCCTCTCCGCCTTAAATGTGAAGAGCCTTTCTGGTATTCTTTCTTGTACCTCACAGGACCCCAAACGCCACCTAGAGGAACACGTGGACGTGCTGATGACGTCGAATATCGTGCAGTGCTTAGCGGCCATGTTGGATACCGTGGTCTTTCAGTGACGCCTGTCTGTACATTATTTTCGTTTTTTTTTTTTTTTTTGTGCTTCTCCTTTGGAAATAAACATTTAAAAAGTCTGAACTTGGACTGAGGTTGCTGGTTTCCTGCATATGTAATTCATGAATTAAAATTGACCGTTTGCCCAGATCTCTCCTACCGGTGCATGAACGGGTGTTTACCTGTTCGTTTGCTTGCAGCGACCTGCTAACCCTGACTGGAATCTCCTCCCTCAAGCCCGTTTCTGTCGTTTGTGAATGCTTTTAATTTGGACCTGAAACGCCAACTCGGGTGCCTTTGCAGATGATGGCCTCAGTACCTGAGTGAGCTGCATTAGCAGCAAACACACTGCTTCGCAGGGTCTGGGATACTGCTGCTGTACCATGTATCTGAAGGGCACAGGGACAGGCTGCTCAAATAAAAAAAATGTATAGTTTTAACTGAGTCCTGGTTTTTAGAGTTACAGCTGTCTCATTCACAGCAGTAACTTACATGACATTTGTCACAGCTTTTGATGTATTGGTAAAGGTCATGTCATGTGATATGTCTGTCGTCTTGTCTTTTAGATTATGGTTGCGCCAAAGTAATGCAAGATTTCTCGCAATTGTGTTTTTTAAAAAATTTTTTTAAAAAAGTTGCCCTCAAATCGTTATGTTTTTAATCAATAAAGAGGTTTTTTCATTCAAAATTCGAATACAAAGGATCATATTTCCATTGTATTTCGTCATAACTAAGAGACTTTGGTGCCAGGTAAATACTTAAAAAAATGAAATCTTCAAATGATCCTTCAAGTTTCTGTATAACTTGAATAATCTGGCACTGCCACTTGTAGCTGACCTGGGCTGCGTTTCTCGAAGCCATCGTTGCCAACATCCGTCGTTCGAATTATGTAAGTACGACGCAGGTGTTTCTCGAAACCATAGTCAAACTACAGAGGTAACGATACTGCGGACTTACACAGTACGATGCATCGTTCAACGACGCAGTGTTTCTCGGAACCAACGAACGTTCGCAAACACTTGTGTAGTTCGAATTTACAGCTCGTGAGCTGTAGTTAGAAGCGTAGTTCCGGGTAAATAAGTGAGCAATGATGGAAAATGGTCTAATAAGGGTATAGTCACTGTGTAAGTAAGAAATGTAATAATGTTTAATACATCATAAAGAATAATTTAGCTCCACGATCACATATAATTTGAAGTTGTCTGAAAATGTAGTTTGAAACGTAATTGTTGTGTGGGTCTCTGGCAGGGCCGCTGCCGGCCAAATGGGTGCCCTAAGCAGAAATTTACTTTTGTGCCCCCTCCCCCAAATATTACGCAA
>JABFDZ020000039.1:21941690-21954435 GCA_019775955.2 Pollimyrus isidori
ATGTTTGCCCTGGAGCGCGGATCTCTGGGCTCTGTGATGTTTGCCCTGGAGCGCGGATCTCTGGGCTCTGTGAGGTTGGCCCTGGAGCGCGGATCTCTGGGCTCTGTGAGGTTTGCCCTGGAGCGCGGATCTCTGGGCTCTGTGAGGTTTGCCCTGGAGCGCGGATCTCTGGGCTCTGTGAGGTTGGCCCTGGAGCGCGGATCTCTGGGCTCTGTGAGGTTGGCCCTGGAGCGTGGGTTGTATGATTGAAAAACATGAATGTGCCTATGTGGTTCTTGTCCATTTGGACTGATGGTCACATCTCCGCCATAGTGTGACTGGCTATATAGTCTAATGGCCGAAGGCTGGAAAGAAAAAAAAAATAAAAAATCCTGGTGCTTTAAATGCATACGATTCCATTGCGAGCTGTGCGTGGGATCTTCAGTGAGATAATAATAAGAGATGAACACTGACTGCTGAAGGGCTCTTACTGATCCCTAGTATAAGCTGTAATTAGTGACATCATCATGAGGTATCATTCACCCTTATTATGCAGCTGCTATGCAGGCATTGGCTAAAAGGGTGGCCCGTGCCTTTATTGCAAATTGAGGCCTGATATCTGTCTCTAGGGTCCAACAGCAGCCTTTCATGGT
Organism: Pollimyrus isidori; assembly: GCA_019775955.2. NCBI lineage: Eukaryota > Metazoa > Chordata > Actinopteri > Osteoglossiformes > Mormyridae > Pollimyrus > Pollimyrus isidori. The sequence continues at coordinate 21,942,323 of JABFDZ020000039.1, forward strand.
GCTTGAACAGAATGTCCGTCTCCTTTAATTCTGGTCCCTTAAATGTGGCGCCTCTTTCTGCCCCCTTGTGGTTCCCTGTGGGTCTTACCCTCCTCCCTCCCCTGTCCTCCCAGGACTGTCTAAAGAAGCGAGGCGAGTTTGTGGGTTCTGCTTGTGGCCCCCACGGCCCCTACGCCCCCGATGTGCTCTTCTGGTCCATCGTACTCTTCTTCTCCACCGTAGCCATGTCATCTTTTCTGAAGGACTTCAAGACCAGCCGTTACTTCCCCACCAAGGCACGATGGCTTCCTTCACCTGTTCTGGAGTCAGTCTGTGGCGTGTGCTTGCTTTGCATGTGTGAGTGCATGTCTGATGCATCTATTGTTTTTAGCCATGCATTTTTCACACTTCTGCTTGATAATAAGTACTGTGAGGCTATTTCTGTCTGATGACTCCCTCTAGTGATCAATTTTGGGAGTGCAGCATTGTTTTAAATCCACATCCTGAGTTTCACTTTTTTATTGACGGTAATTTCACTCATCGGTCGTGCCTTGCTGTTATCTTCTACAGGTGCGATCCATCATCAGTGACTTTGCAGTCTTCATCACCATTGTCACAATGGTGCTTGTCGATTATGCTCTTGGGGTACAGTCTCCAAAGCTTCAGGTTCCCAACGAGTTCAAGGTAAATTTGATACCTATAGTACAGAGGTTGCTGTTCATCTACGCGCGGAATGAGCGGTGATTGTTTGTGTTTAAACCTCTACCTCAGCATCCATGTTTTCCATTCCCGTACTTGACTTCAGCCCACCAGAGACGACCGCGGCTGGCTGGTCAACCCTTTGGGACCCAACCCGTGGTGGACCATCCTCGTGACGGCTGTCCCTGCCCTGCTCTGCACCATCCTCATCTTCATGGACCAGCAGATTACCGCTGTCATCATCAACAGGAAGGAGCACAAGCTGAAGGTGAATTCCCGGCCAACTGGCCACTACTGGTGAATACTAGTGGCGACGCAGATGGGGAAACCGGCAATTCACGCGAATTGCATGCGATCAAGAAACACGCATTCCACATCAAACTATACATGGTAATCACATTTACTTGTAACGGAAATACATAAATACACGTTAATTTACACTAGTGCCGCAGAGCATGCTGGTAGCTGCATAATTAGTCCCGCTGACCAACCCCGCGGCGTCACATTTATGTCAGCCAATAGCGGACGGGTGTCGTCGGTCGCGTCGAACTCGCTTGAAGCATGCGCCACCTGCAAGCGTGTGGCCATGGGTCGCGCTGCCATCGCTGAGCACCAGCCTGTCGACCCACAGAAAGGCTGCGGCTACCACCTGGACCTCTTCATGGTGGGCGTGATGCTGGGCGTGTGCTCGGTGATGGGCCTGCCTTGGTTCGTGGCCGCCACCGTGCTCTCCATCTCGCACGTCAACAGCCTGAAGCTGGAATCGGAGTGCTCGGCGCCGGGGGAGCAGCCCAAGTTCCTGGGCATCCGCGAGCAGAGGTTCACCGGCCTCATGATCTTCCTGCTGATGGGCTGCTCCGTCTTCATGACCTCCGTCCTCAAGGTCAGCGGGAAAATGGACGCCTCTGTTGGGTGGCAAATCGGTTAGCTCGGTGCGAACGACCCGCACCGTCGAGAAAGGAGCCCTAGATGAAAAATATCTAGACCAAAAGTAATTTTGCGCTCTATACTGCTCTCGACAGCCTTTGCCTATTGTATTTGCGTATTGATGTTTGTCCTGAGCATTTAGTGACGAACGTGAAAAGCTTCATTGGAACTCTTCATTATTCCCATGGGACTGTATTTAGCCCATAACACTGAAGCCTCCTCCCTCTGTTCTCTTTCAGTTTATTCCCATGCCTGTGCTTTATGGCGTTTTCCTTTACATGGGGGCATCGTCCCTGCGGGGGATTCAGGTAAATGCTAATGGACTCTAAGCAGTTCACCGGTGGATCAGGTATGACAGCCTGACGTGTCTGAACGTGCCGATGATGGCCGCAGCATGCCCAGTGATCCAGTTCTGAGACTCGATGTGGGCTGTCGTGGCCAGATTCACGCGCATAAATTCTTAGGCCGTTGTTGCCATTGGCTGACATTGTCTTTACTGTGGCCCAGCTGTAGTTGGTGTCTAGAATGATCCAGTTTGATAACATGGCTCTATTTGATATTGGCTAATCACAGTTAGCATTTAAATGTGAGATCCAGGTTCTTAGGCTAGCCTAGCTGTCTACGGTGGACCAGACCAAATTGGCACCCAGTCGCTAACATCTGTTCCTGCCGTCTCCAGTTCTTCGATCGCCTGAAGCTCTTTGGCATGCCTGCAAAGCACCAACCTGACTTCATCTACCTGCGCCACGTGCCTCTGAGGAAGGTCCACCTCTTCACCATTGTCCAGCTCAGCTGTCTGGTTCTCCTGTGGGTCATCAAAACTTCCAGAGCCGCAATCGTCTTCCCAATGATGGTAGGTAGCCACCTTCCCAGCTCCAGTCAGAGATCAGAATTCCACCATGGATCCCTTCAGCAAACCATAATCCTTATGCTTCTCAATTATCAAGCTTGAATTTTTTTATAATAATGTTAGGTTCCTCAAAACTGTTACTTTACAACACCTAAATCACATCAAGGTCAGAGGGCATCCATGCTAAATAGTAGTGATGGATAGTGACAAAATGCCGGTTCATGAACCATTTGCTGCATTTTCTGACCCCACTAGATGGGGCTCTCTATTCACATAAGGGCACAAAGCATGCACCAAAGCAGATGAAGAGCACCATCTAGTGGGGTGATAAAATACAGCAAATGGTTCATGAACCGGCATTTTGTCCATCACCACTCAATCACACATCTATTGAACAAAAGCCTCAAACTGTTGATGAAACCAGGTATGTTTAATGTCATTCTTCTCCCCAGGTGTTGGCTCTAGTATTCATCCGCAAGCTTCTGGATTTCCTGTTCACCAAGCGGGAGCTGAGCTGGTTGGACGACCTAATGCCAGAGAGCAAGAAGAAGAAGCTGGAGGATGAAGAACAGGAGGTGCCATTTTATGAAGCCATCTGATTGGCAAAATGCACACGAGTGCTGCCAACTCATTAGATAAAAAAATAAAATCTTAATAAATAGACCAGTGAGGCTTGTATTGAATGTGTCCTTTATGTTCATGACTTTCTTGATTCTCTCTGGTTCTTTCTGGGCTAATATCTGGTCTCTGTTACGTTGCATTTGTTGTTATCCCTGGTGACTTGTGAGTGTGGTTCTGACTTTAAGTACCTTTCTCTGTCCTGTAGGAAGAGGAGAGTGTTGTGGCAGAAGAGGGCATTGTTCAGGTACCACTGGAGGGGCATTACAAGTAAGTTCTGATTGGACTATAGGAGCCACTACTCAAAGACCAACCAACCAGAAGAAGCCAAATGGAAATGATAAAAATATGCATGTTTCTGCATTTGCTCTATTATGGCAAACGTCCCGCCTACTCAAATATTCTTTGGGTGCAGTTCATAGAACTGTGCTTATCTGCTACTGACCTTGTGTAACTGATCAGTTATTGATCAGAAGAATCCCAGTTTTAATGTATGCAATCCATCCTTGAGAAAGTACAGATTCTGTGTCTGTTACATTGAAAATTTGTTACATTGAAAATCCCTGATGTCTTGCCTTTTGTATGGTATTTATATATATGCACACATAAATGTATAATTCTGTGTATTTCTGTACGTATTTATACGTTTTAGTTTTATTTCTAGCTTCCACATGGGCAGTGGTTAATGGGAAGCACACTTGTAATTGAAAGATTGCAGGTTCGAATCCCTGACCAGCAAGTTACCACTTAGGTACCCTGAGCAAGGTCCCGCCCCCAAGCACTGCACCCCGGGCACTGAATTATCTGCCCCCTGCTATGTCACATATGGGTTAAATGCAGAGGACACATTTCATTATTGTGTGCTGTTGTATGTCCACAATAATCACTAAATTCTATCTTTTTTTGTTTGTCGTTAATTACATTTTTCCATATTGAATATTTTTTTATCTTGTCTCCATTTGTTCCTGAGATTTATTGTCCTGCTGTTTATAAGTTTGTATAGTTTAGAAATATTGTTGTATATGTTTATGTTTTCTCAGAGATGACCCTTCCACGGTGAACATTTCCGAGGAGATGGCGAAAGCCTCCTTTGGTAACGAGTGGAAAGCGCTCAGCACTGACCCTGCCAAGAAGGAGCCGTCACCCAAGAGGTCTCGAAAAATTTGTGTTTATCCTCAGATTAGCTGACATGCGGCGGCGTGCCTGACCCCACAGCACCTACATGTCTAGCAGAGTGCTCCGTCTCAGCTGTCCATGCCCATCGACTCTGTGTAGCCTGTGCAGGACAGTCGCGGGTAAAATGCTGGACGCCAGGGCAGCTGGTCTCCTTCCTCCGTTTCACATTAAGTACCAGAAGAGAATGAGGATTATTCCCGGCTGTCTTTACTTAGAAATGTAGATTGTAGTTTCTCTTTAGAGGGGGGTGACTGGTTCTGAGCCTCAGCTGATTGCTTGCCACTGTTTGGGATCTAAAATGACTCTCCCCTTGTTATCGGTTATAGACCCGAATAGCGGTTTGTCTCTTACTCTTTATCTTATATGGGGACAATGTGGAAACTCCACTTACTCTGGAGGTGTTTTATAAAGTTTTATAAAGATACTGCATTTGACACTCTTCATATTTCCGCACATACTTTGTTCAGACGGTGTGAACTTGGCGGCACAGTCAGATTTCCCATTCCTGCATTTTCACTCCATGCAAATTACCGGTCATGTCTTCCCTTTGCAACACAGACGTTGACAGGCCTCCGGTGGGTCGTACCAGAGCAAAGGCTTCTGTTCTCGTGATCTCCCCAGCTGCTCTTCATTCTTATAGACACTTTTACAATCCCCGTGTGTGTGTGTGTGTGTGTGTGTGTGTGTGTGGGGGGGGGAGGATCAACACAGACCATGACAAATGTCTCATTCTGTTTCTCTCATAAGCTCCCTTTCCTAACCCTCCCCAAAGCTGATTTCCCAAAGGTGAGTCCTTCCTGACTTTTGTTTGTGCCGCTGCCCGCCCTCTGTCGCCCCCTGCTGCCCGCCCTCTGTCACCCCCTGCTGTCCGCCCTCTGTCGCCCCCTGCTGTCCTTTGGCTGAAAGTGTTGCCCACCTGTGATGCGACGCATGCTCGTCTTCTCGCTCCCGAGCCTCTGGCTTTGGCTTGCAGCTGCGTTGTAGATCGGGGGAGCCTGCTTGTGCATCCTGTCCATTAACACACTAGCCTTCCCGACCTGCTGCATCTATTAATATTACATTACATTTTATTTATTTACTCAAATGAGTCCTTGAGAAGCTAAGGGCTTTGCTCTGGGCCCCAATGGTGAAATAGCTCTGGCAGGCCTGGGATTCGAACCAGAGACCATCTACAGGCACCATATCCTGACCGACTGAGCCACACACTATTCTCCTGTGGCCCTTTTTGCAACTTTTGGTTTGATACTTGTTACAAAGCATGCTCTGGTTGTGTTTCATTTATTTATTTTTTTTGTGTGCTCATACTGAACTGTATGAGGAGTCTGCATGGGCTGCCGTGCATGGAGGGGGGTTGTGGGGAGATGTTGCTGCATGTCCTGTCCACCGCTTTTATCCTGGTTTCTGTGCAAAGAAAAACGACCAGTCTGGGGTCCATGACAGTGAGATCCAAAGTGGTTCTGCACGGAACTCAAAAATTAGTGCCGACTCTTTAGCATTTACATGAAACGGTATTTGAATTTCCCCCTCGTACATTTTCTCCGTGTTACTGGAGCAGCTCAGAACCTGTGCCTGACAACACAAATGCTTTACTGGATGAAGGGGCAAAAATTCCCGCAGACACTGCAATGTCTGGTGGAAAGCTTCCCCAGAAGAGTGGCAGCTCTTGTGGCTGCAAAGGGGGACCAGCTCAAATAAAATTTCATGTGGATGCTGTACAAGGGCCAGGTGTCCTGATACCCATGTCCATATAGTGGCTGATCCTGAAGCGTTGGGGTTCAGTAGGTTTGCCGTCCCACCCGATGCATTAATATCTGCCTGAGATCGGCTGTGGTCTCACCAGAGATCAAGTTAGAAGGAAAACCTGCTGGACACGGGCACTCTAGGGTTAGGGGTGCCTGCTCCTGATACAGCGTAGACCCTCTACTCAGCACACCAGCCCCAGCTCGCCTCGGTCCTTCCAGGCCCCGACGTCAGGGTGACCTACGCTCTCAGGCGGCGATCGTTATCATGCGAATGACGGGACCACGCCCACTAATTAACATGCAGCCCGGCAATGTGTGTCCCCGCCCCTTTGCAGTGAGTCCAACTGTGCGGTCAGGAGACACCACTGGAGAACCCGTCTGGAGAAGGGCTTCGACAGGGAGACCAGTCTTTGACGATTTCCCCGGGGCTGCGGTGCTTTGCAGTGGATCCGAATGGTTTATCGGCGTGAAGTATCCTGTGTGTCACATCTGTACCTTCTCCTGTCTCCACACGAAGCCATTTTCTGTGTATGTGTGTGCAAGTGTGTGCAGCCTCTTCAGGGAGCTAAGGGTGACGTATTGCAGCAAAGACAGATTTACTCTTTTCTCTGCGCCAGTGTGAGATAATATACCAGCAGATGACGATGAAGAGGAAAAAAAACATCGGAGCTGCACGCAGATTGGTGGCGTTGCACGTTTCCTGCAGCCACTTTTAAATTAAAAGGTACTTTTATTTTAAAGTAGATAGTATGTATTTTGTATATTTTTTATTGGTTTTATAGAATATGGTACAATCGCTCTGGAAATATTACCATTGGGAAGATCATGAAAAAGATGCTTATATGATTCTGAAAAGAGAATATGTCCTGGTATTACGATGCTCTGGAAGTAAATGTAATTGTACATGTGAAAACGTGACAGTAGATTTTTGTTGCATGCATTAACATATTTATCCAATTACAGCGCACTAAAGGAGCTTAGCTGACGACATTGGTCACATCGGTTTACCTCATTAAAGAGACGATGCTTAAACTGAACATGACCTGTTTTTTTTACCATTTTGATTAAAAAATGTTGCATATGTACTAAATGTATGTTCCAAGAATTATGTGTGTTTTATTTTTCGACAGTATTATGAACCAAATTAAGTTATCACGTCTTCGTTTTACTGAGTGACACTGAATGGAACAAATGGGTGTAAATCACTGAGCCTTGAAGTCAACAGAATGGAAAATAACTTTCTGTGTATTATACCTGCCATAGTAATCTGGATTATATTATGTTTCGTTCTGTAATATAAGCAAACGTCAAGCCATTAACATTCTTTCGTCACAGGTCTGTGTTTACAAATTATCTTAGCAATATGGATCCCACATTCACACCAGGACAGATTAGAACCGACTGTATGGAGATATTGTTTCAGATGAGAGAATGTGTATTTATTTGCAGAATAATGCAAACAACTCCTTTTAGCATAAGAAGAAAATATGTAATCCGTCATACTTAAGGAAGGACTCCACAACCTTTTTATATAAAATAATTTTATGATTTGAAATATAAAGGCAAAATAAAATATATTTACTTACTGTTATTAGCGTCATGTACAAGTTTAGAAATTAACACTTTCTTGATTGCCGTTTATTTTTAACCCTTTGTCGTATGGTTATTAGAGAATTTTAGGTTTTGTAAACATAGAGTAGAAACAAAATATAACATATGCACTTATTTAGTGCATAAATGATTAAACTCCTAAAAATGTATAGTGGTCTAAGGGGCGTGTTGTAAAGTACCCATTTTTTGTTTAATCATAGCCTTAAATTAGTTCTTGTACCTTTTGAAACGATCAGTATCGTTTTTTTCTGTGGATGCCATCATTAATTTTATTTCAAATGTCCTTGTAAGTGTAACTTTATTTCTGAAGTGTAAAAGTGAAAGCCAATAAAGGACTGAAAAAGCCCTTTTTGCAGTCATGGTTTCACAAAGTATCATCCCTGCTGGAGGACAAGCTCTGAACGTTGGAGGTGTGAGTGTAAGGAATGAAGAAGCCAGCAATTGCTTCACCCAGAACATTTTACCTGCTTAGTTACAAAACATCAGCAGATGCAGTGAGAAGAATACAGGAACACATGACCCAGATGACACACACATGTTGAAATGACATATCAGGCAAAAAGGTTGAAACAACGTTGATTTTAAATCTTTCAATTTATATTAACACTGAATGAAGGTTTTCGATATTTAAAATCTGACCAAACATCAATTCGGTTTCAACGTTAGTAATTTAACACTGACCATAATTCAATGCATTTAACTATAATTCAACACCGAAACAATAACACGATGCTATTTTAGGGTGACCGGATAATCCGTGTCTGGGAGGACATTCCGAGCTATGACAGGAATTGTAAATTACCATTTCAATTACAAGGACCTGGATTTCTCTACAGCGCCGAGTTCTTGCTGTGTGCTGATTGGTCAGTCTCCTATAATCATGCATGTGTCACTAAAGCTAATGTGAAACCGCTGGATGAGTCTCTCAGTCAAGGAAGCAAACCAATCAAAGCACAAGAAGAGTTCAACCATTTAGCCGAGCGCAGGAGCCTTTCAGTTTGAAAGTAGTTTGTAAAACCTGAAGTAGCTCAAAGTCTCCTCCATGACATAGATTATCTGGTCACGCTATGCTATCTGGGAAGTTATGGGCCGCTGATATATTCAAAAAGGGAAGACAGGGGTGATGACAAATGAGACTGAGAGAAACTGCAAGTGTTTTTATAATGACAATTGCAAAAAGTAAGGTAATAAACCTGTGACATGTTTATACGCGCAAAATCTCACTCCAGCCAGCTGGGGCCAGTTCCAGAAAGCAGGGTTTCTTGCTTAGCTGGATAACTTGTTGGGTTTAAGGTAGTCTTGGCTAAATATAAGTGAACAAAGATAAAGTCCATTGAGCCCAGACTACCTTAAATCTGACAATTTATCCGGCTAAGCAAGAAATCCTGCTTCCTGAAACAGGCCCCTGGACTCAGTTAGGTAAACACAAGACAAAAGCCGCAACACAAATACAGAAATGGAAACGGGCCACAATAGAAATGCGGCGGCCCGTCTATTTCTGCCAGTGGACACAAGTGGAGCACTTGCACCAGCACGTGTCTGGCTAGATCCTCGGATAGGAAGCCTCCCTTTTATCTGCAGAATTGGAAGAGATCCTGGCAGGGATCGGGCCTTTCCACAATCATCATGTGTCCATCGACCCTGTCAAACCAATCAAGGAGCTTCAGCACGTTATGGTGCAACAAGTGCAACCACTAGATCACCTTGCCAAATTCGCTGCCACCACCTTTTTAATTTAACAAGGCTGGGGAGGTCCAGCCAAATAAGGACGCCAAAATATGAAAAAAGCTTTATTAAATATTCTCCAGATTACAATCCCTTCCCGAGGGCTAACGCATCTCTCACCAGGAATGAGGCAACCTCGATTTCCCCCCACTCTACTCAGAATCCAAGTGTACAGCACAGCAAACTTAAATCACCACGGTAGTGCAAACCCTTATACAGGAAAGCAAATCATTCGCGATGCACCTTCTACCTGCCCTCCTACTCACGACTGTAATCTGGGAATAAAATCCATACATACATGCATACTCTCATTCATTCCAAATAGACGGTTAAAAGCGGTTACTCCCCTGGGAAGGAGCGCGCCCAGCCTCCTCGCATTCTCCAGGGAGGGGAACTCGGGGTCCGTTAATCTACGGGACTCGTCGTCCCCCGCTGTACCTTGCTGCCAGCCTTTTAAACCCCAGCTCCTACCCTACTCAAAACATTAACTAGTCGGAACTTTACCTAGTTTGAAGTTTATGTGAAAATGCTGAGGAAAATTGTCATGTAAGGAAGGACAACTCAAAGTGCAGCCCTAGGTTGAAATAAAAGGTGGCTATAATAACCAAGTTAAACATAAACATGAAAGCAAAGGACCAGTAGAGGCAAAACCAAAGAACGGAGGGCACCTATGGGGGAGGCTAGGCGTACCCAGAAACACTGGAAAACATTCACTTTGGGAATCGCACATGTGATGATACTGAAAATAACAATGATTGGCATGGGAAGCAGAAAACAAGCAAATACTAATATACCTGGACTACCGAAGTTCAAAGGAGAGGCAGGTGATACCAGTAGACAGAAACGGAAGGGAACAGAATTGCCAGCAATGACCTCTGCTGGTCATATGGGGACATGACAGACTGATTCTGACAAAAATGATCTGGTATTTGTGCGTGGAAAAAATATGTGAACCTTTGCAGTCAGTAACTATTGTACCCTCTTATGTACAAAAAAAACTTCAACTAAACATTTTCAGTAATTGTTCATACCAGGATAGATTAATTTTAGTGTATTTGTTCTTATAGAACAACTTTACCTCGGGGACATTGGTGGGTTTCCCCACATGAGCTGCTCCATTCAGGTCTTTTATGGATCTAAGAATTTTATGTGATATACAAAGTGTACAGTCAGACTGTCAAAATCATCTGCCTTGAAATGACAGCTGGAGTGAACTGTGTTACCATTAGGCTCAAAATCTTTCCGTCGGACAGCTATGGCTCAAGCCTTCATTAATCCAGGATGTTTGGAGAACATTTGGAGAACATTGAAGATCATGTTCTAATTTATGGTTCTAGGTACTGCATTGCCATCGGCTGCTGGGTAGACCTACATAGTGTAATGAGACAGCTTGTACGTGGACACAGCTGCTGATAACAATTACACATTCCCCGTCAGATTAAGTGACAGCCCGGAGCCGTGTTTGTCCCTAACCGCATCACTTCTTATCACTCAAGCAGAATCTGAGCAGACAGCGGTTGTCAGGTTTGCCGATCCCCCCGATGCGTCTGGCTGATTGACGCCTCTCCTCCTGGTGCTTCTCGGCTCGCCTGGCTGGCGATGCGGTTCAGGGAGCGTGCGTGGTCGACGGCGCATCGTTTCGTGGATGAGCCACCTGGCGACGTGGCTCGTGGGGACTCCCGGACTCCACACCACGGCCTCATTTCATAGACTGACTTCGCGGTCTTTCCTGCCTTTTGATGCCTGTTGGGTCACCCCTTCGCGAGCCTGGCCGGTCACCGATTAATTGTCTGCCTTAAATGTATTTCACATGATTTTTTATCATTATTCTAAAGCATTTTCCATCACCATGAAATACTGTTATGTTCTGTTATTTTTCCACGAACCTGCTGTCTCTTCATTTAATTTATGCAAGACTGAATGCTGAAAGAACGAATGGAAGTGAATATTTATGGATGTGTAATGTCTAACCATTTGTTTAATTAAACTAGATTTTATTATATTGTAATATATTGGGCACTGATTGAAATAGAGTGATTTACATCATGAGCAGGACCTCAGTCCAGTCTGCACTTTCAGCAGTTTCTTCAGTAATGAGAATATGGTCTTATGCTGGGTAAAGCTGTTGGCAGATGGATGGAACATGTACGATGCCAGCATTCGTTTTCGGTCATGCCAGTGGTGTCAGGTCAAATGGGGATATCGCCGTATATATAAATATTCATTCATGCCATATCAGTTCATCCTAACAATTTAGAAGTAGCCAGCCGATACAGTGTCATCTTGTTGGGAAATTACACTCTGAGTGTTGTATGGTAGGGTGCTGAATGTACTGAGTGTGAACATACCAGGCCGCACCCTCTAGGTAAAACCAGTGCATCACTTGGAATCAGCTCTGGGTATATGAATGGTTTGAACTAGTTTTCAATGAGTCAGTTAGCAGTGTAGCCCAGTACTGTAACTTTGTGTTACAGGGCAAGGCCATACACATGGTTTAGAGCCCAGTCCGCCGCTGCAGCCACTTCCGCGTTAGTCTGATACCTCAAAAAGATTTTGGAGGATCTGATTGCAAACTGGGAAGTCAAATTCTGCGACAAAGCATATCAGAACTGAAGCAACTATGCTGAAAACAACATCTCTGTCTGCTTCCGGAGCCTTCTGGTGTGTTGGGGAGCAACAGAGATGTAAATACAATGTAAGTACAATGTAAATCTTCTCATGTTATTGCAATCTATTAGAACACATTGATCCCAAACTGAACTCTTCAACTAGTGTTTCCTGCCCCA
>JABFDZ020000039.1:21981640-21993279 GCA_019775955.2 Pollimyrus isidori
AGAGTCTCTGTAGACACGTTCCATCAACACTGTTATATTTTGGAATAGAAAATTAACATTATAATATAAATCCAAATTACAACAGCTCTGCGTGTGTGACGGTATCAGAAATCACAGAGGCCCCTGCTGTTGTACCCCTGAGCAAGGGAGTATGACAGAGTTTGATACTGACACAATCATTTAAATCCAAAAGTATTTTAATTTAGGGGGCCAAACTGACCCAAATTAAATATTGGGGGTGGGGGGCAGGTAGCCCCTGGTTCTTATGGTCCTGCCCTTGAGTCTCTCATCCTACAGAAATCTGGAATGCAGATTTGTGTGGCACTATGGATAGAAATGTTGGATATTAGTTATTAATTTTATGGATTTAAGGTCACCTGCCTGTATTAATTATATGAGTTTGTTAGGGGCGGCATGGTGCTGCAGTGGTCACCACTGTTGCCTCACACTTCTGGGACCAGGGTTCGATTCTCTACCATAGCTCCATGTGTGTGGAGTTTGCATGCTCTCCCGGTGTCGTTATGGGATTTCCTCAGGGTTCTCCAGTCCCCCCCAACCCACAGTCCAATAGTCCCCAAACATGTTGAGGTTAATTGGAGTTACCAAATTTTGTAAGTTTACGGTGTGTCAGTGTGCCCTGCGATGGGTTGGCCCCCCATCCTGGGTTGTTCTCTGCCTTGCACCTGATAACCTCCGGGGGGGGTTCTGCACCCCTGTGACTTGGGCTAAGTGGACACAGAAAATGGATGGCTGAGTTCCTGAGCAGCTGACCTTAGGTGATGTGTGTCTGGCTGTCCCCAGGGTCAGCTTAGACATGATGTCGGTACAGGCCAACACAGGCCCCCCCTGGGGGGAGAAGAACGCCACGGCCTTCTGGAGGGGGCGGGACAGCCGTAAGGAGCGCCTGGACCTGGTGAAGCTGAGTCGGACCCACCCCGACCTCATCGACGCCGCCTTCACCAACTTCTTCTTCTTCAAACATGACGAGAGCCTCTACGGGCCGTTGGTGAAGCACGTCTCCTTCTTTGACTTCTTTAAGGTGAAAGTCGTACGGCGCCTCTGGCTGTGTGACACACTGCTTGGCTGATATCCTGAAAATCTCAGTGACCTACACCCGTTAAAACAGGCGACCGTCGTAATATATTGGGTGCGATTACTCCACACAATGGCTCTCTGCTGCCTTTTTCATTAGCTTGCAGTCTCTCTCTGCCGCCTCCTTTTTAGTGGAAACGCGAAGTTCGCAATAAAAAGATGAGCAAATACGAGGCAGCAATTATGATGAAACCTCGCCATAAAGTACGAATAAAGTCTGTCCTTGAGAAATTAACTTTACGAGATCTTGCGGAGGATGTGGGAAGTGACACGATCCTTTCCTCGTCCAGAGTGTCACCCAGAGCTCCCGCCGTTCGGAAAGTCACAGAATCCGTGTGATCGTACGAAAAACGAAAAATCAACTAAACGTGCTATCGCAGCCGTTTGGTGTCTTTAAAATGTCTGACTGTTTTCATGTAAAAGGCAGATTAGGAGCGCAGTATCTATACGGAAGTGTGTTGGGGGAGGTTTAGGAATTCTGCCGGAGGTATTCCGGGGTGAATGAACCTTCCCATGTGCTGTGCCGGCCTCCCTGCTGAGTCCGCCATTGGCGTGCGTGCCACGTCTGGCCGGGCACTGCCGTCTGCAGTGAGGGACGCGGCGCAAAGTGGCCCGTTATGAAACGGGAGCGTTTTTAGAGCCGTGAGGAGCTTGTGGGAGGCTAACGGGGCTGCGGCCCGCTGAGATGTGGACGGGAATTCATTAGCCAGTCATCGAACCTGCGAGCCGCAGTGAATTATTTAACGTTTTTTGGATTTCTGCTGGATGTGAACCTTCCTTCAGAACTGATTTTTTTTTTTTAAAGCTAGTCTCAATGTCAAGTTGTGGCATTTATAAAACGAGAAAGGAGGAAGATGAAGTCTCACAAAACAAATGACAGTGAAATAGAACTTATCCACTAGTAGAGTTTGTAAAATAAGTTTGTGGTATTGCTGCACGACCCGGTGAGACACAAAGCAGTGTTGACAGATGTGATTATTACTCCTGCTCACATCGTGATGACAGTGCAGAAATGATATATACCATACAGCCATAGTCACAGATATTTAGGGAAATGGTGGATCTGGGGACTGAATCTATAATACATTACAAACACAGAACAATGATTTCAAAGCTCAGACCCTTTAATGTCGGCGACTCTATCAAATTATCAGATGTACAGGACGCTTTTGTATGAGAATATTTAGCTTATATAATGGACGTGGCATGTGATGGAATGGCATCCCATCCAGGGTGCCCCCCAGCTTGGTATAGGTTCCAGGCCCCCACTGGACTCTGACCAGGATAAGCACTCGGAAGATGGATAGATTGATATCCAGTGTGCTTTCTTTGCAAAAAAAAAAAATAGTATTCAATATACTGGGAATATAACATTGACTCAAAGTTAAGGGATGCATTTTTTTTCACCAACACCCACCAGTTCAAGTACCAGATCAACGTGGATGGCACAGTGGCGGCATACCGGCTGCCGTACCTGCTGGCCGGGGGCAGCGTGGTGCTCAAGCAGGACTCTCCGTACTATGAGCACTTCTACCGCCATCTGCGGCCTTGGGAGCACTACATCCCCTTCAGGCGCGACCTCAGCGACCTGCTGGAGAAGATCAGCTGGGCCAGGGAGCACGACGAGGAGGTACCCTGCCGAGCCGCCAGCAGGAGGCCAGGTCGGGGAGTTCGGGCCCAGAGACGAAAAATCTACACCAAGATTCTGTTACGACGAACCAGTTGCGTATAAAGACTAAGAGTCACAGAGACTCAACTGGTTGGCTGAAACAAAATCTCAGTCTGGATTTGGACTCTTTGACCTGAATTGCCAACTTCTGCAGTGTGTGTGTGTGTATGTGTGTGTGTAGACAAGGTTTATATTACATTGCGGGGACCAAATGTGATCATTTTGACATTGTGGGGTCCATTTTTAAGGTCTCCCCAAATATCTGTGAATGCGATTAAAAAAGGGTGCATTTGGCATTCCTTCAGATTGTTTAATTTTGCTGCATTCCATTTACCTTGGAGGTTGGAGGTCAGCTGGGAATTGACATCATGCACAAATTTGTTGCGTTCCAGTACAGCGTGACATTTAGCAATTCCTTCAAAAAGCAACATCTCTTGCTTAGCTGGATAACAAAAAGCAACATTTCTTGCTTAGCTGGATAACAAAAAGCAACATTTCTTGCTTAGCTGGATGAAATTAATTTACCTCAGTTTACACAGCCTTTGTCTTCATTCACTTGCATTTAGCTTGAACTACCTTAAATCCAAGTAAGCAAGAAAACCTACTTTCTGAAACAGGCCCTTGTTCTATCCAGGGTCATTGTTAGCAACACTGTAGCGACGTGTCCACAGATAGCGGTTGGACAGCACTGTGTGTATGAGCAGCTGAATGAGACAGATGAGAGAAATGTGCTTATAAACACTATAAAACTACAGCTTTAACTTCTTTTGGTAAATGGTCGGCCATCTTGAATTCTCAGATTCCACTGACTTTCAGGGGGCATTCTGGTTGAGATTTCCAACTAGGAACTTGGAATTTCCCAGTCTTAGTTCATATGGAATGCAGCATTAATACTGTGCGTCTGTGAATGGAACAAAGGGTCTGATCGCTGTCTGCTGGCAGGTCCAGTTTGTAGTGGACACTTACACTCCTGAACATCAATGCACTATGTGTCCATTAGTATATTGATGCCCCTACCAAATAGAGCCATTTGCTAATAAATCTACACCTACTGCTGACACAGGTGTATAATTAAGCACTCAGTCTCACAATCTCCTGCAACAAACATCATCAGCAGAATGGGCAGTTGTACAGAAGAGGTCAGTGACCTTTCCACTGGGCGCCGGACGCCAAGTCCGTTTACTAGATTTCTGTCCAGCTTAGAGCCACTCTGGTCTGCAGCAGGTGAAGTGGACACATCTGTAACTAAGGCCAGGGGTGAGCTGGTCGGCCAGAAGCTCACAGGGAGGAAACCGGTAACCCAGCATCAGTACCAAACATAACTTGGCAGCAAATCCCACCAGCAATGTCAAAGCGTCCAATGGGAAAAGCCTCCGCGGACGAGTGGTGGTGACTATAGCAGCAAAGGGCTGGGCGACTTCATATTGATACCCTTTGCGTTTGGCTCCGCATTTGAGCCATGAGCTCATTTCTTCTCCTGTCTGTGCTTCCAGAGCAGGAAGATTGCAGCAGCTGGCCAGCAGTTTGCACGGACCCACCTCATGGGGGACGACATTTTCTGCTATTACTTCAAGCTCCTCCAGGTGAAGGCCTGTCTGCCATTTTGAGTCACATCTTGGCTGAACTGATGACTAAGGAAATCAATTGCTGTTTCATACATGAGGGCATGGGGGACGCATGGTGGTGTAGTGTGTGTGTGGGGGGGTGCTGCTGTCTCACACCTCCAGCTTTGGAGCTTAGAATCCCTCCCCCACCTTGCGTGTAGTGACAGGTTCTCTACCGCAGTCCAAAGACGGTAGTGTCCCTAAAGTTGAATGTGTGGGTGCCCAGTGATGACCTCACATCCTGTGTCCTCCTGTCTGATTGTATGTGAATGTGTGGGTGCCCAGTGATGACCTCACGTCCTGTGCAGGGTGTCCTCCTGTCTGATT
This sequence comes from Pollimyrus isidori, assembly GCA_019775955.2. Classification (NCBI taxonomy): domain Eukaryota; kingdom Metazoa; phylum Chordata; class Actinopteri; order Osteoglossiformes; family Mormyridae; genus Pollimyrus; species Pollimyrus isidori. Next base: position 21,986,333 of record JABFDZ020000039.1, read on the forward strand.
GTATGTGAATGTATGGGTGCCCAGTGATGACCTCGCATCCTGTCCAGGGTGTCCTCCTGTCTGATTGTATGTGAATGTGTGGGTGCCCAGTGATGACCTCACGTCCTGTCCAGGGTGTCCTCCTGTCTGATTGGATCCAGGTCACCATGACCGTGCACTGGATAAGCAGTCGAAGATGGATGGATTGATTGTTATATAACTGTAACTGGGTAAAGCACTACATAGTTATTTCTTGGAATATTCTTGGTGATGCCACATTGCAATCCTGTGTCTTCTATACTTTTTATAGTGTAATAAAAGCTTGACATTTCAGCCTCTGCAGGAATTCTCCGCATTGTCAGTTTATCTTATCTTTTGTATCTCTTCCTTCACTTTAACGAGATTTTGTCAAGGACGCAGATGGAGATGCCAGCTGTCGTTTCAGGTCGCGCTACATTGAAGGCGTGTCTGGGAATGGGGGGCCACGCGGGGCCACGCCGGCCCTTAGCGCCCTGATCAGACTCCCGTTTGCACGCAGCTCTCACCCTCCTGCACTCGGGATCCTAGCCGGCGTAATGTTCTTAATCTTTGCATAATTTATAATTTAATATAAGATTAATGTGTTAGGGTTAAATGTGACTGGGTACTAAACCTGCTCTGAGGGCTGCGTCACAGCAGAGTGGCTAATTTTATGGGTCTAATTGCCATTGACATGTTTGCTATCTATAGGTTTGGCTCCTGTGTAACCTTAACACGGACGGACTGGCATCGGCACGTGGCATTGCCCTCCTGGATGGGGCATTAACGACAGCACCCCCTACACACACACACACACACACACACACACACAAATACCGTCTACGGCATCTGCACAGGCACAGTTCAAACTTGCTTTTAAACAGTAGTTGCACAACAGCAGCAGGTATCTGTCATAGAACAAGGTCTATGACCAGAATGTTATGGGTTCAAATCCCAGTATAGACATTCCCGTTGTGCTACGGCTGGTCTTTTTCAGTGCATTTCATTTTTTTCTGTAAATATCAAGCTGTATAACCAGGCATAGTCTGCCAATGGACTTAAGTGTGTTAACGCCTTGCTTCGCTTGTTGAACACAATCTATCTCCCAGTTTAACCAGCCGCCAAAGGTGTATAGACTCCTGTTATTGCTTGACCAAGACATATGTTTAGAATTTTTCCCTTTTTTGTGTATTCTTATAACATTTTGAATTCATTTCAGCCTTATTTACAGTAGTTCGACATTTTCACATTGAGACATTGTTTATTTTTTTTTTAATTGATGTGGATTTTTAGTGCCCTTTTACTCATTTACTGTCTTCAGTTGTTGGTTGACTGATTTTATTAAAGGGACAGTACACCTTCCCTCACCCCCACTCCCTCTTGTTGTAGGCCTACGCTGCTCTGCAGATCAGCAAACCCAAGGTGCGCGAAGGGATGGAGCGGCTGCAGCAGCCCAGTGAGGAGCTGTTCCCCTGCTCCTGTCAGAGACAGAGGGTATGAGCGACGGCGGCATGCATGCGGGGAGAGCGGGTCGTGCCGAGCCCCGAGGGGCCGTACCGAGCCCATAGCAGCCGTACCGATGAGCAAATTCTGCCTCTTAAAAACCTTATTCTGCAGCCATTTTTCGCAAAACTTTCCTTATCTTTTCTCAATTTCTGGTTCCTAAAAGCCTTTTTTGCTGATTACAGTTAGGAGATATACCCTTTGGAGAGTGAAGATCTTCCTTCTGTTATTTTATTTCCTGTCTGTTTGCTTGAACGGCCACAGGCAGGTTTATCTCATTACATCTCTTAGGGCACGTTTTGTACTCCGTAAAATAAAAACACAGCATTCTGGATATTCTGGGCCTTGGACCACTTCCTCACGTCTTTCATGAACATATGAAACAAATATACCCGTGTGTGTGTGTGTGTGTGTGTGTAAAACTTTTGTTTTTGGATTTACAGGCCAGTGATGAGCTTTGACTGACGGAGAACCGCACAAATATGAAGGACTCTGTATGTGTGCCTGCAAACCTGTTTTTTATATACACATGCTGCAAGGACCTGTTACTACATTGCACAATACTATATTTGATAATAAACTGTTTTTCACTGTTATGAACTTTCTTGTACATTTCAGTTTTGGTTCATTTGCACATAGTATTTGCCTGTGTCACTATTAGCCGAAGACTGTTGTGGAAACGGCAGTAGTCACTTTGGCCTGTGATCGACAGTGAATTCTACGTGCTTTAATATATTTTAATAAACATTGTTTTCTTGATATGTTGTAGACGACCTCCCTGTAATTCCTCAGTGACCTATTATTGAATTGCGTTAGTGAACTGAAGATCTGAATTTCATCCACATTCCGAGTAATCCCTCTTGGCAATAGAACTTGCTGAGTCACTATTATGGCAAAGACTAAGATGCAATATATCTTACGTTTTAGCTTCATAAAAATACCTTAACCTTGAAATGTTCTCTTTGAGTAAAATGCTAAAATCATTCTTTCCGTAGTTACATTTAAAAAGGGTGCAAAATAGATGTTTTAATCTGATATTAAAGAATACAATCTAACATAATGCCATAATTTACTGTTCAGAAATTGTATCCTATTAAAAGATATTGAAAAAATCTGTGTTAATAAAACAGGCGAATTACAACTGTCAGTTAATCATAGCACATTTTGTAGGGCATTTGGGGGCTATTAAATCTATTTATCTGGAATATCTGTAGACTAAACGTTTTTATTTTGTTTTTGGCCTATATGTTCTATACACAGTAACAGATCGTTGAGTGTTTTCCAAAGTTTACAAAAGGTGGGAATTTTCTAATTAATTATGCCTAAGAATTCCTAATTAATTTACCTTTATTTGCTAGATAGATGGATAGATAGTACTTTATTAATCCCTCAGGAAGCTTCCTCCCGGGAATTCTGTCTAAAACGACGTACCATGGTGTCAAATAATACATTAATAATAACTAATAATATTAAATAACAAAAATTACAATAAGACTAACAAGGTTGGGCGAACAATAATACTTACTTCCTGCATTTATTTGAACTTATAGGTTCCTCACGCATAAGACTTAGTTCCCTGAAAGCCTTTTGGTCTCATAAAATACGTACACAGTGTGTAGAGTGACTACGCTGTATCTAAACTCTGCAATGGAGCGTAATAATAAAAATAATATCTGGAAGCTAGGGATCCCTTCCTGTATAAGTAGCCTGCATAGTTAAAATGGATGTAAAATAGATGTTATAACCTGGGGAGGGGGGGAACTAGCGGGGTGGCACCTGTGGGGCTCCTGACTCCTGCTCGCCGGTGGGGGGGGCTCCCTGTGCCTCCCGCCTCTGCCTCCTTGGGCGGACTCGCAGCCCTCTGATGGCGGGGGGCCCGGGTACCTGACCACTGTGGGGCGGCTGGGTCCGTGATCGCTCGGGGCTCTCCTAGCCGCGTGGGGGACCCCGGGGTGGCGGTGTTGTGCTCTCGCACACTCATTGGGAATCATTACTTGTTAACCTGCACACTTACTGTATACATACACTCACAGAGCACTAACATACACGTACAAATATAGAACGCGCACACAAGAGAGCCCAGGGCTTTCTTGCCCTATTTTATTCCTCTCTCTCCTTGCCTCTGTGTGTGTGTGTGTGTGTAGTGTAGATGCAGATACTGGTGTGGCGATATCCAGACCGTGTCCCTGTTGGTCTGCTTATGTATTTTTTTCTTTGGTATTAATGTATCTAATTCCAGAAGCAGATACTGGTTCAAGCGTATTCTCTGTCATAATGGTACCACTGGTTTCTTAGTATGTTTACTCTTGGTTTGTGCACCTGGATCTTACTTTTCAGATACTGCAGCTGGTGTGATGATACAATGTCCAGCACTAAGATGTAGAAGCTGTCATTCTGTTACTCTTTCCTTTTGTTACTTTTTCCTTTTTGCTCAACTTTTTCTAAAGTATATTTCTAAAGTCATGTATTATTTTTCTTTCCCTGTTTTTCTCTCTCCGTCTGACCCCCCCTTTTTCTTTTCTTCTTCTTCTTCTGTCTCTCTCCTCTTTCTCTCCCTCCTCTCTTCCTATCTCTAGCTCTTCAATCTCTCTCTATCTCTTCTATCACTTCAGTTAACTTTCCCTGTCAGCTCCGGCTTTGTGGCACAATAATCTAAAATGGTTAATAAAGAGTACACCTCAAGTAACAGGCTTAATCGGAAGCTTAAAAAATAAAAGTGTCGGCACAATAAAGCACCCAGACTTACATCCTGCTTACTAAACTGCCGGACATGACAGGGACATATGAAAAAGGTAGCCTGCGTGGTTTGTCAAGGACTTTCGGGAACGTTAATAACGTGTAGAAGACGAACCTTCCTCTTTAAAAAACCGTCTCAACGTAATAACCCCGAGACATTAGATGGCGGTATTTTGTTTTTGCGAACATTTCACAAGTTCATTTTACACAGGCCCGGTCCAGCGGAATTCTGCGATGTCCTACCGGTGTTTGTTATTTGGTTTGAAATGGAAACCTTTCATGAGGTAAGTTACTTAAATGCGGATCTGCAACAAAAGACACCCACGATATATATTTGTTACTTGCGTCATCTGTGCAAACACATGGCGTTTACAATGAGTGCCACCGCCAAAGTTTTATTGATGTACATAATTGTTATAGGTAGTTTCCATTATGCGAAAAATGGTTATTAAATAATCAGTAATTAGAAAGTAAATGTATACGTACTTATTGCATTTTGTGCATTTTGCAGGAAAACGTCAAAATCGTATTCGGAGGCAGGTCCCTGGATGCGGTGCAGAGCATCCCCGGGCAGAGCGCCACTGTGCGGTCCGCGCTGGTACTGACGCACGGCGCTGGCGGAGACATGAACGTCAAGCACCTGGTGTCTCTGGCCGCTGCCGCCGCCGCCGCCGGTTTGCTGTGCTTGCGGTTCACATGTAAAGGTCTCAATCTCAGCTACAGGGTGAAGGCCTACACGGCAGTTATGGTAATTCACCTGCACTGTTTTGACTTTAAAATGACTGACAGGCACACTGGTGGTTTCAATACAGTTTTTCTATTTACTTGGGATCTTATTTCACAATATATGGCGTTAAATAATATATTTTGCTTTGCAGGAATATCTGAGAAATCAAGAGAAGTTCACCCTAACGAGTATATTTGTGGGCGGTAAGCAAAACACAAATGCTTCGAACTCACGGTACCCACAATGCATTGCTTTCGTCCTTGAGATGTCAAAATCTAAACAAATTAAAAACTGCAGAAGAGGAGGCACAGCGGATCAAATTTATTTGGGCTGGGTGGGGGCAGGCAGTGTGAAGAGTGTGCATTTATGCTGTTATTTTGTGCTTGGGACCCAAACAAGTGGCCATTTGTTATAGATCTGCCTGCCTAGCCACATGCTACATGCTGAATACCCCCTGGAACGCATGCCTGTTGTGTGTGTCCCTGCTCAGGCCGTTCGATGGGGGCTCGTGCCGCCGCATGCCTGGCCGGTCAGCTGAGCACAGGGGTGGGCGACACTCCTCACGGTCTGGTTTGCCTCTCCTTCCCGCTGCACCCTCCGGGCCAGACGCACGCGCACCGACAACGCAGCCAGGACCTTTGCAGTCTGGAAGGAGTCCCTGTGCTGTTCGTGTCCGGCACTGCCGACGACATGTGTCAGCGGGTAAGGAGGCGCCGCAGACCGCCAATGGGTAGGTCTGCAAGATTCAGGTTCAGTCCAGAGGCACCGTGTTCATCTCGCATGGTCATTGGCGACCTACCTCATTTGCACAACAGGTCACTTTGCACTTTAGGCTCATTTTGCACTCCATTTGTCTATGGACATTAAAGAAGAACTTCTTTGCACTAGTCCAGAAATGCTATTTTGTATACCAGGTTCTTTTTCTCAAGCATGCTCATTTTGCACTTTTAATTTAACCTGGCATTTGTGTGTGGACAGCAAAGTAAGAATTTCATTGTACAGAGAAATACTACTTTTTCTGTACATATGATAATAAACGCTTTGAATCCTTGAATTGAATCCTTGACAGAACGTACCTAAACTGATTGAGGCCTCCCGCGTTTTTCACAACGCAGACAGACTGAGGCTGGAAACTGTTATTGAGATGAAATATGGTTCATTAGCCAAATATTTTTTTAAAAATACACGATTCAAACAGACTTGTTTTTTTTTTTTTTAAATCTTGCCATATCAATCAAACTGAGCTTTATAAATAAATTCCTCGTTGCAGTTTTCTTATTTGTTTTTGAGGAAAATCTCTGCCCTAGGATCTTGGAGATGACATTTCTCCGTGTAATGTAGAGTCTCCTGGAGGATGTGGCCAAGCGAATGAAGAGCCCAGCTACAGTCCAGTGGATCGAGGGGGGCAGCCACGGGCTGGCGGTGAAGGGGCGGGAGCAGGAGGAGGTGCTGGCCCAGGTGAACTCCTGCGTTGTGACCTGGATCTTGGAGCATGTTGAGCGAGCCGCGCCCCCCTGACTATGCACGCGCGTCAAACCTGCATTGTAGCTCATGTGTATATTCCTACTGAGGTCCTTCATAAATAGATACACCTTAAAAATGCCTGTGGTGACCCTGATTATAGTTTAAAAAAAATGAACTAAGTCGTCCTTCAAAAGTCTAAATAAATAAATCCTTTATTTGGCATTCGCACAGGTATATGAGTACACTGGAATGCTTCTCTTCAGTGACATCATCTCGCTCTCTTGGGGCTCGCAGCACAGGGTCAGCGCACAGTCATGCGTGGCCCCCCTGGAGCTGGGGGTTAGGGGCCTCGCTCAAGGGCCCACAGACGTGTGACTGTCCCGCCGCCGACGGGGCGTGAACTGACGATCTTCCGATGACAGGCACCGCTGCCCACTGTCCCCCTATACTCGCCTCGCCTGGGATTGAGAGAGACGTTACTGATCACCAGACTGCAAAATGCAAGGGTGAAAAGATGCAG
>JABFDZ020000039.1:21993379-22007141 GCA_019775955.2 Pollimyrus isidori
GACTATCAGTCGACTACGGCAAAATCTAACGAATCAGATTCGACTATGAAAATCCTTAGTCGAAAACAGCCCTAATAGGGAATATCACTGCGGAGCCAGTAATGTTTCACTATACGTTTTAATTAACATAGTAATAACAATTTGATAGTTTAACACACTTATTACCTCCTCAATTCTGAAATTAACTTTTCTTTCTGTTTGGTTTACACAGCGTAAAATGAACACTTGACGTCTATTAGTAGGTAAAGACAAATAACTGCTTTAAGATCTGTGTAGCTGTGTAAGAATCAGACGCTCTGTGGTGGTTTCTGGTTAAGGTTGCCAACCGTCGCGAATTGTCCGGGACATCCCGAAATATGGGTGGATTTTGATTTGTCCCTTCAGGGGCAGCTCCAGTCCCATATTCCAATCACAGCCTCGTCGCCCAAATATTGGACTACTATAAGCAGGGGAAAGCTCATGCAAACGTTGCTATGAGACGCAGTTGTTGGTGTGCGTGTGTGTACTGGCCACTAGTGGCTTGTCCTACACTATGAAATTGGTAGATTACTGTTGCGATTTACATTACTCTTGGTCAGCTGCTCTGCGTGCGCACCTGCAAGAAAGTGTCACTCATTTGGGGTTGAGGAAGTGGGCAACCCTATTTCTGATGGACAGAACCGGGGGAGGAAACGTGGTTCCCAGCTAGCGGTGGCTTATGGGAAAACATGGCTGCTGAGCCGTGGAATAAGATCGATATACCCCGTCCCGGGGCCGTTTCTACTGTCCGTATACCTTTCACAGAACACACAGGTAACTAAGGAAATGGAGATTTAATAATCTGTTTCGTTTAATTTAATGTGTAACGCGAAGGCGGTCGCGGCTATGCTTGTTTACATTGCGGAACGGCAAACACGTGGGCACCCATGGGACACATCGCATGCAGTTAAAACGGCTCACAAAATACTCCCGGATGCTGCTTTGACTTCAATGCGGCTAAAAATAAATAGTTTGTTGTATCGTATGTATTTTCTGCAGTTTGTCAGCTTGACGCTGCGTGTTGGGTATGTTGAATCATCTCAGTGTTTTCGTTATTTTCATTTCTGAGGCAGGACCGTCCTTTTAAAATTTATTTTCACACGGCGTTTTCCACTGACCTTAGTGTTTTAAAGCACGATATCCTTAGGGTTATTATATGCACTGCTGCTTATTGTCCCACTGTGAATGTAATATAACGCCGATAATGTAAATGGTATTGGCACTGGGAATCGTTTTTTGCAAAGCAAGCTCCGAGACGTTTCATGCTTGTACCCGATTGTGTCCTTCAAAGGCGACCTCGTTAAATGTTTTCTGGAGGAGTGTGCCGGGGTGCTGAAGGTGCTGCAGAGTGACATCCTCCACACCGAGATAATGGTGCTTTACTCGGTGCTTTATGTGACGAACAACCCACTCCGCCAGCACAAGCCTTTCAGAGCCATAAAACAGGTCAGTAGTATACCGTCTGACCAGGAACACCATATAACCAAAAGATTAATTAGTCTTGGACCTTGATTTCATGTCAACGGTAAACCTGTAAAATCATCATCACACATCACAACGTTCACAACCACAGTGCAACCCTAGAAAATGCCCATCTGTAAAATCAGTTTGGCCAGGACTTTTACTTCAGAGAGAGATTAGAAATGACTGGATTTTGGTCAAAAGCAACCTTTGTCGTCCTGACGTTGTGCTTGACCCTCAGGTTGAACGTTGCCTAAACCGGCTGAAGGAGATGAGGCTGACCGCGGCGCTCCTGGAAGCGAAGGCCATGTGTCCGACGAAAGCCCAGAGGTAGCAGTTCGGGCCCCTGTCTGCTTCGCCCTTCTCCTCCCTGGGCTCCTCTGTGTCCCGATGGGCTGGTTCATGTAAAAGCTGTTCCATTTTCAGCGCTGCTCTACACAATGAGACGAGTAGTTCAGAGATTTGGGTTTAGTGACTCTGAAAGGGTTATGGCTTTGAGTTCCTTGGACTGGAACCAGAAACGCATTGCCCCCATGACCTGCCCTGAGATAGTGTCTCCTTCCATCATGAAGGGTCTGTGTCTTTATAATTAGAGCATTTGTGGTGCCTGTTTGTTTGCTCATTTATGGCCCCGCCCCCCCTTCTCAGGCAGGTGTCGTCCCAGACGGGCCAGTGTGAAGTGCCCAGTCAGCCCACACTGGAGTGGCTAAGCTTGAAAGTACTGGGAGCCAGTAAGCTACTGGCCAGCCTGATGGACAGCTGCGTCAAGGCCTTCTCGTATCCATGGTTACAAGCTGCTGAGTCGTCACATGGTCGACTCAAGTCTTTGAGCTTCTGCTTGAGTGTCCTTTTAAAAACACTTTAGCTAAACTGTTAATGTTTAGGTGGCTTTCAAATTATTTACAGTTTATTAGCATAACTGTCAATAATAATAATAGTATTAATGCTAATAACAATAGCTACTAACAATAGCTAGGTGCTGTCTTTGCGGCCTCAAAGAATTATACTATAAATTATATGTCATATTGCATTAGACATTAGCACATAAACGACTTGTATTAATAGTAATGATAACGGTAAAACAATAACAGGCGTATTTGTGTGTATGTGTGACGTCCACGTAAGTTTGACTTGTTTTAGCACTTGACAAGTGTTATTATTAATAGAAGGAAAAGTATAAGAGAATTTTTGTAAACTGAAACAAACCAAGATATGAAAACAATATAACAAAGACGACGGACGATCAAACGAAAACTATTAATATCACTTCCAAAACTAACTGAAAATAAAGTAAAAACGTAAATTACTTTCCGTTACCCGGTTTACTCTAATTACCATTAATATTTCCTGGAAAGTTTTTCCTATTTTAATCAGACACACAAAATACCTTTCAGTATATTCATAGAAACAAAACTTAGTAAAACGAAAATAGATAAACTAAAATTAAAAATGAAAACTACAATGGCACAGGCCTTGACTCCGCCCCCGTGGCCAGAATGTCGAGACGCCACCTCTTCTGGGCCGAGTACATCGTCCTCAACCTCGTTTTGAGCTCCATGCTCAGCCGCCTGTGGTGAGTTTGACGCCTCGGTCTTTGCGGAGCCCCGGGACTAGGCTGTGTTTTAACTGTGCCTTCGTTTTCAGGCCTGTTTAACTGTGGTGTCCCCTGTGGTCAGTGGTCCTATGTAGTTGCTGCTCTTGCTTTCGCAGGGTGCTCTTCCAGGGTGTCTTGAGGAACCTGGGCCCTCTGTACCGGGCGGCGCGTGCCCTGCTGCAGGACGTGTGCCAGGCCTGCCCTATGCCCTCCTTGAAGGGCTTCGTCCTCCCGGAGGATGTCCCGGCTTTTCTGGGACCCTCGTGTTGGGCTCAGATAGAGGCGGGTCTCCCCGTGATCACCACTCGGAGGGGGGCCGGCAAGGGGAGCAAGGTGCCGGTGCAGGTGGGCCCCAAGGCTGAGGAGAGCGGCATGGAGGATCTGGGCAGCTTGCTTTTCCAGAGGCGCCCAGGTGCGGTTGGAGGTAGGTATGCTTGGTTTGGTGTTTATCTTCTGGGATCATCCTTCTCTGAGAAGTTGTAGCCCGAGAGCCAACAGTAGACGTGGCTAACATGATGCTTCCTGGACAGCTTGGTGTTTTTTCGGGCCCCTTGGATGGTGCTCTCTGTTCACAGAACAGCTGAAAGCCCTAAAGCAGGGGTGACCAATTGTATCCGCAAACGGCCGGTGTGTGTGCAGGTTTGTGGGATAACCTGTAGGTCAGCTGTTCAAACCCAGGTGTGAGGACTCTTCAGCCAATCAGTCCTCTACTTAGTAATCTAATTAGGGAGTTGCAGCGAAAACCCGCACCCACAGCGGCCCTTAAGTTGTACACTGTAAATTTCTGATAATAAATGAACACTTTCACTAATCCTCCTGTTTTAGTTTCAAGCTAAATACAGTCTGACTTTAATAAAACTGTTACCTGCATGGATTAAGAAGTAAATTAAATAGCACAAAGTTGGTATTTGTGTACTTAAACCTATTCAGAAGTAAGTTATATTAACTTATCTTATTTTGGCAGAGATATGGATTGGGCAAACAGCAGCCTCAAAATCTACCTTTAAGATATTAACACAAGATGTGTGACAGTGTGTGTCGAGTGACAGGTTCCGTAATTGCAGCTGTTTTTGGTCAGACACTAGGATCCGTGTTTCATTTCTTTGTCCTAAAACGAGTAAGATGCATGTCTCAGGTACGCTATATTTCATTGAACAGGTTCATAGCATTTTCCATTGTCAGTTGTAATCACTGTGATTTTAAATGATGGATTTTGACCGGAGTGGTTTTCCTGGGTCGGCGCCATTCAGCTGCTCCTGTGTTGGCTCTTCAGGTGACGCTGCCAGGTTGGATGTGAAGGCTCTGCTCAGGCGAGTGAGTGGAAACCGGGATGCTCCTCAGGTCAGTGCCCAGTTATATTTGGGTGTCACTGCAGGGGACCGGGATAGGAGATGGTCACATGCACACGCTGCATGAACCACAAACGGTTGTTATAACAGCCGTGGGATGGCGTCAGACAAAATGTTGCTTCATGCACCTTTTGCTGTATTTTTTGACTGCATTAGGCGGTTGCTCCCTGTTCAGTAAGCATGCCCCAAACGCAAACCGAGAGCGCCATCTAGTGGGTGTCCAGAAATACAGCAAATGGTTCATGATTTGTCATGTTACCTGTCGCTACTCGGCGGATAGCTGCGGATCAGGACCCCCCATTCGTTCGGTGTTCTGTGGGTGCGCTGGGGTCCGATCACACTCCAATGACGAGGTGTGGGTGGCCCGGGATGGCCAGACCAGGATCAGCAAAGCATGACATGGTTGGATAAAAAAAAATTTGACTTTGTTACTACACAGGTTGTCAGGCGTCCTCCAAGGCCTGGGGGCGACGCCGCTTTGGTGCGGCAGAAGCGGAGGCTGGTGAAGCTGCTGGAGGCAGCCTCCTGCTCCTCTGACATGGCCGCCCGTCTGACGGAGGCAGCCGCATGGTGCCGGCGCAGGAGGCTACGGCGGCTGAGCTGCAGGCTGAAGCTCCTCAGGCTGACCTGTGGGAGGCTCCGCTTCCTAGAGGAGAGAGGCTTCAGGTGCCAGCTTCCGGCCGCTCTCCAGCTTTCCGTCAAGTTATTTCCTGGATACGGACGTCCATTTTTAAAATTTTTATTTGCTCACAGAGTGGAGGGCAAGCTGATGGCTCTCCGAAGGGCATGTCGAAAAGCCTTATTCCTCCCCGTTCCCGTCGTTCGCCCGCCGTCCAGCGCCCCCTGCAGGCGGAGGAGGAACTCGCGCACGTGGGCCTGCTTCTCGTCCGCGAGGTGGCGCCGCCGGTCTCAGAAACGGGGCAGACGAGTCAGACCGGGGACGCCATCTGAGGCGAGTAAGGTGCACGCTGAGGCGGGAGGAGGAGAGGAAGGCGAGGAGGGAGACGCGGTGGCGGAAGGCAGCGAGGCTGAAGCAGACCCCAGTCTGGGCAACGGCGGCGAGATCGATGACATTTTTGCCTCATTAGGATTCTAATCCGGTCCAGCTGTGAGGACGTGGCGCGCCGTCAACATCAGGGCAGGCCACCGGTTGCCCTGGCATGCAGGCATGCTGGTAAGCGGGTGCCACCTGTTAGTCCTGGGAATTGGCACTGGGCTGGTTTCCCTGGGCAACTGCATACTGTGTATGTTTCCACACACTAAGCCTCCCCCCTTTAGATATATTAACACTTCAGCCAGTACAATCAACGTTTGCCTGAATCATAAACATTCTAAAAATGGTTTTTTTTATTTTTATTTTTTTTAAATTAAAGAACTGAAACCTCTGCCTTGAATAGTTGTTAAATAAGGATAATAATTTACAGGATGTCACAGGGGGAAATAACATTCTGGAGAAGAAAGTACAGTGGTACCTCAGTTCTCGAACATATTGGAACTCAAAAATTGAACGAACCAGTTTGAAAAAAATTACGCAGAGCTTGATCTGAATTTCAGAAGTCAAACGGTGAACGCTAAGATAACTTGTACACGCGGGGAAATGAGTCACATGGCATGACTCTCAGCGGAGATAAAGGGTAACTCTTTAGTCTCAGCCTCGCATTAGCTGTGATAGTATCATGCATGTTTACACTGGCTGAATACATATATTTAGACAGTAAAAATACATTTAAACAATGAGACAGTAACAGTAATTATATAATAAAATACATTTAAAAATAAAGATTTATTTTGATATACTAATAATAAACCATTAATACATTTAATTATAATAATATTGTCGAGCGGAGATGGAACGAAGACAAAGGAGTAGACGACAGGGTATCGGGGAATACGAGGTTTAATTACAGGTAAGACAGGCAAAACGCAGACGGACAATACAATGACGGGACTGGGGAAACAAACTGAAATGCGGACTATACAGAGGACTAATGACAACAACCAGAAACAGCTGATCACATGGGGATTGATTCCACACGGGGTTAATGAGGGGGCGTGGCACATGGACTGAGCGGATGATCGGGGAACGACACATTGTTTCTTTTTTTAGCTTTACACATTGTTTGGATGCATTTATTTTCTTACTTTACAAATGACTGTTGTGATAAATGTGCTTAGATGCGTTTAGTACAGTATATGCTCTTCAAGTTTTATCTGGTTCATTTCTTGTTTAAATGCTAAAAATATATATATATATATATATATATATATAGGTGTAATTTTTTGGGGTTGGGAACCAATTAATTGGTTTTCCATTATTCCTTATGCCGCAAATTCGATCAGAACTAACTTTTTAGCAATCTGGAGTTCTGAACGGATTAAGTTCAAGTTTTGAGGTACCACTGAAATACAATAAGAATCCTTACTGTGGTAATGATTACTCTGTGCCTGGTTCCCCACTGGACTTTGCACACAGTCAGATCCCCCCCTTGCCTGCCCCCTGTAACCGCATGCAGCAGAGGGGTTTTCACTTCTGCTGGCAGCCAAAGCGCAGTGTGTATCCTGTGACCAGCTGCCGGCGCACCTTCCACAGCAGTAATAGGGGGATGGATGGCCGTGCAGATTCTGCTATTTTAATACGACTCAGGCAGTGACAAAGACAAACTCGGGTTCTCATCCAGCCTCACCAACAGATGATGGTCACACCACAGCTAGTGTAACAGCAGCAGTTTTTATTGATTACAGTCATACTGGTTGAAAGAAAATATTTAAATATAGAATATCAAGCATACTGTCAACCCACAAACTGTTCACAACAAATTCATTCTTCTGTACTTTGGTTATATTAACAACTTAAATTAAATTGCTTCTTTTTAAAAACCAATACAATTGGTGTTTCAGTCTGAATCGTAAAAGTCTAAAAATAGTTTTTTTTTTCATTTAAAGAACTGAAGTATCTGCCTTGGATAGTTGTTAAATAAGGATTAAATAAGGATTAATAATTTACCAGGTGTAATGTGACATTCTGGAGAACAAAATACATAAATACTCATAATAAAAATCCTTCCTATGGTAATGCATTAAGAATTTAACAGATTTTCTGAATTTCTAGAACACCGAAACCTGTTTTTGGAACAGAACTGAACTTCCAAAACTTGCCGAGTCAGCCACTCATTTGGCAAAGTTGTGAGCCGTGCTCACCTAGTTAGACACAATCTACATATCTGTCACCCTATTTGCAAAACGAAATGCATCCCGATTCATCAAAACACTCTGATGCGAAATGGAAAACACAGCCAGCACTCGTGCATCATTTGAACACGACGGCGCAAAACTTCACACGTTTCCAAAGCTGATTCCAGAGAGATGAGTGGCTAGATGGAGATGTCCTGCGTGAGAGGGCAGCCGCCGCAAGCAAGACAGAGTTTGATGTCAAGTTAGGAATGGATGACGCCAAAGAATTCTACCTCCGTTGCTTAGCAAAGAAGAACGTCGTCGGTGTTGTAGATGAAGCTCTGTGTCCGGATCCAGCTCAGAGACGTTATGATGGGGCAGAATGAATATTCCTACTTGACTTTGGCTTGGCAGTTGTACAGCGTTTTACCATAATGTGCCTCTCGGTTGTATTACTCACTCTATGTATCAGTAACTTCTTTGATGTGCTGAATAATGCAAACGTTGCATATTGCTTTACGTGGAATTGCATAAACACTCTTTTGCTAAACATCGTTTTACACTATAGTCTTTCGGTTTCCAATTTTGCAGCTCGGCATGCAAAAGACCTGGAGTGGATTTATTTTGCAAGAATGAGTTAAGGATTTTGGAGTGGAGGGTAGCTTGAAAATTGCATCTCGTTTTTCCTGTTTTGAGAACAGGATGATGGAAGGTTTCCAGAAGTTTGCTTTAGCAATTCAGAAAAACTGTAACTTCTGGTGTACTATTGTTCAAACCACCATTGATAATTCTAAATATCTCACACTACGGTAACAGGTCATGTGATCGGGACTGGGGCTCCAAGGATGCACACTGAGTAGGGAGCCATGGCACCCGTCTCTCTGCCTTTGGTCATGTGACCCTGAGGCTTGGGTGGTTACTCCACCACCCTTCTGCCCCAATTACTGACTGATGCCCTGCATGCTTGCGATCGAGTAAAATGCTAAATTTAGCGCATAAAATGACTCGGCGGGGGGGGGGGGAACTCTTATTTTAATACCAGAAGGTCTCTGCTGTTGTGCTTTTGAGGAGGGGGTACTTAACCTAAATTTATTCGGCATAAATTGACAAACTGCAGCTAATTATATAAATGCCAGGCACCCTCCCAGACAACGGGGGGCAGCGTGAGGTCCAAAGGGTAGTAATACTCATGCTCTATTGCCACAGGGTCTCCCTGCAGGGGACCTTCCAGTCACAGCTGCGTAAACTTGCCCTCGGGGATATTGTTCGTGTCGTGCTGGAATCCCCCGTTTTCCATGGTGTACGCCTGCTTCTCTTCGCTTCCTGGCGCCTCCTGAGCCGCACACCGCAAATACAGCCGGTAGCCTGAGGGAAGAACAAGACCGCGATCTGCTGCCATGCTTCTCTAAATGTCTCCATTCCCTGGAAGCCACGTCTGCGGAATCCTACGCGTGTGGATGGACGGAGCGCTACAGCCGACACTTTATGGTAGGTTATTACGTACCTCCTACCACCACGATGACCATCACTATCTGGAAGATGCTGTAGATGAGTGGGAAGGAGAACATGACCTCGAGATCCTCTTGGGAGAAGGAGAGCTGCACGATGGTGCTGCACAGCTGCGTGTTCTGGAAGCCCGTTTCCAAAGCGATGGTGCGACACCTAGGGAGGCGGACAGCTGGTCATCTGGTGTAGGTGTTGAGATATAAACTCCGCGTGGTCCGCATACGTCACGATGGTAAGCCGAGGTGGAGCTGGGGGCACAGCTTACCTCACCCAAGGCTGGCCCACAAGGCGTGCCAGCAGGAATCCCAGACTGAAGCCCAGCAGCGGGAAGATGGCGCCGATGATCCACAGGGCAGGAGAGATGATCCAAGAGGACTGGTAGAGTACGCCTCCCACCACCGCGATGATGACGATGAGCAAGAACCCCAAGATAGATCCTACCTGCGGAACAACGGACATGCTGCTAGTGCACCCAGCTGGTGGGGGGGGCAAAGCGTCCAGGATTTGTGTCCCTCACAAAACGTGGGGCACCCTGAAAGTGGGATATTCTTCTTTAAAGGTGCTCAAGGTTCCTGACAGGCGTCTGAACATCGTCTGTTATGGGGTAAGGCTGCAGCCACCAGCCAGCCCACTGCAGATGCTGAGACGCCGTGTCCTTGGTGGCAGAAGCTCACCTTCAGGATCTTCTTGCTCGTCTTGGGCCACCTGTGTTTGACGTACATGCCCAGGCTGACGGGGATCAGCAGCGATACCAGGGTGATGCCTGAAGAAAGTAACGGCACACGGGGAATAAGAAACCTTGTGTGGCAAAGGGGATGCAAATTATGTCGGCGGGTAGGAGACAGGTGCCACGCGCTTGGATTGTGGGTGCAGCCTTCAATATGCCACCTTACACGGGCTGGCTCAGTGAACGGGCTCCTAGACTTTGGCTCTGACCACGACCACAGTTTACACCTTGTTGGGGGTTGGGCAGGTAGTTGACCTTGGATCCCCAGAAGTTTTTAATCTCCCTGCTTGGGCATTTTTGGTTCCTCCGTTGTTTTCTTTCTCTCTCTCTCGTTCTCTCTTTCCTTGCTCTCTCTCCCTCCTTTTCCCTGTTCTCCTATTCTTCTGTCTTACTGATGTGATGCATCACGACACACACGTGTAAAGTGCCTTGGGCACCGTTTAAAAATACTCTCAATTGCCATGTGCTGAGTGTGGTGTTACCGGCAGACGTACCTATGCTGTCGTAGGGGATCTGGATGGTATCGGAGGAGGTCCAGGAGGAGGTATAGATGAGGAGGCACAGGGGCATCATACCCATGGCTAGGATGGAGGCGCAGGCCGTCATGCTGACACTAAATCAAAGGCAAACACAGCTGGTCCCACACCCGGACTGCCAGAGCACCAGAGGTACATGCAGTATATGCTAAAATGGTGCATCTCTTGGAAACATGCACCACCCTTCCATGCACCACCCTTCCATGCATCCATCCATAATTGCTTCTCCCTTTCATGGTTTGGTGAGCAAAAAATCCCAAGAGAGGGAGCACTTGGAATGGGAGCCCATTCCTTTGCAGCGCATGCACTCACACTAAATGCGATTCAGAGACACCAGTTAAACTGCGATGTTTTTGGACGGCGGGAGGAAACCCACACAGGCAGATTGGACACACAGGGACAGGGAGGGGATTTGAACCTAAACCTCCTGGCTTATTTACCACCTCAGTCGGAAACTGTTCTCAGACTGGATTAAAAATGTCCACTTCGTGAAAAGTAAAAGGGATTAAGGAAGGCTGAAGCAAAGCCACAAGCACAGGGGTGGTCATGCTTAATCACCTGCTTGTTAGAACAGAACTGGGCGACTAACTTAGCAGTGGTTTTACTACACGGTCAAGTAATGGGACACAAATCTTTTAATGTAAATCTTTGACTGTTGAAGTTTGGACTGTTTGAAGGTAATGATTTACATGTTAATGAACCTTTTGCAACAAAAAGTTGCCTGCGTTGCTTGAAGGGGCAGTGGTGGGCTGATGTTTAGGGAAGCGCACTTGTAATTGAAAGATTTTGCTGTGGTGTGTCAACAATGACAACTGATCTCTAAATTCTAATTAGGGTTAAACTGGAATTAAAGTCAAGTTCTACAATCTCCAAAAGACTATTTAAAATATAAAACTTTAAAAAGGGAAATAATTTGCAATCGAATAAATTAAAAAATTTATTTAAAAACTGAACAATTAGCAGTGGCAGGCCACTAAAAACCATCAACTGGCATAAATGTTTTTACGAAGGCCTTTGGGTCTTTGCCCCCCTAAAATATTGCTGGTTTTGGCAAAAAATATAGTTTAGCTTTTGAACTACTGCAAATACACAAATTGGCAGGCAGAAATAGACAGAAGGTGACCGACTAACTGAATAAAGTTCACGAACATCTTACAGACGAGCCATTTTACTACCAGACAGCTGGGTCTGGGGGGGCAGAACCCTACCTGAGGTCCATGTCACCGTCCAGCCAGTAGGTGAGGATGTTGGAGCTCGACCCGCCGGGACAGCAGCCCATGATGAGGATGACCACGGCCTGCACGGGCATCACGTTGAAGGCCAGCGCCAGGGCGTAACCGGTGAAGGGCATGATGCCAAACTGGCAGAGGACGCCCACCGCGATGCCCCAGGGCCGGCGGATGTGGGCCCACAGCTTGCCCAGCTCCACGTTGCAGCCCATGGAGAACATCACCACGGCCAGCAGGATCGTCAGCACGATGCCCATCACCTTGCCTAGGATCTCGTTGAAGCTGCTGCCGGTGGGCTCTAGGCAAGCGGAGCCCTGGCAAACCGTGGCATTGACGGGGCAGATGGTGGGCGTCCAAGCGCTGGTTTGGAAGGTGGCGTTCTCCCGCATGTCGAAGATGTGGACGTGTCGCTCTGAGCCTGAGGGCCAACGGACTTTTTTCCCCAGAACCTTCTGCCGGCCGTGCGTGTTCTACACCTGAGCTCCGACCAGCTGATGTCTGACATCTACAGCTCTATGCCCTGCAAAAATCTCCCTGCGTCGGTCTCCCTTTATCTACTTGCCCGCCCACAATTAAAGCAAAATGTGTGTATATGCAACAATCCAAACTAAAAATTAACCGGTGTCATTTTACAAGGCCACTGTCACCGAGTTCACAAAAAAATTTGACCACTTTGTACCTTAGCTTTTATGTCGTCATTTCTCGGCTATCTCCTCGGGTTTTACTGTCCTCGCCGTGTCGTGCTGCTGTCACTCTGCCTGCACCCCCCCCAAGCCGAAGGTCAGCAGAACATCAGCGGCAGGAGTTAGCAGGAAGCAAGACAAGTAAAAAGGTAAAAGAAAAAAAACATAAAGCTGTGACCGGAGAGGCTCAGGGACACCCCCCCTCCATGTGACACTGTTTAATGACCACTTACTCAATCCTGTCACTGATTGCAGAAACAGGCAGCTAGATTCCATTCAGACCTCAGAGTTGCACACTACTGCCCCCATGTGACCACAACAGAATCATCAACATTACAATTCATCACTCAACAAAAATCATCTTTACATTTTATTGGTTAAAAAATATACAATATCTATTCATTACATGACAGTTCCTCTAGGGAGAGCTTCATCGATGGGGTAAAAGACACATTAACAGAGGTGACTAATTACGGCAGAGATTATTTGATGGGGTTCCGGTCGGGGCCGCCGCTCAGGGGAAGGTTGCCGGTCACATGGGCGATGAAGCAGCGCAGAACATGGACCCCCGTGTGCTGGGTGGAGCTGTCAAACCGCAAAAAGCGGCAGCAGTTAATGTCAGGCTGTCAATCTTGTCATTTACCACACATCCTGAGGGACAGATGGGGGTGGATTGGTACAAAGATACGAATAGATGAGTGTAGAGCAGACGGCTGAATCCCCGTAGCCGTGCTGCTCCTGTATGCGTCAGACCCCCGTGTCACTCGCCGCTCACACTAAAGATTACAAGACATCTTCACCTGTGACGGGAAGCTGTTCCCCAGGCCTGCTTGTCTGGATATTTAACTGATGAATATGTAAAAATATCAACACATATTAATCTAAGGATCATGCCTGGGAATATTATTCCAGACTCTCGCTGCTGCACATGTATCCTTCTGCGCCGCCCTAAATTCCCTCTCACCAAATTTGTGGACAAAGCACTCAGGAGCAGGTATGTGACATAGGGGACCAGCCCCCCCCCCCAGGAACAGGTATGTGACATAGGGGACCAGCCCCCTTCCCCAGAGTGAGGAATCTGCTCCGGGCTTTTATCATGCTTTTCACATGGTAGCACTTTTAGCTGAGGTCCTCCTGGCATCGACCTCCTCGCGGGTCTTTCCCAGCTCCTCTGCCTCCGCAGACCCCGGGCTCTCGCTGGAAGCCGCCCCTCTTATCTCCCTGGCACGTCGAAGGCACATTCCTTCCCAGATGAATCACCTCGCCCCCCCCATCCACTCGGTATCAGCCCGCTCTGTAGGGATCTTCTCATAACTCCCTTGCAGTGCCCCATAAATTGGGTGTCGACGTCAGATTTAATCACCCGCTCAAATATGACCAGAATCTGTGTGCTTGTGCAGATTATAAAGGGTAACGGCCTCGAACACGGACCCTTCTGGCTGGGGGGGGGGGGGGGGGGGGGGGGGGGGGGGGGGGGGGGGGGGGGGG
>JABFDZ020000039.1:22007241-22022615 GCA_019775955.2 Pollimyrus isidori
ACTCACTGCCCTGGCCTTGTGGAATGCAGGGATTAATAACTTATCACCCCTCTTGCCTTGGATCAAGCACCTTGGGTTTTGAAATCCTAAATAAATCAGAACCTTTCACATCATTCAATACCCTTCCTGAAAAACATAAAATACGAAATTTGCTGAAAACCCGACTTTCCTAAGTCCTCTCGACTGCACTGCGCTCAGCAGGACACGCCCAGTAACTAGGGATGTACGATATGTATCGGACCGATAAACTATCGGCCAAAATGAGGTAGAATCAGATCATTTTTTTTCTTCGATAAATAGATCCGATAAAGTAGGCTAATGGCATTTGGGAAATTGCTTGCTAGCAGGTATACAGAGTCTTTTAAAACCTGTGTTGTCATGCTCATTACGTCTTACTGGAACTGAGCGCCAGCACACCACCAGATATAAAGAACCCAAGAGCCGAAGTAAATATACAAATATATACTGATATTTCACTGCCGATGCTATTTTAGTTCGACTAAAAAGATTACAATATTCAGTACTACATAGCAGAGCCTTTATAAAATAATTTCTTACATTAAAAACATATATTCACAAAGAACATCTACAGCATTTCAGTGTCTTGTGCAACCAGCTATATGTGTAAGTGTGTGACGGACTAATTTACTGGTATGGGCTTTTAAAAACTTGTTATGCTTTGGCTGTGACATTCGCAGATTCTTATCCGTATGAACAGTTTCACCATGTATGCAGGTGACTTTTTACACTTTTCCTTCCCAAACGCTATTCCTCTGCACTCACGGACAACTTCCATGAGGCTGGCGATTTTCAGTCCAAAATGGCAGTGGCGCTACCGCAGGGCCATTAAGGGACTGTGGGTAAATCTGCATCTGGGTTTCGCCTCTTGGCTTGGTAAGAAATATTAAGTACGTGGTGCAAATTGGAAATCATTTTAAGTTTTATTATTATTATTTTTTTTATTTAAAAACTATAACATTTCAGAGAAATCTCTACTATTCCCATTTGTTGAGGATGCACTTTTTTCTTTCTCTGAGGCCAAGTATTGTGGTGCCTTACACAAAAAAATAAAATCATTTGAAAAGACTTATGTTTACTGTCATAGGCACAGTTGGGTGCATAAACTGCAGATCATATGGAAATTATAACAAATATATAATATGAATTTATCGGTATCGGCAATGACAAGGACTTAATTACCGGTTATCGGTATCATTTTATATTTTTGATATTGTGCATCCCTACCAGTAAGTGCACCTCAATCACTCCTAAAGACACACACCTCCCGGAGAATGATCACACACTCCTCCTCAGAGTGCCGTATTGCCCTTACCTGACGAGGAACGGCTGGGGGTAACAGCAGGCCGTTTGAGTTTTGATGACTTCCCGCACCTGTAGCAGATTGCTCAGCAGCGCCCCCTGTCGGCTCTTGTCAATCTTTGTCATTACGATCTGCGTCATTAGGCCAAAGGGAAAACGGTACACTGGAGAAACCAAAACCAGGACCATGCTTGTGCTCTACCACTTGCTGGCCAGGTAGAGACACTGCTTAGTATCCTACTGATCTGTGGCATTTAACTCTGAGACAACCGACATATTTATATTTAGGCTAAAACCTTTTAATTGCCACGTAACTGAAACTGATTAGTTGTCAATGTTGACACACCACAAACAACAAAACACATTCTCTGCATTTAACTCCACAGCCACCGCTGTCCCATGAGCAACATCAAGACTGATGGCATTAAATAAAAGTTGGGGAAAACAATGGTAAAAAGGATAACTGAATGTGTGGCAAAGCACAGAAACACACTTGGCATTCTTGGCATTTTTGGTCTCCCGTAGCCATACAAATTTGGTCTGGCAAATGAACACGACCACTCCAGAAAACAAAAAGATTTAAAAGTTTTGCAGACAGACGACAGCGTCACTCACCACAAAGGGAAGGCCAAACTCATTACACATCTCTATGGCAACCCTGTCTGCTTCCTGTATTCCCACCGCCCCATCGACCAATAGGAAGGTCCTCACCAGGCTGGAAGACACAAACCATATACAGGAAGCAAAAAGGTGCTAATATGCTCATGTGGAACTGAGACATTCCCAGTATCTGCACCTTGGCTGCCTCCTTCAGTTGCCCCCGTACAAAATAATTTAAAAAAAAAAGACAGATCTGCAACACTTTCCATGAGCTGTACTGTTTCGTACTTTCTTCTCGTATCCAGGTAGGATTCAACCATTTCCACAAAGTCCTTGGGAGCCTTGTACCCATAGCCTGGCATGTCTACCAAGGTGAACGCCTTGCCCACGGTGAAAAAATTCATCTTCTTCGTGTGGCCCTGCACAAGGATGAGAGGAAACGAAGAATACAAGACACCGAGACGAATCACCCATGAATTCCCGCTCTCCCTCCGCCCACCGGCGACAGAACGTCTCCCTCACCGGAGTCTTGGAGACCCTGATCTCCACGTCGGGAGCGAGGGAGAAGAGGACTCTGATGAGGGACGACTTTCCCACGTTGCTCCGGCCGATGAAGCACACCTGGGAGTTGGGAGCAGGCACCACGTTTCCCAGTTGACCCCATTTATCCAAGAAGCTGTTTACAGCTCATGATCACACTGCCCACATTACAGCGTTTACATTAAATCAGCAGATACTTCTATCCAAGCCCTGCTCCAGGCCCAATGGTAAAATCACTCTGTTGATCCTGGGATTTGAACCAGCGATCTTACAATCATGGCCACAGCGCCCTACCCCACTGAGCTAAGCATCACTGATACCCTCTAGTTGCCAAACGACACACCAACTCCCCTTGATTCCCCCATAATTAGGTCTTATAACCTATAAGTGCTCTTTTCACTCATGCATTTAACAATAACATAATTACTGCAGTTTAAGTCACTGATTTTTTACTGGGTGGTGACATAAAACATATCATCAACATACGACTGTAGTCTAATAAAGATGACACTAGATATTGAACTGGCTACAGCTTAAGATTGCAAATTCTGTCATTGGAATAATGGAGTTTTTTAGTCATCCTGACACAGACTGTAATAGATATAACAGGTGGGTTCCTGCTGGATGTCACTCAGACTAACTCACAGTCAGATGACTTCAGTAGCTGATACTATGGTAAATGGAACATATCGATACACTAGTAAAACCATTCATCAAAGTGTATGCATACATCGTACCTCTGATCAGGCACCAAACCAAGTGCTGTCAAAGGAAGCACCGAAAAGTCCCTCTTAGCAGGCAAATGTTTCGTGCACTGAGGAGAATTCCTGCTGTCTACCAGGGGGGACCAAGGTCACCCTCAAGAGGAGTTAACTTGAATGATGGTTTTAATTTCTGGAGAGGAACCTCAGATTAATGACTGGAAAAACTGGGTAAACTTTATATACCAGAACCCCCATGTGGCGTGAAAGTCAAAACTCTATGACCGCCCCCCTACAAGTACCCCAACCTGCCTGTTCCTTGCCTCCCTCCCACACACAGCCCCCAGGAGTACCTCTGGCTGTCTTATTAATGGGGCGTGATCCATCCTAACTGCTGATGAGAAGTAATCAATCTTGTGTTTGGCGGACGGGCAGAAGAGTCTCTCAGCCCTGGCGATATCCCCCATGCTTGGCTCGAACAGCTGCAAGTCGGCTATGCTGAACCCACTGGTGAGCTGACCTTCCAAAGCGCACAGCGGAAAAAGCAGAGCCTGCAGCTTCTTCTCAGGAAGCTGGGAGGCGCTCTGCAAGGACGCCAGCCTGTGGGCCCAGAACCTAGGGACACCCCTTAAGAGAGTCCTGGTCTGTAGCAACACACAAACCTTCATAGTGAGCATCCTGTGGGGGTGCACCCTTTCAGGGCTGTATATGCTGCAAACGAAGACCAAAGGGCACAGCATGATGTACAGAAAGATAACTGGCAACATGTCATGGGCATCCCTGTCACCAATTTGGAGAAGTCACGCAGGCATTAGTCCCGAAAACATAAGCTGGTGTTATGTGTTACGCCAAATACTGTACGTCAACAACGTGACCTTGTTTTAGATTCACCTCTTACTTTGCTTCAACACTCAAATGGTCGACAGCCTTAGCATAAATTCAAAACATGCCAAAATTCAAAATTTCGCGTGAAGGAGTCCGTAGATTTCTACTGAGATATACCATTATGGTATCACATCGTTAAATTATTAACTGAAGAACGTAACCGGTTGTTAGTCTTTGGCTTTTTATACGTATGCATGCATGTCATTAACGCAAGGTGAACTATCGATCTGAGATAATGACTAAACTTAATACTGCTCTGAACACAATTAAGACAGAGAGTGTCACGATACCTGAAACACTGCACTACACGCACATCCCTCTCTTTCCGTTATCAACACACGACTCCCCTTCACACGTTTAGTGGACGGTGTTACATTTTTTATGTCCCCCTGAAACAGCGACACCGTATAATAGTACCGCGCACTTTGCAGATGGCTATAAATGGATCACTGTCACGTTATTAAATAAAGAGTGACTGACGGAATTGTACAATATACAGAGATGCCTCACTGAACAAGACATGTGGAGCATAAAAGATAAATATGCATCAGCCAGTGTGTATAAAAAACCTTATGGTTTTTGGCCACGACGTATAGTACATATGATACTGTAACTGCATAACATAAGTGTTTTTTAATAGTATTAGTAGTTTTTAATAGTAGTGTTAGAGGTATATTTCAAAACACACTCATAAAAACACATATATATAATTACTCTGTTAGGGTTGACTTCATTAGTTGTAGACGAGAAGTCTTCCCCGTTTATTTAAAATGTTTTTACATTTTCCCATCATCGCAGGGCAGCGTTTTAGCGATTAGGATTATGAAAAAAAGACTAACATGAAGTGACAGATAATGATGGCGCTATAAACATAGATAATACTATGGAAACTAGACCTCTCAGAGTTGATAAATAACAATCTAAAGAACCTCCTTGACCTTTTTATAATACACCCGTAATGAAACTCGATACATAAAAATGACTCAAGCCATCAAAAGACGTTTTGTTTATCAAGTGCGCAGTTTCACGTTCCATGTCACTCATCGAGTATCCGCTCACATAGGATTAGTGCCCTTGAAAAGGGATTAAATTGAAGATTTAATGAGCTGAACTGAGCACTGCCAGGGAAATAAGCCAAGAAGGGGGTTAGATCATCATGCATTTACTATCAAGGCATTGTACTACTATCACAAATCCAAGTCATCCGATGAACCAAAATTTGATTTCAGTGGTGTCTTAATGTGTGTGTGTGTGTGTGTATTGGGGGGATTGTAACCCTATCATGTTGGGATTTCATATACCCTTAAACAGTGGATTTAGGAACCATTTAGATTCCATGTAGGTATTGGCTGTCCAGTCATGGCTGACCGCGGTACTGCCCTGCCCAGAATGGAATTTAACCCTGGAAAGGTTACACTTCTGGAAAAACGGCCCCTCCCTGTATCTACCCACTGTTATAAGAACTGAAGATATCCCCTCTGGCACACTGTCGCTTTTCAAGACCTAGAGCTACCTTCTCCGTGTGATTCATTTTACAACTGCACATTTACACCAGCTGGCAGTAGATGGCAGCGGAGCACCGCAAAACCATCTATAGTAAGTGGCTTTCATTGCTAGCTAGGAGTGTTTGCAGTCATTTGGCTGTTGCATCTGGTTCTCTATTCGTCTGTAATGTTCAGTTTTTAAACTTACAAAAGTCTTGCTGAAAAGGCCGGCAGATTAGTTGTCTCACTTAATCCGTGCCTGCATTGACACGTTATGATGCTTTGCGGTAATTTACTATTACCAAATGCTGAGACACTGAGGTCACTGGTCTGACATGATTTGTCATTCCCTGTTCCGCTTGTGTTCCCTGTTCTTTGCAGGGTTAAGGACGACCCTTATATGAAAATGTTTAGACGATAGCCTGAGGCCCGCGGGTGTGCCGCTTCATCACATAACGGCAGGGATCAAACAGCAGGCCAATCAATCTCTCTGCAGCAAGCGGCCATTTTGGTCTTTGAAGGTGTTTCATCACTGTGGGGCGCTTATCAATAACGATGGAATAAATCATAAAATTGAATCAGCTCATACAGTCACCTGTGCCCGGGCACCTCTCATGTTGCTCGGTTCTGATTGGGTGCTTTTCACTCTTTTGGGAGATTTATTGGATTTATGAGTTGGGGAGGGGGGCTGGCAAAGAGCGCAAAGCTGAAATGAAGGGAAAGTGCCCAGCTGCAGACATTTTGGTGACGGTGGTACAATGGTCACCCCCCCCCCCCCGCCACCTCGCCTCCCCGGTGGTTTTCGCTGCAAACCTGACGTTGAATTATCACCTGTCTGACCTTCCCGCCCCCTCTGCTCTATAACCAGCTTCATTTGCATGTTAACCAGAGTGCCTGTCTGTTCCCTCGCCACCCCGTGTTGTCGCCGTGACGATCGGCCGCGTGAGTGCAGTCGCCCTCCATTGTGTTGTGTGATGCATGGGGGGGTGGGGGGGGTGCAGTTTGTCAAAAGCAAGTAAAAGGATTCAGGAGGTCATGGCCCTGCCTCCACCGCCCTGCCTCCACGCCTCCGGGAGGCCGCCTCTGTCATCAGAGAAACGTACGGGGGCTCCCGCAGCAGCCTCCGCGATTAAGAGCTAACCCGATGCTCACCCCCTTGTCCCCTGAAACCACGTCTGGATCATCCCCCCCTCCCCACCCCCACACACCCCCGCTTCTATATCCACGGCTTGTTATAAGTGATAGAACTTACCTTGGCCTCTAAATCATTGTGCCTTACAACGGTAATGCTGGATAATCTTGTTTCACGAAGATGTGGGTCGGTGGGGGGGGGGGTTTGGGAAGATAAGGAGGCCTGGAGGGAGGAGACAGTAGATCTGGCATCTGAGCTCTTCAAAATGCACCTTCAGAGTTGTACCAGAGCCAAGCTCTGAGTATTAGTACTCCTGGAATGGAAGATGTTGGAGGGGGAGAGGTTGTCAATGGAGGGGGGGATTGATAAATCATGATCTAATGTACGACACACTCACTTTTCCCCCATTGTTTCTGTAAACCAACCGACTTAAAAACAGCGTAAATACGTAGCCCTGCTGTTTGTGGAGGGGGGGGGTTAGCGAGCAGACACCTGCTGGTCAGGGCGTTTATTTTAGCCGCGCTGCCGAGCGTCGGGGCTTTCGAGCATTGACACCCAAGCCATGGTGGTTAGTGTGTGTGTGTGTGTGTGTGGGGGGGTGCGTCTGTAGGCAGCGTTTGATGTGACACCTGGGGGGGGGGGGTGTGTGGCAGGGGGAATCCGATTATGCTCAAGCTTGGACAGGCTGCCTGCCCGTCACGGGGCGCCCCCAGCGCCACACGCTACAGGCGGGCTCCCGATGCCAGTCTCTGTACCGTGGGAGAGAGCCGGCATGACGCAAGGGAGACAAGTACGCTCCCCTTGCACAGACAGGTGAAATTCGAACCCGTGACACTGGAGGTGTGTCGCGACGGTGCTGTACACTGAACCACTTTGCGTCCCCTACTGGATACACACAGAATGACCTTCTGAAGCGACGGTCTTCTTAAAGCACTGAGTCCGTTCCTCTGCTCGGCCGTGTGACCGTTCCAGGAGCCTTGGTGACTCCAGGGGCTCCTGCTTCCCACCCCAATGTATCTCCATCTCCAGATTGTCTCTGTGCTTCATCAGATTTCCCCGGGAAGTTCAGGAACTCCTCCCACACTGTCAGGCTGGAACGCCGTTGATTTACACCCCACCCCCAGAACACCTGCGTGCCCCTGGGGTCTGGGAAGAAACACTCAGTGCATCACGTTAATCCTCCTGCAGAAGGTCCTTCATGTACCAACACACTTCCAGCACCTAAGCTGGAAATTGAACTAATCCTCGTTCCTACACTTAGTCCATCTTCAGTGATTATGACAAAATTCATTCATTCCATTCCCCTCCCCCCCCACATTGGCACCTTGATCCGCCCCCGAGAATGTACTGGATGAAAGGGATCTGGAAAAAACGGAAAATGTTATGAACTCCCCGTTCGCCCGGATTGGCAGCTCGGGCGGCTGGCTGTACGGCGCTGAGCTCTCTCCTTGAAAGGGGGCCCTTGTTGGCTCGATGAGGAGGATACCTGACCCAAATTACTCCTGGCAAAAACGTCCCACATGACTGCGCAAGGCGTAAGAAATCAGCAAACCGCAAAGTGGTCAATCAGCGGGGCGGCGGTGATTGGCTCCGCTTCCGGCTCTAACCACGCTGAGGTGCGCAAGGTCCCCGCCATTCTTAGTGGGCTGTGAGACTCCTGACAGATGACAGAAAGTTTCATGACAGAAACACTTGTCCTCTGACTGGCCCGGTAGGGCGGCGGAGCAGAGCCTCAGATGGGAGCAGCCGGGACGTGTATTAAGCCCAGACCAGATGTGGAGGGCGAGGGCAGCTAATTAACCCCCAGTCAGGCGTGGCTGCCCCAGCTCCTCCGCGGGTCCTGCCTGCCTGTCTGCCCAAGTCTGGGGCCTTGAAGGCGTTGCTATGGGATGACAATGCGACAGCATGGGGGGGTGAGGTGTGGGCTGGCGGGAGCAGGGTAGGGGGAATCAGGGTATCCCAAAAGAGAGGGGATCCTTAAGGACTGACGTTTTTGTTTAGTATGAATATGAGACAGTTGGTCTCGTGGAGGGAGCTTTTGGCGTGGAGGGGGGGGGGAGGGCGATGAAGAATAATGGCTGTGTCAGCCTCATGCAGTGTGTCTATAAAGGCAGTATGGCGAGATGAGGGCGGGGTCAGAGAGCACAGCACCCCCCCATCCTGATTCTGAGGAAGATTGTGTGTGTGTGTGTGCGTGTGTGTGAGAGGGGGAGCTGTCTAAGATCAAGAAAGAGTCAGCAGGGAAAAAGCTGCCTTTTACCCCCCAGGAAGGTCACACTCAGGTGGGGGTTACGTCCTGCCAGTGTCACATGATGGGTTCTGTAGGGGGCGCTGCTGCGGGCCCATCATCACACAGCCACACGCTGTGCCTCTCTCTCTGCAGTCGGAGGATGCTGTCTGCGTGCCGCAGGTGAGGTGGTGGGGGGGCGGGGGCGTGTTTGACGCCAGGGGCGATCTCACTGTGGGAAGAGCATGAAAGGACGCATTGTCTGAGATCTCAAACGGAGCAGACAGAGGAGAGATACAAGAAGAGGAAGGAAAAAAACAAACGACAAGGTGAGATGGAGGGAAAGATAGAGAGGCTGGGAATGAGCTGAATCCTGCAGCCCCAGAGACTGACCTGCATCTCGCCTTTTCTCCTCCACGACCAAGCAAACAGCCAGATCTCCACAGGCCCGCAGAGTGTGGCCTGTGCCTGGTCTGCTATCGCCCCCTTCAGCCTGTTCCCAGTTCACACACTCCTGTACCACAGTGCTGCCAGTGTTGTTTTGACACTGAGGGTGTTGATCTGTCCTCTTTCTGTGCAACACGGACACTATAGTAGTGTAAGCTTCATCTTCCAGGTCTATCCCTGCTTCTCTTGTTAAGAAGCCTCTGGTCCCCATATCTCTCTATTTCTGGATACCATCTGAATGAGACCCTCTTTCTAGGCCTCTCTCCGCCCTGCCAGACAAAACTAGATGCCGCATTTTGCCCTCTGCCTGTTACCCATTGGGCCAATAAGGCTGTGAGGGATTAACACGCTCATCCGCTCATCTAGAGGGTCAGCATTTAGGACGCAGCGCGAAGTGTGTGTCATAAAGACAGGATCCCGTATCACTGAGAGTCCCAGTCCTCCTCTACATCCATTGGCTTTTGATTCATTTTTCCCGTTTCTGCATTTGGAAAGCTTGTTGGGTCTCCATCGAGGGCATTTGGTTATTTCTCTTGAGTTTTCCCGTCCGTTTTCTTTCAGATTCATGTGGCATCAAGGAATTCATCTCATTTTCATGTGTATTAATGGGGAGGCACTTTGGTGTCCTGTCTCATGCCAAAAGGGTCAGGTTTGGCCTCCATATAATAATTATTACTGTCGGTGTCATCGACTGTACGGACACCTAAACATAAGGGTGCTAGTTTGAATCCCAGGAAGTACCCTGCCAACCGTAATTCACTCTTGTGAGTGAAAAGGTGAGGTGGTTTCTAATAAAGTTTAAACTTTCAGCTACAGAGGGAGAAAACATTTTTCCAGTGGCTCCGGATCCTTCTACAGCGGTGTGTGACTTTATGATTTAACTTTATGGATCCTGACAAGTTTATGTGGTTCTGAGCTTAGTAGCTTTTAAAGAAGACACTATTTGTTAAAGAAGCATTTTCGAGAGCCACTTTGACGCAGTGTTATAGTGGATATTTACCACCAGAGGGCAGTGGAGGAACATAAATCAGACTGAGTCACATGACTCAACATCTGTTTTGAAGCCCTGGGAGACTACAGTAACGGGTACATGAATTTAAATCATGTAAGTCAGCCTCCTCGCAGAGCCAGCCCTGCTGGTCCCAGCTTGGATAGTGGATCAGTGGCTGGATAGGAGGAGAGGTTAACAATAAGGGCTGGAATGTTGCTGAGCCTTCTGCCTGGGCCTCTGGGCGGGGGCCATCGGCAGCCACTCGAAGAGGCGTGCTCATGTTTTTTGCCTGCATGACCCAATCTGAGCAGCCGCATCCTGATTCGCCGGCTGACCGTGGGGCAGCCTTGAACCGCTGGAGTGTACAAGCATGCCAACTGTTAAGCTTCAGCACAGATTGGTGGGCAGGGCTGGGGATTGGGCAGGGGTGGGTGCTCAGTGTGGCTGACCAGTGAGAATCAATGCTGTAGCCACTAATAATAATAATGAATAATATTCTTTTACTTTGCTACTCTGTCCTGGATAAGTGGTTGGAAGATGAATGGATGGTGGAATAATTTATGTTCCAACACTCAGACTGAATGGAGCATAAAGTGATTTTTAACTGAAGGTTTATATATATATATGTGTGTATTTTATTACACATTTAATGTGAATGAAAGGAAACTTATTATCACAGACCCATAGTGAGTGTATTTTGTCGTTTGGAATTAATTACGCAGTCTGACATCAGCTAAGCTACAAAAAATTATATGTCTCTGGTTCGGAGCTGTAAATCACCCACTTGGAGTCCTGCTGGGGGTGTGTGCCAGGGTCTGCACCAAGCTGGGCCTCTTAGATCGGGCACTGTGAGAGGAAGCCACAAAGCCTAGCGCCACGGGGCCTAACTGACAGCTGTGGCATGGCTGCCTTCCAACCAGGCACCTTAGAGGGACGTCTCTGGGAAGGGGAAGCCAAGCACCCCTTTTCTTCTTGCCCTTGAGTGCGCTGAACAAGCATTTAATTACACTTGTCTTTTTTTAAACCTTTTCCAGTTGGATTCATTACATATCATGGTGTCACATGCACCCAAACTGCCCGTTTGGCCCAAACTGACGTACGACAAACAGTATTTACGTCCATCTGAAATAGGAGCGCAAGGTGAGCGGCGGAGTATCACCCGAAAGAAACAAAATTAATCTGAAATGAAGACAGAACAAAGCGACGTCAGAAACCCTGAGCATCTGTACGGTGTTTACAGGCTCACTGTAAACATGGTGGAATTGCAGGCTCACAATTTACAGGCTCACAATTC
Source organism: Pollimyrus isidori (assembly GCA_019775955.2). Classification (NCBI taxonomy): domain Eukaryota; kingdom Metazoa; phylum Chordata; class Actinopteri; order Osteoglossiformes; family Mormyridae; genus Pollimyrus; species Pollimyrus isidori. Next base: position 22,018,863 of record JABFDZ020000039.1, read on the forward strand.
ATGGTGGAATTGCACTGGGAGGGGGGGTTTTGGAGAAGAGTACTGGCTTAACCTTTGAAATTTCATTTAAGAAAGCAACAATGGTGGAAGGAGACTGAGCTCTATGCTGGTCTGGATGGCATGAAACGTGTCGAGAAACATTTGCAGGGTCCTTAAGAATCCAGTGATGAACACCATGACACCATGTTCCTCTCGGATGCGTGGGGCGTCCCCCCCCTCCGGGGGTGTGGTCATGTCGGGCAGCCCCCGCCCACGCTCCCCATCCCACGTCTGACTGGGGGACCCGCCCTCCGCTTTGTCACCCATAAACAATGACCAAATCCCCCTAGCCTAGCTTTAGAAAGCCTTTTGCTCTCGCTTTTGTCATCAGTTTTTATTTTGTTATAAAAAAAGGAGATAAAACTTGCTGCTCTTTATTCACTAGAATTTCTGCATGAATGGATTCATGTCAAAGCACCTTGACACAAGATCACTGCCATTTATTTAAATGATTTCAGCCTCCCTCTGTGCTGAGCTCTGGAGGGAAAGATTAACCTCCATAGTAAGTGTGTGGTGAGCAGACACTATGGAGTCTTGTTAAGGCGGCTAGGAGGTAAATCGCAAAGACCTTTACGAACGTCTTCGGCTCATGCTGGTGACCACATAGTCCAGATCAGGCCCCACAATGAGTACAGCTCCTACTAACAGCAAGGGAGCATGACTGCACCCAACGATGAGGCTAATTGCAGCTGAAGCAGCGAGGTGGCAGATGAATCGTGGACAGTGAAGTTAGTGCCTGAATGCGATGAGACATACCGAGGTGTCACTTTACTTAAAACAGGCATCATAATGCATTATAGACACCTTCATAATGCATTATAATGGATTCATAAAGCACTACAAACAATTAGCACAATATAGCCATGCTTAATATGTATTACCAGTAAAAGCCATTATAATGTACACTATTTTGAAGGTATTTATTGTGCATTACAGATGAGAGCTTCGTAAAGCATTTATAATGCATAATAAGCATGTGTTATGCCTTTTTAAAAATACTTATAGCCGTGTTTATAATACTTTATGAATACATTTTAATGCATTATGAAGCTATCCATAATGCATTATACATGGGTGCTTTAAGTTAAGTGCTACAAAACCAGATTTCAACAAAACTTGCATGGTAAAAACAGAAGACTGAAACAATCCAGGTAGAATCTAAGTCTACAAAAAAAATGGTAAATTTGATCAGTGAAGGGGGGGCCAAATGAAAGAGGGGGTGTAGGATTTCGTCCCTTTTCAACAAATTTTCCAGAATACCAGAGGAAAAGTGATTTTAATTAGATACTGGTAGATTAATTACCTTAAACAAAATAATGACTGATGAGGACTGAACCAAAATATGTGAATTTGAGCGTCTGGGCTGTGTCCGGCTTTAGTCAGGGTGCTAAGCAGGGCAGCTTTGGCGAACACGCAGACAGGCGCTAAGCCCAAGTGAAATAGCGAATGAGGGTGTGGAATCGGCGGGTCGCTATGGACAAAAACGCTGTGGTTGCTGTAGTTTTTAGGAGAGAATCGTTCTGGGTAGAACGGCAGCAGAAACGCACCTGTGACGCTCTGAGAGCCTCCACATGCAATAACAGATCTGTCCTACTGCCGGCTCCCGGCTCATTACTCAAGTGGGCGCTGGGGAGTCGTCGCCGCTCTGGTATCCGGGGGTTACGTGCCTGTGGTAGTGTTTGAGTTGGGTAGGAACGAGGGGGGGTGTTTAGTGTGCCATTATCGGCAAAGACAGACAGGTTGGGGGGGCCTGGCCCCCAGAGCCCGGGTAAAATGCCCTGAAGCCTGCAATGCACACAATTCTGGAAACTTCCTCCGGAGGATGATTGACCTGAAAGCACCCAGAGGCAGGGACGTTGGAACCGCATTTAAAAGCGGGAGCGAGAGCTCAGCACGCCGCTCTGCAGAGGATTGGCACCGCCGGAAAGGCGAGGAGTGAGTGTTTAAAAGGTATGAACTCCGGCCCTTCAGCCGCCGCGGCCCCTCAGCCGCCACGGCCCCTCAGCCGCCGCGGCCCCTCAGCCGCTGCCTCGACGGTTGGCTCCCCCTCCTATTTACATTTCAAGGGGACAGGTGAGAGGCTCGCTTCCGGAAGATTGTCAGCAGCTCCTCGCAGAACTTCCCGGAGGAGATGGTGGACGAAAACGACAGCAAGGTCCGCCGCAGTACTCACAGTCGTTGAGGTCGCACACGGGCATTCTGATTGGCTCCACAACCACTGTGGTTGAACATTCTGATTGGCTCCACAACCACCAGGGTCGAATATGGATATTCCAATTGGCCCCACAACCACTGGGGTGGAACCTCGGCATTCCGACTGGCCCCACATCCAGCAGACTGGAATATGGGCATTCTTTTTGTCCGTGTCGGACTTGCATATAGCAAGGGTGTTTTATCAAGTAGCTGAACCCACAGGCAGGAAATGGGGGAACTGCAGCCCCGCCCGCCTCCAGATTAGCGTGATCTGACGCTCGGCCTCTTAACCGAGTAAACATTTTAAGCTGTGTAAATGGCTTCCGATAAAACTGTGTCCTAATCATTATTATTAGGGATAATGATACAGCATCTGATTGTGTTTGTGACTGTGATTATAATGTGCTTTGGCTCTGTGTGTATTTTCGAAATACCCCCGTTCCCCCCCCCCAATGCTCCGCGAGTCAGGCATTTGAGGCCGTAACCCCGGTGGATGGTAATAACATTAGCTCACATCCTCACAGCGACGCACTGCCATTATCGGCGTGCCATGAAAGGTTCGTCATTTCATTCCCTTCGTGAAGTGACTGGGAAGGGGGGGGGGGGCGGATTCTGACAGGCCCCTCCCCTTGCTGGCCTTTCGTCAATCCGGCATCAGGTGAGTGGGCTTCTCCCTTCGGGGGGGAGGAGGGAGGGGTAATCGTAGCTGCAGAGGTGGTGCATATTTGTGTCGAACCTTGCTCGGGCTTGTCACGAGGCGGGGACTCGTAAACGGCAGCGGGGCGGCCAGACGCCGCTGTGACTCTATGACGACCATCACTTGACGGGTCAAGTCTAACAAAACGCCTACTTCTGATACCCTCCGTCCTCTTGGCCGTGGCTATTCAGTCTGAACGATCATTGACCCCCCCCTCCCCGCCATGTCACCACAAGGACAGACCTTGGCCAATGAACAATGAGAAGCAGGCTATAGCACACGGTCCCAAGAATCTCGACTGAGGATAACATAGTTCCAGCGGCCATGTCCGTTCTGCTTGGGATGACATTCGAGAGGTATAATCAATGATCAACACGTCAGCAGGGTTAAATGCCACCCTCTAGCTGCCACCCGTCATCAACCCGTGCGCCATTAGTGGTCACACTCCGAGGAGGAAGCTCCGCCTTCTGGAAGATTCTCTTCCCCCGACTGTGAGTTCTTCGCCAAGCTTGTTCTTAAAACGGCAGGAGGCTAACCACCTCCATAGAAACAGGCAATGGGAACGGAACTGAAACGCAAATGAGTGAATGTGTCACAACTCAGGTGAATCTGGGCTAACGAGGAGAGCTAATCACAAGCCACACCTGTTACGTCATTACTTACACTTAGCCGCTCTATCCCTCAGTGCAAGGTAGTGTTTGTCCCATGCAACATACTGAGCTCTATACTCACCTAAAGGATTATTAGGAACACCATACTAATACGGTGTTTGACCCCCTTTCGCCTTCAGAACTGCCTTAAATCTACGTGGCATTGATTCAACA
>JABFDZ020000039.1:22028177-22041324 GCA_019775955.2 Pollimyrus isidori
AAAAAAAGGGTTGTACTAATAGTTGACTACAAATGAGAAAAAAGACATCAGTTGTGAAGTAGACACAAAGTAGCTCATTTCCTTTTGAAACGGGGTCCTAGCACGCAGTTCCGGGAGGGCGTGCTCCAGGGGGGTGGATTTGTGCTCGACTCCTGCCCCCGTTCCTGGCCTCGCCCCCGGGAGCCTCTGTCATGGCGGCCTGGCCCCTGGTATGAGAAAGACCCAGAAGGCCCTTTCTCTCCCCTGAGAGAATCCCTCTCTTGGCAAGCAGAGGAGCTCCGCAGCTAAACTAATTACCGTCCCGGCTTCCTTGGGTCGGAGCGCAGGGGGGCTGGTGGGGACAAAGGCGGCCCGGCTGCAGATTCTCCCTCTCCATTAGCCATACAGATTGGTATCTCGGGGAACAACAAAGAAACGTCCATTAGTGTAATTAACAGCAAAATGAAATGCATTTGTGTCGGGACGAGTTGTTTGCCGAGGGTTTTTTTTTGTGTGTCTTTAAGTGCAGACCTTTGATTTGACCGGCTTTGTTCACCACTTGGGAAATAATGAACAGCCGCGAAAGAGGAAAGAAATCCGGCAGACCTGGAGGCAGACCTGGAGGCAGACCTGGAGGCAGCACCTCGCCTCGCCTTTTCCCGGCGCCCCCTTTCTCCCAGATCCCCGCCCCTTCAGCTTTATACCTTCCCATATTCGTATTACCGATCCCAAAATTTTACCCCAAACCCCACATATCCAGATTTAAAACAAATGATGAAATCTCTCCACTGACATCCATTAGTTTCATGGTTATGACTCTCTGGGGTGGGATGTGAATGAGCTCTGGCTCGTTCTTTTTTAGATTAATGGATACGTTCGTTCAATTACCGAAATGACACAATAACCTCAGAATTCCCCTTGCTCTTCCTCCTCTTGCAAACTTGGGCGCCTGCCCACCCCGCCCTCTCCCCCGGCCCTGCTCCCTTCTTCTGCTTTACAGTATATCTCTCCTTTCCTTGCCCATGATGACTGCGCCTCCCTGCTTGCTGATTCAGACCGGTGACCTTTCCTAACGTATGTTGTCCGAAGAGCTGTTCTGCAGAAGAAGACACACTGAGGTGGGTAGCTTGGTGTGTAACCATACAGCATGATTGTGGATGAGGGAAAGGGCAGGAGACAATGGCCGTTGGTGATACCATGGACGGAATGCACTGACAAATAGGAAGATCGGCTTAAAAGACTCGCACGCATGACTCCTGCTAGTTGGAGGGTGTCAGCCAGGGAGCCCCCTATTGGACACTCGTGGAACATACGGTTTTCTGCAGGATTCTGGCGGAAGAATTTGTTTGGATGAGTCTAGGACTAATAAGGAGAGATTTTTCAGTCTGAGGTGACAGCTGGCCAATGGTCAGGTCATGATTAGGTGTTACAGCCTCCAGAATATACAGCAAGCCTGTACATCTTTTTTATATTTATAGCTATATAACCAAGACACAGTGGGCCCCAGTTCCCATTATGTCAGTCACCTTCTGCCGGGGGCCCGGGGCCCGTTCGGCTCTCCTCTCACTTTCACTTGCTAATGATGGTGTGGTAACAAACAGATGACCTCATTTACTCAGCCCACCATTATAGCTGAGTCACAGATTTGAAACAGTTATACCATTAGTCCCATAAGTTTTCCTGGCCGAAGATCAGCGATAAGTGAACAACAGGAAAGTATGAGAGTCGTTACTGTCTTATCTGTAGGAATGCCTGCGGTTCTGCAATTTACTTAATTGTCTGAGGAAAAACTTCAGAAAACAATGAGCGAAACGTTAATTTTTCATGCGAAGCTGAACAGAGACTTATTCAAAAGATTTGGGTGTCGGTGACATACTCCCCCAGGCGCTTGGCAAAAAAAGAAACACGTCTCTAACAGTGTCTCTACACGGCAACTTCCCCGTTTTGTGCCGCAGTGGCTGGCGTGGAGGAGCGGCCGATCCCAGCCTCAGCTGTGTGCCGTGTGGCCTCGCCGGGTCTCTGGACTTTTGCTGATTGATATTTCTTGACAAACCAGAGAAACATTTAGTAATGAAAGCCCTGCCCCTGACAAAAATGTCACCATGGATCAAGATGATTCCTTTCCAAAGAGAGTGGCCCAGGAGGGAATGGTGATCCCGGCTAATTGTGGGTTCGTCCTCCCCGGACCAGACCTCGCTTTGGCGCTATCCATCAATCTGTACCCCTCTGAGTGGGAGGCAGGTGTTTAAAACATTATTAGGTCAGCCAGCACCACGCCCGGGTGACTGACGGGTTGGCTGGCGCGCTCTAATTACGACCGTGACACGGAGGTGAGATCTGATTGGCTGCAGGTGTGAATAATGAATGACCCGCCCCCTTAAAGGGCTCCCAGACATCGTGTTGTGATTTTCGTCATCCTGACAGGCGTGCTTAGGAATGCCTTCACCTCCTGTGGATGGTGATCGATGTCGCCGTGCAGCCATGCATCACCGAATACATATCAGACCTGCACAGATGATCACGTGAATACTCACAAGGTCCGTACGGCAATCCACGGAGTGCTTCGCAGTGTAATGCACTTATGAGGGCATCTGTTTTCAACAGGACACTGATACCGTAGAGGCGTGGAGAGCAGGAGCTGACGAAAGGTTAATCAGACCGGGACCCTGCGATTGCCTCGGATTGGTGTTAACTGTGGTTCTTTAGGACTTCTGGTAAATCTGGACAGTGCGTACAATCATAGCTTGCCTCACGTTCGAACCATCAACCCATCTATCACACTGCACAGCAATCTATCCCACTGTGCACCTATCTATCACACTGCACACCCATCTATCATCGACACTGCGTACCTCTTTTATCCCACTGTGCACTTATCTATCACACTTCTTTGAGCAATTTTTTCATACATTTTTGAAGATTGTCCACTGGTGTTTAGTGTGATTCATACCCTTCTAGCATTTTGCTAGGCTCGCACCGACACTGGCCTCCCGCTGTGATGTCTCGCTGTCCTGTGGGCCGGCCCGGTGCGTGGGCTGTCTTGTTCCCAGAAACAGCTGAGCTAGAGGGTTTGGAGGTGATGTCTCCTTTCCCTTCACGGGTGAGAAATACCAGGCGTGCCCAGGGCAAGGGGGTACCGTGGATGAGGGTGTTGATGTGTTTCCAGGGACAGCTGTCACTGTGCATAACCCAGGCCAAAGACCCCCAGGATACTGATCTGCTGCTGGCTCCACCCATGGTGTGTGTGTGTGGGGGGGGTGGTTTTGGCTCTGGAGATGACATGTGTGGCCTGCCTCTCACCCCCACTCTGTCACCGTGGTACTTTCCGTCCGTGCTGCTCCAGAGGAGATGGATAAGAGCCCCATGCCGTCCCAGGCGACCGAGCTGCACCACGATCAGGAAAGCAGCGAGCTCTGGAAAACTCTGCCGTTATTAAAACGCCCCTGAAATTCGGTTCCCACCAGACACTCCGACTCTTACCCGGGATCCAATAGCTCCAGGAAGGCCTTATGTTTTTGCTGGGCTGGTGCCATTTTTTCAACTGCGATGGCTGCCCTGTAAATACAGGCTCTCTTTTCGCTATCTTGATCTGATAGGGAAGATTTTACCGTCATACGCAGGCTGCTTTCGAAAGGTCCCGCTGAATTTTGCCTAATTTGGGTATTGTGGGGGTTCTCGCGCTCCAAGCCCTCCGATCTATAAGGAGATCTAAGGCCATCAACCGCCCCCCCCCCCCAACGTTTCCAGGAAATGAGTGGCAGTCTGTTGGCACTTTGGCCTTGTTTGTGGTCAGGCACCTGGCTGTGCGTCAACACGGAGCCCGGCCTCGAACCCATGTGTGAATTCTCACTGAGGACCTCAGCGCCCGGCATATAGGATAATCAACCATCATTCAACAAACCACGGACCGGTCCTCCAGCATTTTGTGTCGTAAAACATAATTACGAGCGGGAAGCCGTCCAGAGATGCCGTCCACTCGTGTGCTCTAGGAGCCCGAATGCGACAAGCAAGAATTTAACAGATTCTCAACAACTGTTCGTTTTCAGGAGTCGCAATTTACTGTGAAAACGCATTGGGGGGAGCGGGGGGGGGTGACCTGAGAGACTTAAGCTGAAATAGCAGCATGGTTTTTACAAAGTATAGTGTCTGTGGGGGGCAAATGAATAAAAAAACGCAGTGGGTAGTGGGGGCCACGTCTGAGGTGTGAAGCAGGTGATGTGACCAGAGCACCGGCACTGTTTTGGACAGCAATTCCCCCCCCCCCCAGTCCTTTCATCGCCCCGAGCGCAGACCCAGGCAGCCGCTCCCTCCCATGCCGAGCCGAGGGCCCGGGGTAAGAGGAAGGTGCGCTGAGCCCCGTCCTGAGAGCCCCGCTCCCTCCCATGCCGAGCCAAGGGCCCGGGGTAAGAGGAAGGTGGCTGAGCGGCGTCCTGAGAGCTCCGCTCCCTCCCATGCCGAGCCGAGGGCCCGGGGTAAGAGGAAGGTGCGCTGAGCGGGGTCCTGAGAGCCCCGCTCCCTCCCATGCCGAGCCGAGGGCCCGGGGTAAGAGGAAGGTGCGCTGAGCCCCGTCCTGAGAGCCCCGCTCCCTCCCATGCCGATTAACCGCCACTCAGAGCCAGAAGGGAATTGGCTCCTCGCGGCCGTCCGTTATCCAGGCGCCAAATAAAGGCGTCCAGAGCTCTGCCTGACTGCAGAAGTTTGACGTTATCAGCTAATTAGTGGTAAAGCAGCACTGAGCCGATACGGGCTTTAAATAGGACGGCTCTTATGGAGATGAAAGTGACTAATGCCATTTAAAACAGACAGATGACTACGATGGGATGAGCTGTCAGATTTTAAAACGCCAGATCCATCCCTTTCATTTTGCATCGAGATACATGAAGAAGTGAAAGTACATCGCTTTGGCTCTCTTATCTTTGAAAAGGCTTCGGGGGAAATAATTGGATTCATCTAATTGCTACTCTCCTGCCTGTGAGGTCACCTGACCCTTTGTGCCTCGTCACCATGGGAATGACTGCGGCTCGGCAACGGTCAGTCCTCTCCGGAAGGACCAGACACATGCGGAAAAAAAGGATCTTGGAGGTGTCATTCTAGTGCCTTCAGTGAGGGTTTTACTTTAACGTTTGTTCAGCCTTAACTTATGGTAACTATTATGTATTTGTTCTGTATCTTAACTGAAAATAGACTAATTCGGTCTTTATTCCATACTGGTATGAAGTGTCATGTGGCAGGACAACAGATTTTCTGTTGTCTTAGTGTGACCTCCCCCTACCCCCCAGTTCTCCTGCACCTTGACTGCCTTGGAGAAACGTTTCAGTTTTCAAAACCGCTGATGACTGACCAAGAGCAAACAAAGTCTCATCTTTCCCTCTCTGACAACCTCCAACAGTCAATACTTCCGTCTCCTGTTGTTTTTTCCCCAGCTCTTTGTCTGCAGCCACAATTTAACAAGCAGTAATATATTTCATGGCAAAAATTAAGTTAAAAGGTGTAGGACTCCATTAATTTAAAACGCTTATACTTTGCATGCTAAGATTGTTCCGAGCGATTAAATTCGCAATTCCGTCTCACTCGATCCTAAGAGAAATAACATAATATTTCCTATGTTCTACCTTCCTCCATGTTTGTGATTAAAATCTGAAATGTCCACGATTTAATTAACGAGCTTGGGTACATTTTTTGCTTACTGGCTGACTTATGCCGGAATGATATTGTCCTTAATATATTAATAGATGCTTAGCACTTTGTGAAATTGGCCAGGCGAGATCCTGTCACAGACTGACAGGTTGCTCCGTTGCCTCCATCTGTGAGGCTCGGAATCGTGTCAAGTTCCCAGGCCAAGACGTTGCCATCTCTTAAGACGGGGGTCTACAATTTAGCCGATTGGCCCCCCCCAATCCGCAAATTTTCTGTGCCTCGAGTGCACTTCTTGGTGAGCATTGCTAATTACTTTGGTGGAGGATCAGCCCCGCGTGAGTGGATTGGCACAGACGCCCGTCTACGCTCTGCTCCAGAACCAAACAGGTTTCTTCAGCAGAGTGGCTGCTGACGATCAGCCATCTTTGTTTGTCCGGGGGAATTTCTGTTGATAAATGACTCTGTGTCAAAGGTGTTCCAATTCCATTTTTCAGCCCTAACTGTTACTGATTTATAATAGCTCTCCGTACATAATTTAACATTTATAATTTCCATCCATCCATCGTCCTCTCAATTAGGGTCATGGTAAGCCCCTCTCTGGAAGCACAGGACGCAGGATGGAGGAGGTCTGCATGGGAAGTTTTATGATTAAAAAAGACTCCAGTTTCTGTTAATAATGCTCTGTCAGAGTCTGTCTTCTGAATGGCATTTTGAATGACTTTATTTGTAGAAAATTATAGCCCAAGGATTTTTAATAGGTTTGAGAAAAATATCCATCCATCCATCCATCCATACATCCATTCATTGTGTAACCACGTGTCCTATTCAGGGTGGCAGGGGGTCCGAAGCCAATCCCGGAGGCTACACACATAAGACAGGGAACAATCCAGGATGGGGCACTAACCCAATACAGCTTTTAGAAGAATAATGAGCACCAAATAAATAAAAATAGTGAGTGGCATTTGTAAAATAATTCTGGCAAGCCGGCTACAGCTGATATTCTGTTTGATCTCTCTAGGTGGGGGGAGGCCTTCCCACCACTGCTGCCTGCTTAAGCTTCAACACACTGCCAGGCCGTGGGGCGCCATCTGTGGGTGATGCGTAACCCCCCCCCCCCCCACCTGACATTCTACATGCCAACAGAGGCCGCAGAGTGGCAGTCCGCTGCTGACTGACTTTCTCAAGGTGCTGGGGCGGAGCGGGGGGGGGCAACCTGGCCAAAACCTCAGACCTGCGTCGCCAAAATCGCCTGGATTCTTCTCCAAAGCTGTGTTATGAAAGCAGATCCTTCAAAGCAACTTACACAGGTTACAGTGCGATGTCTCTATTGTTAATGCAGGGGAATGTTTACGGAGACGGTCCATACTGTTATGGAATGACATACAGTCCATATTTCACCACCAGCTCACCTAAGTAATTACCTTAGCCTGCACCCCCGATCTGGAAACAGCACATGGAATCCAACCTTCCGGAAGTTAACCACCTAAAGCACCCAAACAGCACAAACAGGCCCTAGTTTAACTTCTGACAGTCACAAGATGCTAACCAAACACAAACTACTTCCAAGAGCTTTACATACTGTACACAGACAAACAAACTTGAATTGTAAACGAACTCATAGACATGGTAATTAAAAGCATTTTGGAGACTTCTCAAGGAAACAACTTGAAAGCTCTACCGCTCGGCAACAATCGATAGAAATCTTGTCTGGATTGGTTCAGCAACCACTCAGGTCACAATGTTCCATGTCAGTCCAATTAACCCCTTTTGCCCTGTGTTTAATTGTAGCTTTTTCTGCTTAAATTCATTCCTGCCTTTATATCCTAAGTTTTAAGAGTAATTCCGGTCATCCTCTCCTGGAGACCTGTCACCGATCCCGCCACCAGAGTGAAGTGCCATGAAGCTCGATTTAAAATAAGGTGCGACTTGTGATACGTCGTCAATCTCCTCTTTTTCTGGGCTCATATCTTCCTGTGTCAAGGAGCTGTAGGATGGATCCGCTGGCTTCAGACCCTCCCTCTCCCTCAACGACCCAGCTTCAGGATCCACCTTGTCTGTACCTTTGACAAGCCCGAATCATTAAAACTTCATCATTAAAACATTCAAATTTCTGGATCGTGTCTCTCTGCTCAGGCGATTGCCACAGACTTTATGTCTGGATAATGTTTTTTAATGTGTATTATTATAAGTTGTATACCTTATACCTGTATACCTGTGTATTATTATAAGTTGTATGCCTTATACCTGTGTATTATTATAAGTTGTATGCCTTATACCTGTGTATTATTATAAGTTATTTGCGGCCAGATTTTTTTAAGACAGTGTTTTTCATAATTTTTTTTTGAAGTCTGGTTATTAGCAGGCTTTCCACCGACCAGTTGATCAGGAGGGCAGGGCAGGATAAGAGGTTACTCAATGAGGTTTTGATTAACCATATGAAGTGAGCAAGTAGTTGAGTCAAAAAATGCACTGGTGTATTGGATGGTTGGATGGAAAGGGGTCACTTTGATATACAGATATAAAAAAAGCACAATTCTGTGTTTTGTGCCGTATTTGAGGAGATCATTTGCTTGATGTTTTGCTCCATTAGGGGCAGAGAACAGAACCATTGATAAACAGGGTATGGTTCTAACAAATGGTGCAGGGGTTTGGCAATAACTCAGCCATTATGGTTTCAGCTTTAGGGGAACATGCTTGGAAACCAGATGGGTATTGGGGCATGGCAGCGGGGACCAGGCGCGTGGGCTGGGGCCGAGAGACAAAACACGGATCAACTTCCTATTATTGTTTTTGACTCACAGGCGAGTGAGTGGGCCGGCATGTCAGTTTGCCTCGACCCTTATCAGCCTCAGGCCCAGTTTTCATTCATTTCTTTTAAATATAAGTATAATGTTGCATATGCCGCCTTTTCCCAGAGTGCAGGTGCGGCAAAAGTTAACTCACACTGGTCACTTCACACGTGATTGCTCACCAAGGAACACCGAGGTCAAATACTTTTTTTTATTGGAAAAAAGATATATATGCCAGATGTGAGGATTGATCACTTATGGCTTCAACATGGGCAATGTCAGTTATTCAATAGAACATTTTCAGGCAATTTCTGGGCGCCTGAAAAGCCTCACAGGGCCATTACACTGCCTGACATGCAAGAGCTCCCCGAAGTGTCCGAGGGCTGGATGTAAGACACCCGCTTAGACACCATAAAGGTGGCACGTCATTCTTGACTTTCCACGCAATTGGCTTTCAATGGATGTACATGACGAGGCCCCGATTGCCCACACTGCCACCCCGTGAGCCGTGAACGGTGTTCATCTTTCTGCCTTATTGTCTTGCGGAACGTCTGCAGAGGTTCAATTAGAAAGAGGCTGGCTGAAGAAACCTGTCACATCTGCCGCGAGCTGGCTGGGCATTCCCACTCACTGTGTACGTGGATCGTAGCGTCACGGTCTGCGTCTGGACAACAGTGCCCTTAAAAGCCAGAACAGGAAAAAACACATAGTGCTATTGCCTACTGAAAACATGAGGAGCTACCTATCCATCCATCCATCCATCCATCCTTCCATCCATGCATCCATCCATCCATCCATCCATCCTTCCATCCATCCATCCATCCATCCATCCATCTTCCAAGTACTTATCTTGATCAGGGTCACCTAGATCCTATCCCAGGCAGCACAAAACAGGAGGACACCCTACATGGGTTACCAGTCCATCCCAGGGCACATACTATGGAGAATTCCATTCCTGAAGGGTCAGTCTGCACCGCAGTTTGCAGATTTCCCTGCTCAAACACACCTACTGAACCTGACAATTGGCTGGTGAGCTGAATAATATGTGTTGGGCAGGAAAATCTGCAAACTGTGGTGCAGACTGACCATTCAGGATCAGAATCGGTAAGAAGCATCTATTGCTCTAACAGTGTGTCTTTGGACTATGGAAGGAGTAGGCAACCCTGCTGGATAGAAAACCTGCTGGACACCCGGACTTCAGGATCAGGGTCGCTTACACCTGGACGATGGGAAATTCACATGGCACCGGGAGACACTCCACACTCACACAGTAACCAGTGGGAAGATCTGAACCCCCGAAGCCCAGAGATGAAAGGTTCAGTGAAGCCCAACGAGCCACAACAGAAGAAGGCAGTTGTCCTACTTCCCCCGTACTGCCTGGGTTCTTCTGCTGGGTTCCGAAGGCCCTGTTTTGATCCTGTTGTGTTAGTTACTGTCTGTCACCATGGCTCCTCCGCGAGGTTGCTGGAATATCACGCTTTCACGCTTGCATAAAATCCTCGACGCAATAGAAAAAAATCCGGAGTGCTGTGTTTGTTTTCCCTTCCTCTGAGAACATTAGTGCCTTTGTAACGTCACCCCTCAAGCCCCAGCCGGACCCTGACCTTGGCGTAAGAGCCAGGAATGCACCTTCATACATCACTGGCTGTGGCCCCCGCCCAGCCTTCACCCCCGGGACGCGGCAGTGCCTTTTCTGCCATAACTCATTCCACCTCTGCTGCCGATGGTGCTCGGCTTTGGGGTGGGTCCTAATGTTTCCCCCCCCATCAGATGACCATAGCCTATTGCTGTTGCTTAAAATGTGACATTCCCCACCCTGGAGGCCTGCATGCTGTGTTGCTGTTTCGGTCCTTCTAGCTATCCCCTCCTCGACGATAATGAATCACGGAATCGCATCCGAGAGCCAACGTTCCCTGGTCAGCCTCACTGGAGTTTCGAGCACCTGAAGTTAATTTCACCAGTACGTCTATAAATACTGCCCTGTCATGTTTCCCTGGTGTGAAGTACTGTGAGTCACTCTGTACCAAAACCTTTTCCTGAGATATTATCTGTGTTCTGATCTTCCTGTCTATTCTGACCCTGTGCCTGTTATTGTCGACCCTCCTTTACATCAGGGCCCAGGTCTTCATCACAACCAAAGAGGTAACAGATGGTTAGTATAAAACGGGCTTAAGCCATAGTTTGTGTATTTCCAACTGCGATTCAGGTCTCAGCACAGGTCAGCGAGCACCTCTGGGTTCAGTGTGGAGCAGAAGTGTAAAGTAAGGAGTGCAAATATTTACTTAATGTTTATTTAAAGTTTTTTTTCTGGACTTGTTTATTTGAGTGATTTAAGTTGTTGTGACTTTGACTTGTCATAGTTCTGAGCCAAATAATGACTTTTTACTCTGATACATTCTACAGGAGTCCATTGTCACTCACCATTAAAAAATACTATTTGCAAATACCATGCATCGCACTTGAGTGTAGGGCTGCACGATTCTGGGAAGTTTGTTCACTTAGAATTGAGATTGTGATTATAACTCCTCGTTCTTGAGCAGTGTATTTCTCTCCTCTTGTTATTAATTTGCATTACACATTGTCTTTGTGAAACTGGAACAAACAATGGGCCTATATTGAGATGCACGATATATCGGTTAATGCACCAATATTGTCAGAGAGCATTTAAGCTTTATAAAAGGGGCGTGTGACCTGAGAAGATGGGGGAATGTGCACTACTTCTTACATACTTCTTACTTCTTACATACTTCTTACTTCTTACATACTTCTTACTTTTTACATACTTCTTACTTTTATTTCTTTGCTTTGAACTAGATGTTTCTGATCTACACCTGAGGACTGTCATTCATTTATTACTGCATCCATCCATCCATCTATCTAGCCATCCATCCATCCATCATCCATCCATCCACACCATCCATATATTCTTTTCATACTGTTTAGTCAAGACAGGGTCACATAGCGCTATCCACCGAAAGAGAACCAGTTCCATTCTTGTTCGCAAACCTACTTTTGAATGGTTTTGCATGTTTCCAATGAAAAAAAAAAAACAGGTTCTGAACCCAGTTACAAGTTTGCATTGAGAGCACAGAATGGGAGCCGAGATGACATCACAATTTGACATCACATGTACTATTTCACCTACAGACGTGTGACAAACATGAAGGTGAATGTACAGTCTGTAAAGTGTATGGTCTGGTCCTTAGATGAAACAAAGCTTCTGGTGTCAATTTGAAAATCAACGGAATTCTACACAAAATTACATGTCATGTACAGAATTTTTGTGTAATTCCAGTGGGAGTGCAGAACTTCTTTTAATACAATGGTTGGCACCTGTTTCTAAACTGAACCGAATTAAACAGATGGTGCTGGTTCTTTGTCAGTGGAAAAGTGCTCACGGTGAGCCACCTTGGATCTGCTGCCAGTATTACTCACATGCATTTTGGGATTTTCACGTTTTATTATTTTTTGTGAGTCGTAATGTACATGATGATGGTTCGTATGTATCTCCATGTGATTATTTGCAGGCGTTACATCGCACGATATCTTTCGGGATACAGAAACAGATCCTGCAAGCCAACAGCCAACAAGAGAGGAGAAACTTAACACCAGCAAAGCAAAGATACTCCCATCACTGCTATCTCTCTCTCTTATATTGCTGACCCAGTCAACAACTGTGTGGTGAAATTACTTGCATTGCTGTGGGTTAATAAACCAGGAGGATTGTCTTACAGAGACAATGGGGAATGATCCAGACCCAGGTAGTAATGAGAGATTACAGAGAGGTCTTGCTAACATACTCCTTCCTAGTGACCACATAGTCTGTGACTATGCATCTGACAGACAAACTGACCTTCAAACAGGCCCAACTACTGACACCTATTTTTTCCACAGTCAATGAGAAGTGGACAGCATTAATGCTGGACTTTATGGCTTCTTGGATGAATGGCGGATTTCGCTGAGGATGATGACATCGTTTGCCGTGTGCCGCCTGCAAGTCCGCCGGGCTCACACCTCATTAGGGTCCAGATGCCTCCGATAGTTTTGCCGTGGCCAATAATCCGATAATCTGCAGTGAAGCAGTGGAGCTCCATTAGGGGAAGCTGAATGCGTGGCTCCACTGCCGCCTCATTTCCGCGGCATGCATGATGGATACTCTGCGATATGTTTAGGTACTTTACCCTGTGCATGCCAGACAGTTTAGATCAGGGTTCTTCAGATCTGGACCTTGATTCCAAATCCAGGCCTTGTTTTCAGTTCCCCCAGGTAGTTAGTTTAATAATTGCTGATTCTGATTGGTCAGAGGCTTCACACCTGACTGACAGGTAAGGGAAGGCTGGAAAACCAGCAGGGCTCAGACCTCGAGGACCGTGATTTGAATAACCCTGGTTTAGATTCACATTCATTCTTTCTAAATTTTCCACTTTCTCCTGTACTATGTTACAAGGCCAAAATTCTTTTGCAAAAAGTCTGTCTAGATGTTGTTCACTTAAAAATAGTGATGCATAATGGTACCTTTATAACTGCAGCTTCATAACTGCACCTTCATCATGCAGCTTCATAAATGCGGCCTCATAATGACGTCATTGTAACTGCAGCCTCATAAATGCGGCCTCATAATGACATCATTGTAACTGCGGCTTCATATAAATGCGGCCTCATAACGACATCATTGTAACTGCGGCTTCATAAATGCGGCCTCATAATGACATCATTGTAACTGCGGCTTCATAAATGCGGCC
>JABFDZ020000039.1:22150464-22178075 GCA_019775955.2 Pollimyrus isidori
AAAATAAATAAACCAATAAGCAAGCAAACGATTGAATACATCTATACAAAATTTGGCCAAAAGACAATATATCGTTCTGGCCTAAGATGACCAGATGCAACTAAAACAAACTCGAAAGCAAGAACACAAATAGAAAAATAAATAAACCAATAAGCAAGCAAACGATTGAATACATCTATACAAAATTTGGCCAAAAGACAATATATCGTTCAGGCCTAAGATGACCAGATGCAACTATTTTTAAAAATACGAAAAGAAGAAGAAACATCATTATGGTGTCATTGTGGTGGAGTCCATCCCTGGAAAGTGGCTGAAAGGCATGCGTTTATGGGGGAGGACAGGGCTGACCCAGACGAACAGGAGCCTGCAAGGCATTGTGGGAGCCGGGCCGCCGCCATTCCATTGGGCCTTTAATCTTGAATGGATGCCAGTCGCCTGGTTCTCATTCCACCTGAGTCCGTTAACACCTAATTAAACTAATGAGGTCAACCTTTGGCCTTGTTATTCAGGTGGTGGAGTTGGAGGGAAGACAGGAGAAAAAAAAGGAAACTTTGATTAGACTATCGGATCTGGGACCCGAGGAGGCAGAAGGACGGGGCCCGGCTCGGCGTGGGCCCGTTCGGCTGACCCTCTGCCGGCCCCGGATCCCACACTCTGTGGTGACCTCTGTCCTGGCCCAGGGGCTGGCGCTGATTAGACCCAACAAGCGCCGCCGACGTCCTTGTTTGCTCGCGGACATAAAAGGGAGAAATTGGACGCCTGCCGCTGTCAGCCTGAGTCAATGTTGTACGCGGCGTTGAGCCGTTTAGCGACAGAGGAGGAAAAAAGTCTGTTGAAAGCCGCTGAAAGGCCGCGGAGCAGCTCCCTGTTTACTTGTCGTCACTTTCTCTCGCACCTACTTGTCAATAATACAATAGCTGTGCATTCAAAGTGCATCAGTGATTACATATGCATGGAGCCTGAAAGGAGCGAGGCCTGTGTGGATTACATGGAAGATTAATAACATGAACTGTGGGCAGCATCATCATGGGTCTAATCCGTCTGTTTTCTATGTCAATTTCATATTGAATTTTCGAAAATAGCTAAGCTAAAAAGGCCATGCTGGCAGCCCGGCGCACAGTTTGCTTTCTATCAGTGCTATTTAAAGCTGATGGTTTATCCCAAGGTGGTGTCCCAAAACCGGGGGGCGGGGGGAGGGGGTTTGGACCAAACCATGTGACGCGGGCTGGGCAGGAAGTGGGTTCTCTATTTGGGGAAGCGGTGCCCTTTTCGAAGGAAATGAGGTCGGACTCAGATGCGAGTGACTGCACACTACAAGCGAACGCCACAACAAAAATGCTGCTTTAGCGCAGGCCGGCCCGGCCCGTGAATCATCCCGGGTTTTTAGCCCCGCCACCATAATATTGGTGTGTGTGTCTGTATCAGTATCGCAAACTGTAGTCACAGAACTCTCACCCTGGGGACTACCCCCCCCAACCCCACAGGTATACACTGTTCATCTGCAGGATGGTATGATTGCTTACAGTGGATATTAATGCAGGGGGGAGGAACTAGAAGAATATTAGGTAAAGATGTGACCTAAATGTCCCTAAAATATCACCAAGGATGCGCTTAATTTGAATCTTTTCCTTAAAAATATTCTAAAAATCACTGAAAAACATTCCTAGGGAGAAATTGAATTAAACGAATTAAACGTGTTTTGCAGCCCGTCTTTCACGAGGCAAAAAAATATATTCTTACAGTAATTAAGTTGCTACAAGAAGACAAAGAAGAGTGAGGTCCTATAGCGTCATGGACAAGCACTGTAAGCCCCCTGTACTTTATACGTGTGGTTCCATCATGTTGGGGATGATATCAGACCTGCGTCAATAACTAACAAAGAGAACTCGACATGCTGTCACAAAGCGGCAGCTTGCTGCAGCCCAGCAATACTATCTGCCGCTATCTGTTTCTGCTACTAATGTCATTATTTATTAATTTATTCTTATTACTTGGTGCTTCTGCTTATTCCAGGTAACCATCGTGTTAGGAAGTGTTTAGGCAGCAGGCCCTGAGAGGACAAATCCAGACCAGAATTTTGTTTCAACCAATGAATTGAACATAAAGACGGCCATGTCAAAGTACTCAAGTGGTTGGTTGAAATAAAGTCTCCATCTCTAATAAATAGTTATCTGATGAGTTTGGCAGCAACTTGTGCCGCAGACTGAGATGTTTTCATTGACTTTAGCTGTTCTTGGCGCAGAAGGGGCCTGTCCTTTCTCCTGGGGTGGTCTGCACCACTCAAACGCTCCACGGGGAGTCTCGACACGAGGCAGCAGCGGCAGCCGGACTCAGCCGGGCACGTCGAAGTTGCCGGCGTTTAACTGCCAGTTTTTAATTTATCGATCCCTTCCGCTAATTGGATAAACAAAGGCAGCTGGACGGAAGGTGGCACCTGTGCTGAGGCTCCTCTCTGCGCCTCGCCGCGTCATTACTAATGCAGCGATAATTAAAAACAAGCCTCTTGGAGCGGCAAAACAAGCGCCGTTTTCAATTTTGTTTTGCAAGGTGTGGTGAGGTTTGGGGGGAGGCGGGAGGGGGCAGACACAGATACCTCTCTGGCTCATGCTCGGGAGCAGGCCTGAAAATGATGATGATCCATCCATCCGTGGCAAAATCAACTTCCTCTTTTTTTATTTTTACAATTGACGTTCACTAAAAATGCAACCCTTCAGAAAAGAGCAATGTACAGCATGTTTGCACTCATTCCATTGTCTTTTGTGGTAATTTATGATTAACTTATGATTAACTTCAAATCATCTTGTGGAACACATCTGCATTTGGAGCTTGGTACATTTAGCTATAGTTAATCACAGAAAATAAGACTCCCATTCCATTATGTTTTAAGCTGTTTGACACTGCTTTTTGACACTGACATTGCTTTTTGACACTGACACTGCTTTTTGACACTGACTCTGCTTTTTTACACTGACTCTGCTTTATGACACTGACTCTGCTTTTTTACACTGACTCTGCTTTTTGACACTGACACTGCTTTTTTACACTGACTCTGCTTTTTGACACTGACGTTTTGATACTCGAATCCCACCACAGAGGCTGCCGGTTGGAGGCCTAGAATGGGTCTAACTGTGCAAGTGGGCCAACTGTATCATGCTGCTTATGCAGAGCTGTTAGCAAGCTCCTCCCCTACGTCTCGCTCTCCCTGACAAGGGCGGGGGGAAAGCTAGACATCCAGAGGATGGGAGGCGGGGGTGTGGACCTGGAAATGCCCATCCCATGCTTCATCCACGTGTGTTTTCTTTAAAAACACAATATATTCGGCTCAGTTCATTTACGTCCGAAAATTGTGACAGGCAAGAGGTATGGCGTCTCTCAGGGCGCTTAGGTGAGCTTTGAGAAAATGTGACGTCCTCTCTGTGACCCCGGTGATATTTCTCACAAGTTCATTCATTGTAGATGTACACGCATGTGAATGTTATAATGCTGGGTGTAGGAATATCATAGAACATGTTATGCTGTGGGGGGGATACACATATTTTACATCCTAACATCTTTTTTTTTTTTTTTTTTTTAATCCAGGACAGGTGGAGCCTGGAGCCTGTCCCAGGAAACAGAGGACCTAAGGTTTGGGACACCATGGTCCAGAAGCCGGTTCATCACAGGTCACCTGCGGTCACAGGCCGCGGGCAATTAAAAAGTCCCCAGCGCGCCTGGACAGGAAGTGACATGGCGACCTGGGCGGTCGCACATAAGGCGGGATATTTATCCTGCTGTCCGCCGTTCTCGTGGAATAGTAGCTCTCACCTTGAGGTGAGGCGCGGCAGCTAGCAGTCGCATGTTTGTCGGGGGCCATGTTAACCGCGCTCTGCGGTTCCCAGAGGCCGGGATTCCCTTATCACATCACCTCCGTGATAGATTCTGCCAGACCCCGGGAGGTAACAGATTAATTTGTTTAAAGCACAGAATAATACTTTCACTGACCTTGGAAAACCATCCCGCCCGTCTCTCTCTCTCTCTGTTTGCCTTTATCTAGGGATAGTTACCAGATACATTATCAGAGAAGAAAAGGTGACAATAAGTCACATTCACTGAGGTAATAATGATGATTCTATCGGTGGGAGTAGTTAAAGAAATACTGTTAGAGTAGAAAAACATTGTGCTGGAGCAAACATACTCAATCATATATAGTAAATATTGTAGTATCTGCCTGTGTCACACTTGTATCCTCTGGGTACCCACATTAACTGGCATCTCTAATATATGTGCAATGGACTGTCATCCCATTCAGGGTGACCCCAGCCTAATGCCCTTTGCCACCTGCGATAGGCACACCAGTGGGCAGGTTAGAAGATGGATGGATAGATGGATGGATGGATGGATGAATGTATGGAGGGAGGGATGGATGGATATATAGTAATCATAAATTCGGAGATTACTCTTCTGCTAGGATTCCTCTTACAATGGTTGTACGTTTTATTCTTTAACCCTTCTACCCTCATAGGTGACAGTGAGAATTGGCATTTGTGTTGACAAAGCACATCTTTTTTTTTGCCCAGTGATGATGTGATGCTCAGTCTGAGAAAGGGGGCTTCACAAATGGGGGAAATTGTGTTTAAAGGCACTTTGCTTATCTCCTACATTAAAGAGCATTCATTGACATCCATGTTTTTACTGAATAAAGGAGAATAAAGGAAGATGCTGACATTTTATCAGCGTGGTCATATTGCCTTAGACTGAGTAGGCCTATCGCACTAATCTTGTCAAAATCCAGTTTCAGCTGAATAGCTAAAATCTGTTGAATCTGTGAACAGCTTTTACTGTAAGATGTAGTATTATTAGTAACAATCCCAAAACCTAAAAACATACCAAGAAACTGACTCCCACTGACATTCTTTAAATAAGCCCTGACTGTTTTGAGAGATTTCATCTGTCACAAATCCTGTCTGTTTTGACCGAAAGCCCCTCATCTTAAAAGGTATTCTCTTCCAAGCCCTGCGCTAATTCACCTATCCGTCTTTGCACCCACAGTTGATGGGACAAGTCAGGATTGGTTCTTTCGATCCGATATAATAGACCTCCTCTGATTCATGATATCAGGCTCACAGAAGGAACCGTCAGTCCCATTTGCGCCGAAATGAAGGTCAGACACCCCGTAGCATCCGTCTTGGCGTAAATGACTCCGCCCGACTCTTCTGCTGTTTTATCCCATGGCAGAGTCGTCTGTAATGAACCCGGCAGATTTGGGGGTTCGGATGGGGGGCAAATCAAAGGCCTCCCGCTGACGCCTTCCAGCAGCATGGATGACGTCACTTTTCAGTATCGATGATCCACTCCTGGCTTCACAGTGATTCTTTGAATTAAATTTTGCCCGCCGACCCCCCGCATGCTCATGCGGAATGTGTGGAAGGGGGGGAGACAAATAATTCCCGCCGGTCTGTGTAGGTGTTGCTATTCTTAACGCCTGACGCACCCTCCAGAGAGAGGGCTGGGTGAAGTTCACACAGCCATGGCAAAAGAAATCAGTCAAATCGAGACAGTTTGAGGCGACATATTTTGAGGGACTTTTGTAGGATATCCTGCAGACCACAGTTTGTTTAAATGACAGGAGAGAAGGTCAATGTGTTACTGCCAAACATGGGCCCCAACGCCGTTGGTCCTGAACAATGGCTGTGCTCGTTATCGTCTTCGTCTTTGTCTCGAGCCGCGCATCTCGTCTCCCGACTTTTATTAACGGTGCCGCCCGTCCGGCTCCATCCGTCGCTTTCCGAAGGCGTGGCTGTCAACGTTAATAACATCTCAGGACGCCGGCGCCGTTAATTTAAAAGTAGCCATGCTGTGCGTGTTGTCAGGAGGGAATAATGGTTTGCATAATAAATCACCCCGACGCCGATTGAGATATCGAGCCCGGAGGTGCGAGCGGTCGGTCGGGCGCCCCACCCTGCCCTCGTCACGCGTCCTGCGCTTGATCACTTCAGAAGTTTCGACGGCTAAGTTGGGATGCGCGGCAATCGCATCCAAAACACGTCGTGCTCTCGATCTGACACCCAGGGCTCGCGGGTATGTGCAACGTGGGCTGATTATCTTAATTTGTTATAATTGAGTTTTCCAATTTGAAAAGGCATTTACCGTGGGAGGTGCCATGAATCAGTAAGTGGAACGAGCCGATTTATCGTTCAGCTCTAATGGGCTCTTGGCTCCAACTCATACAGAATCTACAAGAAGCTGCTCTCCGCTTCCCTGAACAGGAGAGCACGAGGGCTTTAATTGCATGCTTAAATCAAGATGGAGGACAAATCGGAGAACAGCCCGGGCTCTTTATGATCTCCGCCAAAGAAAAGCATAACTGATGCAGATCCGGCACAAGCGGATAAATGAAAACAAGCACTGTTGCAAGGGAGAGAGAAATGAGTTACATGCTTTCACAGTTCCTCGCCCTGCAGGAACTTCGCTCTCAGCGTGCTACTTGTGATTAATGGTTATGAGGACTGTAGCTAATAAAGGACGTACAAAAAGTATAACAGTAATAATGAGTTATGATCGTTACTGTCGATTCTATTTTTAATGCGGCCGTCATAATAGATGTAGGACCAGGAACGCTTCTCCACGTATGGATGGTATCTTGCTTGGTGTTGGCCATGGCGAGGGCCCAGCTGTCATGTCCCAAATGCAGCTGCAGCACAGTCGGTCCAACTGCTCAATGTTCCACTTGGAGAAATGCGAAGGGACCCAGCAAAGTGAGAGCGCGCTCAGTGATGGAGGGAGAACATGAGTCTACAATTAAAATTTGAACCTGACAGACCCGTATGTTGGATATGAACATGGATCTGTGTGACTCTGTTGTGATGCGATGAATCGGTCCATTCTTTTGCCGACTTTGAACCTGGGGCCACCGTGGGCCACCGGGGGCCACCGGGGGCCATCGGGGGCCCGATCTCCTCCTACATCTACAGGACATGCATTCTTAATCCCCGCCGTCAAAGTCAAAATGAACTTTTCTGTCATTGTGCACACAAATAACTCAATGAAGTCGTAAGCTCTCTTAGTTCCAGAATCACACATAATATTAATTAAGAATGAATAACAGAACATGTACCTCTTTATGAACATGTACCTCTTTATGAACATGTACCTCTTTATGAACATGTACCACTATATGAACATGTACCTCTATATGAACATGTATCTCTATATGAACATGTACCACTATATGAACATGTACCACTATATGAACATGTACCTCTATATGAACATGTATCTCTATATGAACATGTACCACTATATGAACATGTATCTCTATATGAACATGTACCACTATATGAACATGTATCTCTATATGAACATGTACCTCTATATGAGCATGTACCTCTATATGAACATGTACCTCTATATGAACATGTATCTCTATATGAGCATGTACCTCTTTATGAACATGTACCTTTATATGAACATGCATCTCTATATGAACATGTACCTCTATATGAACATGTACCTCTACATGAACATGTACCTATATATGTACAAGCATGTCTGAGAGAATCTACATGAGCATTTTAATCATGCAGCACCCTACACCAACTCCCCACTGGCTTGCCCAGATCCAGTCGTATTGACAGTACTGGATTTTTTTTTTCTTACACCACACAGCCTGCTAATTACATCCCACTTAGTATTCAAGATACCTGCTTGTCTCCAGGCCTTTCCCACACAGGACACACCACTAGTGTCCTCTATAGTCAACAAAAAAAGGCATGTAGCTACTGTCAGCATTTGTGTCAAGTTGATTCAATTATTACCACAATTTTAAACATTTAAATATCGATTTTTAAGAAGTGTATTCTCCTGCTGAATGTATTTTGTTTATTATACAGACTGACCTGCGGATACTCTGCCCAGCTTTGCTGTCACGCCACGCACTGCATGTCACTTGAGGTGTGCAGTGTGGATCCGCCAGATCCTGGAACTGGGTCAACTGGGCCACTTTTATGTTTGGGCATCTGTAAAGATCTGCCTCCTGGTGGAACACCTGCAGGACCTGGGTGGTCCAAGGATCCAGCCAACAATCATTCATAGTCCAGCCCATGCTGTGATAGTGGAGCTACTGTATATCTGTGTTGAGCTGGTGTGTTGTGTTAATTTATAACTCACACAATTTTATTTGTCTTTAAGGAAACCTTTCCCCTGTGTTGAGCTGGAATTCTTTCTCTGATCTACAACTCAACTGAGCTAAAGCAGCTGGGCTCTTAATTAATGAATATTTTCTTCTTTAATTAAGCTGTTGTAGGATGTGTGCTGTCTCAGTGGGCAGAGCTGTACCCATACAGCTGTGGGATTGTGGGTCCTGTGTGGATCTGCATGTTCCTCTCATGTTTCTGTGAGTTCCGTCCAACGCTCCCGGTCAGTGAATGTCTCTGAAATGTCCCTAGTATGTGGCCAACGATGGACTGCCATCCTGTCCAGCGTGCCCTCCATGTCAAGCACTCAGGATTCTGGGAAATTTTCCAAGCTCACCATGACCCTGCACTGAACATGCTATTATGTAAGACAGATGGCTGTACATCTCTGGACTGGACATGCAAGGGGCTGCAAGATTCGTGTTGTACTTCACTCCACTGTCTCTTAAAGACACCAGCAACAGCAACACTAATATGTGTCGTGACCCCGGCCTCACAGACGGTACCTAGAGGTTTGTGCGTCACCTTTTAAAGGCTCGTGGACAAGCCCTGTCTACAGGAAGCATTACATCAGCTTGACAGCAAGCCAGCCATCTAAGCATTTAAATATTTGTGTTTAATCCAGACAAAGTACTACAACAAAAATGAAAGCAAGCAGGGCCAAACAACTCTCTTTATTTCCCCCAGGGCTACACTTTGTGATTTTGTTATTTTTTTTTTTTACCCAAGTCATTGCCAACGAAAAAAAATATAACACTGGCATGGGCTTCACAGTCCTTAATTCAAATTCAGATTAATGCCAGTCGCCCCCCACCCCCCCAGACATCAAGCCTACCACAACGTTATCCCACACTTGAATAAGTTTTATTACTGGGACAGAGGCAAGAACTGTCT
Organism: Pollimyrus isidori; assembly: GCA_019775955.2. NCBI lineage: Eukaryota > Metazoa > Chordata > Actinopteri > Osteoglossiformes > Mormyridae > Pollimyrus > Pollimyrus isidori. The sequence continues at coordinate 22,159,530 of JABFDZ020000039.1, forward strand.
CATCAAACAGCCAATTTACTGCTGAGCAGCTGCATCTTCACCATGGTGAAGTTCAAGGAATCATATCTGATTAGGCTAACAGGCGAATCCAGGGGCATCTGCCTTCCTCAGTCTAATTAGAAACGTCTTGCTGGACGCTAACGGCCTCGCGTCACGATGAGAGCGGCGGGCTTTTGTGCTGGTGCCTCTGTGTGGCTCCTTGTCAATTTTATGGAACAGGGGAAGAATGAATGAAGGAATAAAGCGAAGGAAATATTATGGCATGGAGAAAGGATCATGAGTCAAGGGGCCTCCTTTGTCATAAATCAGGCCCGCGGGAAAATAACGGAAAAGTCTGAAGAGAGGAAGGTCACACAAAAAGGATTCATTAAAGTAATGGTTAATAGAATTACGCGAAAAGCAAAAAGTTCAAAGATATTAATTTAAAGGGAAGGCAAATAATTTGTTACATCCTTACCTCCCTCCCCCCACGCTGAGCTCGGAATAATTATTTCTTTTTACTGTAGCCATTAAATTTTCTTCCCAGCTTTCTTTCCTTCTCACTGCTTTCGGTAGAAGGCAGCCAGACGGAGATTTTTTGTATCACAGAACAGTTCAGATCAAATGTCTTAAGGACAGAGATTACCCATGGCGATGCCTGAAAAACCTTAGTCAAAGATATCAAGGGGTTGCATCGCTGATTGTTATCAGCCAGGTGCATTAAGTGGTAAGGGCAAAAAGTCTAAAAATACATTTCCTGTGTAAGCAAGGATGTCACGTATCCTTTTGCACTCCACTTCCGGTCCCTTAACACTTCACTTCCTGTCCCTTAACACTGCAATTGCTGTTTTGGTAAGGTCATGCACCGCAGCCCGAGGACCTGTGAGCCGGACCTTCCAAGTGCTTATAGGTTTAATAGCATCTACAAACGTCAGTGTCACTGTTACCGTCCTCCAGGGCATCCTTCACCTCACCAATGCACAGAAGTACCTGGATAAATTCAAGGAAAAAAATAAACGAGTATCCAGATTTTAATCAATTAACAGAAATGATTATGAGCTTGGCTGCCCAGTGCTGGTGCTGTTTATTTACTGGGGGCTGCCTGTTTTCATGTCATACATGGCATTACAGATTTTTCTGGTCACAAAAATGCCTGTTTAATTAAATAATACAGCAAGACAGCAAATAATAACAATAATTAAAATAATAATACACCCATCTTCCAAATGCCTATTTGGTACAGGGTTATGAGCAGCAAAGGGCACGCACAGACATTAGTAACAATACTAATACTGTACTACTACTACTACTCAAAGTGATACTACAAATAATTACAATTCAAATAATAATAATAATAATGACATTTAGCGAAAATAAAACTCAAGCTGTCATTTTGTGGTACCGACGTATGGCGCATGGTGGTTGGCGGGATTGACCCCCGATTCAGCCCCTGTTCCTTGTCTCGATAGCGTAGCAAAGCATTATAAATGTCCATCTAGTACATATGCTCAGATCCCATCACCTGCCTGGTTTCCTCCTAATGCCAATATTCCCCCAAGGTCATTTGCCTGAAGTGCTCTTTTCTCCCCCAGCTTTTCTGCTGCCCGTGTTTCCCCACCGACCCCCCCCCCCACACCTGTGTCAGCTGGCTCTCAGCGCCTCATTGGCCAAAGAGATCCTCACTTGGCATTTTCGATCTCCTCTAAGAAAAAGCCATGTAATTGAATTGCACAAATTCTGAAATATCATATCTCTTAGCAAAAAGTGGATTGTCTCAGTTTTTACATGAGGAAAATTGCGTGCATCCTGATTGATAGGGGTTACTAGGATTTTATATCCTGGAGTGACACGTAATGTTTTCTACCAAAGCGATCTTCAATCCATTCCTACTGACAATCCCAGGATCCATGCTCCACCCAAGCTAATTGCCACTTTGCTCCCCAACCCCTCGCTGAAGCTCTATTCAATATACAGCAGATAAAACACAGAAGTCAGTTAATTTGCCTTAGCAACAAGTGTTCCCGCTATCTCATAGCTGGATTCATGGCGCAGTGATGAAGAGGCCCTGGTGAATCATCTAGATGTATTGAGCAGGGGGATTGAAACCAGCACCCTTCCACCAGGGTTTGACAATGAGGGGCTCGTTGCGGGGGTCTTTGCGGCCTTTCACGGCACATTCGCCTTTTATTCCAGCCTATTTTTCTCTCCGCGGTCTGTGGCCAGTGCCTGGCAGGCTCCTTCAGAAGCGCTTTAATTAAAAGCGGCCCCGCAATAGCGGGCGATCATTAATCAGGGGCGAGGAGCTGGTCGCGGGGGCAGGGGGGGGGGCGCCTCTCCCGCAACAAGATGGATGGCGGGTGACATCAGCGCCGTCGCGTGACAGGGGCGTGAGGGAGAGAGGTCAGCGGATAACAGCTCCTGGGCCAGGACTACACCGCGAAGGCCGCGGTTGCCGGGAGACAGCGGAAGGCCTGCCACCAGTTTACGGCTGGGATGGTGCTCCTACTGAGCTCTGGCTATACTCTACGCGTTGTGTACGACTGTACGCGCGACTGTAACGCACCCACTTTGCATATGCGATTAGTCGACGCCCATACCTCACATTATCTGTGCATTAATAAAGGATGAGCGATGTTGCTTAAATTAATGTATATTATGTTGCACGCTGACGTGCAGAGGATATCTCTGGGATTAATCACAATGCTGACAGGAAGGATGACGGCCACGATTAGAAGTATATTACTATAATTGTAATGACAAGGCTCCTCTGTCTTAAATTCAGAACCGTTATCTCGTTGATCTTCCACGTCGAGTGGTAATTATAGGTAATCTCAGTCCGAGGACATAGCAATTTGCGTCATCCTGGTTCAGTGCCCTATAGCCTATTCACCGATTCATCAGAAGTAAAACAGTGGTAGACGGCGCCTGAGAAGAGCCCTGTCAGCTGAAGCCAAGCTTTAATAAAGTTTTTTTCCTTTCTTTTTAGTTTGCACGAGTTCTCTAGGTAGAGGAGGGAAAGCCGTCCCGTCGCATTGCATCGGATCGAGCATCGCGGCCGGCTTTAATGGGATCTGACCTTTCTGCAGAAGGTGATGCGTGCAGATATTTATCACCCCTAAAGTTGGACGCATTGCAGCAGTGCCTACAGCTGCAGGACTGGGACATAAATCCTCTGTCTCACTCACTGTTTTAATCCAGATTGTTCTGGACAGATAGTTCAGGAGGCAGTGGCAGGGGATCATTTTGTGGGAATGGAGACCAAAGGACTCTTCGTTTTCCCATTCACTGGCAACCGCAGAGTCTCGGGTTCTGCTGCATGAGAGACAGCTCGTTTTTCCTTTCCGCGGCACTCCGGCGTGGAATGTTCCAGAACAACGTTCCCTTCTTACATGTGACCATAGCAATACCGAGAGCCCGTCTGAGAAAGTTGAGGAATTCGTTATCATCACCACAGTCACTGCAGAACATTCCCACTGCCCTGTCCCAGATGGCCTCAGACACATTCCCAGCATGGCCTCCAGTTTGGATCGTGTCAGAACCCAAACAGCAGCATACTGAGACGAAGAAGCCGGCTGAGGGATCGTTTCAGTTCTTCCATTGTGCCATGGAGGGATGGGCGACACAGGCCGAGCCGTGTCCAGCAGTCGGACAGCTATGAGGCATCCAACGCGCTCCACACTCATCTTTTTATCCATTCCTCTGAAGAGCTTCCCAGTGCAAACCACAAGTTCCCTGGCAATTTAATGGCTTTCAGCAGTAGGAGTCTGTTTGAGATCAGTCTCCCACTCATTCGTTTTCATTCTGGCAAACAGGGAAACCTTCCCACTCCACAAACTCCTGACAGACTCTGTTGTAGGCGGGTCTGTATGGGTCCATTCAATATGTCCAAAGAGGCTGCATAACACAAAGCCAATATTATTAAAAAAGCATTTGCATTCAGCGATCTAAAATGCTATTTCTGTATGATTAGCCAGATGCTCTTTGCATGAAAACCAAAATCTCCTTCTGGGGTTACCTAAGCAACCCCCGGCACTGACCTTTAAGATGCTGAGATCATTGATTACAAGTCAACATAGGGAAACTGAGCTCTCAAGAGTTTCATTTATGGAAGAGAAAAAATATCTGGAATGAAAGCGACATATATATTTTCAGGAGGAACCCATCTGTGATGTGGTTTCTGCTTAGTGGAGAAGAGGGAGCCCAGCCAATCAAAGTCAGTTGTGAGTATCTAACATGACACTGTCACGCATCTGTCATCCGTGATGGAACATCAGCTGGCTCCAGTGGTTGGGTTTGCATGGAATTCTTACAGTCTGCCAGAGCAGTAAAATTCTCAATGTGTTCATAAATTATGAACTATTCCAGTTTCCCCAGAACTGAGCTGATTTCCCGTAGCATCTTCCCTATTGAATCTCTCATCAAAATCAGACCCTCACCCGTCTGCTAGTGGAGGGCAGATCAGGAAAGACTGGGGAATAGGACGAGCGTAGATGAGGAAAATGTCAAATGAACCTCAAAGCTGATGTAAAGGTCACACTGCCCACTCAAGCCACAGCCGCTTATGGGAGACCGTATCTTGAGTGAATATTTCATGATGTTTTCGAAGGCAAGCTAATCAGCCATCATGAGGAAGCTTCACCCGATGAAGTCGTCCATTTCATATTATCTACGTAACACTGGCCAGAGAAGGAACCTCCAAACAGAACAGGCGCTCTCTGCTGTCATCTCTCTCAGTCTGTCTTTCCTGCTCATTTACTTCCATATATTTGTCTGCCAGAGTAAGAATTCAAGAATGCCACATTCCAGAACATTCCAGCTTCTGCAAATGTTTTCCCACAATACAGCCATATTGATACTAAGAGAGCCCAATGTGTCTATGTAATGCTGGCGGTATCTACCTGTTACCTTCCACACAGTCTCCCACCACAATCTGCAGAAATTTATCTCCCCCTCGCTGCGCTAACATTTCGGTTTTGCACAGAGACTGGGCCGCAGCCTGCTGTGGGCAGGAGCCAAACCCATAACTGAGTTTGAGGGGAAGCGGATTGAGGAATCCCTCCAGTCTTTAGGTTGTGTATTTTTCCTTTGACTGTCAGGAGATATTTGTTTAATGAGACTGAATCTCATTTTCATGGAATGGACTGTGTTTTTTATTTGTGTATGATAGTGATAACGTTGTGAAGAGGAGCTGAAGATGACTGACAGGAAAACAGGAATAACAAATAGCTATGGAGTGAGCTCTGTGTCAAGCCTCTTGACCTTCTTGGTTGGTTCAGGAGTAGCAGAATTGCCTTGCACCAGAGGGATGATGATTCAAATCCCACACTCCATTCTCACACATTCTGGGTTGGTTCAGGAGCCTGCAGTATTGTGTCGCACCTACAGGGTTGACGGTTGACGGCACTTGGAAGATTTATAGATGACTTTTTTGGAGATACTTTGAAAGGAGTTCAGCATGCAAAGACACGCTTTAGAGCAGCGTTTCCCAAATCTGTCCTTGCAGATCCACAGTCGGCCTATATCTTTGGTCCCTTCAACCTTCCTGCCAGGCATTCCACATTTTTGCTGTCTCCCGGCTATGGGAACAAAAATATGGACTGCCTGAGGGCCCCTGAGGACCGGGATTATGGAACACTCCTTTAGTCCAGCAAATAGTTAGCATAAGAGTTAGCTTCAGTCTTAAGTATTAAATAATGATTATTTGTCTTTATGGAAAAATAAACCATAATACTTTTACAAAATGTGCCTTATTATTTCGTCTATCATTTATGCAGATTTATCAGGTCATACATATATTTGCGGTGATTATATAACATTCTGTACTCACCCGTCAGGCCCACAGACCTCTTCATGACCTCTAACAAGTTGCATGCGATGTCTGACCAGATAAGTGTTATGTTAGACTCGAAGAAATGCCCACTTTGCATTTGTGTTTCTGTGGCCTAGATTGTGGGCTTACAGTATGTGAGAGGTTTTAAGATTTGTTTTTAGGAATTGACATTTGAAGTCAAATGTTTTAATGGATGTTTTTTTTTTATTTATTTGACAGAGCAGATGAAGCCTTTTGTTTCATATAACTCTGAAGACATGCAAAAGCCAGTACTATGCTGTACTCTGCCACAGACCTCAAATACAGGCCTTGTAGTATTATATAAAATGCTGTCCAGAATTATCGTCTCTAATATTCCTGAAAACTTTGTGACAAAGGATGTTTTTCCCCAAAAGCAAAGACGATGGTTTGCAAGGCAAAAAAAAAAATCTGAATGGAGAACTGAAGAAGTTGTTTGCAGCCGGGGGTCGCTAAGACTGCGAAACTATAATTAGATGCTACCTCCAAGGTCTTTGGAAGTCTTGCCAGAGGAAGGGCTTGGCGGTCATCAGGCAACAAATGTAAATGCCTGCGGTTTGCCAACACCAATGGAATTTTGATTGGTACAAGGATCAAGGGTCAGGTGAGACACAAGCTTCCTGGAAACAGATACCAGAGGTGAGTTTTACGGAAAGGGGCTTGGCCATGCAGGAAGATCACCGCTGTGAAGTATGGGGATGGAGCTGCGATGCCGTGAGGCTATTTTCCTTCCCAAATCCCTGGAAGCCTTGTTAGGATACGCAGCATCACGGACTTCATCAAATACCAGGAGATTTTAGCTCACAATCCGGCTGCCACTGCCAACAGGATCAAACTGAGTCATGGCAGGATCTTCCAGCAGGACAGTGATCCAAAGCACACTTCCAAATCCACACAAAACTGCCTCGCTGACAGCAGAATGAAGCTTTAGTGAAGGCCATCTCAAACCCTGACCTGAACCCCACTGGGAACCTGTGGAGTGGGCAGAAGAAAAGAGTCTACAAGTGGGAACCAAGCACTCTCCAGGATCTGCTGTCTTGGATCCAAATGGAGGACTCTCAGTATTTATATGTGGTCTACATTTTTTCTCGTCAGAACCATGGTATCACAATCGAACATCATTCGTCACATATCATCTTTCTGAGCGTAGCAGACATTTCATAAATAACAAGAATTTTTTCCAATATTTTTTCAGCATATTGATTGAGGATGCCAATAATCCTGTGGGGCCTAATAAAAGCCTTTTAATGTACATGCTTACGTGGGTACACACTGGATTTGATGGAATCTAAGGATTCTCTAAAATGCAGCTTTAAGTTTTGTTTTTGCGCAGAAGAATTGTATAAATTGCAAAGCGGGAATTATTTTTGGACACCACTGGCACCAGTGAGGAGCTTCCCGGACCAGAGTGTTTATTTAACAGGTCTTCCTGATCAGAAGGTGCAGAATGAATTTAAGTCTGTCCTCAGTCATAGACTTAAACTCAAAAATTTTGTGGCTAAATATTTGGAACAAAAGATTGAGCATTTATATACCAGAAGAAAATAACTGTCAGTGCCCGGAGGTTGGTGTTAGGCAGACTCATTTACTGAGCAGCTTCACTTAATATCCGACATAGATATCAAAGCGTAAAATTGGTTCAGTTTGCCTGTGGTGTGATTACGGGAGAGAATGTGCCCCCGACCCCCGACGCAACCCCCACAGAAGTCGTTATTTTAACACGCTGCAGTGGAAGTCAGCCTGAGAGAAACGCAGGGCGTTTACTGCGGCGACACACGCCTACACTTTGGCCATCAGAAGGTGAGGAGGAAGAAGGACAAGCCAGTCTTATGTTCCTGATATCAGGCCCCTCAATCTGCTTAATAAATTATGTTACATTAGATCCTATGGAGAGGAGATACCATAGCATTTGGTTATGGAAAGAGGAGATGCATGAGGTGATCTACATAAGCTATTTAATGTTAATCTGTGCATATAAACAAACATACATATCTATACACACACACAGACACACGTGCATGTCAGGTAAATATATCTTTATGGGGACCGCTCATTCACACAGGTTAGTGATTCTATCTTTCTGGGGACTCTCCATTCATTTCTATGGGGAAAACGCTAATCCCAACATGGCAACCTTAACCCCCACCCAGCCCTAACCTTAACCGTAAGTAACCAAACAAAAATACTACAAAAGTTTTTTGTTTCGAGTCATATACTTTTGTAAAATTGGGTTTCCTCTTGAATAGTACAGGGAAATGGTCCCCACAACCTCAGAATAAAAGATTTTTATCACATTGTGGGACCTGAAACATATCCGGCCAAGAAACAAAGCATCTGTTTTCTTCTGTAAGAGCATAATGGTATTGTCACACGCCTTATTATTATGCCTAGTTATATAATCATAACAGTTTGGAAATACGAATTAAGAAGTTGAATATGTGGGTAAATCTGTAATGCATTTGTCCAATATGATTTACATTTGATTTACATATGATTTATGTATGATTATATATGATTATATGATCTAGTTAAACATTCCTCAGCAGTAATGATTAAATGTTCATTGTGGTTAATACATGTATGTACATCTGCTGAATGGAACAGTCAGTTAGAGTTATGTCTCACCAGATGTACTTTCAATGTGCTTTTCTACTTAACAGCATTAAATCCCTTCTTTTTTTTTTTTTAATTTAGTAACACCATAAAAGCCTGCAAAGTAAGCGTAGCCGACCCTCACACAGCTGTGATGGCTAACATATTCCGTCAGGCTTTCCCACAAACGGTCACAGCCCACCGCCTCTCTTCTGTCGCCGCCACAGGGGTCCGTCTTCAGCCTGCCTCTGAAGTGTAATGTTTTCTGCCCGCGCCACCGCCGTCGCCGCGGCGTGCCAGAGCCGCCCGGCCAATCGCAGAGCTCCAGGGGAATCGCAGGTCCTGGGTGCTGGGACCCGCCCCCTTTGTACTTCCACAAGAGCCATTCGAACTGTCGCACCCGAGCTCAGTTGGGTCCGGGATTGGGCCTGTGATATTATGTTCCTCAAGCTCAATGGAGATCAAATGCAGATCTAAATGGTGCCCCTCTTTGTGGGAAGCCCTCCTTTTCCCAAGCTCCATTTTACAGCTATTATAAAGGACAATGGCAAAGGCCACTGCCTGAACCTGATTTCCTCTCAAAAATACTGGAGAAAAATATAAGCCCCCACTGCCTTTAGCCCACACCTGAATGCAGAGATGACTGCGGTGGTCCTTCCCCCATCTTACTGGAAAATACAATGTAAAGGATCAGACGAAGGTGGGCCGCTTGCCACTCTGGTGCAAATCAATTTATTGCAATTAAATACTGTGTTCGAGTGTGAGGGGAACCAACCTGTTTTCTTTATTATTTTTTTTAAAGACAATTATTGTTGCAGCATGTAATGGCAGCTCACGTTGGGACCCTTTAACGGCATCGTGAATGCGCCCTCTTTTTCAGTAGCCCTTTGAAAGAACCCGAAGCGATTTTGAAGTTATCGATTTTCCCGGGCCCACTGTGAAATTGAACTGCCACCGGTTCCTGTAAGACTGATATGATATCGATTGCTGGCGAGCTGCCCTGTCGAGGCCCCGTTTACGCCCTGTGTGTGACGCTCCTTCCTGTTAACAACTTCATTCACTGGAATTTCCAGTGGGAGTTTGATAAACTTTTCCTTGCACCTGCGGGCACCGTTTGCCCACCCCGAGAGCAATATTTCCATGTCGGCGTGCTAATATTGGTCTGGCGCCGGTACCCACATCAATTAGCCCGGGCTGCTTGTACAGACATCGACTTCGGAAAGAAGGAGGGAGGCTGGCAAAATGGATCTTAAAAAACGTCATCAGTTACAGCCGCTTTTTAAAAATGGGTCCCTGCGATCAAGGTTTTGGCCGGAAAATCCAGACGGTGGGTGGCATCTTATTTGCAGGAAGTCAGGCAGACAGAGGGGCCCTTTGCTAGGCTGCAGTGACAGGTTGTGCGCCTCAGACACTGGGACTGGGTCCGGAGATGCCTGCAGTGGATGTGTGAGAGGACTGAGCCCCTGTGGGTGCGTCTGGAAGTCAGGGCGACGAGCCACAACAATCCATGTAACAGGGAAGTATGGAGCCACAGCTGCACTACGGAGAATCCACGCCGATGGCTGGCACAGCGTTGGCACCATCGAAGCAGATGTACTGATTGCGGAGAATGAGGAAACAAAGCACCATCTTGGTCAGGAAAGGCAGCCAGTGTGAGACAGGGACAAATGAAATCCCAGCGGGCACTGCCAGGCAGACGCCAGGCCTCCAGGCCCCGTTGCTAGGAATGGACGGGAAAAAACAAAAAAAAACACAAACAGAATTGCAGCTACGTTGTCGCCAATGATTGTGGTCACCTGACCCGGCCTTTAACGACAGCCCCGCCCCTCCCCGTCCCACAGAGCCATTACCAGGCTCTGCCGCGGAGTCGGCCACCTTTCACGAGGATGAGGAGGAACTAGAGAAACAAACACTGCGAGGCGGCGGGCCGCCCCCCACCCCGGATCCCATCCCGTTCGTGCTCGTCACGCGCTTGACTCACTGTATCCATGGGAATTTTCTTAGAATCGCGTGCAGCTGCCGAGAGAAATATCTGTCGCAGAGTGTTCCGGCGTCACTGTGCCACCCTTGAAAGCGAGGCGGCGGACGGGGGCCTGTGCGGGGAACGTGGTTAGCAGCCGATTAGAGAGAGAGGCGCACGGAACACAGCCTTTAATGCACAGCCTGTCTCGAAACACCAGCCTCTCTACAGAGACCAAAAAAACCAGCCAGACTCCATTTTTTTTTTTCGGGAACCGTTTCGTTTAATGCCGTGAGGGGGAACGGCTTCTCATCCTTGGACAGACTGAGATCACCGATGGAGACCAGAATCCCCGTGGCGATTCTAACGCGCCTCTGCAGTTATACGTTACAGAAATGCAGCTATGTTTTATTCTGTTATAAATATCCCAGTTATTGTCGTGTCCATTTCTTTTTTCCCCCCAGTGATTAAATTCTTGTGAGTAGGCAATAGAGGGGCCGCTTCTTATCCCCTCTGCTTAACACCGTGTCATTCTGCAGCCTCGGCTTTAATCTTTCGCGGCAGGAAGTGCAAAGCGCCAGGTCGGCCCCAGGACCGGTGTGGACCCCTTCGGCCCCTGCCCGCCCCACAGCCGCTTGCGGTGGCCTGACCTTCGTCTTCCTTTACCTTGGAAGAAACAATTCAGAAAATAAATTAACCTTTTTCCCCCATTCTCTCTCCCCCACCACTTGGTATTTTAGCTGTTTAGGAGCATGAAAACAGAAAAGGTGCTGGGGTGAAGGGGGGGGTGGGGAGGGTGGAAATCCTCTCCAGTAGAGAAAGAGAGAATAAAATGAGATAGCGGGCGATGGTGGCTGTGTGATTCCAGGTCGTACTGGGGTTCTGTCCATCACAGTCAGCTCTCAGGCTTATCTGGCAAACCCGTGACTCCGGCTGATTGGGGTTTCTCTGCTACCCCTGCTTTGGGGATGACAAAGACTCAGAGAATTAGGGAATTCTGGGAAAAAAATGCTCAGGCAAATGCCAATTTGGAGAACTAGGGAGTTTTTGAATGGAGCGTTACGGGAATCTCGCACTCAGCAGACTAGATTTATTTGTTTGGTTGGCCTAGCTGATGCTCTTATCCAGAATGACTTATATTTTCACGCTTTTGCACATTCATATAGACTGATTTTTACCATCTGGGCCCAGTTAAGCACCCCCTTCAAAGCTACGATGGAGGTTCATTTCTGAGTTTTTCATACGAATACTTATTCAAGAGCAGCACCACGAGCATGCGAGAGAGACACAACTTCATACACCATCGGAGAGATTCAGGCAAAGCGCCCCTTTGCCATTCAAAACTTTCTTTGATGCACAGTTTCAGGGCTTTTGCTGAAAGTTCTTTGGTCCATTTACGGTCCGGCACAGAACAAAAGAACGTGAAACTAGAGAGGGAAACACTGAAATGTTCCCAACAATAACAAATTATGCTCATTCAAATAAACAGTCACCCAGATTTAACATTTGGGAAGTTTAGGTTATGCAGGGATGTGATTAAAAACCATAATTGCATAGTTGGGTATAAACACCCCCCCCTGCAGATGCTCGGCTGTGGGCCGCGGGCCGACTCTGGACGGCACGGACACTCTGTTCAGACCTGCCTCATTAGCATTCCCACGTGTGATCTAGACCCAAGCCGCCCGCCCGCCCGTACTCGCCCGCTCGCTCGCTCCTCGCTCGCCCACTCATCCCACTGCCAGCTGCAGCCTCCCCCCATCGCCTTTTTCCAGCTGAGGGTAGTAAATCTGCAGAATAGGGCCCCCGCCTGCTGAAATCCGGCTGGTAACACCGGCCGATATGCTTTGCCTTGGGCCAGCAGCCGTGGGGGGGGGAGTTAGCAAGCGAATAGTAAAGGTCTCTGGGCCAGTGCTGGGTTGCACTTAGATGTGTGCTGGTATGGGGCTTTGAGTGGGGGGGGAGGCTTGCTTCATCATCTTACTTGACAAGGTGTCACAGCACGGGAATGAGGAGCAGTGTCAGACTTACAGGTTCCCGGCCCCGAGCCGACCGTAACCGACACCGAGCCGGCGAGTGGCAGACATGACGGGACAGGGACGGGGTGGCTGACCAATCTGCTGCATCACTACCTACGAGGTGCCACCGAGCACATTACACACATCCACGCAAGCGATGTTCTTCTAGCCGTCCAACAAGATATCAGCGGCTTTCAGGGGAACAGAAGAAATTCTTCATATTGTATTACTGCTGATTTGCATATATCCCGAGCAAATATACAGTTCGCACCCAGACAAATATCTTTAAACATTGTCTTTGGCTCTTTTTGCACAGTAATGCATATATAGATAAAGATAATGAATAATGCTTAACACTCATTAACACATATAAAAATGCATATTTGGGTGCGCTCCCCCCACACATCACGCTCGCAGTGTTTTCCTTGGGTCGGGCCTAGGAAGAGCTGGCAGGCAGGAAAAGTGAGCTCAGTCTGTTCACTGAAAGACTTGTAATGGTGCTTTGGGGTTTGAAGGGTCGGTGGCCAACTGCTGCATTCGAAATGCATCATGGGATCCTGGGGGTGTCGTCGAAGCCACGGCTCTCACATTGGGATCCTCCTGCCCGGGTGTCTGGCCCTCCTCTTTCCTGAGCGGCTCTGAGCGTTAGGTTCCCAGGGGAGCCCGAAATGTAGGGCGCCCACTTTTTATACACTGCTTGGAGAATGTGCGCCCCACAGGCAACTCTAGGGTCAGGATCCATCCCCTGCTCAGCACCTTTACCTCTATAATTTACAAAATAAGGTCCTACCGAATGAGACATGAGTATAATAGATTATTCCATAAATCAAGAGCGCCGTTTACAGACTTTTGTGCACTTAACAATTTGTACTAAAGTAAGACCATCCATCATCCGTAGCCTGATATCCGTTGCCCTGAAGATCCCTTCGGAGAGTCCGACTCTGTGGGATTACTAGAAGTTATGTGTCATTACCTGAGCGAGGTAGCTAACAATGTGCGGCCTAATAAGATTCCTGGGGTGCAGTTTACCATGTGAAGAGCGACAAGACCACAAGGGAGCCGCGTCGAACTCTGGCAGAGAGAGCGCTATCGCGAAATGCCTTGTTTCTCGTCTCTGATCCTCAGAACTTAGGAATCAAAGAGAGTCCTCGCCTCCGCGTGACTGGGTGTGTGTTCTTCGATTAGATGCCAGGAGATCCAAGATCAGTTCATCGACCTCCTGGGAGTGTGACGCGGGTTTGCCCCGGCTCTGTTATGTCCAGTTGGAGATGTGTGCTGACCTTGTGAAGTGATAAAGAGTGCATTTCTTAACTGCACTCTCTTGGCAAAGAAATTAGCCACGATCGATACGGAGCAGCGTGTTTGTTGCTCTCTATTCTTAGACCGAGTGACTAATCAAATGCCTTTAAACTGCAGCCAGTGTCTGTGTCTAGAATTGACATAGATTCAGAATGTCAGAGTATAAACACTCTTTTATATCTACATGTATGTTTGTATGTTCCTTGCAACGGGTTGGCGTCCCATCCATGCTTCCTTCCTGCATTGCACACATACAGTAGCTTGCAGGATTATCTCCAGCACTGTATGACCCAGCAAGTCGGTCAAGTAGGGATAGAAAATGGATGGATGGAATTTCTAAACAATCTGCACCCTGTTCATCACAGGTTACTTAGTTATTTCATATTAAGTCCTTTTTATATAATATACAGACCATCTATACTATGCCCCTGTATATACGAAGTTACCACTGTATGCACTGGTTGCACACAATTTCATACCCACTATTAAAAATGTAAATTTACTGACAATGAAAAGTTTAAAGGTTATCGCAGAAAATGCATGATTGCACCGTGAGAAGGACAGCTGACAGGTGCGTGAGGCTGGTCCTCGACAGAAAGATGCGCAACCGACCCAAGCCAAGACTTTTAATATTAAAGATGCAGTTTGCACTTGCACTAGCAAATATTACATATCACTAATATTATACTGTATTTGTTTTTAGTATCGTTGGGAGTGTCTGCGACCTTTCAGGAAGCCCCAAACATGATTGTTGTTTAATCGTTCCCGGCCAGCGCACGAATGTCAAATTCATTCTTCCGGAGGGGCAATTCTGTGTGTGTGTGGGAACATATCAGCCTACGTTTGAAGTCCTATGTGCAGCTTTAAATGCCTCAAACATTCAGCATGATTGCTATTTTCACCATGTTCCGGGCAGAGAGTCTCAGTATCTCCGCGTGCAGATCAAAGAACAGATATGAAGTGATAGGTATTGTTTTATAACTCTAAGGGTTTTTAGAGTTATAGCAAAGCCACGAATGCTAAGAGTGCCCCGATGTGTGTTTGGCTGAAAGCTGATTACTGAAAATAAGATATCAAAGTGTGTTTACAAAAGCTTTCCTGGACACCAGTACCAAATGAAGTAAGCAATGTTTGTATTTTTCTTTTTCAGACTTAGAGGCATTGTTAAATTATATCAAGCCTATATTCATTTTTAGGGTAAAGATTATTCCATTTTTCATTTGGTATCAGCAAGTTTATTTAGACTTATAATTTCCGTGAAATAATCATCTAATTAGCCCAGTGGAAAACGACGTAAGCCAACAACACACCTGTATTACAGTACGCTATTTTGGCTAGATTTTAAATTTTCTTCTGGGTGGCGTAATTCAAATTTCCTGAACCCTTGAACGCTTTGTGCAATCCATGGTAGTTGCACTTTGGAAATTTCTCCCTGGAGAAAATGTGACAGATGTTAGCATACAAATATGATATTTCGAGCACAGACTTAGAAACAGTTTTCGAAACTCTCTGGAGAGTCATCACAATGGTCTCGTTAACAACAACAACAAAAAAAAAAAAGTACATAGCAGCCTGAAAGATTGTCTGCACGGGGCTATTACAGAGAGTGTTCTCTGACTAATTATCGGAGAGTGTGTTTCCCCTGAAGGCTGCGGAACACCTTTAAACCACATATTTACAAAAATGCGACTGCAGAATATTTCTCCGTACTCTAGAAACGGTCCCTGTTTTCGCTCTGCGGTAATGCCATACAGTGAATGAATGAAATGTAAACAGAAATGAATAGAATTCTACCTGAGGTTCTGTTCCTCTGGAGAACAGCCTGGGTATAAAAATGTAAAGCAAAAAAAATAAATAAATAATAATAATAAAAACCCTGGAAAGAGATATACTTGTAATGTCTGACAGGAGCTTGCCAATATCAAGCAGTGCTTTCATTAGCTTTGTGGATATAGGATCAAGTAAACAAGTTGACTATTTAGAGCCTGCAAGTGATGCAGTCAATTCACGCCGCCTAACAAGTGCAAATGACTCAGGCCATTCAATATGTCTGGCAGCAACATCAACAGCAGACAAGTCACAGACCTGTTGGCTGTTAGCGATTGGAGACCGGGTTCAGTTCTGCTCTCTGCTGTATCTCAAGGAACCTGACATACAGTTTACGTGTCTTAGCGTCTTAAATCACTCAATGCCACTTACAAGTTTGATTTCTGGAGTAGTTCAGGCTAATTACAGCATTTCCCCTCAGGAGGCAAACTGCTAAGCTGCAGATTTGAGCTGTGGTGAGCGAGGGCTGAGCATTAAGCGGCTAACGTTAACCTCTCCGATCCAACATGGTTAACCTGCAGTACTAGTCAAGGTTACTAAGTGGTGCAGATAGCTGCTGGCAGTATAGCTCACTAACCGTGGACAGAAAATATTTGGTTTCGTCACTATCGGGATTCAGAATTCAGGGGCAGATTAATCTTAATAGCAACACAAGACATTTCCTCTTCTGAAGCATTTATATTTTGACTTTCTTGAGCTTTTCCTAATATGTTAAAATAAAGCACATTTTGTCTTTGATAAATATTGTCATCGGTAGCCTCATATTACTGTATATGCATATCCATTTTCTGCTCGTCCTGATCAGGGTCCAAAGCAGGGAACGACACCATTCACGTCTATGGGCAATTCAACACTCCAGTTGAACTAAGCATATTCTTTGCGTGGGGAACTGGAACCTCCAGAGGAACCTCCGGAGGAACCCCCACGACAACACAGGGAAAACATAAAAACTCCACACATACAAAGCTAGGACAGCGACTCAAACCCTGGTGCCGCAGGCGTGAAGCACTACCTGCTGTGTCGCCCCTTTTGGGTGGATCACAAAGTACCAGCTTTGGCATCAAGGTGTCATCAAGCCTAAACATTTATCCATTCGCTTTTTTCCCCTTTTCTTATGCCTACATGCATCATGTCAGTCTTGTTTCTCCTCATTTGTCTTTGTTGGAATGACCGTCCCCGTAACATCTTGAGAAGGCCTTGGTTGCTGTCCTCCTCCTGACGGGGTTAGACATTGCTGAAGGTGTCCTCTTTATCTGAGTGCCTGCGATTTCCTCCTTCCGTCTTTGCGTCTGAGATGCAGAGTCCCGTTCCTGCTCCGTGAGTCTCTCCCCCGTCCCAAAGATTGTCTCCTGCCTGCGTCGAGCAGGTGACAACGTGGCACTCTGTGCCGTTTCTGAGGCTCTGAGTCTCAGCGTGTCCCCAGAAGTGTCATTTTGGACGAGGAACCGACGGCGGCACCGGCGCTGTGCTGGGGTGGTTATTATGGGGTGGTTATTATCCAGGTTCCGGAGACACAAGTCTCACCAGTTCGGAGAGGGGAGCAGGCCTGGTTGGCCAGTGAGGAGCAGTGTGTCGCGGCCTCATCTGGGTTCTCACCCGAATCTCCGCCATGTCCTTATCTCCACCGCCAAGTGGCCTCATTCTCAGGCCTATTTATCATGCCAAGAGCCATCACTGACCTTCAAGGGGCGTCGATCCCCTCACTGCCCCTGTGATTTTCGCCCCTCCCAAGCCCTAGCTCAGACCACTTTACTTCACACGGGTGGGGGGTGAGAAGGGCGGCAGGACTGGCGTGTATGAGGTTTGCTTGCCATGTTGGAGAAACTCCGCAGGAAACCAGGTAGAGTTTCGCGACGTTTCATTACACGTAGCAGGATGAAATATGGCGTAACGTAAAGTGACCGTGCAGATGTGAGCTACACTGGCTGCTTCGGGACCTACTGACTGGAACGTATTTGATTGAATTAATGAATGAGGTGCTTTGGACCCAGAGAATTCCCGTCCTTAAGGGCATGACTGATTTATCGCCAGGAAAACAAAGTCACCCCTTTGTAACTTTCTGCTAATTTCATCATGTTATTTCCCAAGCCAGCTGAACATTTATGAAATGCACTAAATGTAGGTACACAGACTCATCCGTGCAATTATGAAAAAGAAAACAAAAAAACAGTCTTATGTCGGCCATATGTGTCTTAATCAATACAAACTGAAATTTTGTATATCTTCTACATTTTCTTAAAACAACATAATTTTTTTTCCCTAAATATTTCTAAATGTGTTCAAGTGGTTGCCATTAGTCAAACATTGTGTGTAATGGGGCAGTAAATCAAACCCAAAATTAACAGGGGAGTCAAATTAGGTGACCTCCCATGAGCTGGACAGAAACCCTAAAAATAATCCAGGAACCCATTTCAGTCTCCATCCAGTTTGGATGAGAAAATCGCCAAGATAACGGAAACGTCGCCCGTCTCCTTCGTAATGGAAGAATGTCAATTGAAAAGATGTGATGCAGGTTTTCGGCTGAAATGCAAATGAGCTTCCCTCAAAACCTCAAATCCGATGGCCAACATTAATCGCCCTTCCATCAGCTGCCTGGGGCTGCTAGCTCCCATGACAAAAGAGAGGTGATTTTCCCTCCCTGATTAACCCGCTGATTTAGAGGGGAAAAAAAAACATGAAATCCAATCGATTACACGGGGCGACCTGGAAGAATTCCGATGTTCCGCGTGAAAGGTAATGAAGATGAATAGCGAGGGATTCTGCCGTGACTCCAACCGGCAATAGCGTTCGGCTCCCCGGGGCATGCAGGACACCAAGGGCTGCACGCCATCAAGGTGCCTTCAGGAAGACATGCAGGACACCAAGGGCTGCACGCTATCAAGGTGCCTTCAGGAGTACATGCAGGACACCAAGGGCTGCACGCTATCAAGGTGCCTTCAGGAGCACATGCAGGACGCCAAGGGCTGCACGCTATCAAGGTGCCTTCAGGAGCACATGCAGGACGCCAAGGGCTGCACGCTATCAAG
>JABFDZ020000039.1:22180466-22193927 GCA_019775955.2 Pollimyrus isidori
CCCCGGGCCCCCCTCGTGCTGTTTTGTTGTTTTCTTGTTTCCTGTTTTGTGGTCTTGGTCTTTCACCCCCCGGCGGGGGGGGGGGGGGGCAACTCAACTGTTTCTAAATGCATTATTTCATGCATGATTTATTTCTACGTGCACAAATATTTTAGGTATACATACATATATTTTTCACAATAGAGAGTGCTATTTTTTTTATAACTCTTTTGGGGGGGACAACCCTCTGATTTGGGGGGGGGGCATGTCCCCTCCGTCCCCACCAGGATTTATACCCATGGTGGCACGATGGTTTGAGACTGTGGAGTAAAGTTGTAAGTCATGCCTGAGTGATGAGTCGGCAACTGATCCGCCTCTTTGCCATACAGCAGCCAGGAAACATGCCGATGGGCTCCAACGAATGTGTAAGCATCCCACGGTATGTTCCCTCCGTCCCCGCCAGGATTTACACCCATGGTGGCACGATGGTTTGACACTGTGGAGTAAAGTTGTAAGTCATGCCTGAGTGATGAGTCGGCAACTGATCCGCCTCTTTGCCATGCAGCAGCCAGGAAACATGCTGATGGGCTCCAACGAATGTGTAAGCATCCCACGGTCAGAAAGTATGTCTGGGAATTACCACCCATAATCCCTCACTGCGTCACCTGACATGGATTCATCGTATTCTGGCAACCATTCCAAACCATGACTGCTGTTGCCGTATGGGGTTAAATCTTTGCCATTATTATGTGTACAGCGACACAGAGGTCAGACCTTACTGCTCATACCTCCAATCACATATGTCTGGCTTCCAAGCGCTTTTCCTGGTCAGAGTGCTGGGGGGAGAGGGGGGGGCTGGAGCTTATCCTTGGCAGCACAAGTCACAATGATGGGCTACACCATGGATGGAATGCCAGTCCGTCACGGGGCATGTATATGCACACACAGTCTAACAGGATAGGCAGCTTAGAGAAGCCAATTATCCTAAATTATTGCATTAAGCAGAGGACCTGGAGGAATCCTATGTTACAGGGGTAAAACATTCAAACTACACAAAGAACGGATGGGATTCAACACTACAACCCTACCGGTGCTGCTCCACTGAGCCCCTATTCAGTCTCATTCCCAGGAATTGAAGTGACAGCAGCTGGAGGTGCCAGGCTGAGGCACCACCCAGCGAGCCAAGCGACCGCCCAAACGCCCTGCTCCAAACTCAGACAGCTACAAACAGCTCGATTCAGAGGCCTCGTTAAAGACAAAACGCTCAAAGCACGAGTGACAACACTGCAATCTTGTTCCCCCACGTTTATCCCTTCATGATAAAAACAAATACTGAACAAGTGAAGAATGAATAATTTATTTACTGCATAATGTGAGGTTATTGACACAAACTAGGTTAAGGATTCCTACAAATATTGTCAATGCTTTCATGCCTGACGATGTTCCTCCTTGAGGAGAGTAAAACATTTCCCATCGTGTGCATCGCGCTCCCTCCTTCAGAACAAAACACAAAATGAGCTTGGCATTTGCACTATATTTTGCGTTTCATATTTGTTCCTTGCCAATAAAGCGGTCGCTAGATGTTTCGGAATGCTTTGTACAGCCGCATGCTGCTTTCGAAACCCATCTCGCGCAACACCGTAGTGGCGAAACCTCTACGAGCATCTACACAGTGACACTTCCCGCATTTTAGGTTCACAGTGACGGCATCTTGGCTACACCGACGTCTGGTCCCTCGTCACGACTGAGGCTCCATTGCCTCACGAGTTTCTTCACTTGCTCATTTTGCCAGAAGCTTTCACTTGACACCTGCTCTACATCCTGGCATCCATCTTCCATAGCTGCTGATCCAGTTCGAGGTCCTCGTGGGCCAGGAATGCGTGGAAGCTGAGGACACACGACAGGGGCTGCCCGATCATCACAGGGCACACACACTCGGTGCAATGCAGAGACACCGAAGGGAAGGGAACCCACCGGAAAATGGGAAGAATAGGCAAATTCCAGAATCGTGTGTGCTCTGTTTTGTCAAGGTACTGAAAAAAATTAATTATGTGGGCAATGACACATGGTTAGTTAGGTGAAACAGTACAACGTAGCAGCATTACTTAGAAACTTACCAGATATGTTATGGTTCCGATTTGCCAGGAAGGAGAATTTTTAAGTAAATTCAAGGTCAGAATCGCAAATTACAGATTGGGGAAAGGGATACAAGGATTGAATAAAAAATGAATGTGGACCTCCACCCAGCTGGTATGTCTCTCACTAAGGACCAAGCAGCCTTTCCATGGGTCCAGGTCCCGAGGGACAAGCAGCCGGCCTTGGGCTCCTGCGACTGGCCGCTTAATGTCAGGACCTCATGTGCAAGTTACCACACTGAATTTCACAGATAAACACAGCAGAGTGTCAGATCAATGTGCTACCAACCCAGAAGAATGACTTTCAGAACTTCTCTCCCTTGCTGAGCTCATCGCTGACACCGAATACTGACATTTAAATCTACAAAAAAAAAACAAACAAAAAAAAACCTTATTTATTTATTTCTCTTTTAAAGTGCCAGTTACTTAAAATGATCAATATTGATAAGTAACAAAGATCATTTCTCAAAGATCACTCTGACTGAAGGGACAAAGAAGAGGAATTAACAGGCCACCGATTCGTCTGACATTTAACTGGATTTAATTTAACATATTACAGTACAGCGCACAAATGAATTTGCCTTCCATGAAGTGTTTCTCAGCCCCTGCTTTACTGGCTGGGATAAGGTCAGCTGTCACTAAACAATATTTGCTTTCTAAAAATTGATACATAACAAGGGGGGAACTGCAGAGCAGGTGGGATTTTCTCATATTCGGCAAGGCTTCTGACCTTTACTTAAGCTGATTTAATATGGTTACGTTCGTACGCATGTATTTGTACTTTTCAGAGAAACGCAGATCCCTCACCCTGTCATATAAGTTGCATCTTGCTATCTCCCTCTGAAATGGATGGAGAGGAAGCGATAATGAGATTTTTATTTTATTCCTCTTGGACCCTGGAAATGCTGTGCGGTCTGATTCATTTCATTTTATTTTTGCAATCTCTATCTTTCAGTCCAGGTTTTTCCTAACCTGTGACACATCTGTTCAGTATCCTTCCATTTCAAACCAGTGCCTTTTTGTGAAGAAGGGTTTGAACTCAGGTGTAGAAGAAGCTGGATGAGGTTATCACCTTGTGTGTGTTTGTGATAGAGAGAGAGAGAAACAGGTATAGAATACAGGATGAGTATCAGTAAATAAAAAATACTGATGACGTGTTTTAAATGTCCCACTCAGTCCAACATCTCAACAGGAAGCGGTGCACGGGTTACCATAAATCACATTGAAATCTATACAGAAGACAAGCTTATTGATAACCTTATGATACAAATGGATCCTGTCTTGTGACGGCAATTAAGTGGTCATCGCTTGAAACCAACCAGTCGCTTTTATTTTTCGTAGGTTTTCCGTAACGACAGGCGCATAACGATGATGCCAGGCAGCCTCCAGCAATGTGGCGCCGCTGCCTTACGTAGCAAGACGGCTTTCGGGTTCCTGCCGGTTCCTCGTCCAGCCCAGGTACGGATGGTGATCCAAGCCGATCGTTCCGAGCATGGGAGCCACCTGTCAGACTTCGGCCTCTCCCTCAGGCAGACTCTGGTGACCTCACGGCGTCCCTCTCAGGGCCGCGGCTCTGGCCCCTCTCCCGCGGCGGGCAGACGCCCCCATCAGGCGGCGACAGGCGGCGCGTGAGGCTCAGCTGCCAAAGTACCAGCGGTTCGCAAACACCCCTTGACTGGAGATTAGTGCTGCACCGATTCTGTCACCGAGAACATTCTAGATGCCGCCCAGGTGCCAATTGCAGCACTGTTGGCAAAAAACTAAGAAGGGAAAAAAAAGATGAGTCTTTTGCCGTTAGATGAGCATAGGTGAAACAAAATGGACCCCGGATGTTTGTATTTCCTGCGTGCGGTAGCGGGTTCGGTTTACGGCCCCTCCCCCAAACAACATGAAGGTACTGTAAACATAGACGCGACGGCAACCCTGCTTAGCTTTCGTATTGGTCGCATTATTTATTAATGCGATCGAACGTTTCTGAGTGGTAATGGCCCGGGTGCATGCAAACTGCCTTCCATTTCCACGGCAACACTCTCCTCCTTCTGCATCCGGGGAGGATTCGAAATCAAAACACTCACCGCCTGTTATTTTTAGGCCCGGCGGATTGATATGTTTATGCACGTACCAGTCGGCATGGAAGTGCGGGATCTGTCTGACAGCCGACGCGCGCTACAGCTTGACAAATTATTTTGCCATTAAACGACTGCGAAATCTCGGCCCGTTAAAATCGATACCGTTTCCTGCCGGCATTAGCTCCTGTGCAGTGGCGACGTAGCGCCGCTTTCGTCTGACGTAGCTCGCACCATGACACGGATTCACAGAAGGACGTCCGTCGGTCGCCGCAAATGACACTCGTTTGAAATTTGCATTAAAGGCATTTTAGCTCAGCATGTCAGGTATGCGGCAATGGCAACCGCACAGGGCCAGATTCATCAGCTGCAGAAGAAGGAGAATTAAAAAAAAAACAGCTGGAAAAAGAAACAGGAGAGGAAATATTTCTGGAATGTTTTTAACAGATAAAGCAGAGTGTAAGCCCTTGCTAATTTTGAGGTAGGTTATACCTCCTGTGGAATTGTTTTGCTTAATCTACTTATAGAGGACATACTCTAATCCATAGTCACCGCTCAGTAGCATTTATTAATGGCATACATTACTGAGCCTAGAGGAGCATGTATAAATAGTGCTGAGTATTATTAAAATCTCAAGCAGGACATACAGCATATGGCCAATTAAGACATGTAATGTTATTTTCATCCCCCCCCTCCTCCTGAGTCAAAGGTGACATTCTGGGGAGCACTGTTGTCCTGGGGGCTGAGATCTTTGCCGTGAATCTGCCATCTTTGACGCCATCACGGTTCATTCTACACCGGTTTCAGCTGGCCCTGCATTAGCGCTTCTCAGTGGAGAATGTCACTTAGGGTGCGTCTCGAAACTATCGACCAGTAAGAAAAAGTACATTATTGCGGCGACCTAACTCTCCTTTAAAAAATGGCCTTGCATACATGTCTAGGTTTAACAGGTGTTTCTGCAGGAGTAGAAGCTGTGGGTTAACTGAATAAAATGATAACTAACTGCCTAATAATAGCCAAGGAAGGCCTGAGATCTGCAGTACTTGCAGTATCTTCTTAAATGTAGAGTGCTAAGCATCCTTTGTTTTTCCAAAGGACGTCTTTGTTTTCCCTTTTTCAGCCTTGAATAAAAGGAAGTCAGACCCAACATGATTAGTCGCTCGATTTATTAGCTTCATTTTTTAGGCTGGATTTCCCTCCAAGTTGTGTCCCAGACAATAAAGCCCATTTTAATCTGCACAAAGAGGCATCGGTATCGCTTATTTTGTGTACAGTTCTGCGACCAACATGCTCGGAGGGAGCATAAACAGACACGCGCACAAGTGTGCGACGCGGTGTCGAGTCCCCCTCTTCCCGACTGTCCCTCGCCTCGGGCAGGTCCGCATGGCCACAAGGCCGCCCTCTTTCCCATCCCTCACCTTCAGATGCCTCAGGAGTCTTTTATGAGTCAAAGCTGTCTCTCAGAGTCTGCCAGCCGTGGGTAAGATTTAGTGCCGATGTGCGCGCGAGAGAGGGGGCACCGCGGATTAAAGCCTAATGGTTTATCACACCTGAATGCCAGCTTGTCGGTTTATCTCACTTAATGTCGGGGTGAAAAGGATTTAAAGCGTCTCGGAGTCGTGGCACTGAGGAAGGTCTTCTGATCCTCCCTGAAATAAAGTGTAGAATGGAAATCCTTGCTGTGCGGCTTTTACAGCTGTGTTGCATCACCGTGCCTGAGAGCGAGTGAAAATGACTACCGCCGTCGCCTCGCTCCCCTATAAAGCGGGACTAAATAAAAAATATGTCTAAGGTTTCCTCGCATTTGTGCTGCTTTCCGATGCCGGGCCTTATCTCTTCATGTTGGAATTCAATAAATCAAATAAATTTGGGAAGTCGAACTTCTTTCCCTCGTGCTTTTTTCATTTCTTCCTTATTTTTTTTTTTTTGGGCCGCAAATTGTTGCCAGGTCGATCTTCACCCACTGTGTCACTAAACCATGTGAAAGAAAAGCACAGCGGGGGGGGTGGGTGGGCTTCAGTTAGATATTTAGCACTGCGTTCCCCCACCTCCAACGCGCCCGCTCCGCTCTCTCTCTCTCTCTCTCTCCGCTTCACAAAGCTGGCTCCATCTTTCATTCCGAAAATAATAAGCTTTAACAGGATCCTGAGGTGAAGGGGTCTTGCCGTCATTTAGGCCGTGTCTGAAATAGCTTAAGAAAGTATTGTAAATCATCTATAATGGCATTTCTTCCCTCACCAGCATAGCACGCTGTACAATAGCTGTGAGAAACACTCAGAACATTTAAATCCAGGGCTGGAGACGTTATTTAAATGGTTTTTCAAAACCGTACTGATGAGGTGTGTCAGGGAGGAGACAACAGGCGCGCTCACAAATGCCGGGTACGTTACGTGGCCTTCGCTACGTGCAGAGATCACCAATAAAACGTGGTCTCAGCGCGCTGCCCGCTCTACCAGTGCGAAGGAGGTTTCTCTACTGCGTGACTCATTTCCGATGAACATTTCCCAAAGAGCTTTTCTTATTCAGTTTCCCTGAGCTCTCTGCAGATGGGAGAGTCTTTTCTTTCCTCGGATGATGATTACGAAACGGAAAGTTACCCGATAAGAGTTTGCTGGTTCCTGTATGGAGTCGCCGGTGGCTGCAGTTTCAGCCACAACACCGATGAAACCATAGGGGGCGATGTAGAGCCGGACCACCGGAATGACAATCAGTAATGCTGGCCATATGTTCATAAGCATAACCTTCTGGCTCTTTCAAAAACAGCTGAAATTATTGTAATTCCATCCATCCATCCATCCATCTATCCATCCATCCATCCATCCATCCATTGCTGTGTTGGCAGTTTGTCTGTCAAAGGTTTATAGTATAGTAGCCATGCTCAGGAGCAAGTCCACAGACATCACACGGAAGACACAAACCCAGCTGTATTTCCGCATAACCCCCCTCCCACACAGCCTGGCTGCCCCAACCTGCCTCTTTAATTTAGCACAGGATTATAAAACATCAGAGGGATTCCTTGTTGCTTGTTTGCATTTGTCTGAAAACTGCCAGTCCTAGAAGTTCTCCCTAAGGTCATCGAGATTAAGGGCTGAGGTTTGCAAACTGGGCAGAGATGCTTACTCTGGGCTCTTCTTAAGTATGGAGAATGCCTAGTGATACTTTGAATGGGGAACCATCAGTCCAATGTCAAGGATTCAAGGGTGTAATTTGTCACACACATTGGCAGTTTGATGAGCCTCCTATTAGGACACCATAAGCATGTTTCATCAAAACTTTAGTAATATTAACTCACCAGTGGTACAGATACAACTTATTCTAAGCATTGCTTATCATAATTCCCATTACTACAACCCTACTGCTGCCACAGTAACCACTCTACAATTGTCAGCACACTCATGGTACGTATTATGTAGACTGTAAGTTAATTTCTTTTACTACATTTAAATTTATTATTGCTTCTCCAGTAAATCTCACTAGTAAAATGTGTACTAGAAAATCTTCCACTCTTATAGTACAATTATTTTTAGATAAATATTCATCCGAGGGATCAGTTACTAATGAGAATATTGTTTATTATTTATGGTTTCATGTATGGCTTCATCTGGGAATTGCTAAAAAAAATGAAAAGCTCAGCATAAATAAGCCTCTTTGCAATCCTTCATCGCCTGTTCAAAGCCCAGCTGATCACAGTAGTGCTCATTCTGCGCTTCTGTACCTCTTTACTTATCACAGTGTGTTTACTATGTATGGACCTGTTCACCCTGGCCGGTACCTCTGTCCCTCTCCACTACCCCCTTGCTCTATTGCTCGCAGATGGCTTATTGCATTTTTTCCCTCCAGTATAGAAGTGAGCAGGCCAGGGAGGTGACACAAAGAGAACAGTGAATGCAGGAATTTTGGATGGAGAAGGGAACCCGCAAAAAGCAACATTCACAGAAAAAAAGGAAGTAGCATGTCAAGAGCTGGTGATGGGTCTGAGGCCCAGTGATCGGTCGGGTGTCCAGTGATAGGTTTTCAGGCCCAGTGATAGGTCTGAGGGCTGGTAATAGGTCTGGAGGCCACTGATAGGTCTGGGGCCCCGTGATAGACCTGGAGGCTGCAGATAGGTCTAGAGCCCCGTGATAGGTCTGGGGCCCCGTGATAGGTCTGGGGCCCGATGATAGGTCTGGAGGCTGATGATAGGTCTGAGGCCCCCATGATAGGTCTGGGGCCCGGTGATAGGTCTGAAGGCTGCTGATAGGTCTGGGGCCCCCATGATAGGTCTGGGGCCCGATGATAGGTCTGGAGGCTGCTGATAGGTCTGGGGCCCCCATGATAGGTCTGGGGCCCGATGATAGGTCTTAGGGGTTGATTATAGGTCTGGAGGCAAAAGTATTTGGACACGTGACCATTATACCTACAAGCACTTTCTTGGCATCTCTTTCTAAATTCATAGACATAAATGTTGGGTTGGTCCCTTCTTTGCAGCTATAACAACTGTCACTCTTCCCGGAAGGCTTTCCACAAGATTAATAGTGTGTCTGTTGAAATTTTTGCTCATTCATCCAGAAGAGCACTTGTGAGGTCAGGGATTGATGTTGGACATGATGGCTTGGCTTGCAATTTCCATTATAATTTATCCAACAACGAACATGCTTTATCTGCCATCGGCACAAGGACAGGTACATTGGAATGCTACTCTTTACTGACCCATCTTGTTCTCCATAGCTTAGGGGTCACAGCACAGGGTCAGCAAACATGTGACATCCCTCGAGCTGGGGGTTTAGGGCCCATGAACATGTGACTGTTCTGCCAAGGCAAGGGTGCCTGATGGGGTTGAGGTCAGGGCTCTGTGTGGGCCAGTCAAGTTCTTCCACACCAAAGTCACCCAACCATGTCTTTATAGACCTTGCTTTCTTTGGGGCACAGTCATGCTGGAACAGAAAAGAGACCTCCTCAGTCTGTTCCCTCAAATTTGGAAGCTACTAGAATGTCTTGGTATTAGGAGTCCCTTTCATTGGAGCTCCTTCAAGGCCCCAGCCTCTGAAAAACAGCCCCATACCATTATCCCTCTTCCACCAAACTGTACACTTGGCCCAATACAGTCAGGCAGGTAGTGGTCTCCTGGCATCTGCCAAACCCAGACTCGTCCATCAGACCGCAAAACAGAGAAGTGCCATTCGTCACCCCACAGAACACATCTCCATTCCTCCAGCATTCAGTGAGATGTGCTTTACATCACTCCATTCACGCTGTTGCAATTGATGACGTGAGGCTTGCATGTAGCTGCTCAGCCATGGAAGCCCATTCCAGGAAGCTCCCAATGCACAGTTTTTGTATTGGAGTTAGAGCTTGGAACTCTGCAACTATGGAGTCAACAGAGCATTGGCAACTTTTACACACCATGTGCCTCAGCACTCATCAATCGCATGGTCTGCCACTTTGTGGCTGAGTTTCGGTTGTTGATAAATGCTTCCATCTTGCAATAATACCACTTACAGTTGATCATGGGATATCTAGGAGGAAATAAATTTCACAACTTATTCCAAAGGTGGCATCCTATGACAGTCGCTTGCTTGAATTCACTGAGCTCTTCAGAACAGCCCTTTCTTTCACAAATGTTTGTAAACCTGACTGCATGGCTGGGTGTGTGATTTTACACCCCTGTGGCAATGGGCCTGAATGTAACACCTGAATCCAATAACTAAGAGGTGTGTCCCGATACTTTTGTCCATTTAGTGTAGAAGCAGTTGGTGGTGGGGGGGGGGGTCACTATTCCATTCCAAAACAACAAGTGGTAATGACTCCCTCACTGATAACAAGAAGGCGACCATTCCTTCAAATGTATCGATATTACTTCTGACTGAATAGTGAATATGGACTTTTGTATCTATGTTTGGCACTGAATTTCCTACATTTTTGTAGTTTTACTGGTCCGATTTTTGTAGTTTTCTGCTTCCCACTCCCTATGGATCAGGCCCGCTTTCATTTTCACAGACCTCATTTCCAATATTTTATATGTACCTGTAATTTCTGTTATAAATGATAATGAACTGGGCTGCACCGGGTCACCTCCCCCAGTTATGACTTCATTAACAAGAATATGAATCCAGATTAACTTTTGGTTTACTACTGTTTATTTGCAAACCTTTCCCCCATGTTCCAGGATGGTTCAAACTGGGTTCAAATTGTGTTTTCATTGCTGGATTTGCTTTTTGGTAGTGCAGATCTTCAATATTTCCCTCCTAAGTATACTTTCAGTTTTTTGTCATGGGTTCATTATGTTTATTTTTGAGCCTATTTGATGCAGGGTTGGCATGAACCCATTCATTCTTACAGCCGAGATGTTCAAGGTTTAAGGTTACATTATTGTCATCAGCAGCTTCATACCTATACAAAAACCACAAGGAAATCAAATAATTGACTGAATTGGCTGATTGGATAATGGATTGGGGAATCATTCTGCAAAAAAAAATGCCGTCCTTGTTATCCTGGACATCCTACAGAAGGTATGCGCAATCGAGACGTCTCACAAAGTTAAAAAATATTGACGCGGTAATAGGCATTTATTTACAAAATCCGCAGTGAACGACATGGACACAGACTAAGAAAAAGACAACAGGCATGTATAATACAGAGGGTGCATGTATAATACACGTGGATTCAGGCCTGCTAACTGTGCATAAGCAAAGACTGAGAGAAACATTCATGCCCATAAAAGGCTGGCATTGTCATGCATGAATTAATACATATTATATATTCAGAATATTTACAATGAAGCAGTCACAAAGGCATTCACAGTATTTTTTTTTTTCGTGAATGGAAAAAAAATCTAAATAGCTTTTATTGGACCATTTTAGTTATTCCATAAACTCCTCAACGAAGAAAAATGAAACTCCCAGAAAGAAAAACAGAAGAAAAAAAAATCCACGAGAGAGACACAAATCACAAATCGCATATACACTTGTTAAGAACACAGAGTCTCTTGATGCTGGCTGATAAGGCTTGGTCTGATGCAGATAGATGAATTGGAAGATTGCATGGGGCTGACGCATGGGTCCGGTCTCAGATAGCAGATGGCTCCAGGCGGGAGACAGAAGGGGAAGCTTAACAAATGGCTGAGCGTTTTATTGATTAATACTTTTATGATATAGAAATGAAGAAGCACAAAACAGAATAGTCCCAGTATGACAATACAAAGGCCTATCAGATGTAAGATAATTATCAAAGCGAGTTAGATAATTGGACAGATAATTGTGGGCGGGAACAGCCAGCAAGACTGATCACATGACTTCTGAGCCTTGACACTGACTGGTTGGCCCAAACTCTGGTTTGGTAGATGATCCTACGCTGAAATTGTATGTGAGAAAACTTGTCTCCTAATAATGAATGTTGTATGAATGCAGTATTTGTGGAAGCGTGTATGCAGGAAGAAAATCAATAAAATGCACTGCAGGCTCTTTCTAGGGTTTAAAAGGTGAGAAGCTGTAGTTTAAGATCTAGTATGAATTTAGTTTGAGGTCAAAGGTGAATGCTGAAGTAATATAAGTGCAATATAAGCTGAAGTTTATCCCATATCCTATCCAGGTTGCCCCCCCAGGATCGTACCTGTATCTCCCCTCATGACCTTGGATACATGGCTGGAAGATGGAAGGATGGATGTTTTCAGGCATTAACGTGTCAGCATTTCATAAGAACTAGGCGGTCCTCACATTAATGTCTTACAGTAGGGCTATTCAAGCCATGGCCTCAAGGGCTGAGCACTGCTGAGGTTCGAGCCTTCCTTTACCTTCCACTGCCTGGGAGAACTGAAAACAAGGCTTGCATCTGTAATCGAGAGCCAGATTTGAATAGCTCTGTCTAACACCAAGCACTTTTACTCTCTCTCTCTCTCTCTCTCTCTCTTTCTGACCAACAGGTCTTGTGAATTGGCTTAAAGCCGAAAAAAAGAGAGGTGGGCCAAATCGCATTACCGCTGTCTTCCTGACTCTGGAGAAAGAAAGTGCTGCATCATCCTCCCAGCGCAGGAAACTGAAGCACCTCCATGAGTGTGACAGGCACACGGAGCTGAACGTCATTGGCACAGCAACGAAGTTAACACCTTCATTCCTAATGATATCTGCAGGGGTGGGGGTGGAGGGAGGCGGGCCGGACCCGGGACCCGACACCTGACTGGAATGACGACTCACCATTTACTGTCGCAAGCCGGTAGCGCTCTGGCACACGAGGCTTGGGCCGTCTCCACAGAACGACAACTTTTCCTGCATCTGTCCAGAAGAACAATGATTTATGGTGTCAAAAGTGGCACTTAAATTGAAAAGCAAAAGGAGCAGATACTGCCACAGTTGTAGGAGAGCAGTAACTCATTTCAAACATTGACAAGGGCAGTTTCAGCGCTGCTTTGTTGCCTGAACCAGTGCATGCGGTAGGCGGCATGCGATTACGGTGTGACAGGCAACAGCGGTGTGTGTGTGTGTGTGTGTACACTACTTGGGTACAAAAGAAGTAATTCATAACTACAACTGTGGATCTGACAACACGCTAATCACTTAGACCTTACAGTGGTCAGATAGACCAAATTACTTCTGCCAATGATATTGCAAGATGTTGACAAGTCCTAGTCGTACACTTTACTTCCTGTGTGTAATCTTTCCAAATTTATTTTATTTTTTTTAAGAACTGCAAAGTCAGTACTCTTATATGTTATGTGTAAAAGCTGCTATTTGCGATTTGTGGTCAGCTAAGTGAGGTATGGGGCACGCTTAACCTCCTAAATCTGCTTTTAACAGTACTTTCACTCAGCCCAAGCGTGGGAGTAGAGCTGCTGTTAAGTAGGTTTGTAAAATAGCTAAATTTGCAGTTTTGAGCCATTCAATGGCTACGAAAGTGAACAAAGTTACAAATTTACAGATGAAACATGTCATGTCTTGCATGGTCCCCAAGTATTATTCATGGGAGAATGTAGCGGGGGCTTTTGCCATTCATTAATCAGGGAATGTTGAAGTAATATTTTTACGAGGCTGAAATGTCACTTTTAAGGACTTTCAGTTTATGCATTTCAGGGCACATATAGTGCAATTTGAAACTGTCATGATCTTAAAGCAGTTATGTAAAATCTGACATAAAAATTCTGCCAGCTAAGCGGTACACCCATCTATTCATCTTCCAACTGCTTATGCAGGTTAGACTGTGGTTGAAGAGGGGGGGGCTGGGGGGGGGGGGAGCGGGGTGCCTGGCCAACCCAGGGACAAAGAGGCAAAAGGGCAGCAAAGCACCTTGGGCGGGATCCCAGTCCAGAGCAC